>OZ035984.1:30848633-32071966 GCA_964035005.1 Erebia palarica | reverse complement strand
ACAAAAATAACAGGAAAGTATACAGGAATAATGTATTTAAATAAAATAGTACTTTTGGGCTCTATGGCAATTTACATGGTATGAGAGTTTGCCATGGTTTTTTGATATTTTACCAATATAAAACTATGAGTTAGAACTGATCAGCTAGCAGGTTACATATTTCTTGTGAGACAGTTTCCTTACTTGATCTTACAGTAAGGCGGAACATTTGAGCTTGCTTGTTTGGTTCTAATCTCATGAGACACCCAACTTGTTGCATTCTTGTATGTACTATGCCTGCACAAACAAAATTGTCAGGATTAGGATCAATCCCATCTAGTAGCTGCATACCAAACCCTGACAGCTTTGTACGTGCAGCTGCCAAATCGATTGTACCCTGAGCTTTGAATATTTTTTGAGCTCTCTGTTGCTCTCCTCCTAAGTTTTTCCATCTAGCAAAGAATGATTCTCCATTCATTTCAGTTGGTTCAAAAAATTTATTGAGTGTCAGTGGGAGCTTCATGGAAATTTTTTGTGGAACATTGTTATAAACAAAAGATACAGACATAGTAGGTGTATCTGTGAAATCTTCAATACACTCAGCTGTCAACATCTGTTGAATCTGAGCACCAGCTTCTAGTACAGGTTCCATAGGTTTCATCTGAACATTCAGCTTATGCAAATCTGTCCAGTGTAATTCAGGATGGACGTTTTGAATGGGAGACTGAGTTTTGTTTCCATAGAATAAACCAATCCGTCCTAGATTCTGTCTAAATTCACTCTTCACTCCTATTTGTATGAGGTCATTTTCAAAGAGTACCCCATTATTTTTAAACAAAAATTTCTTGATATTTTGTTGCACTGTGGTTGGGCTTATTTTAGGAGTTGTATATAGGTCACCAAGTACATCAAATAAACCATTTCCAGTGTTTGCATTAGAGCCAGGTGGCGTAGACAATCCAAGAAGGTCAGCACTGGAACTGTTTGTATTTGCAGTGTTATTCATTATTGGAGCTGGTGTAACACCGGGTTGTGGGCTTTTTGATTCTCTCACCTCGTCAGGAATGCGTCCTGGTTTTTTCTTTTTTAATACAGCTAGAATTGATGATTCTCTTTCTGGAAATGCAGGCATTTCTTCTAAAACTGTGGCCAAGACATCTGAACTGGCAACTATGCTTAACTGTAAGTATTCAGATGCTCTCTGTTGTAACTCAACATCTGCTGAGCGTAAATTAGAGTCTGCACGAAATACTTCTTGCACTCTATTTTTGATCTCTGGGAAAAGATTAACAAGTTTGATATACGTTGAGAGTAACAGAGCTCTTGTAGCCGCTGAACAAAGGTGATACTTGGAGTGCAGGAGTTCAAATTGGACTTGTGGTGAAGAGCGAGTATCACCCGCAATTAAGTTGCCAAATTCTCCCAGTATGTAACCTCCCACTTTAACCATGTTTTCATGACATGTTGGTGCTTGCAAAGCTTCAAAAACAGTTTTAGCAGCGTACCCCTGAACTTCTTCTCTGTTTATTACAATTTGGATCACTCTATACCACACTTCTTCTGATACATAATCTCCTGCAATTCTTATAAGATTTAATATAACATCCACATACCATGTAAAGTCAGTGGCATACTTTTCTGCCAATATAGCCACTTTCAGGACCATTTCTTCCCTTATAGAGTAGTCAGCTGTCTCCAAGTATGCCAACATTTCTTGTACAATTTCTTCTGCATTTGTTTTGTCACACATTGCATATAATAGGTCTACAGCTTGCTGACGAACTGATACATCTTTTTCCATTTTCATTGATAGGATTACAACTTCTTGATGCTTTTTGACAGCTTCATGAGAAAATTCAGATGTTGCAAGATGACACATTGACTCAAGAGCTAAGTATCTGAGGTTGGTCTCGCGATTACTTAAAAATTGTCCAAGCTGGTTGCATGCTCGAACTAACAAGTTAGGCTCACTGTCATTATGTATTATTAGACTTATGGCTTCAAAGAGGACAGCATTTTTGGCATTTGAGTGTTGGACCTTTTTTGACTTTGGTGGCTCCTGAGCTTTATTGAAGATAGTCTCCAAGCATTCTGATAGACGACCTCTTACTCCTGGTTCTTCTGAAGGTGGAGTATAATTTTGCAATAGGCGCAATAGTTTAACTGATAGCCAAGGTGCAGGAACAAAATAGTAGGTATAATCTTGCAAATCTGTGTAACTAGCTGTTACAATTCTGCTCAGTCTAGCTACAGCCAGCGTGACACACCCCTTGTACTCTTCTGGATTTTTCTTCACAAGTGCATCTATCAATGATGTTGCTGCAGTTACAACACCCATGTGCGGGTCATTTAGTAAATGTATTATTCTAGAGGTCCACTCACCACCAGGAATTATTTCTGGAGACTTACGAAACAATCGTAGAAGGCAGAGAGCTGCCGACTGCTTAACAACATCCATGGTATCTCCAGAAACAAGAAGTTTAGGAATCTCTGTGCCAAAGGCCTCAGCCATGTCCTTGCTCCCTATATTGGCTATGCATTGCAGTGCCAGATTTACGTGAATCGGATTTCGAGACTGTAGATCATTTTTAATGCTCTGAATTATAAGTTTTATGAGATCACTGTTAGTGTTGACCAGTACTGATATGAATAGATAGCCTATTTGTTTTTCGGAGTATTTGTTGGACGATAACAAATTTACAGCTTCCATATGACCAAAATCGATATCGTGACCTAATAAGAAGATAAATAAGAGCTTGCAGACATACTTCTTCTTCTGGTAGCCATCGAGAGTTTTGTCGCCTTTAAACTTACTTCGTATGTTGGCCAGTTCTTTGTTGATCCTTTTAATTTCCGCTTCTTTACTTTTGCAATTTCTAATGTCAGATATGAAAACTGCGAGCCCTCGCATTCCATCTCCCCTGACGGCAGGCATATTGCCAAGAGACTTATCGAACACCAGTTTTATGCCTTTTCTTCAACTCACAGGTTTAAGCTTGCGACACCCAACTACAACGATACTACAGGAAGTAAAAATTCATGTAGCGGCTTTAAACTCTGCTTAATACTTTAATATCCGTCACTAAACACAATTTTAATAATTTCGACCAGGCACTGAACTTTCTTCTACAACGCCTTCCCTTATTATCTATGAAAATTAAAACGTCAGAATGCAATCCTTGTTTATGGATCAATAACATATTGGTATTAGGGCCAAAACACAACACACGTTACGACGTCGAATCGTGGCATTTTCTGATGTCGTGTCGTGATGGATATCGTGACAATGAAATCTACGATGCGCATCGTAAAAATCACGATCCGACGATGTAGGGCCTGATATTTTCGACATGAAGTCAACAGCTATAGACGTTGGGATGGAAACAGTTAATCTGGAGAATATAGCAATAGGTCTTTACCTATGAAATTGCCGTTTTGTAAGGGAGGGACATAAAGTCGATTTGTTTAAAATTATAATATATTATTTATTTAATCAAAGTATGTACCATTGCTATCTATGTACTTTTGCCATCATAGGTAGTTCATTGATCCCTTTACTAAAAAAACCATTCGGACGGGAATCAATAAAATCTTTGAAGGCGCTTTGGACTGCCCCATCGGAGTATTACCCTTGCAAGAAGTTATCCAAATTTCGAAAAAAATGGTAATCTGTTGGAGCAAAGTCCGGGGAGTACGGTGGATGTCTTAGACATTCCAATTGAAGCTCCTCTTATTTGGTAGCCGTCTGTTGTGCAGTGTATGGTCTAGTGTTGTCCTGAAGCAGCAGTGGCCTAGAGCGATTGACGAGCCTCGGTTGTTTAGCAGTTAGCTTTTCCATCATGGTTTGCAGTTGCTGACAATAGACATCCGCCGTAATCGTCTGGCCAGATTTAAGAAAACTGTAGTGAACGACACCGGCACTAGTCCACCAAACGCTCACAAGTAATTTTTTTGAGTCAATTTTCGCTTGGGGCAGGATTCGGCTGGTTCGCCAGGGTTCAATCATTGCGATTAGTATTTCAGATTATCGTACAGGATCCACTTTTCATCACAGGTAATAATTCGATTTAAAATCCCTTCATTATTGTTCCGGTTGAGTAATAATGTAATGTAGTAATGTAACGCAGCAGTCGACGCGCGTTTGTCGGTTTGCTGCACTCAATTCATGAGGTACCCACCTTTCAAGCTTTTTCACCTTTCCAATTTGCTTCAAGTGGATTAAAACAGTTTTATACCCAATATTATGGAATGCACTAGACGTGTTCTCCTCTTGAGTCTTGCTGTTAAGAAAATGGATTAAATCAAGACAAACGGTTACGACAATACGGAGTCCATCGTGCATTTCGTTCCAGTAACATTGATGGAAATCACTTTAAGAAAAATAATAGTGGCTTGAAAAATACATCACTTCGTTCAACGACACGACGTAATACATCACGCGTCGTATATTTTGAGGACACGACATCGCATCGCGACACAACGTAGCAAGGTGCCAGAATGAGTCGTTATATCGTGCAAATGTGTTTTGGCCCTAAAAGATTTTTTTTCAATGGTGGCTACATGGCTGGCTATTTTTATTTAGCTGCTTACAACTACGGGCTATGGGTCAGTCTTTTTGAAATGTGCAGTAAACACCGTAGACGCAGAAAGAGATATAGACATGGCGTCAGCGTACACCTCGTACACAGTACGCGATAGCGATAGATTAACCTACTTATGTATTTTAAATAAATAACAATTCCTATTGCCATCATCACAGACATACAAACCAGAAGTGTACTTCTGGTTTGTATGGCCATCATACAATTTTTATCCTATTTTGTGGGAATGAACTGCTAATGCTTAGTACGGCACAACCACCGGCCAATTGCCGGTGCTATTCGCCCATAGTTAGGTACCGACAAACAATAAACTCAAATACCAGTAAACAATAACAATAAAGCTAAATATAATTGAGAAAAAAGGAAAAATATATTCACAGGTTTTTAGGCATTTAAACCGTGACTTATCTATTTCTCTTCTTTCTTTTCTCAAAGAATTGTTGCTGACCAATTTCTGCAAGCGGGTAATTATCCGTATTAATTATACGTAATAAGTCAAAATTTACTTACTGCGCTTTTACTCGTCGCCAATGTGATGTCCACGTATCTAGGCTTTAGGTTTTAAATTAAAGCACTTGTTAATCAGCAAGTAGGTACTCAAATCGACGGTTGCGTCTGCTTGCTACCGATGATAGATCGAGAGTGCGCGTGGGGCGCCACGGACTATTTGCGTACTACATTTAATTAAATGTCACAAATACTTAATCTAAATGTATGACATTTTCAATTTCAGGTTCAGTTGATATAAAAATGTATGTAAGTATTGTCGATATTTCAAGAATTTTTAAGTTTGATTTACTACATCGATTGTTTAAAGTATTGCACTTTGAAATGTTTTATGTCGTCTAGCATTTTACAAATAGCAATGAAACGTACGAAATAATAGCAAGAAAAGTTTAGGGTAAATTATTATGTGGATATGTTACTTACATTTTAGGGTCTCGATTTTAACATATTATTAGTTCAGATAAAATAATACATGAACCTACATAAATAGGTATTTATTTGAACATTCGCATGATACTATTAATTATTGATAAAATTTTACTATAATAAAATATAATTTTATATGTATAATTGTGTTGATCAAATAAAAAATTTATTTATTTATTTATTCCATAATTTTCCTATCCTATCTGACAGGAGTCACCACTGTGGGAGTAAATTATGAATATGGCAACATTTTATTTTAAACCTCGCAAAGACAATAAAGAATACTTGAAAGGCTGTCTCACGACCGAGCAGAGTATCTAGAGGTCATTGATCTGAGTTTTGTCTCCACAGACTATAGTCTTTACTCCTTCTATTTCCGATAGCTAACATTCTCTCTCGATGGAGTTATAGCTGTCGGGGAAAAGAATGCTTTTGTCAGTGTGACCAGGCAAGTAGAAGTAGCAAATAATATACTGTTATTATATAAATTGAATCATTCTGCAAAATACCTGAAATTATAATATTGTGATTTCTATAATAATGTTTTAAAAATAACGTACAAATATCCCTTCAGACGCGGCACGTGTAGCGTTAAGGTTGAATTCTAAATTCTTGTAATGACTATGGGCAGGTAATCGGTTGCAATGATTACGACAATTACTTTAAAATATATAAAAGTCGTTAAATAAGTCACACTAGCATCAACATTAATTTTCCTGTTTCAGATTGTGTTTATATTAGTACTAGCGGACGCCCGCGACTTCATTCACGTGGCGTAAGTTTTTAATTACTACAGGTACTCCTATTATTTTCTGGGATGAAAAGAAGCCTATGTGACTGTCCAGGTCACTCTGGACTGTCCTCGTCTATACCCATGCAAAAACCACGTTAATCCGTTGCTCTGTTGCGGCGTGATTGAAGGATAAACTCTCTATACCCATGCAAAAAATCACGTCGATCCGTTGCTCTATTGCGGCGTGAGTGAAGGACAAACTCTCTATTTTACGTCCTTGGAGATGGAAATTACAAAAATTGTGAAATACATATTCCATAATTTTAAAACGGAAACCCAAATACCAAGTTTCATGGCTATAACTTGTAAAATGATGAAATTTCATACAAACTTTCAACCCCTATTTATCACTTGTGGGTGGAATTTTTAAAAATTGTGACACTCGTGCTTCTTTATTTTTTACCGAAAGCCAAAATATTAAGTTTCGTAGATATAACTTGAAAAATATCTTGTAAAATATAAAGGACTTTCACACACTTTCATCCCATATTTCAGCCCTTTGGGGGATAGAATTTTCAAAAATGATGAAACAGGTATTTCGTAATTTTAAACCAGTAGCCCATATATCAATTTTCATGTCTATAACTTAAAAAACGACGGACTTTCATACAGACTTTCAACCTCCTATTTTACCTTTTTGGGGTAGAATTTCGAAAAATTATTTCTTAGTGGATACCTACTCTTCACAAAGAACACACCATCCAAATTTCATGTCTCTAGGACCAGCGGCATTAATATAAATGTCAGTCACTCAGGACTTTGAATTTTATATTATTATCACAGTATTTGGAATACTGAAATCGGAGATATTCCCGATATCTCTTAGTCTTTATTATGCAGCTTGCATCCTTAAACTTAAAAACCTTCAAAACTCGGTCACTTTTGACCGGAGGAATAAGTCATAGGACCTTTTTTATATAAAATTTTATGCTCTTAGAACGTTTTTGTCTATTTTATAAGATAATTTCGAAAAAAACTTTTCACCATTTTTTTCAATCCTTGCCGGGGGTTGCAGACACGATAACCTGTACACATTGTTTTTGTATCTTTAAAACTACACTAGATCAAAAATGCAAAGTTGAGTGCCAAAATTTTTATTTCAGATCATAGTTGACTGAACTATTATGAGTAAGCACTCCAGGCTTCGTGGTCACAGGTCACAGGATATCTCACTCGTCGTCAGGCCATTATAGATTAGGATCCAGGGCCGTAAAACAAATTTAAAAAAACATTGGTCACAAGATTGTTGACGTTTGAAATTTCTTAGTTCGTTCCAAAGACTACAATAATTCATTCCACCTTTTAAAGTACCTACGATTAAACCATTCTTTCATTTCTCCCAATTTCTCCCTGTGATGTGAGTGATTGTATTGTGTGTTCAGTGTGTCTCGTTTCTCCGATGCTCGTTTTCTCCGTTTGTTCATTTCATGTCATAATTCATATTATTTTAATTGAGTGGTTGGATGGAGACCTGATGGAGACGTAAAAGAGAGATATATATTGCGTTTTTTATGTATGATTGATTTATTATGGTGTTGTGTCAGAGTGTGTAGATAGTGGATTGTGCGTCTGTTAAATCTAACAGTTCAGAGTACGCTGTACGTTTTGAACTTTTGATTGCGGATTACTTTGTTTTCGTTAATTTTGTGTGTAATCTCTCATGGACTTCCAAAATGGGCTCAATAATGGAAATGCGATTGTGAAGAGGCCTGGTAACAAAGTACACTACAGTTATATGAATGATGCAGTCTGTATTCTGGACAGGCAGAGTGCTGTCACGTGCTTTAAGAAATGGACTTTCGAGTTTTTCTAATGCTGCTGAATTAAACATTTCAAATAAAAAACATCCATATTTAGTATCAGTGGTTTGTGGGTTTCCAAAAGACATTGCCAATGGAAGATCTCATAAAGGACAGTTTGGAGACGATGCATGGTTTTCCACAAATTTCAACAATGCAGATGTCATTGGTAAGTTAAAATTTCATATTATTTAGGAAATAGTTTATAACTAATATTATAAATGCGAAAGTGTCTGTCTGTCTGCTATGCTTTCACGGCCCATCAGTTCAACCATTATTGATGAAATTTGGTAAAGGGATAGGTTGAATCCCCAGGAAGGACATAGGCTACTTTCTATCCCGATTAACTGAATAACTGAGTTCATAAAATTACAATTAAATTATGCAATGCTGACTCTGGGATGTGAATATTCTCTAAATAGATTAGTCAAAATCTGTTACGTATGAAACATATAGTTAAACCATAGATATTATAAACTATATTAGTTAAATCATGGATTTACAGACAGAAACATACACAGACATACTTACATAGCATTTCCATGGAAGTAGTTAATTTGTTTTGTTAATAATTGTATTATCTTCAGATTATAATTAAGATTTGTTTCACAAAGTAAGGTGCTAAGTACAGCTCACTTACATAATATTAATTTTTGAAGTTTAAAGCATTTTTACTTACTAAAATATGAGCTATGTCAGCTTAAAACCGAGATTTTTATTTTTATTATATTTTCATTTTACTTGGACTACCAACAATATTACATGTAATTTAAGCTTAGACTTAAGTAATCTTAGGGTAACGGAAAACACATAATTTCACTAATAGGCAGACACATCATGCACACTATAAAGGTTGTAGTTACATATACAAATTGTTAAGTTAATTTATATAAACTAAACTTATTGCAAAAAATTTTAAGCTAGCCTTGTTAACTCCCTATACTTATTGTTAATTAAATTAAGTAGCGCTTTTAAAAGTGTTGATAACTTTCGCTTTAAATTTTTTGATTTTGTTGTGGAACACGTCAATAGAATTATCCTTGCCCGTAAGTTCCCTATACAGTCTACTCTGGTGGGGTATTATTGAATGATAACCAAGGTTCGTTCTGTTGGATTTGTGTGCAAACAGCTGTTTGATAGGGTGACGCGGCAGATGCAAGGGAGTCTTGAGAGAAATCTGGCTTAGTAATACTGGGTTATCTATAGTTCTGTTGACAAGCTAATATAGGAATACCATATCATGTAACTTTCGTCTGTCTGATAGTGAGTTTAGTTTAAAGGTTTTAAGGCGAATAGAGTAGGGTACAATTTTTCTTTTTTGATCCAGAATAGAATTTTGTGAATCTCTCTCTGTAT
Source organism: Erebia palarica (assembly GCA_964035005.1). Classification (NCBI taxonomy): domain Eukaryota; kingdom Metazoa; phylum Arthropoda; class Insecta; order Lepidoptera; family Nymphalidae; genus Erebia; species Erebia palarica. The sequence goes on along the minus strand of OZ035984.1, from coordinate 32,062,505 downwards.
GCTTTCTATTCGATCTTTGTGAATCTGGCAAATAGGGTTCCATTAAACGGTCCTATACTCGAGTTTACTTCTGACTAGACTCGTGTAAAAAAGCTTTTTGATTTGGAGTTTTTTGAATGGTTTGGAGTTTCTAAAGACAAAATCTAGCATTTTACGCGCAGATCTGCAAATGTTGTCAATATGGTGGTTAAAACGTAATTTAGCATCAAGAGTAATTCCCAGATCATGAACAAGATCCTGTCTTTGTAGCAAATTATTGTCTATCGAATATTTGCCACCTAGTTTAGAGTGTTTATGTGTGAAACTTTAAAGGAGCATTATGCAGGATTGAATTCCATGCCATTTAACTTACACCAATCTGCTACTCTATAGGGTGGCGTCATCTGCTTAATCAATTTTTTTGGCGAGTTTTCGGTTGTCTGCGAAGATAAAGTATTTTGAATTTTGAATGCAGTTTGTGATATCATTTATGAAAATGTTGAATAAAAGTGGTCCCAAAATTGATCCCTGAGGAACTCCAGATGGTACGCTGTAGGTTTGGGATGTATGGCCCTTAACTGCTACAAATGAGGATCTGTCAGTTAAATAAGAAGAAAGCCACGAGAGAAACGATCGACCCAGTTCAAAACCAGACACCAACAGTTTATAGTTTACCTTGTCGAAGGCCTTCGAGAAATCCGTATAGATGGCGTCCACTTGTAGGCGGGAATCTACAGAAGCTATCACATGGCTCGTAAAGTTGGCTATATTAGTGATAGTGCATCAAGCCGCCATGAAACCGTGTTGAGCTTCCAAGAGCGCATGATGTACATGACATGAAAGTATAGAGATGTATGTATGAGAGATTCGAAAACCTTCGGCAAGGCTGACAAGATCGGCCTGTAATTGGCAATAATTTTATAGATGGGTACTATTCTGGCACATTTCCACAAATCGGGAAAGTGTCCAGTATGAAGTGATTTGTTAAAGATCAGGGTGATGGGTAATGATAATGGTACAGCACATTTATTAATAAGTAATGGGGTTAGATTGTCAGGACCAGCACCTTTCTTTACATCAAGTCTTTTTAGCTTCCAAATAACTTCTTTGACGGTGATATTAACGGAATAGAGGTGTTTTGTACAGATGTCAGGCAGTGGATAATTATTGTTTAGGGGGTTACTGCTCTCATAGACTGAAGCGAAATATTCAGCAAAAAGATTGCACGTGCTTGGTCCATCAGAAGCTTTTATAAAGTTAAAGGTCATTTCAGCTGGATATGTGTTTGGTGAGTTTTTAACATTTTTAAGATGTGTCCAGAAGTATTTAGGATTCTTTGCTAGGTTCCTTTCAACAGACTCAATATACACATTATAGCATTCTTGAATTAATTTGCTACTGTCAAGTCTATGTTTCGAACTTATGTATGTCTAAAGGATTTTTGTAAATTTTAGCTTTTATTCTGGATTTATTTTTTAGGTTTAATATAGAGATAAGTTTATGCGTATACCAAGTAGGAAAATTATGATTTTTAGGCTTGGTCTTTGGGACATATTTTTCTATAATTGTGTTTGATTTGTGGTAGAATATAGAGCATGGAATTGACATCATCGCAATTTTTAAATAAATCTAACAAAGCTGTATTGTCTAATTCCTTGTTTAGCTAGAGAGCTTTTCCTCGATATTTGTCATCTTGCCTAGTTTAATCTTTATGTTAAGTGGTGGATGGTAGTTGTCGATGATACTAATAGGATTAAGGTGTTTATCAACCAGTACTTGGATAATATTGGATAGAACTAAATCCAGTAGGCTATCATTGGTATTGAAAATTGAGTTAAATTATTTGAAGTCATTTTCTTCTATGAAATCCACAAATTTGGTATCTAAACAGCAACTACTAGATGGGTGTAGGTGGTTTAGTTCAGGCACTTTTGACCAAGATATGGAACTCATATTAAAGTCTCCTATTAGCAAGACATGTTCATTATGGTCAATAATTTTAGATGAGTTCGGTAAGAAATTGTTAAGGTGGTAATCGTTTTTATTGGTGGTGGCAAATATGCGGCGCAAATTGCAATATGACTTGGTTTACCTTGAATTGTGTCTAAGTCCACTGTAATCCATAGGTCTTCGTGAATACTTTCCGATTCAATTTTGCAGGATGATTTTAAATTATTTTTAACTGCAATCAAGACTCCCCCTCCATTTTTTATTTTATGTATGTCTGTTAGAGCCCTATCCCTGCGATAAAGCGACTATCAATTAACTCGTCATCGAAAACCCCATCATTGAGCCAGGTCTCCGTAAAAATAAGATAAGATAAAAACTAAACTTTAAAAATATATTCACACAGTTGTATGATCAGTGCAAATAGAATATTGTGTTCAAGATTCAAGACAGAAACATGTTTACAAAAGGTGGAAGTGTATAATAGTTAAATAGTGATCTTTCAGTTGGAAAAAGCTTTTAAGTTGAGGCTGTATATATTTCCTATAATATGGTACACTAGATGATGCCCGCGACACACACTATCGCATTTATAATATTAGTATGGATTGTAAAAGTGAAAAGCAACAATGATTTATTTTATTTCATGTAGGACAACTGGTGTCACTGATGATACCTTAAGACTCTACCGCCAGTTCGGAAAGCTGATTAATGCAGTATTTTATGTCTACAGGAGTTGCTGACGGAGTGGGAGGCTGGCGTGCTTATGGTATTGATCCTGGGGAATTCTCGTCATATCTTATGAGAACATGTGAGAGACTTGTTCGGATGGGGCACTTCAAAATGTCCGAACCGGGAGACCTGCTAGCGAAATCCTACTATGAGTTATTAGAACACAAAAAGCCTATTTTAGGTAAGAAATATGTCAAAAGTGTGTGTAAAAAAGTCATGTCAACATTATATTTTGCTTCTAGGGTTTCCATATAAAGTAGATTCCTGAGTGACTTTGACCTTGTCGTAGGTAGTAGCACAGCTTGCGTAATGATCCTCGACCGAAACGAGTCGATAATGCGCGCGGCCAACATCGGTGACAGTGGCTTCATGGTGGTGCGGGGCGGGCGCGTGGTACACCGCTCGCACGAGCAACAGCACTACTTCAACACGCCGTACCAGCTCAGCCTGCCGCCGCCCGGGCACGACAGGAACGTTCTTAGCGATAGGTGAGTTGGACGTTTTGACTACGGCCTTTAGCGTATAGTTTCGAGTGTTTCTCGAGTGTCACAGCCATTCTAAAAAGGAAATAGAAAATGTTGCAGCTATACAGGGTTATATTGAAAAAATGTGCCTCCTGAACATGAAAACTTGCAAGCCCCTACTTTACAAACCTTGAAGGGGGATTTTCAAACAGAATTGTACAGGTTATTGAAATTGATTTTAAGGCCTCTAGCTTCTTAGTCTTTTTCATATAACCTGCCAAGCTCCAATCCACATTTCACCTCATGCATCTGAATTCAGAGATAATTTATATGACAGGGGGGGTATTTATAATACTTTCTTTATGATTGTTGAAAACTTTCCAAAAAAAATAAGAACTTCATTCTGGAAAGTTTCCAGTTTTCGCTATATATGTTATAGTGTAGGTAATATAAATTACAATCGTGTATTATTAAAGGTTCACAAGAATAAACCATCCTATGACAAAAATACTATACGAGATTTTTTTTTTATTTTATCCACTACAAGTTAGCCCTTGATATGCGATCTCACCTGATGGTAAGTGATGATGCAGTCTAAGATGGTAGCGGACAGTGGCGTGCACAGGGTTTGAACCTGGGATAGGCATTAGTTGGTCAGAATACCTATTTACTCGCTGTTTTGATGAAAAATGAGCAATGACGTATTTCCATTTCGGTAAGCAGCGCTTTTATGCCTCTATGAATTGCACGCCACTGGTAGCGGGCTAACCTGTTAGGGGCATGGCGGTTATATTAAACCCATACCCCTATTTGGTTTCTACATGGCATCGTACCGGAACGCTAAATCGCTTGGCAGCACGTCTTTACCGGTAGGGTGGTAACTAGCCACGGCCGAAGCCTCCCACCAGGCCAGACCAGGGAAAATTCAGAAATTATTAATTCCCAAATTGACCCTGCCGGGGATCGAACCCGGGACCTCCGCACATTAAGACAACAGCGCTACACACTGCGCCACGGAGGTCGTCGTATTAATCGTATAGGAGTTCCAATACATTTTATATAGCAGATTCCCGCGACTTCGTCCGCGTGGATTGAGGTTTTTTGGTTCACGCGGGAACTCTTTAATTTTCCTGGAAAAAACAGTAGCCCAGAACGTAACCTACCTCTATATCAAACTTCATCAAAATCCTTTGAAAAGATGGGACGTTAAAGCGTAGCAGACAGACATACATTTTCGCATATTTTATAATATTAGTATGGAATCTTTTTTTCGTGTGTTGTAAGCAAGTTGTGAGAGTGCGCTTGATACGTAGACCCGCGCCTCGCCCTCAGCCCGCCTGCCACTGCAGGTCGAGGCCGCGCCTTTAAGAAATTCATCTAAATTAAACTGTCTAAAGGGCTAATTTGGTTAATTGGCTAATTATGTTAAATACTTGAGATGGCTAATATTTTAGATTTAGCTTTGTTTTAGACCAAATTTAAAAATCATAAAAATAGTTATTGTGAGACAACCTTAAAAGATAGTTATAGGTATAGGTAGGTATGTTAGCGCGGACTTTTTTAAATGATTTTTTTGGGAGGACCAATTCCACCATACATTGTTTTCGTGTAACTGTCACCGTAAGATTGTAAAAACCGTTAGATTATAATCTAACTCGCGAAATTCTAAACTGTCGAAAGATTGTAAACTGTTCAATGTTCTGAGTGTCAATTTTTGAAACATTCATTTTATTTACGTTTTCTTGTCTATTTCTTGTATGTTAGGTTAGGGTTCGACATAAATAATCAAGTAGTAGCCTGCGGCCGGGCACTTAGGTTTTGTCAGGTTTAAAAACCTATCAGATTACAATCTACCGGAAAATAATGCGTTGAATTGTAATCTTTCGACAGTTTAGAAATTCGCGAGTTAGAATATAATCTAACGGTTTTTACAATCTTACGGTGACATAACCATTTACGCAGCGCACGCCACGGAAGCTCTCATATGAGACGGTTTTTTCCGACCTAAGTAAAGTAATTTACATTATTGTAATTTTTGTAGGGATCTCTAATTTTTTTTCAAAACAAAATATAGCCTATGTTACTCGCTGATAGCTTTCTAAAGGTGATTTTTAAAGTCGGATGAGTAGTTTTTGAATTTATCCTTTACTATCAAACAAGTCTTTTCGCTTTATAATATTAGTTTACTACTAGACTATTGGGCCCGGCAGAGTTCCTACCCGTAACCTATAACCCGATTGCAGCGCCCCCTACCGGGTCCAACTATGAATGAATATAAACCATGGACCCAGTCAAACATACACAAAAAAACCTGTATCTAAATCGGTCAAGCCGTTTCGGAGTTTTAGCAAGACTAACGAACAGCAATTCATTTTTATTTCTGAAGTATTTTATTGTAACGCAGATTAATACTTTAGTGTCACTTCGATCATTGCATGTAGCGAAATGGTATCGTATTAATAATCATTAGTTGTTTGAAAACAATTTTATCAATTGAATACGCTGTTGTAAGAAGCTAAGCAAAAGGTTACTTCGGTATAGATAGCGGCACAAACAGCATTTTCAAGGATTTTAAGTTGTGTAGATGATAATTAGATTAATAAGTGCCTGATGTCGAGATTCATATTTTATTTTCTATTATGTTTGTCTTTTTTCGATTATTAAAATACACATTTTTGAACTTATATTCAGCCGTTTGCTTCTTGGTGGTCATTCAATATATCATGCATTTTGTTGATAATTTGTTATTTTAGTCGATTGCAATTTGCCACTGGCTGCCACAATACGGGCGGCGGTAATCACGTAACAAATACAAATTACGAAATATTATCAATTAATTTTACCACTCTAATTTGGCTTTGTGCTCAAACTATATTACTCTTCCGTTAAATATGGGCCGCTGGGCGTACTTCGTTGACATGTAGTCACGACTCACGAGTCATAAGACTAGAGGCGACAGATATTTGAGTCTACTTTCGTTACTTATTTATCAATAGGGTCGTAACGTTTGTTTGAAGAATAATAGTCATAGTAATATGAAATCGATTGTTGCGTTTTAATGATTGAATGGCGTGGGCCGCGGGCGCTACCATTGATGTTTTATATTTTAATACAATGTTTGTTTTGTTTTAGTTTCAACGAACTTTTAGATATTTTCGTAATATGTCAACCCTACTGGTTACTGGTCATGTGCTCTCATTCCATACCGTTTGTTGTATTTCTGAATACACTAATATTAGAATTTTTAGTCCACTGGATATTTGCCAGCGCTTACCTAATCACGTGCACCGTTTAATGGAATATCTTGTTTATTTACGTGCTTCATTATTTTATTGCTATTTTTTACTACAATGTTTTGATATAAATTTCGACTCAGCACTTAACCGGAATTTTATCAGTCTCATTCAAACCGAACTCTAATAGTCTTCCAATTTTTAAGAGCTTTTTTTTAAAAAAAATTTGGCCAACCAGAACTAGCTGTTATAATGTACAATAGGCGGACTTAAAGTTCGAGAGCCCTATCTCTCAGTCGACCTTTGGAAGGTGTGAAAAAGGCGTGTTGTGGGTGTGCTAGAAAGCAGTCATCAGAAAAAAAATATATTGAAAAACCAAATAGAAAGGATTATACTAAGTATGTTAATACTTACTTATTGCTTTTCATTGTTTTTGACCTCTACTACTAGTAGAGGAGACCAAGAGGGGAATTTGGGATTTACTGAAGCGCGATGGATTAATAATTATAATAAGCTCTTTTTTAAAAGTGAAATGTTGCAATAAGTAGATAGTATACAATACATATTACATATGTTACGTGTGTATATGTCACCGTAAAATTGTAAAAACCGTTAGATTATAATCTAACTCGCGAAATTGCGAACTGTCGAAAGATTACAATTTAACGCATTATTTTTCGGTAGATTGTAATCTGTTAGGTATATTAACCCGATAGAACCTAACCCTTCACGTAGTGCCCGGCCTGCGGCCGGGTACTACGTGATTATTTATGTCAAACCCTAACCTAACCTACAAGAAACAGACAAGAAAACGTAAATACAATGAATATTTCAAAAATTTACACTCAGAACATTGAACGGTTCACAATCTTTCGACAGTTTACAATTTCGCGACTTAGATTATAATCTAACGGTTTTTATAATCTTACGGTGACATATACAATGTCATTGTATCGAGAGTGACAATATACTGATGTTATTATACATTTGGCAGAGGGGGGACGCTGGGGTAGGCACTTCTCGGCTATTGTTGTTGGCTAAATGCTCGAAGGTATAACATGTTGAAACGGCTTCCAGGCCAGAATCAGCGGAGACGGCGGAGTTCAGTGTGGAGTGTGGCGACGTGATCCTCGTGGCGACGGATGGCGTGTTCGACAACGTGCCCGAGCCCGTGCTGGTGGCGGAGATGCGGCGCGCGACCGCCGGGGAGGGGGAGGCGGGGCTTCAGGCCGTGGCCAACTCCATCGCGTGGATGGCGCGCAACCTCTCCTTCGACGGCTGCTACATGTCGCCCTTCGCGAAGAGTGCACGACAGAACGGCATCGACGCGATAGGTAATAGGGCCTATTACACCGCACTTTTCACCGGGCCCTGTGGTAAGGGTTGGCGTGGGCGTTAAGTTTTGGCATCGCTATTACACTGCACTGACTACAGGGCCCTAACCCAGTATGAACGAGAACGTCAAGAGAGTTGGACGTGTATCTTAGTATGTTTATTATCGTTCACTGATTATGGCACCCATGTTATCGATGCAAAAAATTAGTATCCATACTAATATTATAAACTAGATGATTCCCGCGACTTTGTCCGCGTGGATCGCGTTAATAATATTAGCATATGCTACGATTTCAAGGCCCATCTATTCAAACAAATTTGATGAAATTTGGTACAGCGGTAGGTTACGTCCCGGAGAAGGACATAGGCTACTTTTTATTCCGGAAAATTAAAGAGGTCCTGCGGGAACCAAAAAAACCTCAATACACGGGCGAAGTCACGGGCAGTAGTTAGTAGTTCAAATAGTATAGCAAATTACTATACTATTCTGTAGTATAGTTATACATATAGTATTCTATATTATAGTTTAGCACACGATATATTGACAAAATGCACGCGCGAGCCATAGAGACAACTACTCTATAAGATGGCCGTGCGACGACTGAGCTCCCTAACCACCCTGTATCTTATTACACTACCCGGTCTGCAGAGCGCTCAGGTAGTTAGGCAGACCGGGACCACCCGTTCTCCCTAATCAGGGACACTTACTCCCTGAACTACACTACACTGAATCTGCCCACAGGGCCCGGCGAAAAGTGCGGTGTAATAGGCCTATAAGCCCTATTTATTTCGCTTCTATGCTTGCCATACACGATCAAGTTTACCGTCCAGTTTGCAGTGCATCCATGTAGCGCATGACGATCCAGGTTGCATGATAACGCGCCAGTTGAAAGCATGGTGTCACTAGTGACGGACGACGACCTATCTTGATCTTTTCCGTTTGTTTGTTTTGTTTATTTCAGTATATCAGTAGAATGTATTGTATGGCGACGGTTTTCACGTTGCAAATGTGAAGTTTGATGTGCTGTCGTATCGGCTGTACACCAAATAGTTTTTTTTACCTTATTTCAGTTTTTTTTCTAAGTCCATTGTCCAACATGATATTTTGAACTCCTCGATTGGGATATAACGCAGCACTCTTGGTATAAAATATTTGCAAAATTACATGAATACTACATGAGCCGTTCAATTGTCACTAAAATAAAAAAATTATTCGACGATGGGGTATCTTAAAAATTGTCATGACGTCAAATGAGTTAATGGCTATGGCTAAGTAGCTATAAATGGCTATGAATTGCACCAAAAAAAGTTTGGCTTTATATCATGGACTTAAGTCAAATGACTTCCCGTCTTAAAGTACTAACAAGTCACATACTTGTAATTTGAGTAGGTACACAATATTGTAACTGCCTCGTCGGTCTAGTAGTTAGCATGTTCGACTGCGGCCCACGAGGTCCCGGGTTCGGGTCCATAATTAATCCAAATCAAGTCCAAATTAGTTTTCTGACTAGAAATTCTCAGTACAAGCCCGGAGTTAGGAAGTTGACGGTGTTTCACTCCCGTGCCTTGTAGAGCACGAAGCCGTCGGTCCCGGTTATTATACATAACATGATAATAGTCGTTAAAGCCTGCCAACCTGCATTGGAGCAGCTTGGTGGGTTAAAGCTCAATTCCTTCTCCTCTATGAGAGTGAAGGCCTGTGCCGAGCAGTGGGATGTTAATTTACTGTAGTGATGGTGTTGAATACAATATTGTGTATTTTTTAATATTATTTTTTACATTTGCAGGAGGAAAACCGGACGACATAACGGTGCTACTCGCAATCGTAGCGCTATGAAGATGTCATCATGTGATTTATTAGATTATTTTTAGGAACAGGTTTTTTGAAACCATTCGCATATGTTAGCTTAACAACGACACCAAAAATTTTAATATTGGTCCTTTTGAAGAGGCTTAATTTCAATCGTCAATTTCTTTTCTTTAATTAAGCAATATAGTTTTTCTATGAATGCTGTACAAGTTTTGTAAGATCCGATTCAAAATATCTTTCTGAAATCGACCACGTACAGCGGACGACTCCTCCAAGTGTGGAAAATAACCCCAGGATACGACCTTTCTGAAATAAGTCATAGCATTAAACACTCTTGTCTAGATAAAACAAATTTAAGATTATTTTTGCCAATTTTATTTTGTACGTTTTTAAAATATTATAAATGTTTATTGTGACCGTTTATGTCAATAAATTATAATGTTGCACTGTCTGACCTAAAAATTGCGTAAATAATATTAATAGTAAATTATTGTATCAACGAAAAAAAATCCTTAGTCACAATAGTCTTTGTGGGACTTGGGTCTGTCTGGTTGAAATCTGAATATTTCACAGTTGGGCCACTTTCAATCTAAGATCTGCACGTAAAGTTTCCCTTACCATCTCTAGCTAATAATAATTTGTATAGTTCTATACGACTAGAGATCTGGTACAAAGTCCTAAATGGATAATTGATAATATCAATTGGTACTAGCCTGTTACACTAATAGAAACACGTTAGTGGTGGTATACTATGAATAAAACAGTATTGTCAGACCTTTATTTTGATAAAAGAAAGAAAGAACTCTGTCAGATTTGGTTTTTTAAATCATAATATTGGACCAAAAATCCCGTTTTGTAATCAGAGAGAGAGAGAGAGAGAGAGAGAGAGAGAGAGAGAGAGAGAGAGCTAGTACAAAACGGAAATATAAATTTGTTGAACTGTATTTTGCTAAAATATGCCAGACTAGTTTAAATAATTTACGTTCATAATGCTCATAACATTCGCTAGAATTGAAGGACTTTGAAGATTAAATTAAAAACAGGATTTGACATTGGCCTCTTTTGTCTACAGGGCTTATAATAAAGTTAATTTTTTAAAAACCAGAACCAGATTACTATGGCTTGGACACAAAGCGATGCATTGCAATATTTAAGTCATTCTTTCTCTTAGATAATTATTCAACTTCGAGCTGACTAGAACACTGAAAAAATATCCAAAAAAATATCCAAGGCTTGGATATTTTTTTGAGATAGAAGATAATTGGGTTGGTTGTGGGGGCGAAGTCACACATGTTTATTGTAAACGTGAGATTCGATGTTTGAATGAAGACTGATTTTTATTTAAAGGTAACGACTACGATTACATTGTACTGTACTTGTTAACGATGATCTTGAATCGAGATTTTACTAACTGCCGAAATTAATATCAGTTTATAATCAGTCGTTATCATAAGTACTTCGCAAAGTTGTTGTTTTATTGACTTAAATTAAAGTCCCTAGTACCTAACTTATAAGTGTCCATAAAGTAACATGTCGACAGATATATTGTTTATAAAATTTCGGTCGTAAGTCAAGTTCAGATTGTAACTAACCCGGTTCCTGTGTATGTAGTATTCTTTTGTATTTGATTTTCTACTTTTTCGATAATAATTAGGTATTTTGACAAGTCTCAGATTTTTCATAAACTTGTGTATGATATTTTTTTATTCTATTGTATGTATCATTAAAATCATTCATATTATGATCAGATTTGTGCTAAGAATCATTTGAGATAGCGGCTAAGTTGTTATGATTCTTATAAATGATAAAGTTATTATATTTTCACTCATGAATAATGTCTGTCATTTCATTTATATTTTATTTTTTTATATGACTTTTCTGCCTTTTGCGAGGATTTATCTTTATAAAAAGATAAGGTAGGTGCAATAATGAGGTCCCATTACTTGCTATTTAGTGTGAAGAAATTTTGTAACATATTCAAGGCATTTCAAATGTGTGTGTGATAAATTATTTACTATTGTATCTTAGAATAGTAATCGAGTCTGAGGATGAACTCTAAATTTGTTTTAGTCCAAACACCAACTGTTCAAATTGTATAAATTCTTGCGCTACAAATAAATGATGTATGTAGCCAATTAATAAATAATTTCATTCAAATACATAACTGTCTTTTTTTAATTTCCAAATATTATTTAACTACTCCTTACTTATCTGTTCCTGTAAATCATGTAGGTAAGTAATAATGTTACTAGTATGAATGTTTGAAGCGCATGGTACACAGTCCGCAATAGCGATACAGATTTATAGTGAGAGTAGGTTGACGGTCAAAAAATGTTAATCTAATTCCAACATCAATCCACCTTGCACACGATCAATTCGGATCGCGATCCAGAATGGCTGTTCCCGGGCGCCTTATGCGCGGGATATATTATACTGGAACTATGCAACTGGCTATATTTTATCCTGGAAATAAAACCTCTCGCAATAACTAATAAGTACAAAATTCCACGCGGACGAAGTGGCGAGCATCGTCTAGTATTATTTAAATGAGAATAGGCATGATGACAGTATCCAAGAATCAATGAAATTATGAATTTATCTAATGAAATAGGATTCATGGATTATAAAAAACTTATTTATTTTTCTATTTCGAGTGAGATTGTTATTTATTTTGATAAAATAAAACTATGAATATATACTATGAATGAAGTCACAATTGTTTTCGAGCTTTGACAATCTCTTTAAGTACAGGTGTTTTAAATGTTTATCAAGTATTTTCGTGTTTTTTTGTTTCCTAAAAACATTCCCAAAAGATCATTTCCATAATCTAGTTTTGTTTTACCGAATCCTAAATCAAGAAATTAAAAATCGTTAGTCAGGGATCAAGGATTTACCAAAGCTACTAGCTCTAATTTGCCCAGGATTGATTTGTTGATGCTGGGTGAGTATCTTGCATCAAACAAAGACTTTTGTTCAGCAGAATTTCAAAACTTTCATGTAAGTACAATAATAACATAATAATTTATAGGTCCTAAACCCGTAAAATCTGCTATTTTATATACTAAGCACTTCATGATAGTTATTAGAGGTTATTTTAATGAAATGTTGTTTTTTAAAACTATATATGAGCGGTGATTGCCTAGTAACTATGACGTCTGCCTCCTATTCGGTGCGTCTGGGGTTCGATTCTTGGCACGCATCTCTAACTTTTTGCAGTTATTTGTGCTATATATGCAAATCAGCATCACTACATAGTATAAAACAAAGTCGCTTCCCGCTGTCTGTCCCTGTGTATGCTTAGATCTTTAAAACTACGCATCGGATTTTGATGCGATTTTTTTAATAGATAGAGTGATTCAAGAGCAAGATTTATATGTACTTTTTATCCCGGAAAATTAAGGAGTTCCCGCCGGAACCAAAAAACCTCAATCCTCGCGGACGAAGTCGCAGGCATCAGCTAGTATTAGAATAAAGCAAAAACTTACGTCAAGTGATCTTCGCAGAAATAAATAGTAGAATTTAGCCCTATAGCTGTAGGATCTCGCCGTGCAAGATTAAGCCACTTAGATCGCATTATTTTTTTAAGTGGCGCGTGAATAAATAACTTGTTTGGAGTTAATTTTGATGTGTTATCACACTGGGGGACCGCACACGACTTACACGCTTTAGAATTCATATTATTATTCACACAAAATATCTAAGTTGCTGTACGAAGACTTAGAGTTTACTGCACACAGTACAATAGAGTACATTGGTAAAAACAATAGTGACGTCACAAACGACGCCATGACACCCGCGAGCGTTTTGGCATGATTTTTAAAATTTAAATTTCAAATGCCAATTTTATCTACTAAACCTTATTTTTCTGCTGAAATAAGATATTTTTTTCGAAATAGTAGATACTTCCGAACATAATCTGACCATTTTTCAAAATCAGTCATCATGCCTATTAGGCACCACAAAAGAAATGACAAGAGCTTTGATTTTTACCATTTATTAATAAATAATCACAATGAACAGACTTATATTTTGTGTAGTAAAATGTATGAGACAAAACTCATGGAACCATTTTCCCCTAATTCATCTTTGTGCCACACAAACCAAAGTTAAGAATGTATTTATGATTTAAATGATTCAATAATATAGCTTTATTTTAAAATATTTGTATTGTTAAAAGGAACTCATAATAATTATGTATAAAATTAATAATTTGACTTAATGTTTAAACATAAATTGTACATCTTTATCTATTTGCATTTTCATTGTCGTTGTTAATTTGATGCTCTCTAAGATGTGGATTTCGCCAGTCAAAGCCCCCGGGCCGTACGTTGGCCAGTTCTGGCAGTGGAACGTAGTCATCATCTGCTGCTGGATCAAATAACTTCTTACTAGAAAGGTGAAAAATTAAGTTTTTGGTGTCTCACTAAGTTACAAGGGTTAAAAAAATATAAGTAAATCATATTAAAATCTCCTACCAGGCCAGGCAAGAGTAACAAAAAGCAGTAGTTAGGTACTTACAGAAATCTTGGTGTCTTCAGTAACTTTTGGCCACCTCTGTGCCGTGGAAGAACATCTTCAATGAAGAAATAAATGTGTCCAATGGCCATTCCCACCAAATCAACAGATATTGCATTACCAAGCAATACAGAGAATCCCAGCAAAACCCATGGCAGGTATGGTGCCTGTAAAACATACATCCCATCAAAAACATAAATGTAAAATGAGAGCCAAGTTCAAAATTGTGATATATATGCCTTGGTTGTTGACTTCAGCGACAAAAGAAGTGAGATCTAAATGGGTGCCAAGTTCAATGGTCAGTCCTGCAATTTATTTATCCCATCAAAAACATAAATGTGAAATGAGAGCCAAGTTCAAAATTGTGTTATATATGCCTTGGTTGTTGACTTCAGCGACAAAAGAAGTGAGATCTAAATGGGTGCCAAGTTCAATGGTCAGTCCTGAAATTTATTTATAACAACATATAATATTTTATAACAACTTAAAATATCATTTCTTCTTATAACTTAGTATAAAATGTTGAAGACTAAGGCTTTGGCCTGGCTAGTTTTCATATTCGAATCAACAACCAAGGCATATATAACACAATTTTGAACTTGGCTCTCATTTCACATTTATGTTTTTGATGGGATAAATAAATTGCAGGACTGACCATTGAACTTGGCACCCATTTAGATCTCACTTCTTTTGTCGCTGAAGTCAACAACCAAGGCATATATATCACAATTTTGAACTTGGCTCTCATTTTACATTTATGTTTTTGATGGGATATCATTACTTTTTGTACAGAAATTATTGAACTCAATCTCAAATTCAAAACATATTTATTCAAAATAGGTACCTACAAAGTACACCTTCTGAACGTCATGCTTACAGAGCATAAGACGTAATGACCCGAAGAGAGATTTCCTGTAAAGAGCAAGCGCTTTGTAGGATATCTCTCTTCGCCAAATATACCAAGCAGAACACCGTCCTGATGATACACTTGGATCTTAATATTATGTAAATTTACTGCAGCCTGTAATTCCGAAGCAGCTCCATAAGTTGACGAACAAAGCATGTTTGCTCGATAGTCTTCTTCAGAGCAGTAAGGATCCCCGTTTGGAGCGCTAGTGTAGACCCTTAAATCTTCCCAGTTACAACATACATACTCTACCATAGTCGCACGCAACCTATTGGTTGGTTGTGTATCACTATACTCAAACAAGGAATATGCAATCGAATGGAATAGGCAGCTTCCATCGGTAGGCATTGGAATTATTCGGTGTAAGGTCAGTGTGTCACCCACCAGTAATTATATTGTACGACTCATTGTACAAGTTAATTAAAGACGAGAATTCTCAAGAAAAATATATAGTGCATACCTAGTTACACTGAAATTGACAGATTACATCTATGGTCAGACTACCTCTACAGCACATTTCTACATCTCATCAATGTTGATTGCAAAAGTTTTTAGTTAAACATTGAAAACAAGCACGGTAAACAGTCGATATCACTAAAACCACTATAAACAAAGAATACAAATCACAATGACTGACAGCTTGAACTGACGACTTCAAATACGTTTCTTCTTCTTTTCTGTCAATGACGTTTCGTTGCACAAAATGCATGAATACGAAGGTAAGGTTTTCATGCAACTATATTATTATTCATTATTATTTACATTAAAATAATAATTATGTGTCATTTTCAATAGTTAACAACACAAAATAACGAATTTAAACAAAGACCTGTAGTATGATTTATGTAATCGGAGTTTTTTTTTACTTAACAACTCTTGTTTTATTTAGTTGTGCATGCACTATGCGTAGAATGTAATGCAAGTTGCCGCAGGAAGTGGATGACGGAGTTACTACCACCGCTTAAAGCAGTATTGTTTCAAAATAACGGTTGATTGTCACGTACTTTGACGTCCTTAAAATAATGATTATAACACTACAACATAAACGTCCACAATATTAAAATAATACGGCTTTAAGCAATAGTAGTATGCCCCGTGTCAGAGTTTTGATCTATACCTAGGTAGAGCACAAAAATGACGATTTTTGTACGTTTATATCTAAATAACCATTTGAGGTGTGCGTATGAAATTTGGAGCACATATGTATCTCACGGGTCTCAATATATGCGCCAAATTTGACATGTTTATGTGAAATAGTTTCTGAGTTATGAGGGGGTCAAAAGTGGCTCCAAATGGTTCGTGTAATATTACACACGGTGCTGCTCGCCAGTTTTTTTGAACTTTGGCTGGACACGCTTCCGCATGTCTTGATAATATAATTTTCTTAGTACAATATCATTTTCAGTCATTTCAACCCATCGCTACTGAGCACTAGTCTCCTCTTAGAATGAGATAGGTTAAGTTTAATCATAATATAGTCCACCATTCAGAGTGGCAGACTTTAGGTACTTGAAAACCTGTATAAGGAAGCTTGCATGACCGAGAGATTTATGATAAATAATAATGTATTCCTTGAAAATTTTATTAAGCATTAGTTAATGATACCCACCAAATAACATTTTATTATTCACTAGTTGATGCCCGCGACTTCGTCCATATGAACTCCTTAATTTTCCGGCATAAAAAGTATGTTACTCTCCAGGTCCTCAGCTTTACCCATGCCAAAAATCACTTTTTTATTGGTTTCTATTTAGAAACCAACAAACCTAAAACGAACACACTTTCGCATTTATAATATTATATTATGATAGTTAGCTTACACTTATTGATTGGTTAAAAACTATTTAAATGATTTAAAAGTAAGTAGGTACCTGGAAGTTCATCAGCCCAAAAAAGTTCATTCGCACATAAACATTTCGTCTTGACCATACATAAACAATCATTATAGTAAATGCTTGACCTAAAAATAATAAGTTAACAAAGAAAGCACACAACTGTAGATTAGATAAGGAGAAAACAGTAACATATTACCACCATGTGAAATTACAGTGAAGGGCTGCCATACTAAATTCTATTAACACATAAAATATTGTCCTGCAGGCTGGTGTGGGCCCCAACAACTCGAAGGTTTAGTACAGGGGTCAGCAAATAATTTGAGGTGGGCCCTGATTGTAAAAAAAATTACCTGAGTCCAGAAAGAATTACTTATAAGTTTTAATGTCAAATAGGATCAAAAAAATTGACTTTTTTTGAGAGATTGCTTAAATCATGTACTTGAACCCAAAACATGTTTTATAGTTAGCTTATTTGTTTAGAACATGTCTAAGCATCCCAAAATTCTTCAGTGGATTTTTATTTGATCATTTTTGGGAAGAAGACTTAGAAATACTGAAACACCTCACAGCTATATAGGCTATTCTCTAAACCCCTATTTTACCCCTTTAGTTTAATTTTCAAAAATCCTTTCTTATCAGATGCCTACAGCCAGTCCGTCCAGTGGTTTGAGCTGTGCATTGATAGATCAGTCCATTCAGACCAGACCATTCATATATTCCAGTCCAGTCAGACCATTTATATATTTAAATAAGCAGGCCTAGTATGTTAGTATAACAACAGACACACACTAATGCTCAGATCTATATGTATATAACTTTTCTAAGGCTTTACTTAAAATTATAACAGGAGTTTCTTTATTTCACCAACAGATTTGGATGGATGAATGGGGTATCCATTACATTATCCCAAGTATCCCAACTGGCGATAAATTTTTGGAAAAAAACGTATTTGGCATACGTATAAAACATAAACAGTCATGTTTTAAAAATTAATTACTATTATTAAACTCTTTATTTGTACCACACATAACAAAAGTAAATTACAGAAAACATAAAATAACACAAAGAAGTACAAAGGGCGGCCTTATTGCTAAGTAGCAATTTCTTCCAGGCAACCTTATTAGGAGAACACATCTGATGCCTGCGACTTTGTCTGTGTGTATTGAGGTATTTTGGTTCCCGCAAGAACACATTAATTTTCTGGGATAAAAAGTAGCCTTTGTGTTATTCCAGGCAATAACCTACCTCTGTGCCAAATTTCATAGAGATCCGTTCAGCCCTTCTGGTGTTATTGAATAACAAACATCTAACCATCCAAACTTTCGCATTTATAATATTAGTATAGATAGCTTGTATGTAAAAGGATACAATCATTAGAGCTCCTCCAAAGATAAACATTACAACAAAGTCAGCAGTCCTCCCTCTGAATGATCCCTCTTCCAACATTCTGCAGTATCGGTACGTAAATATCATGTTGAAGAAGAAATTGAAGCCTAGGTTGCCAAAAAAAAGGAACGTTGTAACTAATCTCCATAACTGATACTTCCTCAGTATTAATATAGGGTTGAAATAAAGCTGGAATGGGGATACAAGATCCAGTTGCTGAAACAATTTTCACTCCATCATTATAGCTCACAGTGCAGTTTCACCTTTAAGATTTTTATTAAGTACTTACCACAGCTAAAGTAGTGATTACACATGCAGTAGTATAAACTCTAGTTACAGGCGGCACTTGCATATATTCTTGCAATAGTGTTTGATATGCCATTTTTTAAAACTGTTATTGTTTCACCCAATGATCCTGTAAAGTTGCATACTACAGTAATGCCGAATGCGTTGATGTAAAGCCTGTTGATAGGCAATTCAGACACTATAACTCAACACGATTGGTCCACATCAGGATTAAAATATATTAGGGTCTACAATCAAAATACAACTTTTCGATATAATATTAAACACGTTTCTATCGGTATTCAATAGGTAAGTTGCATATGACGATTTTGTTTTGAAATTCTGATCTTTACATTAAACCAAATCTTTACTGAAACTCAGTTTTTGCCTGTGAAAAAATAAAATATTTCGCTATTCAGGGTCGATTTCTCGATTCAAGGGTTGACCCAACTTGTCTCTGGTTGACCCCAGCAGAGACACAGACAAGTACTTCTCTATGGTTGACAAAATCACAGAACACAATTGATAGTTCACACTCGACACATTTGTTTTATCGTTTTAGTCAAAGCTCCACACCAGAGACAACTTAACCAGTGGCTTTATTGAGATTTGAGACATCACTAAACTAGCGGCACGCTATGATGGCCGGTTTGACGTTTGTCCGCTCATGAAGTTCCGTATTAATTGATAACGCCTTTGAAGGAAATAATTGTATTACTTTATTGACGATAGTGATGTGCAGAGATTCATAAATTTTATCGAATGTAGTTTCTCATGAAGTTCCGTATTAATTGATAACGACTTTGAAGGAAATAATTGTATTACTTTATTGACGATAGTGATGTGCAGAGATTCATAAATTTTATCGAATGTAGTTTTAGGTTTAGGACTCAAAATTTATTTATTAAATTGATTTCTTAAATGTATACAAGTGTAGAAAAATCAGTTTGCACCATTTAAGGGGTGAATGTACTTGTGAATATGAACAATTTTCACTATGTGGACAAACCTCTGAAATCGCAAAAAAATATCAATAAATTTTTAAAAATGGAATCTAATACGATCGTCACATAGGATCGCTGGCTAGCACAACTACTACCTCCGGCAAACTCGCGTCAATGCTCAATGCAAAACAAAGCAGTTTCGAATTGACGTTGCTTCGAAAAGTATAAACTGTCAGTGCAATGCGATTGTGATATAGTTTTGACCTGGCTTTGGATTTCAAATATTGATACTGCATTACTGTTGACCCTTGCTCGTTAATTTGGACTCTGTTCAAGCCCTTTGTTGTGGATTTCGTCGATATGACCGAACGTACGCAGAGAACTGTTCTAAATAGTCAGACACGTGAGTTCGAAATACGCCTTCGTAACTATTTCGATCGTGAAGCTCAAAATGGAGGGCCAATTTTACCTATAACGTCAGTGGTTGAACGCGTAGCTGATGCGCTTAATATTGGACAACGAACTGTTAGACGGATAACTAAAAAAAAATATGGCGAGACTGGCACAGAAGAAAATAAACTTCACACACCAAAAAAGAGAAAACGAGCAAAACCAGTCGTAGGCATCGATAGCTTTGATGCCGATGCTATCCGAAGACATGTTTACGGCTACTATTTACAGAAGGAGTATCCAACAAGAAAAAAGTTGGTGCATTCACTGAAGGAAGCTGGATTATTCTTCGGTGGGGAAAGTTCTTTAACGAAGATTTTGAAGACCATTGGATTTCGATACAAAAAATGTAACAAACGCAAAATATTGATGGAAAGATTTGATATAGCGATGGCAAGGTATACTTTTTTACGGCAAGTGAAAGAAATCAAAAATTGGCAAAATGTTGTGTTCTTGGATGAAACATGGCTTAATGCTAACCATACTGTAGGCCGTTCTTGGAACGATGACACAGCAGCATCTACTTCCAAAGTTCCTGTAGGAAAAGGATCGCGACTTATAATTTGTCACGCCGGAACCATCAACGGGTTTGTCGAAGGTTCTCTCATGGCTTTTGCGTCAAAAACCACTGGAGACTATCATGAAGACATGAATGGAGAAAAGTTTACTGAATGGTTTACCTCAATGTTGTGTAGCCTCCCTGAACCATCTATTATAATTATGGACAACGCCCCATACCACTCGATGCAAATTGACAAGCCACCTGCCCAATCCCAAAAGAAAGCTGATATCGTCGCATGGCTTCGTAAAAATGGCGTAGATGCAAACATGAATATGTTAAAAGCGGAATTAGTACGTCTTTTAAAAGAAAACAAACCAACCAAGATCCGATACGTCATTGACGAAATAGCATTAGAACATGGGCACAGAGTTATACGGTTACCGCCTTACCATTGTGAGTATAATGCGATTGAGTTGGTGTGGGCTCAAATTAAGGGATATGCTGCAAGACACAATACAGAACCCCCATTTACCACAAAAAAAATGCTAAAATTATTAGAAGAAGCTTGTGAACATGTGACTAAAGGAGACTGGGAAAAGGTTGTGAATAGAACTGTTAAATTAATAAGGGAAGATTATGAAAGAGATGTGAAAATAGATAATATTATAGAAAACGAACATATAATTATTAATGTATGTGATGATAGCAGTGACGACAGTGAAAATAGTAGTATGGACGAATCTGATTAATTATGGCCTTTTGTGGCACCTTTTTTGGTATCTTTTGTATTCATATGTTTCTTGTGTGCATATAAAGTATGTATATTCATTTTCGTTCAAATATTCAGTTCGTTCAAATAAATTAAATAAACATATACATTTTTGTTTTATTAAACCTATTTAATCAGGTACAAAAACAAAACTTAATTGTTTTTTGTTCGAGAATAAATTGACATTCCACATCACTATTGTAATGTGTCAAACCGGCCATCATAGCGTGCCGCTAGTGTAGGATACGGATGTTTAAGCTACGAGAAATTAGTAATATTCTTTAAAGTCTTTGATTATATATCTATGAGAGGTATGTTGCATTTTACTCAATTATTGTTAACCGATGCATTTTATTAATAAAACATGTTAAACTATGTTTTGACTTTTCTTACTTACTAAAAACTACGGTATCAGAACGAATTTTAAAATCAGTCTTTTTTTATTATTCATATTATTATCACGTCATTCAGTAACATTTTTTCCATAATATCTAGTAATTCCAACTAATATTATGGAACAGTTTTGTTTGTAAAGTGTACATTCCACTGATAATATAAATTTGTACTAATATTATAAACGCGGATTTATGGATGGATGGAAGAGATAGATTATAGTCTGGAATAATACATCGGCAATTTTTTTTTTCCGGAAAATTACCGTGGGAACCATAGAACCTCAATTCACGCGGACTGAGTCGCGGGCATCAGTTAGTTCATTATAAAATACGGATACTAGTGTTTTTTCAATGTTTAATTATTTATTAATTTTATATCGATTATTTAAGTATCGATAATACCAGCCCTAACCCCCCCCTTAAGCTCCGCCCATACGCCAATTTTACATATCGGAAGCTTCAATTTACAGTCTATTTGACGAGGCAAAGTAAAAAATGTAAACAAATATGGCGTCAGATCACGTGATTATAATTGTCATTGGACATATAGTGATGGAAACATTGACAGACTAGTTGTGACTGAACGATTGAATGAATACATTCTGAAATCGATTACCACATACAGTCGCTTCTACGGACTGATGCTGAGATCTATAGAGCGTACTTTGACTTGGCTCAGACTTTACTCAGAGTTAAAACAAGATGGACATAAGAGAGTAACATAAATCTATCTCGTTTTAACCATGTCTTAAGTCTAAGCAAAGTCAAAGTTGTCTCTATAGATCTCACACTGAATAATAAGAGCAGGCTTAGCCGATTGTAAATAGATTTTCTTAAATAAACCCGGGGTATGAAAATTTATGGGAAGTGAATTCAAACATTCTCCGTTACGTTATGTACATGTATCCATGGTAACACTTGATTATGTTTCCATGACTATGTAATGTATTTTGATGAATATAAATTATATGATTAATATAAATAAATGTAATAAGCATGCTTTCAGTAATATAAAAAATGCGTTCATTTACCCTCATTTATTTTATAATAATTGTTCGTTAATAGTAAACTCCATTCATACGTCGGAGCTTACACATACAATTTTTTTAGCAAGTCGGTACTTGATCACTGATCACTATCACTGATGAGCTCATTAACGTCCCACTGCTGGGCACAGGCCTCCACTCTCATAGCACAGAGGAAATTAGAACTTAGACCAATTACGCTGCTCCAATGCGGGAAGCTTGGGGTTTAACGACTATTATCAAGTTAGTGATAAGATGTTAGTGAAAGGTTTAATTATAATACATCTTCAACATCACAAGGTAATTTTATAATCATAGAATGTGGTAATGGATTTTCGATTTTTACAATCGACTAAATCTGCTCCTATCCTTTGATTTTATATTTAGGAGAGGATATGTTGCATTTTACTCAATTATAGCTATACGATGCATTCTGTTAATAAAACATGTAAAACTATGATTTGACTTTTCTTACTTACTAAAAGCTATGTTATTAGAACGAGACAGGTGTATTATGTTATTGCGTGAATGTGTAGCGCAATTGTCATATGACGTCATCAAATTTAGCTATTGAAGCCAATTTTTTGTCAACTATAAATGGTGTCTGTTGTGCTTCCGGTGTGTCAGTCGTGAATAATTACCTGTTTTTTGAATATTTTCATGTGTTTTTGCTTAGTTTTATGTAATGAACTATGGTGAAGTGCTCAGTTATGGGGGGTCGTAATAATAATATTGTAAAACGCGCAGGAATTTCATTTCATAGGTGAGTAACAAAGTCGTCTAGTTTTTCTTTTTGTGGCTACTATTTTAAGTTATTTTGACTAATTATAGCTTAGTTACTTCTTTACTGAATCCATAACACGTAAATTATTGCGCTGTCCCCAAAAATTTGGATTATTTCATTAGTTTTCGTATAAACTGTATATATAGTGCGGGATTGTATTGTTTACAAATAAATTGAATATCGATAAAATTAAAATTTCATCTAACTCTTACTGTTTCTCACTCTGAGGGATAGAGAGATGAAATTGAACAGTCAGATTCTACTTATAATATTGCCAAACTCATTTTAGACTGTAGCGATGATAATCTAGTGATTAAGACACCCGATCTCCAATCCCCGATACGTCAATATTAAAAATCAATAACTGATTTACTATAAACTGATTTATTATAAAGTACTAGTATATTCCATCTGCGCGGACCACTAAAGTGGCCCGCGGATATGCACAGGTATTTTTTCAAATGCAACTATTGTCTTTTTAGGCATTCTTTCTTGATTTTCGCATTTAATCGGCTCTATCACACCATTTTTTAATTTCTGAGTAATCATTTTTGTACCCACGACGGAACGGAGACGGTATATGTGTTTGCCCTTAGAGGTGTGCGTTAGTTTGTGCACTTCGTTGTTACCATTTTCCTGGAAAACTACTGGACCGATAATTATGCGATTTTTTGCATTAGATATGCTTAACTTCTGAGAAGGTTCTTAGATAGGACCATAGTCCATCAAGTTGAGCTGCAATAGTGATTTTTATTCATCAATGTTACCATTTTTCTCAAAAAGTTCTGGATCGATTGAGATGCGGTTTTTTGCATTGGATATGTATAGCTTGTGAGAAAGTTCTTAGATATATTTTATGGTCAAAGTCCACAACGCTGCGCTGCAATCGTGATTTTTTTACTATCTGTATGCATTTTTATAAATTTTTAAAATAAATCAATTTTAAAATCAGTCTACTTTTATTACATTCAGTAACATTTTTTCCATAATATCTAGGTATTACAACTTATATTATGAAACAGTATTGTTTGTAAGGTTCACAAGAACTAATAATAAAAATCTATACTGACCAACGACCTCAATTTACATAGACGGGCCCTGTCAAACAAAGAATGTGGGCGTATTTTTAGCAACGCCATCAACGCCATCTAGTCTGAAAAGCGGGAACTTGCTTGCAACATATGCGCCATCTTGAAAACGTATGACTCGGTCATAGATTAGTACAGATGCGCTTGTCGAAAATAATACCTACATCAGTGTACTCTCTGAGGTAAACGATAAATGTTAGTATGATGTTGTTATTTTTACCACTTTTTTGTTACCAGTTTCCTGGAAAACCATTGGACCGATTATTATGCGGTTTTTTGCATTAGATATATATAGCTTGTGAGAAGGTTCTTAGATATATTTAAAGATCAAAGTCAACACAATGGGGCGCTGCAGTTCGTCGTGGGTTTTTTTTTAATTTAATTATTTGTTAATTGTTGATAAGTTTTGTCGAAAAATTGACAGAAATAAAGTCATTTTTAGGGTTGCGTACCAAAATGATAAGAAAACAACCCTTGTGGTGCGACATGACTGTCCGTCACACTTAGCATAATTCGGTAACTACTAATGCAAAAAACTTGAAATTTAAAATAATAACAGCTAAAACCGTTTAAAATTAAAGAGTTCGCGCGGGAACCAAAAATCCTCAAACCACACAGACGAAGTCGCGGGCATTCGCTAGTACAAAATAAAAATTACCAACTTTAATAAATGAAAACTCTTTATTTATTGAAGTTGGTTTAAACATTAAACTCACGTCAATAACTAATTTTATCATATTATTATAATAGCATAATATTGCGTCTCGGAAGGTATTATTGCCTACTGTCCGTTCTGCCCATCTATGCATTAACTAATCTTGGTTGCATTTTTTTTATCGTACTGGACTGGACTATTCTAGGGTTGGAACCCAAAGCCGTAAGGCCAGTGAGTAAAAAAAAATATCATACAGTTTGCCGCGGAAATTAAATGATTGCGTAATGGATAGAAATATTAAATAGGAAGATTAAATAACGTTTTTTATGAAATGTATAATTGTGAATTGAAACACTTACCTTAAAATAAAAATTATACAGTGCCAAACTAATAAAACTTTAGATGATAACTTAATAACAAATTATCTACACGATGAGCGACCGTGACAGCGCTACGACGGGGACAGACAGGCTTATGACAGGTTATAGGAACGCGCTCTCATAGTTGGTCACCCACCATTTTTGTATCTAGGCCCATCTAGTACCTACATATATATCGATGATACTGACACATATTATAAACGCGAAGTTGGGATGTATGGATGATGTTGTTAATCATGCCTAAACTGATCTGTATGAAATTTGGGACAAAGATAGATTATAGTCTGGAATAACGTGCCGGCTAGTTTTTATTCCGGAAAATTCAAGAGTTACTGAGGGAACCAAAAAGCCTAAATTCACGCGGACATAATCGCGGGCATCAGCTAGTTTATTAGAAAATACGAATATAAAATATAAATATTCGTAATTTATGTAAACTAGTGTTTTTTCAAAATATTATGTTTAATTATTTATTAATTTTATTTGTGATAATTTTATATCGACTACATATCCTCTCATAAATACATAACAAAGATCTGTAAAAAAGCTGGAATCCAGAGCCGTAAAACCAAAAATATGAAATATGTTTTTTTCTGTGACTGTGTCATGTCAAAACTTTGTCAAAACGCTGAGAGGCTCAGAAAAGCTGGATCCCAGAGCCGTAAAACCAGTTAATAAAAAAACGCCGTCCTTCTTTTTCTGGTCGGTGGCTCAGAGCAGAGACAAGTAACATAGAGGATAGCTCTGAGTACTTCTCCTAAAAGCGTCAAAGGCAGAGACAAGTTAACCCAGAGACAAGTTAACCAGAGAGGCCAGAGAGAGAGTCAAAATATATAGACAAAGTACTCTGTGGTCAAAGGCAAGTCAAAAAAGATTCAATTGGGTGAATGTTTAAATTAAATATTAATTTATTTGGATAAAATTGATAAGTATAGGTATCAGTTTAAATAATTGAATATCAAGCATATCATTCACAGAATTCCGCATCAAATTGAGTGGTATTTTGAGAACTTGTACAAGTAACGTAGGATCATAGGTTTCCTAAAAAATGGATGGAAAAGAAGTCGTGGAACATCTAGTTGCTTTAAAAGTAATGAGGCTGACAAAACCGGCATTGATTAGTCCCAAAATTGTCACTTGTGACTTTAAGGATCTGCCAGGAAATATTTTAAACAACTTCTTAAAGGATGATGCCACATCGGTCGTTCAAATGGAGACACTTGCCGCTGGGCAATTTCTGTTACTGCCTCAAAGTTTTGGCAACATATACTTAGGTGAGACATTTTCGTGCTATGTTTGTGTTCATAATGAAACAAACCAACCTGTCCAGAGTGTATCCATCAAAGCAGACTTACAAACAAGTTCATACCGGATTCCTCTTACAACTCAACAGAATTCAGCACCTCTTATGCTTGATGTAGATGAAACCCTTAGTGATGTAATACACCATGAAGTTAAGGATCTAGGCACTCATATATTAGTGTGTGAAGTTACTTACATG
This sequence comes from Erebia palarica, assembly GCA_964035005.1. NCBI lineage: Eukaryota > Metazoa > Arthropoda > Insecta > Lepidoptera > Nymphalidae > Erebia > Erebia palarica. The sequence goes on along the minus strand of OZ035984.1, from coordinate 32,035,584 downwards.
TCCAATTACAATACATTGGCCTCATTTCGCAAATTCTTTAAGTTTGAAGTCATGAAACCATTAGATGTAAAAACTAAGTTTTATAATGCTGAGTCAGATGATGTATTTGTTGAAGCGCAAGTGCAAAATATTACTTCAGGACCAATTATACTTGAACAAGTTTCATTAGAAAGCTCTCCTCAATTTACTGTTAAGTCGTTAAATGAAGATAGTGATGGATTATCAGTATTTGGGGATGTAACACTTCTACAATCACAAGAGAGTTGTCAGTATTTATATTGCCTTACACCTAAAGACAACATTTCAAAAGATATAAAATTAATTGCTGCAGCAAAGAATATCGGAAAACTGGATATTGTCTGGAGATCTAACTTGGGTGAGAAAGGCAGATTACAAACAAGTCAGCTTAAAAGAATGACTACTGATTATGGAGATATTAGAGTAACATATGAAAACTTGCCCAGCAAAGTACCTATTGATGAACCGTTCAACTTCAAGTGTCAAATTATCAATGCCAGTGACAGAACTCTGGATTTAATATTAAAGCTTCGTTCACTTCCAGATTCAAGCTTGCTCTGGTGTGGTATTTCAAACAGAAAGTTGGGTCCACTCGAACCAGGAAAAGAGACATTTGTAAATTTAACTGCCCTCCCCATTAATTCTGGTCTCTATTATATAAGAGGAGTATCATTGGTGGATTTATTCTTGAAGAGGACTTATGATTATGATGACTTAGCTTCTATTTATGTGTACTAACTAGGAACTACTAAGTACTAACTGCAGTTTATTGATTATATTGTTATTATTTGTTACTGTATTTAAAAGCTAATTTTGTAAATATCGTAATTAAAAGTGTAGCTGGGAAATAATTTGAAATAAAATAAAATTTTGTTTTATATAAATATTTTTTTTGGATTCTTTTACTTTTTACTACTTTTTTATTGGAGTAAAGAAAGTGATTCGAGATTAATCTACTTGGCTAACGAAAAAAAATTGCAGATAAATCATTTGGTTAGCTTTTAATGTTTCGGTTTGGAAATATTAAAAGCTATTACAGAAATATTCTGTATGCTTGACAGTTGATATATTAAGTAAACGTACTGTATATTTACGATGCGAAAAAATTACTTGGTTGACAGGATAATTCTTTTGATTGACGGTAAAATAATTATATGCATTTTATTCATAGGGGTTCGCATTTTGAAAAGATATCCTATATGTTACTTGTCTCTGAGATAGCGCTTGTAAAAATTGGCATTGAGGGGGCGCTATTCACGTCAATCGTGACGTGGCCAGCCAATCGTGTACGAGAATTCACGTTCGGCCTGCACTGCACTTTTTACAGGGTCCCTAGATTGATCCTTATTGCTGTGTAATAAGCGACACTGTAACTTGCGTCCACGCCCATCCTTACCACAGGGCCCTGTAAAAAGTGCAGTGTAATAGGCCTTTTAGATTTAGCTTTGATTAGACAAATATATTTTTATCAATCCTTGAGCAAACGTAGTTTTTACCGGTGGTTTTTCCATGGAGGTCGGGATGTATTTTCTATCTTGTCTCTGATTTCCTATTTCCATGGGTTACCATAGACCAATAAATTGTTACTTGCCACATTATTTTAACTGGTTCAATGGCTCTGGATTCTAGTCCTTCTGAGTTACTTGTCACAGTTACTTGCAAAGCAAAGAGGACTGTGTATCTCTTTGTGTATCTAGACTCTGAGGATGCTCTATTACGGATCAGAGCTCAGCAGGGCGACCGCGTATCTTCTGCATCAATCATTTTTACAGTATCAATTGTTGTGATTGACTGAATTTATGGTATTCTTGCTGCGTCAATGGATTTTGTCCAATAGTGGAAGAGTGTTATCCAATCAAAGGTGATTGCGATCGTTACACTGTAGCTGTCAGAGATACGCGGTCGCCCAGCAGTGACCACTTGTCTGACCACTTGTCTCTGCCAATGACGGATGAACAGAATCAAGATTAAAGCAACTACTATTGTACATTTACTAGAAATTTTAAATATTTCTATCAGTAATTAATAAATATTTAGTTTTCATGAAACATAGAAAACCTATACAATGGTGCTAACAAAGGAATACCGAATTTGCATGCCAATGACCGTCGAAGAGGTATGAATCATTGCACTTCAAACACTTTTTGTGTTTATTGAATAGTTGCAGGCTAATCCTATCTGAAATTCAGGTAAGAAGGTAATAATACAAATTCTGGATATTTTTAGTACCGTATCGGGCAGTTGTATATGATTGCTCGTCACAGTTTCGAGCAATCGAGCAATGGTGAAGGTGTCGAAGTGATAGCGAACGAGCAAGTCAATGATGAAATAAACGGAGTTGGGCAATTTACTGAGAAAAGAATACACTTGTCCAGGTAAATTCATGATCGTAGCTTAGACTTACATATCCTATACAATATTTCCTGAATTCTGGCTTTCATTTGCTGCTTTTATGACTAGCATCATTAAAAACAGCTAGTGTTTACTCTAATGTTTCTCATAAACTCGATAGTCGATATTCGATAACCAAGTATCGACTCGTCTGAATGACAGTATCCAAGTAGTCTGAACTATAAATCAAGCAGCCCTTCACTCATACTACATAACACTCTCATATTATGGCCTTAATGGTAATTATACTACAGTTCAAACCGGGTGTAAAAGATTTTATTGAAATGATAAGTGAGTTAATTAAATATTTCCAGCCACTTACCTTATTGGATCCAAAGTATAACACCGAAGATTTTCTATGTTACTGAAAAAGCATGGAATTACTACCCCTACACAATTACTGGTAACTATGAATTATAATGACATAAAAAATTTAAGCTATATACTTAAGTACCTATTGTTACTTAGCTAATCTGATGTTTTTTTTTCATGGTATCTTAATACTTCATAGAATATACAGTGAGTAAACACTTTTATAATTATAATTTTGATATAATATTTACATAACTCAATGTCCAATATTATGTCTTTTTGTTTTTTCCAGTGTTCCTTCATTCCCAAATTTTCAATATCTATTCAGACTCGATATGAGGATAACAATGGTACAACAGAAAATGTGAGTTCCCACCGTTTCTTGAATATTGCAAATCCCATTATAACAGGAAACTAATGAATCATTCTAATCTATAATGAATTTCTGACTATAATGTGCTAGGAAGGAATACCTTTTCTTGTTTTATTTTAATGTAATAATATTTTAATGAATTGAAGTAAATACCTCTTAGATGACTTGCACAGCATTGTTCAATTTTTTCTTTATTATTTCCTTGAAGTGTTTGGGCCTCACGCCAGAAGAACAAGAATTGAGAGAAGTTGATTTTATGGACATAGCCTTTGATGAAATCAAACCACATCACTACAAAGAGTCTGAGGACCCCAAACTCTTTAAATCCGAGAAGTCTGGCCGTGGGCCTCTTGCTGAGGGCTGGAGGGACACCCAGAAGCCTATAATGTGCTGCTATAAAGTTGTTCATGCTAAGTTTGAGGTTTGGGGATTGCAGACAAAAGTAGAAGACTATGTCCAGGTGGTATGTATAAAAAGTTTTGAAATACTTTTCTAAGTCAATTAACTTGCATAACAACTTAAAAGTTTACTTTTATTGACTAAACTATGATGTCAGGTCTGAAAGTTATTCTATCCCTTTCATGTTCAATTGATATCACACTAATAATAAATAGATCAATCTTGGGTCAAGTGTCACTTGCACTAAGTACTCGGTTGAAGGGACTTTGCATGCTGGAGGTAAAAAGTTACAAATTAGTATACCTTAATATAGCAATGTTTATTATTGTATTTATTTTTATTTATCAGGCCATTCGAGAAATCCTGCTTTTTGGTCATCGGCAAGCATTTACATGGATGGATGAATGGTTCAACATGACTATAGAAGATGTTAGAAATTACGAGCAGGAGATGCAAGCTAAAACCAATATAAAGGTTTGTATTGGAGAATTTCACCTGAGATCTTATTAGATCGATTCAATCGATTATCAAGTATCTTTATTGATGCAAAAATTTATATTTAAGAATTTAAATTAAATAAAATTTCATATTTATTTCATGTCTACACTACACTTAATATTATCTATTATTACATTTAACATGATACTAAACATAATATGAGTGCAATTTAATTAACCCCAAAGTAATTAAATAAAATTTATATAAAAATCAAAAATTAAAGAAATATTAGAAATTTATCTCTGAATTTTTAATAATAAATCCACCTGAACAAAACCGTCATCATCAGCATCATCTAGTAATAACTTATATGAATCGATTTTATTTTCCAGGTTAAAAGCGCTTTAGAAGAATCAGAAAATAAAGAGGGGCAAGATAGCAAGAAATCTTCACAGCCAGGAACACCAAAATCATCACAGCCGACGACCCCAAAGTCTCCGAAAAGTCCATCTACACCCTCGGCAGAATCCAAATCATGGTTTTCGTGGTCATAATTTCATTCAAACGAGCTTACTAGTTAGATGTAATTTGATCTCACGTCTGTGCACACGAGGTTTAGTTTTGTAGACTCAATGTGTTCATCTGTTGCCTTCCTCCCATATCCACATTAAAATGTATAAATTGCTCACGTGATTTTTATCAGTGTATGCCTGACTAGAGTCGTTCATTGCTGAGAAGCCTTTTCACGTGTTTATTTATGTTTGTAATGATTATCTGTCCATACTCAAGACAGAGTAATTCCTAAAATGTAAACTTTTCGTTAGGACTACTTTGACGATCTCCCCAGCACAGTTGTGAGTGCTAGTACTACGGGCAAGATGTACGCCAAGCGATTTAGCGTTCTGGTACGATGCCATGTATGAACCGATTCAGGGTAGGCTAGGTTAGCGTTCTATCTTGGACTTCATCATCACATACCATCGAAGTGAGACCACAATCAAGGCGTCTTATTGTAGTAGAATGAAAAATCGAGTAGAATACTGACTCTAAAATATATTTTTTTATAAAATTTTATTTTACCACTGGCGGCGTGCATGATGCCAAATTACAGCTTTCTAGTAATAAAAGCCTCTACGAGTTAAGCCGTGAAACTATAATAAATATAGAAATGTATACCATATAAATACAATTTAAATGAAGTGAATTGAATGTGTAGAAAACACAAATGTAATAGAATTATTGTGTCAACAACTTCTATAGTTTTACAGTTTTTGTTACATCAATTCAATATTTAGATACTATTTTTTTCGATTAAGTATATGTCGTGAACAGACTGTAGAATTTATAATTTCATAAAGCAATTGGGCATATCCATACTTTCCAATATACGGAGAAAGTTCCTAAGCCGGATATGATATTATTAATGTTTTTGTCATGTTTCGAATTTTATTATAATTATTAGGAGGAAGATTAAATTTTTAATCGTACTTAGATTTCAATTACACTTTTGTACGTCTAGATAGTACCAATACACACACCTACCTACTATTTATTACTTATCTTTTCTATAAATCTATATCTTTTCAAATAAAGTCAATAGTTGGTGATATTATTATTATTAAGGTCTTCCTTATCATTATCCGCTTGGAGCGCAGCGGAGACCAATCCTAAATCTATGATGTAGGTATATAAATAATTGTTATCACATCAGCGACTTTTTCTCGCGTGAATTTCTTTCTAGTAGTTATAGTATTGCGAAAAATAATTCGCGCGATTGGTGTTCGCAGTGCGAACGTAGCCTAATACAACAACCAGTATATTTTATTATTTACATTCCGTAATTTTTGTTAGTGTAAATATTTATTATAATCTTGTATTAACAATTTTAATTTATTCGTGTAAATGTATCTAGGCATGTTAAGTGTGGTTACAGTGCAATAGGATCTATGTTTTGATGTTATCGTTGAAATGAATTGGTGTATTATATAAATGTATTTTATGCAAAACCGTTTTTATTTTATTAAGTAGGTACGTTAATACTGCAAAGTTGAAAAAATAACCAGATATTAGGGTTCATAGACCTATTACACTGCACTTTTTACAGGGCCCTGTGGTAAGGGTGGGTAGCCGCTAGTTAGAGCGTCGCTTATTACACAGCAATAAAGACCAATTTAGGGACCCTTTCTCCCTAAATCTTATTACACTACACCGATTCAAGTGTAAGGGTCTCTGTGAAAAGTGCAGTGTAATAGGCCTATAAAGATGCATTGGAATTTGGAATACCTACTTAGATTCGCTAACAGTGTAGTGTACAAGATGTAAACAAATAACAGAAACTGCTTATTGCGAAACGCTCTTTGCCAGGCGCTTCAACCATTCTCGAGCAATATCCTGAATATTGCTCTCAAAAGATAAATTGTACGTTCATGATAACCAAATTCTAACTGCCGTGCAAAGCACGCCTCCGCGTTTCATCGAAAAGCTCGTTTACATCTTTTCTAGTTAGTGGTAGTTATTAGTAGAATAGAATGGCATTACTTTATTTTTTTATTTTTTATTTTATAAAATCATTTAATTCCTAATTATTTTGATATATAATAAATATAAAGTGGATGTTTTTAATCATAATTTACCGAGCCGCTACTACAACAGCAATATACCTACCTATATGAATCTCTGCCTCCCACTGTCAAATTTTAACGACGCTCTCAACTGCAGCTCTTGACTGATGTAGCACAGACAGTAGGTACTTCAATATGGCGTTTAAAAACTATTAATTTAACCTCAAATATGTATTGTGGGTTATTGTAGTTCATCCAATAACCCTTGAAGCCATTGCAAATTAGGTCCAATGCTCGTATACACTCCCGGCAAACCGGGAACCCCGCAGCTGACGCCGTAACTAGCTACACCCTCGATTTTACCCGCGCATATAAGTGGTCCTCCAGAGTCACCCTGTCGAGAGGAAATAATTATTAGATACCTAGGTGATAGCCTAGTGATTAAAACTTCGTATTCGGGAAGTCCGGAATTCGATCCCGAACAAGCGCCTAACTTTTCGGAGTTATGTGCGTTTTAAGCAATATCACTTGCTAAAGGTGTAGGAAGACGTGAGGAAACCCGAATGCCTGAGAGTTCTCCAAAATGTTCTCAAAGTTGTGTGAAGTGTGACTATCTGCACTTGGCCTGATTGGATGATCATGGTGGCCGACTCACTACTTGTGAGACCAAGCTAGGATACGTCTTACCTACTTGAGAGGACACTAGCATCAGGTGAGATCGCAGTCAAGGGCTTGTAGTGGAATAAAAAAAAGAGTGGCTACGGAAAATGTAAATTATTATAATATTATATTCTGTGACTCTAGGACGTGCTGCCCCTCGTAATTACCTTACCTTGGATCGATTTGCGACCGTCCGGTGTCCGGAGACGGTTTCTCGGCATTTCGAAGCTGTAGCTACCATAGCGTCTGTACCGTAGTCAAGATGTTGCATAAGATATTACAATTAGTTATGTCTTATCTGGTTTTAAGCAGTGAAGTGGTTTTTTATGGCACTACTTAGCCTTGACTGCGATTTCACGTGATGAATGATGATGCAGTAAAAAATAGTAGCGGGCTAACCCGTTAGGGTTTGTGCTATTTCCAAAACTAACGAAAAAAAAAACCAAACGTCGCGGGGATTGTGACCTAACAGGATGTTACTACATATACTTACGTATACATTATACCTATGTACCTAGTCGAAAATTGGACGCGGCGGGTAGTGTGCCTAGTCCTAAAATTAAAAATACTTATCATTGATTTGACCGCATGCCGTGGTGGTGGCCGTAGTGGTAGGGTCCGGTGGCGAGAGAAATATGTTTCCTGCATCATACCTACCTACCTTTTTTATTACAAGCTGATGCCCGCGACTTCGTCCGCGTTAAATAAGTTTTTTTAATTCCCGCCTTATTTTCCGGGATAAAAAGTAGCCTAAGATGTCACTCTCCAAGTCCTCAACTAACTATATCCATGCAAAAAATCATATCGACTTTGTTGCGGCGTTATTGAAAGACAAACCAACAAACAAACTTTCGCATCTATAATATTAGTATGAAGTTACTTATTAATTTATTGTTGGTAGGTACCTTTTACCTATTCTGTGCTAACCTACTACCTACCTCACAAGCGTCCACTCCGTCGCCCAACGCGCATAACATTCCGCTATCATATTTTGGGGCCACATACTGGCCCAGTGATTTAGTGCACTGATCTAGCGATATTATTTTCACTTCTGCTTCAAGTAGTGTTTGGGAAAGCTCTTTTGTGTTTACATCTGTGTAGCCGTATCCGTAAATGGTACAATCTCCTGTAAAAAGCCGTACTTAGAAGTCATTTATGTAAATACTTTTTATTGAATTTGCTTCGAAATGCATTGATGATTGATAGTTTAAGCCTGCGCCTCGTAGTTTCGAACCTACGAGGTCTCTGATTCAATTGTATGTAATCCGTTTGCATGTGTTTCTTCATAGTTCATGGCAAATCTCGTAGATACGTAACCGGCTTTTACGTAGCACCTACGTAGCGTATGGAAAATACTTTTCGGACTTTGTTAAAACAGTTATGTAACACCACACCTGAATTCTCACTAAAACAGACCAGAGAAACTTATATCATTAGAAAGAATCATAATTGCCGTAAACTGGGATTATGGAACATTCAACTCAAGGCCTACACCGCCAAGCCGCTTCCGCAATTAAAAAAGAGATTAATTAATATCTTTGACTAACACAAATTTTATTACTATAGGTAGTAAGAGGCTGGTTTTATGGCCGTGGTAACCTTAATTTGATTGAAGCGTTTGGCAGACGCACACAACATTGTAATAGCCCGTTGGCTATGACAGCGCGACTGTTCGAGGCTTCATTCTCATTTACCTGATACACCGAACGAGGATTTGGGTAACACTGTATCATTCAGCCAGGTTATGTCACCAGCAAGACGTTGCATCCGCAACACGGCAACGTCATGAGCTCGTGCGAATCTGAAACCGTAAAAGTGGTTTATACCGTATACGAGTAAGACTGTTAGAGACTATGTAAGCATATGGATAGCATTAGTTATTGTTATATTTCCTCCTATATATACGTACACTCTCGACTTTTGTTCACCAGTCTTAATTCCGATAAAACGTGGTTGCCTGGATGAGATCGCTTAAAAGCGATAAGGCCGCGATTTGTACCGATTTTGTTTTCTTATTTCTATTGTTATCGTTTAAATGTATTTTGGTATACAATAAAGAATATTTCATTCATTCATAAAGTTACTTCCTGCCTACTACATTGTTACCTATGTTGATGTAGAATATGGTAACTCAAACATTGTAAGTATGCACCTAACAACCCAATATTTTTCTTTTCATAGTACGAAAATTCTGCTCCTCATTGAAATTCATAATTTCACTGAGGCTACCATTAACCTATATTGTATAAGTATACCTACCTAAACCTAGGTACCTACCTAGTTAAGCCTGTGCTATAGTTATAAATAAAAGGAAAATTATTATTAATAAACAAAGGAAAATACTAATAAGTATAACAAAAGTTACAGATACTTAGCTAAGACGTCCGCGTGGATTGTGGTTTTTCGTTTCCCGCGGGAACTTTTATTTTCTGGGATAAAAAGTAGCCTAGGTGTGTGTTATTCCAGACTATAATCTATCTCTGTTCTAAATTTTGTCTAGATACGTTCAGCCGTTCTGGCGTCATGATTGAGTAACAAACATCCATCCGTCCAAATTCTCACATTTATAATATTAGTAAGTTCAGATACCAAGGTATTTGTACTCTATATACACATATATAATATTATCACTGTAACTAGATTAGGTTGTTTTCATTCAGACATTGTCCCCGACAAACAGATTTGTTTTTGATATGCTATTGATTAGGAATATTTTCAAAGGAAAACAGACCGCTTGGGACTTCATCGCGGGCATCACCTAGTCTCATCGTTCGTTTTATAATCCCGCCCCTTGTAAGTACACATATTATGCTTGTAGTTGACTGTTGAGAACCTGGACAGTGGTAGACTTCTTTTTACCCTGAGAGTTTTAAAACATTAATCAACGCGGACGTCGGCGCGGGTATCATAATATGTTTATAATATGGATCTAAGTTACATGTAGTGATATGGGTAAGTGTCCTGGCTAGTGATACCACAGAATAGGTGATACGCACTTACCGATTGTAAAGAGGATGTCTAATGATTTCCAAAACTTGAGTGTTCGGAGTTATCTCGTTATCTCTTTTACAATAGTTATTGAGATAGACGGAATATTCTTCTGGTTCGTATTCTACGCAATGCGCTGCGGTTATTGCGACATGTGGTGTCAGGATGAAGGTGCCGCAAAGATGATTGCCGTCACTTGAATTTCTCAATGATGCAACTCCAATTTGAAGGCCTTCAATTAAGTAATATAAATGAAATTATTAGTATTTGAAATTCAACGAATTCCAAGATTTCAGGATGAAATACCTCGAGCATCCTTTTCTACTAAAGTAGGTATATAAGTTGTTAATCATAAAAATAATTATTTTGAATGCATATTACACACACACAAAATAATCTTTTAAGATTTATCGTTTCGAGTCCGATGTCTTAAAATGTAGCGACATTCAACTTGGAGCAAAAAAAAACACCAGATAGTACGACTATATATTCAGGAACGAACGTACAAAAAAGCTTAGTTTAGCAGTAAGCTCGAAGTCGAAGGCAAGGTCGAAGAGGAAGAGTATTCTCTTTCTAAGCCCGGAAATCGTAGGACGCGGGGTGGGTCAGTATTTTGAGTGCTACGTGCGTAGCTAGTATCTACATTGTAGAGCCAAAAACAACCCAATATTTTGGAGCTCGACCCGTAGCTCGTAGCTCGTAGCTCGTAGGTCGGAGTATCTGCGTAGCAACGTAGGTAGTGTAGTATTACGCACATAATTTTTGGACACTATATTAATTTTAATCATATTATCTTTTCGATTCAATTTGTCCATATTAAAGTTTCTAGGGAAAGTTGGGGTTTCGACATTTACGTACGATTTATTACGATTTGCCCAGAATGATTAGGGCAAAATAACAAAAAAATCTAATATAAAAATAAATATAAATTAAAGAGAAATACCACAGGGCACCTCTGCTCCACCGATTACTCTTTTTACCCTCTTGCATTCAACGAAACCAAAAAATACTATTAAAAACACTACACTAATAATTTTATTACTCAGCGACATAATATTATCTTTGCGACAATTACCTATCACCTACGATCGTTACTGTAATGCAACACATGCCTGTAATTGTCTTTTATTCACTTCACGTATTTACTTACGGTGTTCATGAAAGAAATCGTGACGAAAGATAAAATTACAGCTGTTTCAATACAATTATTGTTTTCTTTCCGCGTTTACTGTAGCGCCACCGGCATGTCAGTGGATGCTCATAATATGTATGGTACATGTAAACATAACGTAAAAGTACTTTACAAGAAGGAATATCTTATGATGAACATGGTTCAGTTTTTTGTGCACTTGCATACCTGTACAATTTGCGTAGTACAAAAGGTATTTCCTTAGGCTTTTTCGCCACTGCATCCAATCTGAACCGAAATAGTACTACGGCTAGCGGCTACTTCGGTCGGATTCGGGTCGGATGTAGTGCGAAAGGAGCCTCACACTGTAATACATAGTATTCTGAGCCATTGGTATCATTTTGTAAAAGTATAAATATTTTCAACTAAAACTTCTATTTCAATTATATTTACAAGGAACCTAGATAAATATATTTTTCGTACCACTTGCTCAAAAAAGTGACATTCTATGCCACAAAAAGCGAACATAACAATAGTCATTTTTAATCTGTTATAAACAGGGAAAGAAAATTGTACTGAATTTCATTCATCCTCTACGAGGAGAATGTGATTTAAATTTGGAATACTTACCGAAATTTATACTGAACTACATCTGTGTTTACACTATTGTGTTTGTATATAAAGCATTATACATCTTTTTGAAAACAGGAATACGCATTTATTATGTAGTTAAGATTATTAAATAAAATTACGAAAACCGACGAGGCCGTATGAGCTTGATGCCTCTGCTTTTCCGACAGAAAAATATTAGTCTAGGAATTTGCCACGTTTTTGTTTTCTTCAAATACATAAACGTTAAGTTTATTTTAAATACGTTACGATGTTAAATCAAAGCGACAGTGACAGTGAATTGTCGGATTCCATCAGTGCAAATGCTGCTGCAATTATTAATAACGTATACTATCTACAATGAAACGCAAGTTCCTCAGACGCAAGAACAGAGAAATACTCAAATCAACTCATCAACAATAAATGTACGAAACAAAAATGTAACTCTCTCTATCAATAATTGGACCAATGTTTCGAATGTTAACTTTTAATTGTCATTATTTTTAATAAATGCTTATCTCATATTATTATTGTGTTAATTTTTTCGCAAATGGTACGCAAAGTAGAGTATTTTCCTCGGTGATAAAGCTGTCTTAGTTTTGGGTGAACTTAAATCGTCACCCGCGACAGAAGACACTGCTTTATGCCCTTGGTTAATAATCTACTGATATATATTTGAATTATATCCTATATATCAAAGTCCTGACTGACTGACTGACTTATATATCAACGCACAGCCTAAACCGCTGGTCCTAAAGACATGAAATTTGGAGGGTGCGTTCTTTGTGAAGAGTAGGTAGGTATCCACTAAGAAAGAAATTTTCGAAATTCTACCCTAAAGGGCTTAAATAGGGGTTGCAAGTTTGTATGAAATTCCATCGTTTTTCAAGTTATAGCCACGAAACGAAACTTGGTATTTGGGCTTCCGATTTAAAATTATGAAATACGTATTTCACAAATTTTGTAATTTCTATCCCCAAGGATGTTAAATAGAGAGTTTGTCCTTCAATCACGCCGCAACAGAGCAACGGATTAACGTGATGTTTTGCATGTCTATAGACGAGGACCTGGAGAGTGACACAGGCTTCTTTTTATCCTGGAAAATTAAGGAGTGCCTGTGGGAATTAAAAACTTATGTCACGCGAACGAAGTCGCGGGCGTCCGCTAGTGTAGTTATATAGAATAAAATAGTATACTGATGGGACGAGTAGATTTTTCACTGAGTCGCTATGTCATGAGGTTTAGAGGATGAGTCGAAAGGAAGGAGTTCACTAACCATGCCGTCACCGCGGTGAATTTCTGAATATAGTATTGAAAATATATCAAAATAGTTACTTGGATTGATACTCGTTAAACTTCTGCATTGGTTTAACGAATTTAAAACATACTTAAATACGAAAACGTGACTAGAACTCGAGTAAAACCATTATTCTAATCAAAAGGGGTCGCCCATTACTAATAAAATATTATAACATGCCAAAACATGATAATATGAATCTCAGATAACGCACAGGCGTCAGCAGTTGACGAGACACAAGGCGCGACAGAGGCTTCGTCGGATGCGACGCGGTAGCAGCACGGCATTTTAAGTCTGAGCGTCACTCTGAATACGTCACATTCGTAGTATGAGGAGCTCAAATCAAGCCACAATACAGAGCGCGTGGCGACGCGATGGCAGCAGCGTACCTAGTTTCTACGTATACGTTCCGCAGTAATTGGGTATTTGACAACTATTCACATAACTTATTTTTTATTGACTATTCATAGCTGGATCATCGTAATATCCACGTCCCCTATTAGTTTTATGTTGAATAACTATTTTAAACTATCGATTAAAGTAAAAAAGTGCATCTAACTTTGATTAATTGAAAAAGTTGCTGATTTGACTAGCTGTCAAATACCCAAATGTTCACTGTACAGTATCCAGTTTCCCAACCGTTTATTTTTTTCAGAACAGACTGATACTTACGACACTTCATCATTGAGCACCAACTCTACTGGCTTACGTCGACCTAGGCCCGTATTAATAAACCGATATCGCAAGAAAAGTTTCTCATAACTTGAGAACCTGTTCTCAGCTGATGTAATGCGGGGTCGCCTTCAAGAAGACCTGAGGGTGATCAGCACCTCTAACGGTATATTTGGGGCATATCCGGTCTGACCTCAGCGGTTGCTCTGCTTTGACGGTCACCCGCTGGCGGAGTTGCAAGGATTTGGCGATCCCTGTACTCAGTCATTAGCGATGCTCAGGTGGAACTTCGTGAGGTTTTTAGTTGGTAGGCGTCCGACATAACTATCGGGAACCCACGTGGCCGGTTTGACGTACAATCAAAAGCTAAACCTTGGGACTAGAAGTTGTAAAAAATGTTGAGTTTACCTTCAACCAAGGCCTCAAAATTTTTCGCAATTATTTAACAAATCTCTTTCAAACAAAAATTTGCCTAGTGAGTACTTAAGTACTTCCTAAAAGATAATGAAGAACGAGTAACCGAGAGTGTAAGGTCGTATTGTCTATAGTTTACAACATTTTCATAATTTGTTTTCCTTTTAGTCACCTACTTGTTTCGCCAGTTTTAGAGTTTATATTTAAAGTGGTACGTTCCTCTTAACCAATAGACGCCCACTGCTGGACAATGGTCTTTATAATGTAGAGACGATAGAAGCAAAATCCCACTTAATTTAGTAGATTGCCTACGCATTGCCTTTATTGCTCTACCGTGAACTTTATATTTGTTTAAAAATCTTATTTATAGTTCTTCGGTTTGTCTAATATTATTGGGTAGGTATGGACGTACCTACCGAGTTGAATCGTGTGCCAAACATCTCGTATGTACAGAATTTGTTGCGAGTAAGTAGTAAATATAAGATGTATAAAATTAGTAACAGTCGTAGAGGTGTTGAGTTGTTATGTATGTCTATAATTGTTATTTGGTGTTATTGTTTTGAAATGCATGTAATGCCAACACGCGGTGACACCCGACAGGTGGGAGCGGGTAGCGGCCGCAGCGGAGTGCTCTGCGTAGTGCGTTTATGTAACTCGTTCCGGTGGCGGCGGCGGCACGCGCTCGCGGCAGTGCTCCGCCGGCGCCGGTGCACAGCGCGCCATGGACCGCTCGAGCGGCACCCCGCCGCAAACTCCTCCCGCCACGCAATCCGGCTTCGGTGCCTTCTGCAACGCGATCTCTGAAACTTTCTCGGTACGTACTGTACCCATCCGCATCGCTCCCACCGCTCGCCCTGCAGTTTTTGTCACATTTACGTTGGCCAAAAGTTTTGTATCACAAGTTTGAGTATCACCGCCAAAAACGGATTTTTGGCGCCGACACTCGCTACCATTCAACTCCCCGTCAAATCTGTAGCCGACGCCAATTTGCCTAAATGAAGTGTCGCGTCGTAATCTATTTCGAGACGCACGTGCTCCGCGAGGTCACGAAGCAAGGTCCCCGATAGCAGGATTCTGGAGGCAGGAGGTGGCATAGAATCGAAGAGTTATCACGGGAATAAAAAATATAAACAAGTCTATTATTAGAATGCTCATTCGTGCCGGGTCGCACGGCCGTGATTTGCCCGATGGCTGTGATATACCGAAATATCCGCGCAATAAACGACGCGACGTTCAAAGCACGGGCGCGACACCGGCGGCGGCAGCCACTCAGGCGATCTCTGCAAGCCGCTCACCACGGCCGGCGCCTGTCGCGACATCCTCTCGACCGTGTTCGTCGCGCATTGCCGTCTTCGTGAAAACCAGTTAATCTACTGCAATAGGTACAATACAAATCCTGGATTGCATTCAATTAAATAATTTGATTTCGCATTTGCTATACCCAAGGAAAATTAATTCAATTTATCAAGTTTTGTGAACTATGTGGCCCTGTGATGAACAGAATGAAAATAAGTTTTTTGACACTACTATTTTCTTCTTTCTCACACCTACTTTATCTACTACGTAAACTGCATGTTGTGAGTGTTCTAAAAGTGTGTTTTATCTTACAATCTATTACGTTTAAGGTTCGAAAGGTTTGATTTCACGTGGTTTCAATTAGCAAATTTTATTATATTTAAGTACGTGCCGGCTGAATGGTACGCACGACTAACTTAGATATAAACCGTGTTGACTATGGTTTGGCCTGTTGTTTGTTATACCACAGACCTAGCACTTAAACGTGTAATATCTCTTGATCACTATAATATTCAACCTAATCGCGTACCTACCTACCTTAGGCATTGGGGCCAATTCTGAGCGCTAAAAATAATAACTACTTATCTACCGATGAAAAATGTTCCCAAATAAGAATCCTACCTATCTTACTACCTCTCCTACTATAATTAGAGTTCTACCTAGGTACGTTTTATATTAATTAGTTTTCACAACATCTAGTATTTAATTAATGTAAGGAGGTACTTGTACCTCGTTGATAGAATCGAGAAATTGTATAATCCTTGTTTGCCATCTAGGAAGGTATGTTGTTAATTTGTTAAACATCAAAAGCAAACAAATCACAACGTGCATACTTCATAAAATTATAATTGTAGACTCACGCTATATTCTATAATATTTTCTAATAATACTTAATAATTTATCTAAATATTAGGTACCGCCTATATGTATATAATTACTTGTACATACCCATAAGTACTTAATAATTGAAAATTACTCTGGTAATCAGGGCCGTCTTTAGACTATTGGAGGCCCTGAGCACATTAGGATAGTGGGGCCCCTGTGAATTTGACACTAGGACTGTTTTGTTAAAACAGGCATAAGGAGTGGATAAGCGATATTCTAGATTTATTCAACTGTCATATTAAATACTTTCTTTCTTGAATATCGGAATATATAGACCGATACCGATAGCGGTAGGTGATCTGGAAGGAACCAGGGGGGCCCCATCGAGTGCGGGGCCCTAGGCATGCGCCCAGAGTGCCCAGTGGGAAAGAGGGGCCTGCGGGTAATCGTATTTAAATAGCTTCTTATTTTAAGTGCATCATCTTATTTCAGCATCTAAGGCCCTGTGTGAATTGTATATCTAAGGTTTACCTAGTTACCTATACTAGCAATTTGTCTTCTTGCTTTGTTCCAACATGAAAACATATCGGATCGAAAATTTCTCCCGGTAGTAGGTACCTACCTAAATTTCATTTCACCATGTACAATACTTATAGTTAGTACTATTTTTTTGTTTTTAAAAAATGAGTTTAAGAAAATCAAAATTTATGAATTATTTATCAATGGCTGGTGTTTAAGATAATTAGTAAAGAAGATTGACTTTCATAAGCAGGTAGGATGGACATATACATATTATATATATTATGTATATGTCCATCCTACAAAATATCCCCCAAATTATAGGACTATGGTCCATAAATAATGTCAACTTAAAACCAAACTTCCATAATATGCGAAATATGTAGGTATCTCTAATAATGCTAATCGGAGTAGGTATAGGAAAACTAAACTAAATATATTAGGATGCCAGTTGATTGCCTGTTTGTGCTTGACCTAAGTATTGCTTAGATTATTGTGAATGTGTGTGTGTGTGTGAATAAAATGGTCCATATTAAATTTGCCACGCGTGAAATTCAGTTGAGAAAAGGATACTTACAAACAAAATTATTTTTTAACTATAGAAAAATAAGTCGGGTTTTCCTTCCTGACGCTGTAACTCCAGAACGCACGAACCGATTTCCACGGTTTTGCATTCGTTGGAAAGGTCTCGGGCTCCGTGAGGTTTATAGCAAAGAAAATTCAGGAAAAATTGAAAAGGAACCCATCTGGTGGCGAAACGGAGTTCGCAGGGTTTGCTAGTGATACATATAAATTACTTTCACTTTAGGTAAAATTTAGATATATCCATACTAATATGTGTGCATATGAAAGTGTGTCTGTCTATCTACTACGCTTTAACGGCCCATCTTTTCAATCGATTTTTCATGCCGGAAAATTAAGAAGTTCCCGCGGGAATAAATCCACGCGGACGAAGTTGCGGCGTCATCTAGTTTATTATAAATTACAATTAAAATTGTTAACATTTATATCTACGAATTGTTAATAGGTTATGATTAGCTAAAAAAAAGTAGTGCTAATTGGAGCGAATTCAGTCGATTTGTTTTCATCATAGTCATGACAAATTCCGTCAGCGTTTTGAGGATAGGTTGATAGAGTGTAAGTATTGAGTGTATTATATAGTTATTGCGGATACGAACCTTCACCCACGAATCCAATTAGGATTCGGTGCCTTAATATTTGTTTTTAAATCCCATTTATAGAGTAAAAATGAACGCATCTTACATTTTTGCGACATATTGTAATTATAATTGACCGAGCGAAGCGAAGGTCTCTGAGTCTACTTGAGTGAATTTGCACTTGTCCGTCTGTCAGAGCCGTACAACTTCTGAATTACTCTCTCTGTTAAAGTTTATTCGTTTCTCCAATAACTCTTAAGCTCTTTTGCGTGTAATCGTAATAGTTAACTATTACAATATATAGTTAAAACTATCTTATGGATACCGCGAGGTCTCAGTTCGGGGCGAACCACTAGTATTATGATATAGTAAATAGAATTATTCATGTCACCTATTATGCATGTGAGCGTACTTACATTGAAAATTTTGTTGTAGCTCTATGTTTTCTATACTATCTACGTTGTAAGTAGAGCTTAAATGGATTGAAGCTCAGCTCCGTATTCGTAGGATGGATTTGCCTCGGCAAGTAGCTGGTAAGACAAACTATTGGTCAAGGTATAACTTGAAAATTGAATATGTTGGTCAAGAGAATGAAACGTTTAATAAACGTAAACCATAGGTTCGTACTCTGGCTTAACCATACGTATTGGTTTCGATTAAAATAAGTTTTTATGTACTTACTTAAATTTATACTTACTTATACTTTCCTTTACCGTGGAGCTTCAAATTGGTTTTAAATTACCCTAAAGATAAGATAACATTGAAAGTTGTATGAACGAGGAGTTCAATTCAAGTACTGTTCAATCACATGAAGGTAATGATGTCATAGCTTAAACTGTATAGGTATTGTGTGTTTACAGATTTAAAAATAAATCAATACAAATATTGCGGGTTGTAATTACCTACTGTGTATAGTGGCAAAAGCTGCGGTGCCATTAGGTCACACCAATATAAACTACACAAGTACAGTGCAAGGTTGCCTCCATGATTCCATTCCATTTTAGGGCTGCCAGTTGTATATTTCCGCCCTAGTAATGCCAAAGAATAGAGCTATTTAACTGTTTTCAAAAAATCTAAAATGTGTCCCTCGTAATACAGATCGTAGGACCGGCGCTACGCATCTACGTTTGTAGCGAAAATGAATAATATTATTTATAAAATAACCCTGTGCGTTACGCAGTCGGGTAAAAACATGTTCATAGAGAAGCCTAATTGTATTTTTGTGGAATGTTTGGCATTTAAATAGAGGTGTCTGTCACAGCTTTTTTATCTACATAAAAACTACTACTAGCAATCTAGGTACTTTCTATTGTTGCAATATAAGTAGAATCAATTAGTAATGAGATCGATCGATATATCGATAAAAATCAATAAACCTATACCTACCTACTATATTTCATCTTGTATAGTAGATTATTTACGTGTAATTTTACTGCTGGTAGCCCTATAGTAGCATATAGAAGTTTAGACTCAATCGATCGGTTAACGACGTTAGCATTGCCCTCTTTTCCTTGCTCGAGATTAAAATCCATTGTGACGTACATATTCCACAATTTTTTATCTATTAATCTTGGAAAGTGTCAGCGACCACCATTATTCAAACTATTATGAGTTTCACTAGGTATACCTGGCTGATTCATTGAAAAATTTTCAGTTACATGTAACTATTTAAATGATAGTAGGTAACGTCTTCTTTCTTGCATTGAAATTTAAAATCTCCATAGAAAATATTTTTTTAATTGAAATTTGTTTGTCAACGGAAACATTAGGTATGCATGCTTTAATAGAGCAGGTGTGCCATGCCACGTTCATGTAAATAATAGGTACTACACCACAATTTCTAGGAAAAATTAGTCTTCATGTTCTTATAATTGATGATGGCTTTTAATATTTTTGTAATTTTATATAGTATGGATTCGTTAGAGCAAAGAAAGTTAAATTCATCTAAATATTGGCGGTAAGCAGTGTGGCTTAGCAAAAAAAAACTTTACGAATGTCGAATGCGTAGGCGCAAGATGCTATTGAACATTGAACGCTTCCAAAACTTGTACAAACAACTTGTCACAATACTGTAAAAGAGTGAGTCGAGTAATTTTAGTCTGACCGTTTGTTTAGCGGGAAATAGCGATTGGACAGTGGTACGCATCAGACGTTCGGTTTAGCGATTATAAATAAAAGATAGGGAACGCGGCCACTGCTCCTGCTATTTCTGATTGAAACCTGCTCCGAAATCAAGAACACGGCCACTGGCCAGGTTAAACGCGGTTTTGTTTGGAGCATGAATTCGCAGTGTCAATGGGGTTAAGTATTTAAGAGCGCATTTGTAAGTTTTCCGTCCGTCGAGCTATTTTGTGAGTTTTAAAGTTATTAAGAGCTAATTTGTTCCCTCTGTATTAAACTAGTATGTTTGTAATCTACAAAAATAGCAAAAGAGTTTCCCGTCGTTTGAATCATTTAAGTCTTTATTGCTTTTTGGATTTGTTCAAAATTGAGGCTTAGAGATATAGATACTTAATATGAGTAACTAATCATTTCCTGTAATTGGGGATAACTGGTCAATTCTGGTCAGTTAACCTAAAGCTACGATTGTAGTAAAAAAACACCTATATTACGTAAAGCATTACCAATATTGAAGCAGTTGCTTGAAAAATACCTAGGTATCAATAGAAATTACTAATTCTAACCAACTAAACCTGCTCTAACCCTTGTTTGACCTTCTCTTAAATTTGCCTTGAAGTACCTAATTATGATTTCGTATAAATAGTTGCGTAAGTACCTACTTATGTAGTATTAGATTGTTCCAAACCTTGCCTCCGAAAGTACCTAATCTCCTAACCTCTATATCTTCAAGGTTTCGACCGTAATCCTATGATTTAGTTAGGTTAACCTACCCTAATGCTTCCAGCGAAATTAAAAATATTTTCTCCGATACACTGGCATGATGCCAACTGAGACAGTTTTTAGAAATTATGATGTTCAAAAGCTGCAAAATAATATGACAGATGCAGATTGAATATTCTTATAAATGGTTGTTAAATCTCAGAGTTATGTCATTATAAACTAGTTTTATTAGTGACTAGCAGACTTGCCCGCGACTTCGTCCGCGTGAAATAAGTTTTTTAAATTGGAACTGCCTAATTTTTCGGGATAATATATAGCCCATGACACTTACAAATATTGGTTACAAATATTGGCTTTCTATTGGTACCAGAATTTTCAAAATCGGTTCGGTAGATCCAGAGATTACCCCTACAACGTCACAAACTCACAAACTCAAACTTTACCTCTTTATAATATTAGTATAGGTAATATAAATCAAAATAAGTATGATTGTTGATTACCATTCGGCATTTACTCAGGGTACATGGTATAAAATAAAGACAATATTAGTTAGCGTCTCTTTATCTACCATGCATCGTCTCTTTGTTTACTCGCTTCCCCATACAAACGTAATACGCTGGTATTATTTTTAATTTTGTAAACCAAAAGATGTAGATAGATTATAATCTGACGGTATGTATAATTTTACGGTGACATATATGTGCAATTGGGTATTTGACAACTATTCAAATGATTTATTTTTTAATGATTTATTGAGCATTATTAAATAGAGGATCTTCAAAAGTCGTAAATTTCACGTCATGTTAGTTTTATGTTTGAAAACCATTTAAAAGTAGATATCACTTGTAAGTTTTGTAAAAAAAAATCGCATTGAAGTAAAAAAGTGCATAAAATTTTGATGACGTCACAGTTCACTATTTCATACAACATCCCATGTTTTAAACGCGTATTTTGGTGTTGGAAATACCTTTGTCAAATACCTAATTGCGTTAGTTTTTAACTTATGTAGTTAACGACTTTCCGAAATTGTTATAATATTATAATTTCTATTGCAGGGCATGGCTACCACCTCAAGAAGTAGAAGAAAGGTAAGTAATAGTATATTGTGATACAAGGGTGGAAAGTAGGTTATTGCAAACAAGCTGTCATTAATAAGCCCGAGCCGAAGGTGAGGGTTTTTAATGTCACGAGTTTGCAATAACCTTCACACCCGTGTATCACACGACGTTTTTCAATACAGTTGGTGGAAATAGTAATAAACAAATCAAAGAATTACAAGTTTATTTCAACATACATACGTACATAGTACTTAATTAATTCTGTAAATTGAGAGTAAAGCTTGAGCAATTACTTACTAAAATTCGCAAGTGCGCAAAATTCTATCTTGCGCAGTTTTCGCCTCAGATAAAATATCTGGTGGAGTTAATTCCATTTCATCATTAGTACTAGAACTCATATTAACAAAAATATAATCAATTTATCATATAAAAAATAAAAAATTTCAGCAAATGGCGCGTATTTACACCTGGACATATTTTTTTTTCAACGAAACTAGGCTACGGGTTCGTACCTACCCGTATACAGCCTATTCGATTTTTGTCAAATGTTGAAAATAATTAAATTAAAACTGGTAATTAAATATAAACAACAACCATTTAAAAGAATTTTGGAAATTCAATGCTAAAACGTACGGATTCATTCATTTTTCCTCGTAAAAAGCCTATCCAATTACATTCTATGTATGAAAACTCCTTGCTACTAAACTTTTTTAATTGACTTGGAAAATTTAAAACTAAACTGCAAAAGTAAGTGTCGAGCTTGTAAAAGTAAGTCACGACCGTGTAAAAGTAAGATGCCTATGCGAAAGATTCAATTTTCGAATCATAACTACAGCCTCTGAAAGTGCGCCATGTTTGACAACTGTATTGAAATAGTATATTGTGATACAAGGGTGGAAAGTAGGTTATTGCAAACGAGCTGTCATTAATAAGCCCGAGCCGAAGGTGAGGGTTTTCAATGTCATGAGTTTGCAATAACCTTCACACCCGTGTATCACACGACGTTTTTCAATACAGTTGTGGAAAATAGTAATAAACAAATCAAAGAATTACAAGTTTATTTCAACATACATACGTATACATAGTACTTAATCAATTCTGGAAATTGAGAGTAAAGCTTGAGCAATTACTTACTAAAATTCGCAAGTGCGCAAAATTCTATCTTGCGCAGTTTTCGCCTCAGATAAAATATCTGGTGGAGTTAATTCCATTTCATCATTAGTACTAGAACTCATATTAACAAAAATATAATCAATTTATCATATAAAAAATAAAAAAATTCAGCAAATGGCGCGTATTTACACCTGGACATATTTTTTTTTCAACGAAACTAGGCTACGGGTTCGTACCTACCCGTATACAGCCTATTCGATTTTTGTCAAATGTTGAAAATAATTAAATTAAAACTGGTAATTAAATATAAACAACAACCATTTAAAAGAATTTTGGAAATTCAATGCTAAAACGTACGGATTCATTCATTTTTCCTCGTAAAAAGCCTATCCAATTATATTCTATGTATGAAAACTCCTTGCTACTAAACTTTTTTAATTGACTTGGAAAATTTAAAACTAAACTGCAAAAGTAAGTGTCGAGCTTGTAAAAGTAAGTCACGACCGTGTAAAAGTAAGATGCCTATGCGAAAGATTCAATTTTCGAATCATAACTACAGCCTCTGAAAGTGCGCCATGTTTGACAACTGTATTGAAATAGTATATTGTGATACAAGGGTGGAAAGTAGGTTATTGCAAACGAGCTGTCATTAATAAGCCCGAGCCGAAGGTGAGGGTTTTCAATGTCACGAGTTTGCAATAACCTTCACACCCGTGTATCACACGACGTTTTTCAATACAGTTGTGGGAAATAGTAATAAACAAATCAAAGAATTACAAGTTTATTTCAACATACATACGTATACATAGTACTTAATCAATTCTGGAAATTGAGAGTAAAGCTTGAGCAATTACTTACTAAAATTCGCAAGTGCGCAAAATTCTATCTTGCGCAGTTTTCGCCTCAGATAAAATATCTGGTGGAGTTAATTCCATTTCATCATTAGTACTAGAACTCATATTAACAAAAATATAATCAATTTATCATATAAAAAATAAAAAAATTCAGCAAATGGCGCGTATTTACACCTGGACATATTTTTTTTTCAACGAAACTAGGCTACGGGTTCGTACCTACCCGTATACAGCCTATTCGATTTTTGTCAAATGTTGAAAATAATTAAATTAAAACTGGTAATTAAATATAAACAACAACCATTTAAAAGAATTTTGGAAATTCAATGCTAAAACGTACGGATTCATTCATTTTTCCTCGTAAAAAGCCTATCCAATTATATTCTATGTATGAAAACTCCTTGCTACTAAACTTTTTTAATTGACTTGGAAAATTTAAAACTAAACTGCAAAAGTAAGTGTCGAGCTTGTAAACGTAAGTCACGACCGTGTAAAAGTAAGATGCCTATGCGAAAGATTCAATTTTCGAATCATAACTACAGCCTCTGAAAGTGCGCCATGTTTGACAACTGTATTGAAAAATTAATTTACAAGCTTTTATTTAGTTACACCTGTCCCGGTGTCTGTTTACGTGATCAATCTTGAAAGTCACTACAAACAGGGGCGGCCTTAGCGAGGCTCTGGGCGGTAGATATTTGCGATGCCCTTATGTTTTGAGGAATTTAAAAGTATTTTTATTCATGACTAGCTGATGCCCGCAACTTCGTCCGCGTGGATTGAAGTTTTTTTGTTCACGCGGGAACTCTTTAAATTTCCGGGATAAAAAGTATCCTAAGTGTTATTCCAGACAATTTTCTCTCTCTGTACTAAATTTTATCTTCAGCCATTCTGACGAGATTGTGTAACAAACATCCATCCATGGCCATCCATCCAAACTTTCGCATATAAGTATAGATGCTTGACGAGAAATGCAAAAGTTTAAACTCAAACTAAAATAGCTACCTACTATAATTTAATCAGGGAAAATATGTTTACAGCTATATCTGTGACTAAAATCATTAATTAAATCACAATAATCTAACGAATTTTTCTATAGGTACTTGTGCTGTGAGACCTTGCTTCTTGCTAAATTTCATGATTCTAGATGAACAGGAAGTGCAAAATAAAATGCGGCATAAACGGTCGCATCTTTTTATTGCGTTGACTTAAAAGCTTGATTTTTTTACAGCTCCTAAGGGCCGTAGACCTATTTGATATTAATTTCAACTTGTTATCTGTACGCGTTCCCGCGAAAAAGGGGGTTGACAGACAGACGGACAACGATGTGATAAGGGTTCCTTTTTTACTCTTCAGGTACGGAACGTAAATTACGAGTAAGTTTATAGACCGTCACGTGCATGTTTATAACCGGCAATTAGGGTATTTTCAAAATTGACAGTATTAAAAGATAAAAGGTTTCATTTGACAATTTGATCTTAATGACCAGTTACAAACAGCGATATTGCGTTTCACTCACACTCAGCGATGCTAATAGAAAAAAAATAAGATAAGTCATATGTACTCAGTTTTTAAGTTAGTATAAAAATCCATTTATTCGACATCCATGACTGGCACGAAATTTCGTCAGTGTGAAAGAGACAGGAAAAAATATTGTCAACATAGTTCATGCCGATACATCACCCATCGTCCTACGTGAGCGATAAACACGACACCACGACTCGATACGACGCGACGCCAGTATTCCCTTCACATGTCCTACGTTGTCGCGTAGACAAGTTAGTCATTTTCAATAGCGTCATATCGCAACGCGTCGCATATGACGTCGCTTCTGTCTCTCACCTAGGACAACGGATCAGCGCGATATTATACTACGCAAGCGGCAAGAGTACTTACCATTAAAATAAATAAAAATAAAAACTTTTTATTGCAGGCAACAGATTTCAGCTCAAGTTTTGTTAGTAACAATTTTAACCTATGTTAGAAAAAAAACAAAATACTTATCTACAAACTACTCTAACCTAACCTAACCCAAAACTACAAGGCTACTATAAGATTCATTGGGGCCTCCTAGCGTGGATGTGTGCAGTGTGCACCATTCCAGAACCTCCAGAAAGGGATGTCCAGCTTAGTAGCCAATGCCATCACATGCTTGCACTCGCACATTGTGGTTATGTAATGCGCGGCGGTCGAGTGATTCAAATTCATATTAATACCTTATGACTTTTTCTACTTAATGGGCTGCAGCGTGAGGGCGCGAGGCCCCTGCAAAAGCGAGGCCCCGGGTGGTTGCCCTGCTCGCCACCCCCTAAAGCCGCCTCTGTCAACAAACATATAATATTATTTAAAAGGGATTGAGAGAAGAACACGAAAAATAAAATG
This sequence comes from Erebia palarica, assembly GCA_964035005.1. Classification (NCBI taxonomy): domain Eukaryota; kingdom Metazoa; phylum Arthropoda; class Insecta; order Lepidoptera; family Nymphalidae; genus Erebia; species Erebia palarica. The sequence continues at coordinate 32,009,281 of OZ035984.1, read as the reverse complement.
ACGTCATACTAAATTCGATATGGCGGTTTTTAGGGTTCCGTACCACAAGAAGAAAAAAGGAACTCTTATGGGATCACTTCGTTGTGATCCCATAAGTACCCTTCCGGTCTATCAAGCACCTTTTTCTCTGAAACACGTGTACGTTTCAAGTTGATATTAATATCAAATACTCAGGTACACGGTCCTTTGGAGCTGCAAAAAAATCAAGCTTCTAATTCAACGCAACCAAAAGATACGGCCGTTTATGCCGCATATTTTAACACTCTGCTATAAATCAAAACCTGACGGGTACTTCCCGTTGACCAAGAACTATGAAATATAAGAAAGTATAGGAAAAAAACCGAAAATCGATAATGAGGGTACCGTACTCATAGGGTGTCAAATTGTTTGTCAAGCGTATCCAGTTTAGCGCCATATGTATAGTCCCACAAAACCTTAAATGACCCGGTGACACCGTCGTTACTTTCTATGAAAAATAAAAGCAAAAACTAAGCAGGCATAAAAATTTGTTAAAATTTTGACCAGAAAAGTTGGTGGGCAGCTGATTTCGTGTTGTTATAACATTATTAAAAGAATTTATATTGTGTACCGCACAAAGGGTTCGGTACCTCTGCAAGGAACCCTTTATGCGCGAGTCTGACTCGTACTTTACTTATCTCGTTTTTAAATCGAATCTTATAAATTCTTCTCTATTCTAGACTTCGTAATTCCTGTATTTGTGAAAAGGGCTAATTAAAACAACTAACATAGTTTGTACTGTCAACAAAATAATTAAGTAGATACAATAAACTAAGTGGCAAACAGAATTTAAATAATAAACAAGTATGATACATAGTTTGCGACTAAGTATTTAGAACCGAGCATATTTTTTTTGATTCTTTGCGGTTTTTATTTGCTATCTTGAGAAAAAAACATTCAAGTAAGATGAAAATTTAAGTTGAAGAAACATTTTAGCTTAGTTAAGCTTTATTTCCCGTAAAGTTTAATTAAAAACTTGATTATTTAAAATTTCGTTGAAATGACTTGCGATTTAATATTCCAACGTGAATTCTTAAGTTGAATAAATTAATTTACCCATTGCTTGATTCCCATTACTTCGCAGAATTATGACAAAGTACCTATTTGGTTTGAAATACAAAAGATCTTGTTTGTAGTACAACGTGTAATACATAAAGTTATTTCAAGGGAAATAAATGTAACTTACAGGTTTTCACGCTCGAAACCTAGAAAAAATTGCGTGCGAAAAAGCATGCGTTTTTTAAATTTGAATTGAGATACCTATTTGCGGTTGATTTGATTAATTACCGCGTTGAATAAGTTTTTTTAATTCATAAGGGAACTTCTTATTTTTTGGGATAACGAGTAGCCTATGTCTCTTTCTGTCCTCAACTAAGTATACCCATGCAAAAAATCACGTCGTTCTATTGCTTTGTTACGGCGTGATTGAAGGACAAACCAGTAAACCAACAAAGTGTGATGTAATTAATTAATATTTGTTGGCGAGACACTAATTTGAAATGACGAGTATAGGGTGATATTCTATTTAATTTATCTCAATTGTATCTTAAAAACTAACTTAATATATACCTATATTTAAGTATTATTTTTTTAATTATTTCATAATATTATTGTACATAAACAATAAAAAAAACTCAATAATCAGGAACGACGCGTTTCAGATTTTATTGGACTGAATTGGATACTAACGAGCTGTTATAATTTGATCTGGTTAGTATGTTCCTATTCCACTTATACCGCTGTTGGTACACATAACCAAAAGCGAAATTAGCAGAGGTATCTAATGTCTGTATTCTTTCAAAACATGCGGTTTCAGAATTCGGCCTCTTGAGCTTGACAGAACTCTATCATGTAATGTTGAAAATGTTCACAACTATGTGCCTAATTTCAAACCCTGTCCCCTTCTCTTTGCCCAAATTGTACTTCAAATATGCTGACCAAGCCCAACTTAATATATTTCGAAATTACTTTACATTATGAATTTTCAAGCTTTCAAGTTCTATTTTTAATATCCCATAAGTAATTAAAGTACAGAATGTAACCAAACGACTGCTGAAGTGTGGCATGTTCTTATACAATGACTTGGTAGAAAGAAATACGTGTCTATACGTAGATACGTCTCTAATATGCAGGATATTGGAGAAGCTGAGTACGCTCAGCCATTATATTTATAGCCATTATATTAATACGCAGGATATTGGAGAATAATATAATTTTATAATAATATAGGTGCAAGCTCATATCAAGTAGGAGATTACACCTTGGACTGTTGAAGTCGAGCGCCAAGCGATTAGCGTTCCGGTACGATGCCGTATAGAAACCGAATAAAGACATCGGTTTAATTTAACTGCTATGCCCCTAACAGGTTAGCCCGCTACCATCTTAGACTGCATCATCACTTACCATCAGATGATATTGCAGTCAAACGCTAACTTATTAAAAAAAATGTACGAGGAAGATTCTCAAAAGATTGATTTTAGTGTCTGAAGATTTTAGCCGATGGAATTACCTTGTCCTTGTCGCTGTTTCATGGTTTATTTATCCAAGACAGGAAGTAGAGAGACATTTTGTCATAACGCTTAATTATGTAGGCACAATGTAGGTTTATACTTTATACCTACTGGCTAAGTCCTGAGTTGATATCATGCCAAACGCGACAGTAGCTATTTTAATTTGATTCCAATGCGAACTTCACTGGCGTACTAAGAGATTTAGATTAACCGATTTATTTGCACCTATTTTACCTAATCTAAGGCATAAGTATCAAGATGATGTCCTTCATGGATTCTTGGCAAGAGCGAGATGAAATATAAACTGTAGCTCAATGATCGTTTAAATGTAGCTATTTATTTAATGAAATAGCTTTCGGCAGCTGCTTCATCAGTGTAATTATCTATTTAATAGTGAAAATAGAGAGAATAACAGTAAAATAGGATAAAGCAGAATATTTATTTAAGAAAATTGGAGTCTGGAATATAACTGTTAACCTGAACTTAAAGTAGGTACTTACCTAATATAAATATGTAAAGTTGTTATAAATGAAGCTGTACTCATATAATTATTATCAAATGTTCTTTCCGAACCGTTGGTAGAACCGGTATCAACCTAGTCTTCAGTCTTGACATATTATATCATTATCCTATAGTTCAGCGACACAAGTGATCCTTCGTGAAATAAATTATTTAATTTTCATTTTCAAATTTAATACCTACCTACCTACCTACTTACCTAGACTAGTCATATCTTTACAGAGTTTTGATAATTTTAAATTAACCAAGCAAAAACAATCTTTCCGTGTCCAACTGAAATAATAATAAAATAATTGTAGGTAACTCATAGAAATGGGAATCCGCTTACCTAATTTTTATATTTTGTATTAATTACAAGATGCCTACCTTGCGTTTGACGACAATCATGCTTATTATAAGCCACGATGTGGTCTAGGAGCGCGCTTACCTAGAAAATGTATATACTTGAAGATACTCGAGTCATAGGTACGTGGCAGAAAACACAGACGCCGGAAGCAGTGGCGTAACAATAGGGTGGCAGGGCTGGCAAAATGCCACGGGCCCCCGACCCAAGAGGGCCCCGGCCCAAGAGGCCGCGAGCTCAAAAATATTTTTTACATTGTACCTGAGTATTTTATTTTATTTGAAAAGTATATTTTTATAAGTTCTGCTTAAAATCCAAAGTGAGACAACAAAAGACCATAATACAATTTCAAGTTAATCGTTAAGCATTTCAACCAACCTAAACAAAAAGATGTTTATTCATTTTTAGAGATTTACACGTTACCCGTGACGAGTAAATTTACCTACTTATGACCGTCAAAAAACCGTCAGTCAAAATACCGGTAATTGCACATTTCTATTCATTTTAGAACGCATCCATTGGTTTGGTGGAGTTCAAAAACTCATAAAAGATGTCGAGCCAAATGCCGTAAATGTTCACTGTGCTGCTCATAATTTAAATCTAGTACTCAATGATGCAGTGAGAGGTTATTGATATGCAATTTTTTTTTGAAACAATTCAACAAATTTAAAATTTTTTTTGGGCATAGTATCAAAAGATGGAATATTTTATCAAGTTTTATTTCTAATAAAGAAAGTGAGTCATAACATTAAAAACATTAAACCCTACTAGATGGGCAGGAGGTTATGATGCCGTTTTTGCTTTAAAAGTTCGGTTTGTTGAAGTCTAAAAAGCGCTAACGAAAACAATTCTGTTAAATTGCAAATCAGATGAAAGAAATGAAGCTGTTTCACTCAAAAAGAAGATCGAAAACTACAATTTTATTATGTTATTGGTTTTTCATTGCATGATCCTATTTACTATCGATGCAGCCTCTAAAGCACTTCGGTCTAAAACGTTTGAAAATTTGTCTAGAAAAATTGGAAAGGTATCGACATGAATTTGAAAATTTAGAAATGGAAGCAAATAGTGTAGTAGAAAAATGCTTGATGTAGCGTTTCCTTCCAATGAATGAAATTGTTTCAAATTTCAGTGTTTTGCAGCCTTCCACTTTAAAAGTTTTAAATTACACTGATCTATTAAAAAAAGCTCTAGAATTTGTTGAGATATATAAAAAAGACATATCTGAATCATTTGCCAGAGAAATTCTCAGTTTTCGATCCACTTTCAGAGACGAAATAGAAAAATCTTCGTGTATTAGAGACCTTGCTGATTTATTGATAATAAAAAATCATTTTATGTCCTGCATCTTTCCTGAAGTATGCACTGCATAAATGTTATTTCTTACAATTCCTGTGACTACAGCTAGTGCTGAACGATCATTTTCAAAACTAAATTTGATAAATACCTATATAAGAAACTTTATGAGACAAGACAGGCTATGTAACTTGGCTATTCTGTCTATTGAAAATTCTATGGCCCGATCTTTAAACTTTGATGATGTTATAGACACTGCGGAACAGAAAGCTCGAAAAAAAGATTTTTCCTAATAAATATCTTATTGAAATTAAATTTGTATTTTTATTTCATTGTAAATGTATGCAGGTTTCCTCACGATGTTGTTCCTTCACCGAAAAGCTAGCGAATAGATGATGAATGCACTGAGATATTATGTTCTAAGGATGAATGTGAATTCTCCAATACGCATTGGTCTAGCCTGGGGACTACAGACCATTCCCTCTCGCCTAAGAGAGGAGGCCTATGGCCATTAGTAACGTGTAATTGAGTACGCTGAAAATCTCGAAGTTTATTGAAATTAAACTGAGTACAACGTGATGATTTTTACTGATAGGGCCCCATCAAAAGAATTTGCCACGGGCCCCAGATGATATAGTTACGCCACTGGCCGGAAGGGCGTTTGAGACAAATCTTAGAGGTTCGTATGTGGAACAACTTTACGACTTGACTGAAAATCAACCACTTATGGATGCCAACGCTCAGGTTTTCTCGCTGATATGTTTGTGGCTGATTTTAAATAAAACTAACGTACTTTTCAATTAAATAGCGATAGGCAGGCGACATTTCGACGATGATGCAAGCTGAGCAGTTTCGTCTGAGAAGTGCCGATAATATTTCCGGCGCGGCGATCTATCGAGTCAAAGGTGGGGTAGCACTATTCCAAGCCAGAACGAACTTGAGCCTGGTAAAGTGCGAGGCGCTGATCTGGCGTGAAGTATCGCTTCACCTTATTCAGGATGCCGGGTTTTTTCTGTTTGTTTATTTATTCTGTGGTGTAACGACGACCTCCGTGGCACAGTGTGTAGTGCTGTTATCTTAACGTACGGAGGTTCCGGGTTCGAGCCTCGGCAGGGTCAATTTGGGAATTTATAATTTCTGAATTTTCCCTGGTCTGGCCTGGTGGGAGGCTTCGGCCGTGACTAGTTACCACCCTACCGGCAAAGACGTGCCGCCAAGCGATGACGCGTTCCGGTACGATGCCGTGTAGAAACCAAATAGGGGTATGGGTTTAATATAACTGCCATGCCCCTAACAGGTTAGCCCGCTACCAAAAAGTAACTATACCACCATATCCATCATCATAAATGAAAACTGATCAAACAACATAACTTTGTAAGTAATACGTTAGCGAGAACTTTGAAAGTTAAATAATAATTAGACATTGACGTTTTCGTGTCAGCAACATCAAATCGACCTAATAACGTACCTAATCGCCAAAATTTTAGAAGATGATCAGAAAAATGTATTTACGTATTTTATTCCTAATTTGTCTACGGGCTTAGTGAAAATCAAAATACAATATGTTATTATTGCTTGTATAGGAAAATGACTAGCAAAAAGCAGATGTGTTGGTGTAGATTTTAGGAAGTTAAAGAAGATAAATAAAATAAACCCAAAATAAATGTAAAGATATACAATATTGATCACTCAATACGCCGATAAGACAAGCATAAGACTGATAAAGTCTTAAATTGATAAATTGGAATGATACATTCATTGTCGATATCATTTATGCACATTGATTCCATTGTTTCGCAATAAAACATTATTTTGAGTGTTTCTATGCGTGTATTTAATGTTTTAGTGGTGTAAAGTGTCGTACATGTCTGATCAACGTGGTTGTCTGTTGTTGCAGCAAGATGATGAGAAAAAGAATAAGAAAAAACAGTCGCCCGTTGACGACCGACCGTCCGTGCCTTCCCCCAGCGAAGCAATGCTTCAGAGTAAGTTCTTTATTTATTTTAGCTTTATACTTACTCTAAACTTAATCATTGCTTCGATTTTAAAAGAGTAAGATAAGATTGTCAAACTTTTAAAAATAACTGAATTAATTAATAAAAAACCTAAATCTCAATAGCTCTAGGTATAGCTAGAAATGAGATTAAAGTCGGATAAGATTTTAAATGGTCAAGCTTTTACTTTGGTAGAACATTAATATTGCGATTTTTCTGTCATAAGTATAGGTGCTAAAGCCAACACCATCGACCTTTAATAGGTTTTCGATGTCCATTAAGGCATCACTTTTCATAAATCGATTCTAAAGGTCGACACCAAACCTACATCATGATTCATGGCACTAGCTATGCATGTAGGTAAGTAGGTACCTAAGTTAGAGGAAGGTACGGAGGTCGAACAAATTAGTAATACCTACCTAACCTAAGTACCTACTTAGTAAAAAAATTATGTAACGTATGTACTTATTTAACCATTATGTTGCTTGCTCTTCGTAGGTCGTTTTTTATTTTCTTTCGCATCTAGCAAAGACGCGTCACCATCAGAAAACATACAACAGCATCCCTGTTGTATGTTTGCCTATATAAAAAAAAAAATCTAACTGTGGTATCCCAAAAGACCTAAATTTCACATCCTCGGATAGTTGTAAGTTTGATATCCATTTTAAAATATAGATTAAAGAAATTGAAATTTGATGACGTCACTATTGTGAATTTCATCCAACTTCCATCCTAGAAGCGCGTTTTTAAGTTTGATAAAAAGTTGTTGATTTGATTGAGTTGTCATTATCCCTATTCTAAATTATTAGGTTTGCCTAGCACTAAGTTTAAAAATATCCATTGACGATGATATTTTTGGTTATAGAGCTTGTTTATATCTTCCAATCGCCTGTCTTTACCATTTGCATACTGTCATGGTTTCACAAGGACTAGGCGCGGTAGAGGCATAATATCTTGACACACCTAATCAGTAATCAGATCCTGAAAATTTATGTGTACACACATCCCTAATTTGTATCATGACAGTACGAACAAAAGGCATGAAAAACATCATCATTAGGTTAATGTTTGGCAAAACATATTAGAGTTTATGGCTCCAGTTGCTTTCATAAATTATTATGAGTAATGACAAACAGGGATATCACGACGTAGAATGATCTTAGGTGCCTATCTAGCTATTTACCCTGCTAGCTGTACCTGTAGCACTGCTTGCTACAAAATATATAGCTAATAATATAATAATGATAATAATGATGGAGATAATAAAAATTGAAAAAACTCGGCCGAGTTTGTTGTGGGCTCTTCTCAGATCAGGGCGCGTTTGGAACCCTCGTAGCTTTAGGTTTAAGATACCGTAACCGATTATCACCATCATGTTTTATAATAATTACTTATAAAACATAATGGTGATATTTTTTTTTAACGTTAATAAGTGTACCTACAGTGTACCTATATTGAATAAATGATATTGAATTGAATTGAATGCCTGTAAGCAAGGTACCTACTTAAGTGTATGTATATCGAGAAAAATACATAAGATGTTCGTCTAGGTACTACGTACGTACGTCTTCATACTTGTATCCCAAAATTGTATAAATTTTTCGAGCATTTTTATCAATTTATATTTATTTTCTGTGATTCCGTACCGTTCCGTCGAGAGGAAAAAGGAAACCTTATACGATCACTACGTTGTCAGTTTGTCTGTCTGTCTGTCAACCACCTTTATCTCAAGAACGTGTAGAGAGAGGTTTTAAGCTGAAATTGATATCAAATACTTAGGTCTACCGTAGACCTTTTTTTACAGGTACCGTAGACCGTCTACGGTCCCTTGGATTAAAAAATCAAGCTTATGAATCAACGCAATCAAAAGATACGGTCGTTTATACCGCGTGTTTTGTATATTTTGGCACTGACCAATAAATCAAAACCTTTAAGGTATTTCCCGTTGACCATAATAATATGTAAGTCAGTTACTTCGCAGTTGACTACGTGTTGTTATGAAATCTTTTTTATTTACTAAAATAATTTAAATTTGTTGATGGTACGGAAGGAACCCTTTGTGCGCGAGTCTGACTAGCACTTGATCGGTTTTTTAAAGCAGGTAACAATGAAAAAAAAATCTCTAGCACATTAGCAATTTTAATTTATATAATACTTTGTAGGGTGTTTTAATTCAAATTAATGACAGTTTTAGTAAGCTTCAAAGAATATTTAAATGGTGTCTTAGCACAGATGATTGACACCATTTAGATTTTAGGGCCAAGCCAAGAATGCTCCAACTTAAATGAATTTTGAGAAATCTGTAGCTGAATGTACCTGAATATTAAATTCATACAATATAATTGAATTGAAGCATCGAGTCGCAAAAACGGTTCCCGAAATCATCCCACGGTGTACTTATTTAATAATAAACGAGTACAAGAAGTTGTGTGATATTTCGGGAACTGCGATAAATTCCGGTGTAGAATCTCTAGCGCGTTTAAAGTCATTACAACTTCACGATGGAATATTTGTCAAGCCGAATAATTTTTATTATGAGTATAGGTACGAAATGCCACATAAAATAACAAATAAAAAGTAATTTTTAAACATTTTTGGCGGTAGGCAAGCGGTAGTAAATTAGACGCCCAACTTTCAAGTGGGGTGGTTGAGAGTTCTTCTGACAGGCATCTCTTAACTTTTCAGATTTTTGCGCGTTTTAGAAATTAAAAACTATCACTTGAAAGGGTGAAAGTAAACATCGCAAGGAAACTCACTCGGTAGTGACACATGTGGGACTGAATTTTATATGCGTGTCGGTAACTCAGTACCTAAGGTACCTACTAAGATAAATAATAAATTACGTCGGTAAGGTAGACTATTGCAATATATAAAAAATATTCTATAGGCACTTCCATAAATAGAGTATGGGAAATACGCTACGGTCCCTTGGATCTGTAAAAAAATCAAGCTTCTAAGTTAACGCAATCAAAAGATACTGCCGCTTATGCCGCATATTTTGCATATTATATTTTGACACTCGCCAACCAATCAAGGCCTATAGGGTACCTCTTCTGAATATGGCGCTCTTAGATTCGAGCAAATGGCCATTCGCGCCCGTCCCACGCGGCATGCCAAATATATCGTGTAGTGGCTATTTTTATGATAAAAGAATACAATATATAATTTCACATGCTATTCTTACTACTTAATATTATAAATGCGAAAGTTTGGATGGATGTATGGATGTATGGATGTGTGGATGTATGGACGTATGGATTTGTGGATGTATGGATGTTTGTTACTCAATCACGCCCCGACGGATCTGGCTGAAATTTACTATAATCACAGAGATAGATTATAGTCTGGAATAGAACATCGGCTACTTTTTATCCCGGAAAATTAAATAGTTCCTGCGGGAACCAAAAACCTCAAACCACGCAGAACGAAGCCGCGGGCATTCGCTAGTAAGTTATAATTGTTGATGTTTTCTAGTTGAGGCTTGAACTACATTTTATTGAGAAACATAATATATGTTGAAGCTTCAAAACGTGAAATGTTGGTGAGTAAAAAACACGAATAAGTTTATTAGAATCCCCCTTCCCCTTTCCCATTTTCCCGTTGCTTAGTTATAAAATCAGAAATTAGGTTCCGTGGCCAAAAAAATCTACGGCGCTGCTTATAGGTAAATGCTCACAATATTTTATCCGCATGAAGGCTAGCAGGTATGTAAGTATGTCTTAAGACTGAAAGATGAAAGATAAGAAAGGCATGATATACGTAACGTCTCCCTAATCTTTAGTCAATATTGTTAACGACGATATAAGGCCAACTGATGAGAGTATGCTCATTTTCTTAAACACCTTGTCACACTTAATTCATCTTTTAGTTAATTAATTCCAAATTACCAAGTCAGAAATACTAGCGATATTATTAATTTTACATTTTACTCAAAATCGCAAATTAATAATATGTTTTGTTAAAATATAACATAGCTACTTTCTTAACATTTTAATGAGACAATTTTTGTGTTGAATTTTTGAACAAAATGGCCTCTCCAAAGAATAATGAATTCTGTGAGTATCGGAACATTTTTTAATTTCTTCGATTGCCATTTTTTTTAACTCCATACTAGTTATATTTATAACTAGATGATGCTCGCGACTTTGTCCGCGGGAATTAAATTTTAGTATTCCCGGGGATCTCCATTATTTCCCGGGATAAACGGTATGTAACCTACCGCCATACTTTCCAAATTTCATCAAAATCGGTTGAAAGATGGGATAATAATTTGTATTAGGTAATACGCCTATTACCTACATAATATTATAGAATATAGGGAGTATACCGCTCAGAATCTGAGTAGGAATATGGGTTCAATAATTTAATTAAACTAGCTGTACTACTTACTTACCCCTTCTAGGTTGACCCTCTGCCGGTGTTAACATGACTCGCCACAAGGTGAGATAGATCAGCTAACATGACATCGAATAAAAAAAGTATACTGTATAAGTTTTGTTTTGAAATAGGTAGGTATCCATAATAATTATTATTGAATTCGTATACATTTATTGAAAATCATACATTTAGAACTTAATGCTAGCTAGCCTAACTTAATTATTATTACTTGCAGATCTCCGGACAGCATTCGGTCTGCTGGACCGGGATAGCGACGGACACATAACCCCGGCCGAGTTGCAGTTTATGCTGCGAAACCTTGGCATTGAGGTCAGCGATGACCTTATAGCAGACCTTATCAAAGACGCCAGTAAAACTGGTAAGTGCCTAACTATGCTTTATCGGTAATCACGATTTCCTAGAGCTGTGATGAATACATTTTACATTGATAAAAATAATACTTGAAATGTAATTTTACATTGATAATAATAATAGTACCAAACTAAGTATACATTAACTCGCGCGCGAACTGTACCTAATTGGCCACCATACACAGGCAGGTACTGTATGTTGTCGCGCAGAAACTGATAAAATACTGACCGACTGTGTGACTATCATAAATTATGTAATTGACATAAAGTATAATTGAATAGATCTTTTTCTAGACATCAATCAATATTTATTTATTCAAATTAGGTATACTGTTCTTCCACTTCTACTACAGCCTATTACCGTCCCACTGCTGGGCACAGGCCTCCACTCTCATTGGAGAGAGGGAATTAGAGCTTAGACCCACCACGCTGCTCCAATGCGGGTTGGCAGCCTTTAACGACTATTATCATGTTAGTGATAATAACCGACGGCTTAACGTGCTCTCCGAGGCACGGGGGTGAAACACCGCCAACTTCCAACTCCGGGCTGGCACTGAGATTTTCTTAATTGAAAAACCTAACCTAACCTAACAATTTTTATGACCGACCCGACATTTTCCCGACCGGGAATCGAACCCAGGACCTCGTGATCCGCAGTCGACTACGCTAACCGCTAGACCAACGAGGCAGTCCACTTATAGACGTTCAATTAAATAAAAAACATAATGGTGATAATCAGTTACGGGATCTTAAAACTAAAGCTACGTCGAGAGTTCCAAACGCGCCCGTTTGAGAGGACCCCGCAACTAACTCAGCCGGGTTTTTCTTAATTATCACCATTTCACATATCATCTTAAACTAAGGAACTATCAGAGCCATTAGAGCAAATTATTGCCAAGCTTCCTTGTCATTTAAGTAATCACGTAACATTTTTTAATGAGTTTACGTTTTACATTAACTTTGAAGTTATTAAGAGACATCTTCAACCTGTCTTCTGGGAGGTTATTATAGAAGCCGTTTTACTGAAATAAAATTATTAACTTCACACCTTTCATTTTCATTTATGTCACGTCATAGATTTAAGATTGGGATTGGTTGGTTGGATTGGGTGATAAATCTATTTATGTGTCACGTATGTAAGTATCTACATAGCAATGAACAGCTCGTAAATGAGTTTTATCTACTCGAAAAATGCTCAAAAACATATACTCGTAGATAACGTACATTGCGTACAATTTAACGCCAATAAATCACAAGCCAAAATGTCATGAGCTTTTAATAAATATACGTTTACGTCCTTGCAAGTGTACTTTTAGTCGAACATCGCCCACTTAGCACTTTGATTTGAATTTTTGCCAAAATCGTACACGGTGCCGCGTAGGTAGGTAGATATTTTTTGTCACGTTCAGTAAAATTAGGTCATTATAACGATTTTCTTACTATGACAGTTATTGTTTCTAGTTGAAAGTTATTAAAAAAAATTACCGTTTGCATATAATGTTGTAAGAACATTTATATTCAGGAGGGAAGATGTATGTCGTTAGCTTTTTTTTGTATCATTTTCAATTTATTGTAAAAAATTGAAAATGATACAAAAAAAAAATTTTTCAAAAAATTCTTGTTTTTTTAATCTATTGACAGGTTAGATATAAGATTTATAGCGTGTCGGGCGGCGTACTTAATTTTTTAATACTTTCGTCAGGAGCAAACTGAAATCAGCGCTGGGTATTGGTAGCCAATGTTCAGCACTAGACTGAGTTTGCGACTTATTGTGTTGTTGCTAGTGGTAGTTTTTTTTTAATTTTTTAATTTACTTTATTTTTAAGTCTGCAACAATTTTACGCAATAAAGGATTTATTTATTATTTATTATTTATTCATATATTACCTACTCGTACTATGCTATTATTTATTCTGTGGTATTTTATTCGTAACGGTACATCTATTGTTTTTAACTGAACAAGTAGCAAGGAAAAGAGTCATGGTTATCATAGCATAGCTCATGTTCTTAAAAATAAATAAATATTTGAGATACATAATACATTACTATGTACGTACCTACTTATTATGATATGAGGCATGGCATGAGCCGGATAAAGCGTAAGCCAGGTGAACTCGTTTTGACCTGAATTTAAACTTTCGTTTAATAATACTTAATCCCGTAATAACCCAAGTTTTGAAGTAGGTAGGAAATATATTAAATCATCGCCAAAAATTCCATAGCAAATCCGTTGCTCCATAAACTCCAAACTTCAATTGACGGACCTGGCCCTAAGATGTTGATATCTGCTAAAATTGGGAACATTTTCGATGAATACTTATTATTGTTGGCACGAAGAATTACGAAAAGACAGATTTATCATGCAAGCTATTTTTAAAAGCAACGCTGATTAAACGGAGAAAATGTATTCGAAGCGTTATTGTAATGGCGTGCAGGTGCGAGCCGACGGCTTCCGGTGGCCTCGCTCCGTACACCCCCTTTCCCCAACATTACTTTTGAACATTAGGTACTAATGTCATTATTGTTTTATGACGTAGGTACGTGTCGGCCCTTGGTAAGTAGATAATCAGATTCAATAAGTGGGATCTTATCATTGAAGCATTAAAATCCAGCATAAAAATATGAAGCTTATCTTTATTAGGCGTTATGAAGAAATCTTAATCCCTTGATTTGAATTTATTGTAAATGCGAAAAGGTTTTGTTTGTTTTTTTGTTTTTCAATCACGTCGCAATGGAGTATCGGGTCGACCCAAGGATCGTTGAGCAGATTCTTGGGTCGACGGCATTTTAGGAAGGGTAGTTACTTAACGGGCGATGGAGAGGGCTATGCTGTGAGTACCAATGTGTGATCAAATCAGAAATTAAGAGATCCGTAGGAGAACCAGATTCACTGATATAGCTCGACGAGTTCCGATGCTGAAGTGGCAATGGGCGAGGTACATAGTTTGGAGTACCGATGGGCGTTGGGGTCCCAAGGTGCTGGAATGGCGACTCCGCACTGAAAATGCGTAGCATTGGTAGACCAGGTGGACCAGCAGGTCCACTAGGTGGACGGATGACATCAAGCGAGTCGCATAAGTCACTGGATCCAGGCGGCGCGAGACCGTGGCTTATGTAAGACCCTACAAGAGAAATATTATGTCCAGCTGTGGATGCCTATCGGTTGAAGACGACGATGGGGAGGCTACTTGAGGACCTGGAGAATGACATCTAGGCTATTTATATCCCGGTTCCGTGGGATCGCTTTGATTTTCAAAGAGTTCCGATGGTACTACTAAAACCTAAATCCAAGTAGTATTACATAATATAATATATTGATATTTGAAACCATAAACGACGCAATGTGGCAAATTATTCAGAGAAAAAGAATTTTGGAAGTTCAAACAATTTTTCAAACTTTATTGTATGAATACAAATGATTTATGAGATAAACATGAAAAAGTCGTTACATTATCTTGTAAAAACTGTGACGTAGGCAAACCACCTGTGCTGGACAGGAATAAACTGTAACTATTTGGTAACATTAGGCCAGTTTTTTTTAGGATTCGTCCTAAGAACCAACCATGCGCTCGCGTTGTTTTCTGTTTTTGTTTAAAATTTAGTTCTGTGATAAGTGTGGCTATAAAGAATTTATCTGACTATCTATATATCTATCTAGTGGTAAATACCTAGGTATGTTGTTATTAGGTACCTAACCTTGATAAAACGAGCTTTAAACAGTAGGTAGATCGCAGAGTCATAGTGAACGATATCATTGCATTATTTGTAGCTAATACCTAACGGCCGAGCTTAATCGTGTAACGCTTTTTTCAACAGCAATATCGACGATACCTGAAACTTCTCTCAATCGTATTAATTTGACAGTTCATAACGTATAACTCGAACTTTTTAAGGAGTACATACATGCGTTTTGACGTGCAAGCATCTAAGACCTCCTTAAACAGGTCGAATTTTACGTTTGACGAACTATTACGATTACGATTTCCTTACGTAATCGGGGGGCTGTTATGATGCCTATCCATAAAAGTGGAGTGAAGAGGAGATGGGTTATGCAGACCAATAATATTTTTTGGTATAAGATGTTCGATTTTTTCCTATTCTAAGTATGGTATTCTATTTGTATGGTATCACCCCTATGTGGTTGGCACTAGGGCTTTCGAATACCGGTTTTTTTCAATACCGGTATTAATACCGGAAATATTTTTTTCAATACCAAACTTAAACTTAAAATTAGATACAACAGAAATGCCAAGCCACAGGGTTCTAAATTCAAACACTATTTTTTCCCTCTCAGTGATCAAAAATTACTTTTCTTCACTGGTTTTAAGCGATAAAGATGCTCTTATTGAGCTAATGTGCTTAAGATACAAGTTTTAAACTTAGCTGAATAAAACCAGTGGCATGTACCAAGAAATATATGCAAAAATCACTGTTTCGTTTATAGTGTCACCAATACCGGTATCCCGGTATTAGACATTTAAATACCGGTATTGAAAACGGACGAAAAAAGTCATGGATCCCGGTATTAGCCAATACCGGGATCCCGGTATTGGAAGCCCTAGTTGGCACCCAATGAAACCACCATAGAACCTCCACCCGACTCTGTATCTACCATCGTAATATGCTAATTCACGATTAATATCTGATTGCTTAGAGTGCCTGCAAAAGTAGGAAGCCGGTTTTAAATTAGATTTACCTACTATTAATATTGTTAGGTATTTAGATACGAAAACGTTTCTTTCACCATTCACCATTCACCATGGATAAAATGATTAGGGCCGAAAATTATTAGGACACTGCGGGTGATAGACACACGAGTAAGTACGTGTACTTTCAATAACCTTTTTTTTTCATCCGCTAAAATCCCTTATACGTCGTATCGTCATGTTTTGATTCTATCACCGGTTCGGAAAGGAGTTCTACTGAGAAGAGCCGGCAACTGGCAAGAAACTCAGCAGTTGCTCTTTTTAAAAAACAAGATAAACTTGCGTACCGTAGCTACTTACTTACGCGTTATACTTACTGACTTGACGCTTGCCTAAAGCCCTAACAAACCCAGCACTGACAAAATCTAGCAGAATAATTATTAAATACTATATAAAAATTAGGTATGTACGTTCAGTCAATATAAATCCACCACCACTACAGCCCATTAACGTCCCACTGCTGGGCACAGGCCTCCACTCTCATAGGAGAGAAGGAATTAGAGCTTAGACCCACCACGCTGCTCCAATGCGGGTTGGCGGGCTTTGACGACTATTATCATGTTAGTGATAATAACCGGGACCGACGGCTTAACGTGCTCTCCGAGGCACGGGGGTGAAACACCGCCAACTTCCAACTCCGGGCTAGCACTGAGAATTCCGTAATTGAAAAACCCAATACCTTACTTTTATGCCCGACCGGGAATCGAACCCAGGACCTCGTGATCCGCAGTCGACTAAACTAGTGGTTCAATATAAATACCTAACCTAAACTAGTGGTTCGCCCGGAACTGAGACCTATCCATAAGATAACTTTTAACTATATTATTGTAAAAGTTAAATTTTAACATTAAACGCGAAAGAGCTAAAGAGTTATTGGAGAAACGAATAAACTTTTACAGAGCGCCATCTATTGACATCATTGTGAAGTTCTGTTAAAAATACTGAAGCTCATTAAAAATTAAATAATTTCGTTTCATTATAATATTTATCTAATTTTAGTATTTGTTGTTCAAGTACAGGATATAATTCAAATAATTGATCAAGTTTCAGGCTCAGCCTTTCAGAAAATTGAGAGTTCTGAGGTCAACTTCGGACGTTAGAAAATGTCCACTTTGAAAGCCCCCCATTTCGTCAATTTTAGGAGAAAAATAAAAAAAAAAAAAATTATACGGTATTCTATATTTTCTTTATCTTTAAAATGATATACCGCAACCTTATGTAACGCTATAAAAAATATTTTATTTCGCATTCGCTTCTACGAGAGCCCCCCTGAAATAAAGATTTTTATAACTTTTTGAGTCATATTTGCCTGGAGGCCATCGGTTTACATATTATATTTTAACTTAAAGTAATTACGTTCAGTAATTCAGAAGAAGGCTCTAACAGACGGACGGATGGACAAGTGCAAATTCATTCAAGAAGACTCAAAGACCTTCGCTTCGCTCGGTCAATTAATTAGCGCGAATATTAATCGCGGTGCAGTTGATTTAATTCATAAAATGTTATAAAATAATTGGTCTCCGAATTCAGGGTAAATAACGAGTGGTGAAATTTGGGCTTAGGCACAGCAGGTCTTACCGACTTCGTTACAACATCATTTGGCAAAGAGTCAAATAAAATACTTAGATACTTAGTCAATTTCCGACATCTAAACAGAAAACTTAACCGAGTGAATTATGAGTGAGACTTGAGGGAGGGTTGAAATACTGAGGATAAATTTGCACTTGCCTGTCCGTCGTCCGTCGGCGTCCGTCGTGTCCGTCTATCCGTCCGTCTGTCAAAGCCTTATAACTTCCGATCTACTGAATATAATTACCTCAAATTCACAAAAAAATGTCCTAGTTCAAGGTGAAACACTAGTAGGTAAATTACCTTTCTCTATAATAGCCAGGTTAGGTTAGGTTTAGCGCATTATACTGCCAGCGACATTATTTCTTTACTTCCATGAATTCTGCTATAAAAAAATTATTGGTACCTGGCTAATGTCTGTTGGCCTTGGTTGGTGGTTACTACAGTAGGTTATATCAGGTGCGCTAAAAAAATCAGCCACATGCTATAGATTATTCGAAAATCTAAGAATATAATCAACTTATGACAATATAGAAATACTAATTTTGTCTTCATTGTAAGATGATGCGCGATTACGAATCGATGACTTGTTCTGCTTACCTAAGTATTTATTTTATGCATTTTATATTATTAAACTTAAATAACTTCATCAAAACTACTTTTGATAAGAGTAGGTACCTACTTAATATATATAAATAAGGTGAACCGAGGCTATTGTGACTTCGGGGCTAGGTATTGCCTCTTATCATTAGGTATATCTTCTTTCACAAATAGATTTTCGAAAAACGACATCTACTTGTGGATAGAGAAACTAATGTTTATTAAAGTGGATCATAGTGCTTTTATCTCGTCTACTGTTTTATTTATGGCGTTTTTCTTTTTTCCGGCCATTTTTCGTTGAGTATGCTGAAAACCTACTGTGTTATTTTAGTTGACAAAATTTTACGGTAATTACAAATATAATGAATAATTCATTGTTATTGGATAATTAATTTCTTTCTCTGCCGTAGTTATCTGGAGTTATTTATAAAAACACATTAGCCCCACTAAAATTGTGACATTGGGCTATTGTATCTACAAAGAAAGACACAACAGCCTTTTTGATTTTAGTATGGAAATAAAAGTATTAGTGATGCCACCGTATTTTTTATCGATAAAGTTAAAAACAGAATTTGTGAGATAGGTAAAAGTTTTGAATCGTATTAGGTAAGAAATTTGAACCTCCACCGATGGTTGAGTATTAGCCCCGCCTCCGACCAATCCAAATGTTGTTTTATAATTAAACCAAGAGGTAAAACGCCCGCATTTTGGTTTTGGCATGTGTTCGTTGTGGTTACTATTTTAACCCACGAGACAATAAAATACAATCGTTTATTTGCTAGAAACCTATGACCTAACCTAATCTTTCAATAAATATTTATTATGAAAACGTATTTCATTCAAAATATCATCGATAATCGACACAACATACTTATCAGGCATAATCCCACCACTAAAGTAAAAAAAAGCTACAATAGCACCTCTTCTACCAAAAAAAATTGTTATATTTTTAAAGAGGTACCTTTTTTAGGTATATTTTTGACCGCCCTACCTAAAATGAGGCAGGTATCTTTGTGGTAGGTACCAGCTAATAATGTAAATTAATTTTATAAAATCATTAAAGCTTCCATAATTTGTTGCAGGCAGTGTAATTATTGATGAGAATGAGTTTATGCAGTGGGTGACGAAGATTCAGGCACTGCAAGGATTAGATGTTAGTACGAGCGGAGGCGATTCAGAAGAGGAAATCACGAGAGATTTGCTCGCGGCTTTTAAGTAAGTAGTGTCGTAAGGCGCGTTGTCACTAAATGTCACTTATTGCGTTTGTCGCTGACGTAGGAAACACCTCAGTTTTTACGGTAAACGCGGCGACGACGTAGACACGTGGGACGACCTTTATTAGACTTCTGAACTGTCGACCTTCAGAAGCTGGCGGGAAAATGGTGGATGATGATAGTGGAAAGCCGAGCGTAGTGACGCGCTCTGAGAAAGGAATCTGCGTCCAGAATTGGATGTCATGACCTTAAATAATTTATGGCTGTGGATTATTGTGGACCCGTGCCCACCATAATTCCGTAATTATCGTGAGCTGGTATCGCGTCATTTGGCTTACAGATTTCGCTCACGTTCAAACTTTGGCTTTATATCGCGCCTTAAATCAAATGACTCGCCGTCAAGGGCCAGCTTATTCTTTGTGTATTTGCGCAGAGTTTTCGATCGTGACGACAACGGCTACATAACGCGAGACGAGCTCCGTACGGCGCTCGAGATGATAGGCGAGCCGGTGACGGACGCGCAACTCAACCAGGTGCTGGCCCTCGGCGACATCGACCGCGACGGCCGGATTGACTATGAAGGTAAGACTGACTTACCATGATTGACTGATGCTGGTAGGTAAAAAAGGATTAGAAGGAAGAAAAGAACCTGGGGCTTCTTTACGTTAAATTGATTGCTACAGCTTAAAGATTGCAATTACACTGTTAGCCAACACTTTCGCTATATTGGCCTGCACAGACACAACTAAGGGCTAAATTCTGCAATGATATTTTTTTATTTCCCTATTTTGTAAACCACATAGTAGTGCAGGTGGTTATTTTTCGATAGATTTGACTCCTAGAGTTAGGAACGGTAAGACGTTTTGACTAAATAAAAAGAGGCGCGACGGCGGTCGTTCGAATGGTTCTTCAGTCAAATGTACCTATGTAGTCAGTGTATAGTAGGAAATTACCGCTGAGAAGGCACCACACTTGCTCCATATCGTCGAAAGCTCTATTTATTTGCATTTATAGGTACTTTAGGTACCTGCATCCAATATACCTACATAGTTACAATCAAGTAAATATGGGTCCGCGCTACTTCAAATGAGTTGAGTAGTTTAACTAAGTATTGCAATAACAATTGGGAGGAAAATCCAACTGGTTCAACGGTTAAACTAATTAGTTGAACTTTTAACTATCCCAATTACCTATGCAGGTGATTTGCACCTAATATGTAGGTACTTATAAGGTTTATAATAAGGTATTATTGTAAATTTTTTGTTTCAGAATTTGTGAAGATGCTGTTGTAATGTACCTCAAACGCGATGAAAGACCTCACTAGATGTAATGACTAATGGGATAATACTTAGATAGTTGATGACTTTTGTCTCCATATTTGCTGGCGATGCGCCATAGTATTGTTTATATACGAATATACTTAAGTACTTAGTTATAGTTATAATTGGATGAATAATTGTCCAAAATATTATTGGGTTATTTAAATTGATATTATAGGTTATCTTGGTTACCTACGCGCCGTTAGATTTAAAATGCTTTTGTACCTATCAATAAACAGCCTATAATTGGGTATTTGACAACTAGTCAAATCAGCAACTTTTTTTTCAAACGTTATTACGCGTGCTTAGTATGGATTTTGTATGAAATTTTAAGTTGTGACGTCATCAAAGTTCGACGCACTTTTTTTACTTCGATCGATACAATCGATAGTTTAAAATGATTATTCAAAATAAAACTAGCAGGGGACGTGGATATTACGACTTTTGGGAGATTCTTTATATAATAATTATTAAAAAATAATTTATCTCACTAGTAGTCAAATACCCAATTACCACCCTACCAGCCTAGACATGCCGCCAAGCAGTTCAGCGTTCCGGCACGATGCCGTGTAAGGGTACAAGGTTAAGGGTTTAATACAGATGCCATACCCCTATCAACCCCCCGATTATGTAAGGAAATCGTAAACGTAAAATCGTTTAAGGAGGTCATAGATGCTTGCACGTCAAAACTTAAGTAGGTATGTACTCCTTAAAAAGTTCGAGTTATACGTTATGAACTGTCAAATGAAGCATTATCACTTACAACCAGGTGAGATCGAAGTCAAGAGCAAACTTGTACTGGAATAAAATGACTTTTTTAAAATAATAAAGTTAGTTAAAAAAATAAAGTCATAAAATAAATAAGCAAAGAAAGTAGCTATTTAAGTCAAAACCTAGGTGTATGGAATGAAATTACTAGAACCAGCGTTTTAAACTGTAAGTACGTTGATAAATTTGCGTCACTCAGCCAGCTTACCTACTATCTATTCCTATTATTTTTTATAGACGGATATTTTTTATTTTTTTAGCATAAAAGTATTAAAATGCATAGGTAGTTATATATGACATAACATATTTGTCGAATACTTAAACGGATCTTAACATTTTGATACCCTGTTTACCCGTGGTCCCATAACTTTTCCTAGTAGTAGTTATACGGTGACAAAAGACTAACACAAATAATTTGTACTCACCTAATAAACCTGCCTGTTATAATAAATACATTTTATTATTAGGGTACTGCGTAGGTACTAGGTGCCAAATACACGTATAATGCAGGCTCTTTTATTGTAGTTGAACCAGCTGTATTATTACAGATTACCTATTTTGTGGTTGTTCCAATAAGCCCAGAGAAAAAACTCGCACGGGGGAGTTTCGCAGTGAAATGAATGAAAAATTCTTTATTGTACACCAAGAAAGACAAACTTATAAACAGGAACAATAAAATAATTGGTACAATTATTGGTGGCCTTATCGCTTGAAAGCGATCTCTTCCAGGCAACCATGCACACAACGGATTAACCCAGAAGCTTCAAGGGTGTACGTTGTTTAAAAGGAAACTAATGATCTAATTCTTACAATAAAATATAATACATATTGTATACCTATATAAGTACGTAGGTCTGACTTGCCCTTAATTTTAAAACGAATAATTACATAGGGAACTCCTTAGTATTTGGTATTGGCTATATTTTAAAACGATTAAGTATGAGCGCGGCAGTGAAAATACGTTTCAGTATTCGACAGTGTTATTTATATTATTTTTTAAGTAGGTACCTACTCACTTAGACAATTAAATAACATACTCCATACCAACATTATTACCCAGTACCCACATTATATGTAATAGCCAAAAATTATTTATTAAGTACCAATTACCATTATGTATACCAATCTAGAAAGTCGGGAAAGCTAATACTAACCTAGGTAGGCATACACATGGTGAGTTTTTAATCGTGTAAAGCAAATCAGTATGCTCCGGTCTACTATCCATTAATTAAATATTAGGTCCTTACATATGAAATTACCGTTTTGTCGTACTGGCCACTTTGATCTCAAATATCTCCTCCTTGGTTAGGAATTTCAATTTCAAATTTATACAGCTATTTACTCATGATTTTGTGTTTTGAAAACCCATTCATTCATTTGTTTTTCCTCTTTCGGTTTTTTCTTTGCGTCACTCAGTTTAAAAAATGGAAAACTTGAAATATCGCGTTATTTCCGAGGACGAGTTCCATCGTGGTACCAGTGCTGCAGAAACGGCTCTAAGGATTAATTATGTGTATAGCGGCGGTATCGCAAAAGAAAACACACTGCGTTTTTGATTCCAACGTTTTCGTTCTGGAAATTTCGACCTGCAGAACAAGCCCCGTGGACGGCCAGAGACCAAAGTTGATAATGAAGACTTGAAGGCTATTGTGGAAGCGGATCCATCGCAAACCACGTCCGAGCTAGCTGCAGGCTGCGGTGTTAGTGACAAAACTGTTTTAATCCACTTGAAGGAAATTGGGAAGGTGAAAAAGCTTGAAAGGTGGGTACCTCATGAATTGAGTGCAGCAAACCGACAAACGCGCGTCGACTGCTGCGTTACATTACTCAACCGGCACAATAATGAAGGGATTTTAAATCGAATTATTACCTGTGATGAAAAGTGGCTCCTGTACGATAATCGGAAACGCTAATCGCAATGACTGAACCCTGGCGAACCAGCCAAATACTGCCCCAAGCGAAAATTGACTCAAAAAAAATTACTTGTGAGCGTTTGGTGGACGAGTGCCGGTGTCGTTCACTACAGCTTTTTTAAATCTGGCCAGACGATTACGGCGGATGTCTTTTGTTAACAACTGCAAACCATGATGGAAAAGCTAGCTGCTAAACAACCGAGGCTCGTCAATCGCTCTAGGCCACTGCTGCTTCAGGACACTGCACAACAGACGGCTACCAAATTAGAGGAGCTTCAATTGGAATGTCTAAGACATCCACCGTACTCCCCGGACTTTGCTCCAACA
The DNA here is from genome assembly GCA_964035005.1 of Erebia palarica. NCBI lineage: Eukaryota > Metazoa > Arthropoda > Insecta > Lepidoptera > Nymphalidae > Erebia > Erebia palarica. The sequence continues at coordinate 31,985,437 of OZ035984.1, read as the reverse complement.
GATTACAATTTTTTTCGAAATTTGGATAACTTCTTGCAAGGGAAAAAATTCAACTCCGATGGGGCAGTCCAAAGCGCCTTCAAAGATTTTATTGATTCCCGTCCGAATGGTTTTTTTAGTAAAGGGATCAATGAACTACCTATGAGATGGCAAAAGTACATAGATAGCAATGGTATATACTTTGATTAAATAAATATATTATATTTAAAAAAAAATCGACTTTATGTCCCTCCCTTACAAAACGGCAATTTCATAGGTAAAGGTTTCACCTATTATTATATTCGCTAAATTTAAAATGTATCGAATTTAATATTATGTAAGTACTTACCTAAACTACTTATGTAATATATATTCGAATTTGGCTAGAGTGAACGGAGGTCATAGGAAGCGTACGCGCAGGTTGCTCTATAACAATTTTTTGTCTAGCGAAATGTTCTTTATTTTTTTATTAAGTACAAAGTGAATATTGGGTATATTGATTAGTACGGTTTAGTAAGATGAATAAAATGTTACTGGTTTTAAAATAATATTGTAAAAGCTTGTGCAAACATATGATTAGGTACAAGTCATACCCGGTGGGTACCTTATTAGATAAATATCTACCTTTTACCCATTTATGGTATATGTTATTGGTTAGCATAAAATACTGGTAATTTTATGGTTGTGAAAGGTAAACTATGTATTTTGCCAGAGCTGTAAATAAAAAAGGCAGGAAGGTTCGTCGCGATATTGTAGAAAGGAGAAATTAATTATTTACAAAAGGAAATAATTTAACGAAAAAAGGTAGGTAATAAAATTTTAGAACTATTTTTATTGTGATTGTACTTTTTTCTATGAAATCCTGTTGAATTACCAAATGTCTAATCAATCTGACCAACGGGGAAAAACACTTTTTTTGTCACAAAGAAACGCTGAATTTATAGGGAATTTTGTTTAATAACAACTACGTCATTAGCGCCTCTTCTTAACCGTTGCGAAATTATGCTGTATCAGACACAATAGTTGATATCGTACAAAATTTAGGTAAGTAGCTGAAACTACTAAACAATAGGCTCACTGTTACAAGACCGTTAAAAAATTACTTATGTAAGTATATTGTATCAGTTAGGCTTCTATACCTCGTATATCATGTCAACCCCGAAAGCCCAAAAAGTGTCAGCTAAGTACTTACCTACTTACATCAGTTTAGAATGTACCTATTGTGCAAGTCGGCTTACGATATTGAATTTGTTAGGTCTTCAAGAAAACGGTGAACGCCAAGTGCCGACGTTAAGATGTAATTAATTTTCTTGATAAGATTAAGACCTAAGTATATAATATGTCAATAGTACCTAGCTTTCCTGGATAAACTTTTCCGTTAGAATTTTTCTAACGTTTTATTTTTAGGTTCCTAGATCGTTTGCAATAGTGTTTTTTAAGGCATGTGATGTGGATTATACTTACCTACGTGATTGAATAAATCTTAAATTTATTTTTTGTAGCTAATTATTTATTTCATCATACCTACCTATCCTTTCTCTAACTAGGTACTTACTTATACTTAGTCGCTCTTGAATACGTTCTTTTTCTAAGCAGATAAAATTAGGTTGGTAGGAATAAAAGTGGACTAATGAATTAAAAAAAAATCTCTCGGTCAATATTTGCAAGCAATTTATTAAAGATCACGTTTTATTTTTCAGTTCCTAGATCGTTTGCAATAGTAGGTATTTTTAAGGCATGTGATGTGAATTATACGTGATTGAATAAATTTTAAATTTATTATATGTAGCTAAGTATTTATTTCATCATACCTATCCTTTCTATAACTAGGTACTTACTTAAACTAAGTCCCTTTTGAATAGGTGCCTTTCTAAGCAGATAATATTAGGTTGGTAGGATCAAAAGTGGACCAATGAATAAAAAATAGATTTCTCTTGGTAAATATTTGCAAGCAATTTATTAAAGGAAATTCATTGCCCATTGGTAAGGTACATTATACATAATAATGTTATCTCCATTATGAATTGGTTAAAACTAGATAAGTAGTATATTAGTAGCATTAATAATTTAGATTTATGCTAAATTTTTAAAACGAAATGTTAATAATCCTCGTTGGCTAAAAACTTGCCTATGAAATCGCATCGTTTCGGTTCCAGAGTGGGATGCCAGTGGGCCATGAGGTGACCCTTCTGTTGCCATTGGTGCGTGATCTCCTTCAGATTCATAAAGCCCTATTGAGAGAAAAAAATTCTGAATGACTGTAGTTAGCTAAAAATTAATCTAAATCATGGATGGAAAAATAATCTAATGGATTTCATGAAGGTTGTAGTTCTGTTCATAATAAATTCCTCTACTAGATCGATTTCTACAGTCTACATCTGAGCTATTTTCGAATCATAGTTTTGCCGATTTGTGTCGACTGTTAGGTATGTAGTTGAGTAATTAGGTAGATAGTTAGGTACGCTCATACACTAAAAAATTACTAAATACCGAGATACCTGATGCATAGCTACCTACTAGGCCCCTAACATAAGTAGAAAGCAACGTAGGAGGGTAGTTAATTATAATATTAAAACTTAATTATACCTATGTAGATAGTTACCTTTATAACCAGTATATCAATAACGCGTAAATCAGTAACGCATGCATTTCGATAGAAATACTCCCTCAGCTTCATTTTGCAATCTCGCTGAGTTTTGGGGATATCCATACATTTAACTGTGTGAAATGAGAAATTTTATTAATAATGTCCTCCCGAACGAATTTCAGCCACGGCGACCTGTCTCCAGACAGATTATTCATCTGCGCGGGAAATATTATAGTGTACAAGTGTTTGCGCAAATACAGATGCACTCTCTGTTCCTTTACTCACATAGCCCGATGGGATGGAAAATCCGACACGACCGGAGAGATCAGGTGCAGGACCGACGACTTAACGTGCTCTCCGTGCTAAAACGATCAACATCTGAAGTATACATTATTTGCCACTCTAACACACGCTTCTTTAACTCTCTTCACAACGCGCTACAGAAAATACCTAAATACTTAGGTACCTAGCCAAGTATCTAGGTATTTTCTAAGTACATACTTCGTTGCGAAATAAATTAAAAGCAAATACATACGTAAATAAGGAATATAACGAAAATATGCCCGGTAAAGGCCCATAACACGTTTATGAGCTTCACAATAATCAGCAGACAAAACCGGTCTACCGATTTTACACCCTGCCTTCACTGCTTCACGTCCAGCCATTTTCTTTGATGTAGGATCAGGATGAAAAGAGAATACGCCATACAATGTATAATTTTTTTTCGTTGATTTTGTTGATTCTGTTTGCTGGGCCGTCAGTAAGACATACCTATTTATATTGTCTATGTACGGGAAGAGCGAAAGCGGCGAGACCGAGTAGGTATAAAGGCACCGTCACACGAGCGAGTCCCTGTCGAAGATAGTGCTCTGCAATGGCCTACGGTGATGGCAAAGCCTGTAATCACACCCCAGATTATTTCTCGAGGCGCGGGATAAACGAGAGGCGCGGCGGCGGCGCGGCTGAGGTGTGGCCTTGGAAGTACGAAAGCGTCCGCGCCTCTGTATACCTACCTGTCGTGCCGTCGCTTGCATAAATTATGTATGAAATGTGATAGAAGCCCACGTCCATCGCCCCGTTTGTGATAGCCCAGCCCCGTCGCCTCTCGTGTGTCCCGCGTCTGATACCACCCGTAGCCATTCCGACGACACGCTGTCCCTTTAATGACTGGCCATTTAATGCGTCGGATGGAAAGGAGATGCACACAGGTCACCGGAACGAATAGGAAGTATGCCAGCGATCAAGGTGGGTGGCTCCATGCGCTGACGCTAAGACGGCCGGCACCAGAAGGCTCATATCCCGAGCGACGTAGTTTTAAATTATAAGTAAATAGTTTCCCCAGTATAACCCGTCGAAAATATCTTCGGACCTCGCTAGAAACATTTACCATTCTTAAGTAATAGGCTTAGTACACTGCACTTATCATCAGGGACTTTTACACTGGAATCAGTGTAGTGTAATAAAATTTAGAGTAAGGGTCCCTATATTGGCCCTTATTGCTGTATAAGAAGCGATGCTCTATCTGACGGCCACGCCCACCCTTCCACAGGGCCCTGTAAAAAGTGTAGTGTAATAGGCCTATAGATAATACATTTTAGCCCGTGTCACGAAAGTAGACCCATAGAGGCGGCGGAGCGAGGTAGTCACATAACTTTGTGCCAAATGTAATCATCATATTTTTTCGAAAGCTTTTCTTGATATTAATGTTCCGTACGTTTTATTATTGTTTCTAGAATGTCAGATGAAGTGAAATTTCTTAAACTTTTCACAGTAATAGGACAAACTACACTAGCGGCACGCTATGATGGCCGGTTTGACACATTACAATAGTGATGTGGAATGTCAATTTATTCTCGAACAAAAAACAATTAAGTTTTGTTTTTGTACCTGATTAAATAGGTTTAATAAAACAAAAATGTATATGTTTATTTAATTTATTTGAACGAACTGAATATTTGAACGAAAATGAATATACATACTTTATATGCACACAAGAAACATATGAATACAAAAGATACCAAAAAAGGTGCCACAAAAGGCCATAATTAATCAGATTCGTCCATACTACTATTTTCACTGTCGTCACTGCTATCATCACATACATTAATAATTATATGTTCGTTTTCTATAATATTATCTATTTTCACATCTCTTTCATAATCTTCCCTTATTAATTTAACAGTTCTATTCACAACCTTTTCCCAGTCTCCTTTAGTCACATGTTCACAAGCTTCTTCTAATAATTTTAGCATTTTTTTTGTGGTAAATGGGGGTTCTGTATTGTGTCTTGCAGCATATCCCTTAATTTGAGCCCACACCAACTCAATCGCATTATACTCACAATGGTAAGGCGGTAACCGTATAACTCTGTGCCCATGTTCTAATGCTATTTCGTCAATGACGTATCGGATCTTGGTTGGTTTGTTTTCTTTTAAAAGACGTACTAATTCCGCTTTTAACATATTCATGTTTGCATCTACGCCATTTTTACGAAGCCATGCGACGATATCAGCTTTCTTTTGGGATTGGGCAGGTGGCTTGTCAATTTGCATCGAGTGGTATGGGGCGTTGTCCATAATTATAATAGATGGTTCAGGGAGGCTACACAACATTGAGGTAAACCATTCAGTAAACTTTTCTCCATTCATGTCTTCATGATAGTCTCCAGTGGTTTTTGACGCAAAAGCCATGAGAGAACCTTCGACAAACCCGTTGATGGTTCCGGCGTGACAAATTATAAGTCGCGATCCTTTTCCTACAGGAACTTTGGAAGTAGATGCTGCTGTGTCATCGTTCCAAGAACGGCCTACAGTATGGTTAGCATTAAGCCATGTTTCATCCAAGAACACAACATTTTGCCAATTTTTGATTTCTTTCACTTGCCGTAAAAAAGTATACCTTGCCATCGCTATATCAAATCTTTCCATCAATATTTTGCGTTTGTTACATTTTTTGTATCGAAATCCAATGGTCTTCAAAATCTTCGTTAAAGAACTTTCCCCACCGAAGAATAATCCAGCTTCCTTCAGTGAATGCACCAACTTTTTTCTTGTTGGATACTCCTTCTGTAAATAGTAGCCGTAAACATGTCTTCGGATAGCATCGGCATCAAAGCTATCGATGCCTACGACTGGTTTTGCTCGTTTTCTCTTTTTTGGTGTGTGAAGTTTATTTTCTTCTGTGCCAGTCTCGCCATATTTTTTTTTAGTTATCCGTCTAACAGTTCGTTGTCCAATATTAAGCGCATCAGCTACGCGTTCAACCACTGACGTTATAGGTAAAATTGGCCCTCCATTTTGAGCTTCACGATCGAAATAGTTACGAAGGCGTATTACGAACTCACGTGTCTGACTATTTAGAACAGTTCTCTGCGTACGTTCGGTCATATCGACGAAATCCACAACAAAGGGCTTGAACAGAGTCCAAATTAACGAGCAAGGGTCAACAGTAATGCAGTATCAATATTTGAAATCCAAAGCCAGGTCAAAACTATATCACAATCGCATTGCACTGACAGTTTATACTTTTCGAAGCAACGTCAATTCGAAACTGCTTTGTTTTGCATTGAGCATTGACGCGAGTTTGCCGGAGGTAGTAGTTGTGCTAGCCAGCGATCCTATGTGACGATCGTATTAGATTCCATTTTTAAAAATTTATTGATATTTTTTTGCGATTTCAGAGGTTTGTCCACATAGTGAAAATTGTTCATATTCACAAGTACATTCACCCCTTAAATGGTGCAAACTGATTTTTCTACACTTGTATACATTTAAGAAATCAATTTAATAAATAAATTTTGAGTCCTAAACCTAAAACTACATTCGATAAAATTTATGAATCTCTGCACATCACTATCGTCAATAAAGTAATACAATTATTTCCTTCAAAGTCGTTATCAATTAATACGGAACTTCATGAGCGGACAAACGTCAAACCGGCCATCATAGCGTGCCGCTAGTTTAATATGCTTTTTTAGATTTTTTAACATTTTAAAGATTATCTATCTGATTATAGCTATATATATAGTAGTTTTTATTCCATAATATAATAATAGAGGTTAAGTTATTAATCTTCACCAATTAGTAGATAACTTTTTAGATGTGTAATATTAATAAAATGCCTTTTATTAAGATAACATATAGGTATATATTAATAAGGAGAATTTTGAGAAATCCATACTAATTTTATTAATACGAAAAGTGTCTGTCGGTCTGCTCTGTTTACACGGCCCATTTGTTCAACTGATAGGTCATCCTGATTCCTGGGGAAGGATAACCTGAAGCAATACAATATTTCATAATGTACGTATTATATTGTTTCTTGCATTATTCATTTGTTATGATTTGAGTTGAGTATAATTATAGTAATATTTCGCGGATATTTGGACAATCCTTAAAACAGGTTTTAACAGGGACTAGGACCTCCTTTAAATTCCAGACTTCAAGTCACATTGTGATTCATGTCTTATGACGTAAGCCATACAACTGAGCTAGAAACCTGGAAGATCTAAGAGTTCCCAAAGATTTTTTTAAAAACCTAAATCCGTGCAGATAGAGATTTGGGCATCATATACTTCAATGTAACATAAATTTATACTTAGTACTTCTAAGAGAAATACTGTAGCTGCATTTAATAAATTCTCTATTTCATTATTTCTACAGTACAGTATCACTTATTATTACATATGGCTTATGTAAACAAATAAAAATTATTCATGACCAGAAAAGAATTTAGATAGAAAGTCTTTAGGCTTAGGTTCTTCAGTTGGTTTGAAATATGCCATAACATGGCCCTTCTGCTTCCAGATATTTACAGTTTCTTTCAGTTCCATCTGACCCTGGAATAAGAAACAAGGTAAATAATAAATTGAAGTATTTTAAAAATAGAAATACCCTTTAAAATGTATCTTCATCTGGTATCTTCTAGAATATCTAATACTGAACAACATATTTTTTGTACAACCATAGATATATATATGTACAAATGTGGTACTAACAATAACTATCATTCCTGAGAATAAGCTTTGGATGATAAATTATACTGCAATACTGATTTCCACACAGGAAAAGTAGATTTTTGTAAGTATTTACTAGGGTTTTCGGATACCGGTTTTTTTAAATACCTGTATTAATACCGGAAAGATTTTTTTCAATACCGGGACCTCGGTATTGGGAAAAACTTAAAATTAGATAGATTGTTTTTAATGTAAACTAGTTTTTTCTGAAGGAAACTGCACCATTAAAAACAGTTTTTCCAAAAAAAAAAATTTTTTCACCATATTAACTCCAAAAGAGCACTTTTCTGCCTTAATTCAATGAAGGAATGCCATTTTTTTTTTAATTAATTAAATATTCAGTAGTTATTTTTTTAAAGAAAATAAATCATAATTAAGTATTGCATCTGATAAAAAACAGGTTTCTGAATGTTTCGTGAGTCAATGAAATAGAATTGTCAAGCCACAGGGTTCTAAATTCAAACACTAATTTTTCCCTCTGAGTGATCAAAAATGACTTTTCTTCACTGGTTTTAAGCAATAAAGGTGAGCATTGAGCTAATGTGCTTAAGATACAAGTTTTAAACTTAGCCGAATAAAAACAGTAGCATGTACCAAGAAATATATGCAGTAGTTACGGTTTTGTTTATAGTGTCAGCAATACCGGTATTAGACATTTCAATCCCGGTATTGGAAGCCCTAGTATTTACCTAATTAAATTTATGTGATAATAATAATTATAGATCAAAGAAATACCTTTATAACAAGAATGTCAATCACACGTATATCTTTGACGTCCTTGTTCTTTAGAAAACTTTCTTTCAGTTTTGCTCGGCATTGTGCTTCTGATTTAGGGATGTCATAATCTTTTACTGCAAAAAATTTATAAGCAATGTACTACTACATTATGTGCCTACACATAAGAAATACACTGACCTATGTGGTACTACTGCTAAGAATTGCAAATATTAAGAATAATAATTTTAAAATATTAAAGTTAAAGTAATTGATGACATAACAGGTTACAAACCAATGTAGGGAATTTGACGATACCATGCTTTGTAAAGGCTTAGAACTCTTGATTTAGCATCTGCTTGGGTCAAGGAAAGCACTGGTCTTACAGTTTTAGTGCCAACTTGTATGGCTTGCCTGGACGACATTGTTTCACCAGAATTTATAGAAATTCTTCACGAAACTTTATTTTTTTACGTATTTTGTAGTGGCCAGTACAAGACACTTCTGACGTAACTGACAGTTCACGGTCTCAACTGTCCTGTTATGTCAACTTGACAGATTTGACAAATGTGAAATGACAGACAAATGAATAGTGACGAGCACGACTCCAGTTTGTAATCTGTTTACTACAACTTGATAATCGAGTATTTAGTAACTCGTTAATCGAGCCAGACCCACTCTTTCGCTGACTCGTTGAATCCATCTGTTGTGTATCATGTGTGTGAGAGGGACATACTAGGTGTTCCTTTCGCAAACTGTACAGTTGGAAAAAAAATAACTGACATACTAAGCTTAAGCTTCTCATCTCAGCTCCTATATTTATCTAATCTAAGGAAAAAGTTTAACATTACACATGTCTACGCGAATGTCGTGATTCGTATTGTACGAGTAGGATCCACTGTGATCTGCATAATAAAATTGTGATACGAATCGTGATAAATATTGACGTGTAGGGTTCGCCTATGAATACCATAGATTGTATTGGTCACGTAGACAGAGAAATATTATTCTATGATTGTTCACCTTATGAACATCGATGTTATGAACGATTTATTCCCGTAGTCTGTTCACAATTTTACCTGAGCCATACCACGCCGTAAATGATGTAGGTAGTTTTTTTAATTTACTCTATTATTGAAGATATTTACTAACATAAGATACTTGTTTCAGGATAAAGAAATTAAATTCAAGAATGGAATACATTCCCTGCGATTAAGAAAAGTAACGATGGTGTCAGAGACGAGGTTAAAAAAGGATGCGTGCGCATCTGCTGGGAACTACATTCTCACCCGTCGTTGCGTATCGTTCTTGTGTGATTTTATTTTCTCGCTGTAATATTTTTATTGTTCATGTTAATAAATGAGTCAGGAGAGCTTTTACGTCTTTCTTCTTCAAGTATCCTCTAGAAATTTGCAAGACTATGTTATCCCTAGTAAGTGATGATGCAGTCAAGATGGAAGCGTGATAACCTGTTAGGGGCATGGCAATTAAATTTAACCCATACCATTAATCGGTTTCTACACGGCATTGTACCGGAACGCTAAATCCCTGGCGGCACGTTATTGCCGGCAGGTAGTAACTAGCCACGGCCGAAGCCTCCCACCATGCCAGACCAGAGAAAGTTCAGAAATTATAAATTCCCAAATTGACCCTGCCGAGGATCGAACCCGGGACATCCGCACGTTAAGACAACAGCGCTTATCGTTGCGCCAGGGAGATCGTCGAATGGTCGAAAAAAAATATATCTGAAAAAACTATATAATATGCATTGAATATTTATTTAACATTAACTTATAAAGCATTTAACACACAAAATTAACAATATGTGGATAATAAATTATGGTTATATCTACTTAAAATCTTGACTTAACCACAATACAACACATTGTTACTAACGAACTCGAATGTAACTTATCAGACAAGCTTGGCTTAAACCCCATCACAGAGCATTAGAAGGGGGTGCCGCGTAATATATCACGCCAGCCGCATGGAAAGGGAACATCGCAGGTACGTTTTTACCGACGACCTTTGGTCGAAGGAACGAAGTTTTTTTGTAGAACACATCTTACATACGCTTGCCTGAATTGTTTCTTCTGATACTTATAAATACATACTACATAAATGGGTTTAACAATATACATAATGTATTCTTAGGTAGGTATTTGAAAATCGTGCGGTGCAAAAGCTCGAGGTCTAAGTGAACAAGTTTTTATAATGGACACGTTTTTGCTCCATATTTTGGGGTAAGCTCCGAGCTATACGGGTTTATGAGGAAGGTGTCCTTCATGCGTCCAGGCATGTACGTGAAGAAAATATCTCTGCAAAAGATAAAGTGTCATCAGATTCATGGATTCATGTCATAATTTTTGCTTTCAGCTCAATTTAGGTACTTACTTATTACCGAAAGCATTTGGACGCGCGCCGTCAGTGCAACGACGTGTTTCGCATAGGGTAGCGAAATGTCAACTTCATTAGCACGTCAAAGGTATAAATACGTTGGTTTACTGAAGTAGCAATAGCGTTTCTATGCCGTTAACGTACCTAAAGGGGTTGCTAAGGGCTAGGCTCTTGTCTAAAGGATGCGTTGGTGAGTTAACCCCTTTTTAGGCTATAATATATTATTATTTTGTCATTTCAGTGTGAAAAATTTATAGATAAACGTCTTCTAATCATCGTCAACTGCTTGACATGGTCTCTTCTAGTAACTTCCTTACGCCGCACCGAAAATCTTGCGCCGCCTGGATCCAGCGGATCCCTGCGATTCGGTTGAGAACGTCAGTCCCCTAGTGAGGGTCTCAACAATGGGCTTTCTAGTGGCGGTTTGCCAATCCAGCACCTTGGGACACCAACGTCTATCGGTTATTCAAACAATGTGCCCCGCCCTTTGCCATTCGTAACCCGTCGAGCTATGTCGTTTTTTAGTTTTTCTACCTCCTAATTTCTTATTTGATCATGCTGTCGCAAAGAAACTTCGAGTTCTCTCAATCGCTCGCTAAGTAGCTCTGTGCTTTCTTGCGAGGCCTTGTTTCTAAGTATTACTTATTAATTTTCGCAGTCTCACCACTAGCGCTATCAACCTCAGGCCGCAATGACCTCTGTCCTATTAACTCACTTGTTGTTAAAACCTACAATAGGTAATTTAACGAATGTATGTATGCTGCGCATTCGCGGCCCATTTGTTCGACCGATTTTATCGTCATTGGGACTATAATTGCATCCCAGGGAAAGACATAGGCAATTTTTTATTCCGGATTTAGAGTTTCCGCGGGATTTTTCAAAATTCTAAACCCACGCGGACTAAGTCGGATAGAAGTCATGATATAATCTATAGTTTCGTACATTAACGGTAAAAAGTTTATAACGGCTACAGAAGATAAATTTAAATAACTTACAAAAATGATTTAGGAATAGGATATGCATCATATTTAGTCGTCGGCCACCACAGCCTAGTCTGATTCAGTTGCTTTATTCTGTTTCTCGAAACGAAATCGTCAAGAAGTATCTCGAACTGAAAATATTTTAGCGTGCTTATAGTGCTGTATAATGATAGATGATAGTTCTATTAATGTAAAATACTATGGAGGACATAATTATTAGGATATGTAGGTCATTCACATTAGTTAGTAGGTTTTTCGTAGATTAGTCGTTTTAATGCGTTGAAATGAGACTTGTGCGACGCCTACTGTTCGTTAATTGTATTAAATAATCTTCACAAGTGCCAACAACGACCGTGCAAAGTATTAACTCAATTGGATTATTTATACATCAAAGACGCTTGACAATGTAGGTATACTTACATACTATTTTGTGAAAACGCGTCTGTCTGTCACCTTTTCACGGCCCGTCCGTTTAAACTTTAACCGATTTGACGTGGTCAGTGGTACGGAGCTCGTATAACAGAGATTGCTTGCATTCCGGAGACGGAGGAAGACCACTTTTATCTCGGATTATATTTTTTTAAATCCTCAGATTACAAAAAAAGTTCACGAAGACGAAATTGTGGAATTATTATCAGACTAGTTATGTACCTATGAGTTACGGCTTACCAATGTTTGTACAAGCTTTCTATGGGTCCAGGTTATATGTTTTAACTGTTTGAGTGTAAATGGTATTCTGTACGCTCGCGCTCTAAAATCAATATGTTTGAGATCTAGCCATCTGCGTTGACTTTGATACAACAATTTTTCTGGAACAAAATTTCTTCAATCTATGACTAAGTTCACTATTGTCGTAACGAGAAGTTGTAAATGTCATTGGTAAGAACTACTAATAATCATCAGAAACGAATCGTCTCTATATAAATCAGATACACACAGGAATAGCGCATATAAGTCCTTTCGACAGACTTTCGGCCACGGCAGCAAATCTCCGCAGAGGTTAGCCATCTGTGCGGGAGATATTATAGTGCACAAGTGTATGCGCAAACACAGCTGGTGAACTCTCTATTCCCTTACTTTCACAGCCTGATGGGAAGGAAAATCCAACACAACCGGAAAGAGAACATGGGTGCAGGACCGATGGCTTGATTTCTAGTCAGAAAACCCCAACCGGGAATTGAAGCCAGAACCTCGTCATACACAGTCGAAAAATGCTAACCACTGGACCAACGAGGTCCAGTTAATTCGAAAGTCCAAGCAGTTATAAGGAATCAACAGTTTTAAATACTAAGTGCCCATAACTTACTGGTATCTTCCGGCGTTAGTTTGCCCTTTATTCGTTTTCTGACCCATTCTTGAAGATTCGCTAAAAGATTCGCTTGTGGTAAATGTGGTATAAGCAGTGGCGTATCAGATAACTCCGCCAAAAATGCCTGCGAATAATAATAGGATGCTGGGCTTTTTACAAGCAGTTATGTACCTACATAACCTATTTTCCTGAACATGATTTTAAGAAAATGTCTTACCGCAAGCAAATCTTTCAATTTTAAGCCTGATGGTGATATAGTTGGCATTGAAGGCTGAGGCTGCAAGAAAAAAGTATGTAAGTATTCAAAATTGTATGACAGGCAATTTTAGTGATATAAGGTGATTAATTAGTTATCGCCGCCCTGTACATTTGCAGAAGAACCGATGCCTTGCCCGTGTTTGAAGATTTAATGCATTCGTTCCTTGGCCTTGAATAGCCACATATTGTAGCTTAGAGAGAACACAGCAGGTGGAAGCAAGTTCCGGATACTTACAACCTGTGGTCCTCGGTGGTGGACCTCGCGTGATGAGATTTGAGAAGTGGAAGAATCCGAGAACGCACCTTTAAGTAGTTAAGTACGTGTAAACAATACCGTGAGTAGGTAAATCTGCATTCCTGAGACTAATAGAAATGATGACAACTCAACCAACCAAATCAGCAATTCTTTATCAAACTTAGAAACGCGCTTCTAGTATCTAATTCTATGGAAGTACTAGCTGATGCCCACGACTACGTCCGCGTGGATTGAGGTTTTTTGGCTCCCGCGGGAACTCCTTAGTTTTCCGGGATAAAAAGTAGCCTATGTGTTATTCCAGACTATAGTCTGTATAGTAATTTCTTTTTGACACAGGAATCATCCCTATTCTCCAAAATGTTCTTAAAGGTGTAGTGTTTCCTAATCCGCAATAAGTCAGTATGGGGGACTATAGATGGCCTGAACCCTTCTCATTCTAAGAATAGGCCTATGCTCAAGATAGGGCCGCCGATGGGGGTGATAGTTGGTTTAGGAGCCATCTCATTTCAGAAAATAATTACCTACCGTGGGCTCTGTAGACATTAAACATTCCTTCACTGTGTCCTTAATAAAGTCTTCCATAGGATCAAGCTGGTAAATCTTGGCGTTATCAATCCAATAAGGACCGTGTCTGTTCGGTGGGTAAAAATATTTCTCGTTGGCTTTTCCTTCGTGATACATATCATAAAGATGACCGCATTTGCATCTCGATTCTTTTAGATATTCCATTACTGAACCTTCCCTGCAATGTTAGAAGTTGAGAATGGTACTTAGAAAGCAAGATCTAAAGTTACCCACCGTGTTCCGTGTTCAATAGTGAAACAATAGATACCTAATTATCTTTGAACAATAATTGAAATGACTTATGCTAGGTTTTACGGACAATTCCTAGGGAACACATAATTGGTTTAATAAAGTGAGTAATTCTTCAATTATGGTTAGGTTAGGTATAGGTTATAACTTATAGGGTTCTTCTGTGTAGGTGTCTGAGTAGGTAGTAGGTATAAAATTATAATAAGTGTAGCAAGATAGTGATTAAGTAGTTAAATATAGAGTATAGGATACGTCTTAGAGACCAAGTATTTAAAGGATATACCATTGAGCTAAGCAATCACAAGTCGCATCACATATTTGTTTGACGACACGCGGGAACTTCCAATAACCGAGTATCGTTGTGATTGTTTCCCCGTTGAATAAAGTAACTCCTCCATTTATTGGTATGTGACCCGTTGATAGAACGGCAACATCTAAAAAAAATTATTATATAACGAACTAGCAGTCTTGCCTGCGACTTCGTCCGCGTGAAATAAGTGTTTTAAATTCCCACGGGAACTCCCTAATTTTTCAGGATAATATATAGCCTATGACACTCAGAAATAATGTGGCTTTCTATTGGTACCAGAATTTTCAAAATTCAGTAGATCCAGAGATTACCCCCTACAATGTCACAAACTCGCAAACTACCTCTTTATGATATAAGTATAGATAAGGCATGTCAAACTGATCAGATATATCTACGTTCTAACTCGTTGTCCTAGGTGAGCGACGAAAGCGACGCGACGCAACACAGTCTTGTCCACAAACCTAAAGACAGCTGCCCTACAACGCCAGCAGCAAATGTCAAATCACGACTTAAATTTATGACGCACCGCGACAGTATCAAAAAGTAGCCGATCCATCACATGATAACATAGAGCAGGGTAGGCGAACCTTTATGAATCAACGTGCATTTTTTCTAAATAAATGTTTAATGAAATCATAGACTTGCCATCAAATAACCAACTCAAACCTCTTTAAATTTACTACAAAAAAAAATACATTTTGCAGTGTCTCAATTATACGCGTTATTCAAATTATCGCAATATTAGTGTGCCTTTGGTTGTTGCAGATTAGATGACAAATATAACTTAGTTTCTTTTTCTTAGTGCATAATGAATTTTGTGATCGGCAACGTGCCCAAAATATTACGTCAATGGCCCGCATGCCATTGGTTTGCCATCCCTGACGTAGAGTAACGTTGTCGCCAAGATAAGTTCATCGTTTTCTATGGAATCGTATCGCGTCGCGTTCCCTCGCGTACTTACCTTAGGACGAAGGGTAAATAGGAACGAAAAATAGGTACTCACTGTTTAAAAGATATCGAGGTTCATTTCCTACAAAGGCTACTCCACCCACTTGATACTGAACGTGTTTATATGGTGCCTTAAACTTTGGTTTTGCTCGTTTCTTTAACATTTTCTGTTTGCTTACTAAATTAGCACTCTTGGGGTTCGAGTTACCTGAAAAAATATTATCACTGTTGATTTAGTAAATTGGCGAGTATAATAAACTTGCGCCATCACCATTGAATTATATGTGTACGTTAGTACATAATACCTCAATGGCCATCACTTATTTATTCCAAGTACACCTCCAAACTGACCTCTCAGATAGCTTAAGGTGTATTTTACCCATCTTCACGTTACACTCTTAATATGTAAACTCGCATGGTTTCCTTGCCTCCACTCAACCTCACTGACTACTGATGCGTTTATAATCTTTGGGCTTTTTTCTTGAGAATGTGTTTTCCGCTGATTTTGGTTTATTAAGGCTACCTGCCCACTGGGGCGTAGCGTAGCAAAGATTTATTGGCCGGACCAATGGGATCGATGACACGATAATTATTGTTTCGAGTCCCTGTAGGTTGTTCTGTATGGCATATCTCCGCTCCGCTCGGCTTCAATGGGACAGGCACCCTTACCCGTTGTGCTAGGTGAGCGACAGAAGCGACGCCACGCGATACGACACCATAGAAAATGACAGACGTTGTGGCGTAGATCCCGTACGTCTGTTTTTTATGGCGTCGCATCGCGTCGCGTCGCGTTGTCGCTTCTGTCGGTCACCAAGACAGCGGGTTTTACGTCGGGCCTCAACTAGGTGTAGGGACTTCGTATTTATATTTGTGTGTTGTGTTTTCTTCTGTGGTACCTAATTGTGTGTGTATTGTGATTTAACTGCGTAAGTCAATAAAAAAATACTGACGGAGTGTACTAGGCGGTTCCCAAAATTTGTAATTACACACTCGTTCGGTTTGCTGTTCCTTTTTGTTTCTCTCTTTACGTTTCTCTAGCTGTTGGTGGTGAATTAATATTATTATACTTACGAAATATTTAAATGCTCATAAATCCGACAAGAATATATTTATCTTAAATACTTACAAACGAATGGTCTTTGCAAAGTTTATCGTAGCTCTGCAAAAGAAAACATTAAATAAAATATATAATGAAGAAAGAGTTAAATGCTATTTTAGTCTGAAATCTCAGAAAAAGCCGAGAGGTAGGTAACTATAGCTAAACCAGCAGGGTTACCGACCATTATTGTTATAATCTCACAGTCACAGCTTAGTGCTTGCTTAAATAGCCTACCTTAAAATTAAATCTATCAGCTATGTCGAAAAGCGTTCAAAAAAATTATGTTTATTATTTCCGCGCAATTGAGATAAAAGTACTGGACCTACAAGTCTGACCGAAATAGCAATTTTCGGCCTTGTTTGATTAAAAAGGCGGCTCGGCTGGCACCTCGTCCTCTTAAGTTCATTTGGGAAGTCCTCCGAGAAGAAGGAAAGGGAGAATACTACTCAGCTGTAGGTAAATCGCTTTATTTCCGGCCCGGGCAGTAATGTACTATTTCCATTCATATAACTACCGGTAGAGATAAAAAATAGCTAGAAAATTCCACTCTTACTCAACAGGGGTCCCATTAGTGGACATCATGCGTATTCCGAAACACGCTTTACCGATTATTATATTTCGAGTTCTAAGTCATCCATTCGTTTGAATTAAATTAAATTTAACTGCATAATAATAAAAAATATGCCCACCTCAGTACTGCGAAGTCTAACTTTATATCCAAGTGGCAGAGGCTTTTCAGGCGCTTTCTTCTTTGAATGAGTGCTATAGCATTTGACGTAATTTTTTTGTAAATATTCGCCGTAACGGGTATTTGGTTGGGTATTTTTTCGAGGTTCTACGATATTAAAAGAAAACAAATTAAATTTGATCTATGAATGGGTAAGTACATAAAATACTTTGATTAGTGAATACTTAAAAATAAATTACTTTTCTCAGGAACGGCTAGCGGTACCCGAGGTGTAAATGTTAACTTTTCGAGGCTCTCAACACATTCCACTAAATCCACAAATACTAAGCATGACATTAAAATCATTGAGTTCATATCGTATACTGAAACATTCATAAAGAAAAAAATAAATATGTGCTAAGTACCTACCTAACTTGCTTGCGTGCTTGACGACTTGCACGGCGCAGTGGTTAGCGCCGTGGTCTTATAAGGAGGTCCAGGTTTTGATCCCCAAAAAATCTAAAATTATTGGCAAAGGCAAACAAGTACCTACTACCAAGCCATTTAGCGTTCCGGTACAATGCTGTGGCCGTGTAAAGCATTAACTGCTATACTAAGTATACTCCTCAGACGTGAGATCCTAGTCAAGGATTCTTGCAGTAGAATTAAACAACCAGTCAAATACGAGTCAGACTCGCGCACAAAGGGTTCCGTACCACCACACAATAGAAATTATTTTAGTAGGTAAATAAAAAGAAAGATGTAATTTGCCTCTTCTCAGACCAGTTTGGAACCATCGTAATTTTAAAGATAGGTAAGTAGGTACTGAAACTTATTATCACCGCGCCCGTACTTTTATTTTCGAAAGGTACACCTAGTGCTATACTAAATACCACATATGGATGGCTATCCTTTAGACTAGACTCCTATACGGTTAAAACAGAAATTGATAGTAACGACGATGTGTCGAGGACTCGGTACAACACTGGTGGTATGAGCATGAGAGTTATGGATTACCTACCTACCTTGCCAACGGCCGTCTTAATTCAAATCCATAATTAACTAGTAAGTAAGTAGGTAACTACTAGGTACCTAATTCTTAATTTTTTTACAGTGTGGGTATAATACGTATGACACCTACATAATATCTATGGTTTCAGACACTTCTGATATCAATAGGTATTTAGTAGGTAGGTCCGTACTAATCCGTTCGAAAAAATATAAAATAGGTTTTACCGGGGCGCAGTTCACTTGGAGGTTTTTTGTAGTAAGCCGTGTAAAGGTTCCATATGAATACGCCAGGATCTTCAACCGAATCTGTCATAGCCGTCATTAATAATTTCTTAGGTATTTTTAACGTGATTCCTAAATCGGAAAGGGATTTGCGTACTCTGGCCGGCAAATCCTCAAGTAAGTCTTGGTGGATATTTGCCTTTAGACTGCTGAGAACTTCCCTCTGACTGCTGGAAAGCTCGCAATACCAAGGTGGTCCGACTTCCCGGTGCAACCGTTTTACTTTTCGTTTTTCTATAAAACGCAAGACAACTTCAGGTCAGCACACCTTATAATTTTACCTGGCTGGTAGTAATATCGATTTACCTATCAACAGTACTCAACACCATAATATTTAGACTTCGTGGTAAGTAAGTAGGTAGGTAGGAACTGCTCGGTAATAAGTACTTCTTTTTAAAACAGAGATAGGCTAAGTGGGTACTCCATACGATAATTAGGTAAACATATTATTATTATATCAATGTCTTTTTGCGTTTCCGAGAGTAGTTTTCTCGTAAGATACCTATCTAGCGATAACAAAACATATATAGTAAAAGAAGTCAAGCGCTAATTTACTGACTGACCAAAAGCACTATCGGCAGCGATTTTGAGGGGGTTGCACCCTTCACTCCACTTCCATTGATAATCTCTAAAATCACCAATACCCCCTCCAATTCCCCTATTCTCCCCTTATTCGTGGCTTAATATTGAATGGATAGTTAATATTATATACCTATTGAATGTAACTGAAATTAAAATCTTACGTTCGCAAAAATAATAATATTTTAAATCTTTCAAAAACCGAAGCCATTTGCCCACTTTCTCGTTATACGGCTTCTTATCGATATTTTCTCTCATCTCTCTTTCAAGGTAAACCCATACTGGCTCTTTGGGGTCGTAGATTTTCTGCCAACAAGTAAAATAATTCTTGTAAGTAATATTCCATTAAAGTAGGTTTTAGTAACTTCTGCATAGGTACCTTCTATACGGTATACCAGTGGAAGCACGATTTTGTCTTGTGGGAGGCTTCAGCCGAGGCTACTTACCGAAAACGTGGGGCGTAACGCCAAGCGATTTACAGTTCGAGTTCTATGACACTACTTCAGCAATAGGTACTTTATATAATGCTGCCGACAAATACAGGAAAAAGCTTGTAGATGCGGAAAAGCTATACCTACTTTTTTGACAGAAGGATAAGTTAAAGCTATTTTAGTACTGAGTGTAAAACTCAAAAAATCCAAATAACTTTTATATAACCTTGATGTAACTTAATTCAAAAATTACCTACTGCAATAAGTCAAAAATTGACAAAAATAGGCTAAATTCTATAAGAATCCAATTTTAAGTTCAGAAATTACCGCCTTACCACATTTGAAGTCCCGTTTCTCTTAATAATGTCCCATAAAGTATCAAATTTTTTAAATAATAAGGGAAGCTTAGGAACCCCAAAAGTTTTTGAAATTAGTTGGAAGTGGAAGTTTAAGTATTTTTAATCCTAAGTAAAATTTCGTATCTACTTCAGTCGAACGTAAACTTTTCACTTTCAACCAAACATTTTCCTACTTGGGTTAATGTTATGATGGTAAATATTTTAAGCAAAGTAGCACACTTCATAGCAAGCATGTTCGCAAAAAAAAACAATAAAAAGAAAAAAAATTAACACTCACTCCCTCTCACAAGAAAACTTAAAAAAAGTATCTAGGTACGAGGAATCTAATTTTTTTTCTTTAGACGTCACTATTTGGGCCACCTGTATATCTTACCTACTAACGCGAGTATAATTTTATTCTGAAAATATGCGGCTAGGCTGAAATTACTATATAAGTCGACTTACAACACTAATGCAATTCATGACTGCTGCTAAAAGTTGATTAAGTAGGTACTTTAGACTCACTTTTTTCTTTAGAAATTGTTGCAAAGTGGGTAGTTTATATTTTCCCATTTTGGATATTATTACCACTCATTTATTTTATTGAACCTGTAATTTAAACAAAAATTTTGATTGTGAAATCTAGTCTAGCAAACTCAAAATTTTGTCATTTTCCAATGAATGGCAAAATTGAAATCTGAAGATGACTGGAGAGGTAGGTATGAAAAAATATTTAAAAATGGAGTTTCTTAAATCTACTCTACTGTCTATGTTATTACATAAATATTTAACCAAACAGTTCTATCCTACCAACAATAATATTAAATAATTATTTTTTACTAGGACCCTAAATTGCCCACTTTGTTTAACTTCACATGCATGTTTGTATGTGATTTTCAAATCTTGCAGTTCTCCCAAATGTAGGAACTGTTCAAATGTATATTCTACATCTCAAAATAGAGCTAGAAAGTGGTAATAGTAATTCTTCAAGTACTCATGACATAGACTGTATCACTAAAGATGCCCAATGGAGGTGGTGCTAATACATAGTAGCATGTATATGCAATTAATGTTGAAAATGTATTAATCCCCTAATTGCTCCGGGCTTCGGCTTGTGACTACTTAGATGGTGTTCTGAGTCTGAAGGCTAGAGAAAAGCTAGTTAAAAAAGAAATTTATTATATTGAATTAAGACAAATAGTTACTTATTATTGCTTTTAATTTGCATAGATTTAGTTTTTTCTAATATTTCTCTATAGGGAGGATTAATAGGGGCCTGTATTGGATCCTTGTATTCATATGAAGTTTGGCCTTCCAACAACAGTGGATATGATGTATCAGAATCGTAGGCACTCAAGTCTCCACATGCATTAAATGGAACAATAAACCTATTTGGTCCAGTGAACTGATTAAAATCACAATATTTGTGATCTAATAGTGGATTTACCATAGTAGGTGTATAACCGTCTGGTGGATTATAATTCTGGCATATCACAAAAGCCTCAATGCTGGAATTCCTTGAGCTTCTCGGTTTGGAAACTGTGACAAATTCAAAAAAAAGTTTTAGCTGTGAGTACAAAAGAGTAACATCCTTCCCTCTGAATATTTTTGCTACAAATACTCCACCAGTCTTCAATACATGTGTTGTTATGTTCAACGCTGCAAGGAGAAGTTGTGACTGTACATATTCATCAATGTCATGAAGCCCTGTGACATCTGGTGCTCCATCGCAAACAACTAGATCAGCTTTCAAACCTTCAAACTCCTTTATAATTTCATTGGCTGTGGATACTTTTGTGATATCACCTTGTATTTGTTTGACTCCTGGCAGCGATGCCATAGCTTGCAGGTCTACAGCAACTATTTTGACTTCATCAGCATTATCTGTATTTTGTCGTAGCTTTTTTGTCAGAACCTGGCTCCAGCTCCCTGGTGCAGCGCACAGATCCACTGCACGCAGTACACCATTAAATATGTCATACTCTTCGTTTATCTGCAATAGTTTAAAAGCACTTCTCGCCCTCCAACCTTCTTCCTTTGCTAATCTGTAGTAGATATCCCTTTTGTCCTTCGAAGTTTTCCCCATGTTAATAGGATAGGTAGGTACTTATTGTTTTCTTTTGTTCTGTATCCTTAATATTTTGATGTTGATTTACAGAATGTTTACTAGTACGTTACCATATAAGGTACCTTTCAGGCAGTGTTTCAGGTTTTAATCAGAGTAAACAACAACGACGAGCACACTGCCAACTGCCAACCTGGTTAACTTGTCTCTGCTGCCAACCACTGCCAACTGCCAAGTGCCAACCGTGCCAGCTGCTGCGAGTGCGGTGCGAAATAGTTTGTTTCTTCTTCTGCAGGCCTATTCGCTAAATATTTGACAACAAGTTACCAACACTCTATTGTTGGTAACTCATTAGTGGTTGCTAATGCTTACGTCACATGTTTCGTATTCAGTAAAACATTTTAATGTCAACTGCATAAAATGACTATCAGATTGCTTGATAGTCACTGCTAATTTTATCGACTATAATGTGGTCAAATTAAACATACCACGTCTGAGAAATGTTGTATGAGCAAATGTCAGACTTTTTAATTTGTACGACTAATACTAGAGTTCAATAATCTGCGGAAGGTAGACATTAAGATTTGCGATATTTATGTTTTTCTCTGTGGTTTATATTTTGAAGTTTGAACGTCATTAATATTCTCAGTTTTCGTATGATTTTACCGGTGGTTTTTAATAGAAAAAAATAAAAATGAATTACGAAAGTTTTGTCGTACCTACTGCGTTCAAAAGTAAGTATGGAAACAAATTAATAACTAGGTAAAGAATTGTGCGATTTGTGAGTGCTTATATCAAGTGTTTTGGCATAATTCCATGCTGAAGAAGTCTTTCTTCAGCATGGAATTCATATGTTGTTGTTCATATTCATATGTTTGTATTAACTTACTAAGTACTACAAACCTATTATAAAATCCCCTTTACTTTATTATGAGTAATTCAAACGCACTTCATTTTAAAATGAAGACCAGTTTCTGCCTGTGACTTCGTCCGCATGCGAAACTTTAACCGTTTACGCAGTGCACGTAGTGGAAGCTCTCAAAAGGAAAAAAACCCCTCATTTTGAAACATTCTTCATTGGTGCTCCGCTCCTATTGGTCTTAGTGTGATGATATATTATAGCCTATAAGCCTTCCTCGATAAATGAGCTATCTAACACTGAAAGAATTTTTTCAAATCGGACCAGTAGTTCATGAGATTAGTCCCTTAGATTAGATCTTTGAACCCTTCAATTTGAAAGTATGTACATATGTACCTACTTTCTAGATAGAAGTCTGGCAAATTAATCCTTTTTGTTGTAAAAGATATATTCATTGTTATTTTATTTGAGAAATAGTAAATAGATTTCAATTATTATTTTGCAGGCTACTGCTTCCACATCTACAAATTTGGTGGCAACTCCAAATATTGGCGGACCTAGCCACTCCAATTTGGAGCAGTCAGAGGCAGCGGATGCCTCTCCTGTTGTTCTGGTTGTTTCTGAACTGGATCCTGCGATGCAGGAAAACGAAGTTCCTAATTAGTCTATTCCGTTAGAGTTAATATTTTAATGCATAAGTGCCTCTTTTATTGATTATATTGTTATTGTAATTACTACTGCGACTAAGTATATTATATAACAGTTAAATTAATAATCAATAATAATAATGTAATGTAATGTTAATATTGTAATGTTAGAAGTAATAAATAAATAAAGCCTTTATTCAGACATTTTACATTAATTCTTAATCTTAACTATTATTTTCCTGCACTGCCTCGACAAACCCATCCATTTGATGATGGCAAAGGCCTCCTCCAACATTTTCCACAGCTCTCTGTCTCTAGCTGTTCGGGACAATATGCCACCTGCCAGTACTCTGATATCGTCGACCCATCTTTGCATTGGTCTACCTCTTTTTCTCTTGAAATGACCCGTGTACCAATTCATTACCTTTTTGCTCCATTTATCTTGTCCCCTGATTGTATGCCCCGCCCACTTCCACTTAAGGCGCTTGATTGTAACTGTAACACCTTTGTTTTAGTACAACTTCTTATGTTTGTTGTTTTTATCCTATCGGACAATTTTTCACCATCATACTTCTGTTCATAGCGTTCTGACAAGATTCCATTTAAGTAAGTGTAATGCAAGCCATGTCTTCTTTTTCTTCTTCTTCTTCACGCCTGTCCTTCGACGAACGGCTGGGAGATGATCCCTGAGTTCTTCAAGAACCTGTAGGTACCCAACCTTGCTCAATCGAAAGTTCGCAATGAACTCTCTTTCTGGCAGCTCCATAGGATCGTAAAAGTCCCGCAGCCTACGCCTATGAACGCGTAAAGCTTTCTCTTTACGCAGTTCGTCAGCATGTGCAATTAAAATTGCGCGAGTCATTGTCGTTCGCTTGGCTGTTGTTTGTTTTACCTTTAATTATACAAATGGACGCTATTTCACTTCTATTACTGTTGTGAGCCTAAATTCATTGAAAATAATTTAAATTTTCTTTATCTTACTAACTTGTTATCATTGTTGATGTTCAAAAACACTGCTCTCTACTAGTTGCTAAAGATATAGGCACTTGTCTTATTGAGTTTTCAACAATGACCTGTCATTCTGCTTAGCGAATACGAAAGTATAGTTGTCGATACGAGAATTTAAGGCAAAATGCGTTTCCAGTCGCCATCCCAACACTATGCGTGGCCATCTCACTAAAGATGTACTTTTGACGTCATTTCGATTATCAACCTCTTGTCAACTGAGTTACAGACTACAAAATTTGATTTTGACAATTTTAGATTCTAACAGACAAGCCGGTGCCCATCAAATTTTAAAAGCCACTGAGATACAGAATAGGCCGGCTGGTCGGTGTATGTTTCAGGTTGTACCTTTTATAAAATCAAAGGGTTGTACATATTAATCTATGGTGTATGGTGATTTAATAGTTTGGAACTTTGATTAGTGACAAATAAATTATTGAAAGGTTTGGAAAACGTTTAGTTTGTCTGTGGGAAAAATAGTCAATACTAAAGACACTAGACCGTGCTAGACCTTTTATTGTAGATGTCACCATAAATTGCAAAAACCGTCAGTTTGTAATCTAACGCTTTTAACTCAATAGTATTTCAAAAATTGACACTCGGAACATTAAATGGTTCACAATCTGTCAACAATTTACAATCTATTGAGCACAGAACAATAGGGTAATATTGTTTTGTGCTCAATAGATTGTAAATTGTTGACAGATTGTGAACCGTTTAATGTTCCGAGTGTCAATTTTTGAAATATTCATTGTATTTACGTTTTCTTGTCTCTTTCTTGTATTAGGGTTCTGCAATAAATCACGTGGTTATCACGGTCGGACACTTAAGTTCTATCGGGTTAGTATAACTAACAGATTACAATCTACAGTAATCTTTCGACAGTTTACAATCTCGCTAGATAAATTACAATATGCAATAGGTGACATATAAAAATCAATTGCTGTTCGTTTGTTTTGCTAAAACTCGAGAACGGCTGGGCCGATTTAGATGGAATTTTTTGTCCGTGTTTGAGTGGGTCCAGGGCTGGTTTATATTCATAATTGGACCCGGTAGGGGGCGCTGCAATCAGTTTCCAGGTTCTTGGCAGGACAACGTCTGCCGGGCCCACTAGTCGGTGATAAAAAATAGCCTTTTTCCGTATCTATACTATACCAATATAGTAATATATTAAATGCGAAAGTTTGGATGGATGGACGGATGAATGCTACTCAATCACGCCAGAACGGCTAAACAGATCTGGATGGGCAGAGATAGATTATAGTCTTGAATAAGTCACACATAGGCTACTTGTTATCCCGGAAAATGAAAGAGTTCCCGCGGGAACCAAAAATCCTTGATCCGTGCAGACGAAGTCGCGGGCATCAGCTAGTTTATATATACATAAAATGTGAAAATCTATCTCTCAGGTATATAAATAATCAGGTAGTGCCCGGCCTACCTAGGGGTTCTTGTAGGTTAGGTTAGGGGTAGCCCTAACCCAGGGAACACAATTACTACCCTAACCTAACCTACAAGAAAGAAACAAGAAAACGTAAATACAATGGATATTTCAAAAATTTACACTTAGAACATTGAACGGTTCACAATCTGTCGACAGTTTACAAACTGTCGAGATACTGACTGATGGTTTTCGCAATTTTATGGTGACATATTTATGAATCATAGCACTAGACAGATTACTTTATTGAATATTCATGTTACTTGTCTCTGGCTTGGTGACTAGGGTCTTAATGGTTCCCAACTTATGGTTTTTGGCCCCAAATTTAGGGCGTAAATAAATGCGAAGGGCTAATAGGCCTATTACACCGCACTTTTCACCGGGCCCTGTGGCAGATTCAGTGTAGTGTAATAAGGTTCAGGGAGCAAGGGTCCCTGAAAAGGGTGAACGGGTGGTCCCGGTCTGCCTAACTGCCTGAGCGCTTTGCAGTCCGGGTAGTATAATAAGCTTCAGGGTGGTTAGGGAGCCCAGACGTCGCACGGCCATCTTATAGAGTAGTTGTCTCTATGGCTCGCGCGTGCATTTTGCACAGGCATTTTGTTAATATATCGTGTGCTATTTATAAAGAAGTTTTGTTGTTGTGATAGACATGTACAAAGAAATGCCTTATTTATGGAGAAAAGAGCATAAAGACTATATGAACTATACTATAGAATAGTATAGTAATTTACTATACTATATGAACTACTAGCTAATGCGCTAATGCCCGTGACTTCGCCCGCGTGTATTGAGGTTTTTTTGGTTCCCGCGGGAACTCTTTAATTTTCCGGAATAAAAAGTAGCCTATGTCCTTCTCCGGGACGTAAACTACCGCTGTACCAAATTTCATCAAAATTGTTTGAATAGATGGGCCTTGAAATCGTAGCAAATAGACAGACACACTTTCACATCCATACTAATATTATAAACGCGATCCACGCGAACAAAGTCGCGGGAATCATCTAGTTTATAATATTAGTATGCATACTACTTTTTTTGCATCGATAGCATGGGTGCCATAATCAGTGAACGATAATAAACATACTAAGATACAAGTCCAACTCTCTTGACGTTCTCGTTCATATTGAGTTAGGGCCCGGTAGTCAATTCAGTGTAATAGCGACGCCAAAACTAACGCCCACGCCAACCGTTCCATCAGGGCCCGGTGAATAGTGCGGTGTAATAGCCCTATTATTTTAGGGCTATATTTAGGGATTTTTTGGCTTCTTATATTTTTTAACTATTTTTTATTTCTTAGATCTATCATCTACTACCGATTCTTATTACAAAGAATGCGGAGTTGAACGAATAACAAGTCACTATAGTGTTTATCATAAACATACGCACCACAGAGTACTTTTTATATGTGAGAATATGAATATACATACTATTTCTATGGTGAGAATACGCACGACTTTGTCCGCGTGGATCGCGTTAATAATATTAGTATATGCTACGGTTTCAAGGCCCATCTATTCAAACAATTTTGATGAAATTTGGTACAGCGGTAGGTTACGTCCTGGAGAAGGACATAGGCTACTTTTTATTCCGGAAAATGAAAGAGTTCCTGCGGGAACCAAAAAAACCTCAATACACGCGGGTGAAGTCACGGGCAGTAGCTAGTAGTTCATATAGTATAGTAAATTACTATACTATTCTATCGTATAGTTATATATATACTATTCTATGATATAGTTTAGCACACGATATATTGACAAAATGCACGCGCGAGCCATATAGACAACTACTCTCTAAGCTGGTCGTGCGACAACTGAGATCCCTAACCGCCCTGTTATTTTTATTACACTACCCGGACTGCAGAGCGCTCAGGCAGTTAGGCAGACCGGGACCACCCGTTCTCCCGCATTAGGGACCCTTACTTCCTGAACCTTATTACACTACATTAATTCTGCGGTAGGCTCCCTGTGATAAGTGCGGTGTAATAGGCCTATAACGCCCACGCCAACCCTTCCTTCAGGGCCCGGTAAAAAGTGCGGTGTAATAGGCCTATAACATCAGAGGTGATCTGTGATCATTCTGTGATGCTGTGCATCTCTGGTTAACTTGTCTCTGCTGTGCCAAGCCGTACAAACTCGAGGGTCAAGCAGATGTATCAGTCTGTCCCTGTCATTTTGTATGGCATAACCGGTCCCATCTCTTTCTAACAAATGTGAATTCTAATTGGTCGAGTCAATTTTAAACCAGCCAATAAGAAAACAGGAAGTTTTTTAAATCTGCCAATAAGAAGCCAGCTAGCCATTATGAAAATAAAAAAACATGGCGTTTTTCTCAAAGAGATTCAAAGCAAAGCAATTTTTCTGTTGCGAGAACTGTAATTAATTTTGTGCTAGAATTTCAAAGTTCCAAAAGAGTGCTTTTATTTTGATTCTATTTTGTTTTAATTTAGAGATGTATAGTATGTTTTATGCTTGGTATTCTGCTAAAATGTGATCTTCTAAACTTACGAATTTTGAAGTGCTGAAATACCTAATTTATCCATAATGAAGCAGTGTTTTGTTCCTGGGTGTAAAAACACCCTTAATTTACGCATGGTACCGTTTACAAATGAATCTAGGTGGAAGGCGTGTTTATTTGGATCTCCATTTCTTCGCAAATATCCATAGGTAAGTCCATATTTATTAGTAGAACTTTAGGATCACAGGATACATCAGACGTAATTCCTTCCTTGAATTTGCAAAACAAACATAGGCGAAGTTTTTAGAAGTATTTCGTATTCAATCAGGTTAACTCGATGTAAGAGTTTAAATCAGATCCCATTAGTCTCCTCGCAGATGGACACGGTTGGATACCATTCAATTGGATTGGCAATAAGACATTGATGTAGAATTTTAGTACTCATTCTATTTCGATGCACTAAGCAGTCTGATCCATCTAAGAGTGATTAAGTCCCACATTGTATGTCTTCTCAAAAAGAGGTAATTCTGTACCTGATTGTAACTATAAGACTTGTTGCCTACAAATGAGTCCCATGTGTGATGTGAGAGTTCTAAAATAAGAGCAGATCCTACTGAACACAACAAGACTGTTTTACTTACAAACAAGCAAGTCCTATGTGAGGAATGAAAATACTGAACCTGATTTTAATGTACAGTTTGTTTCCAAAACTACAAATCTAGTACATCCCTATCATACAAGTACACCTGTTAAAAATTTAATAAAATTAGAGCCAACCACGGCTCAACTGAGCCCTATTCCATGTAATTTCATGCCTTCTGATATTTCTACTTTACAGAGCACTCCAGTACATGTAAAATCACATTCTATTTGTCATAAGACACATGTAAAGTTGTATTTAGTTCTCAGAGTTCAGTTAATTTAAAAATGAGACCCCTACATGTGGGAAATCAAATGTTTAAAATGAAGTTATAGAATATGACTGAGATATAATAAACTAGCTGATGCCCACAACATGGTCCGCGTGGATTGAGATCTTTTAGTTCCCCGCGGGATCTCTTTAATTTTGGGGTAGAAATAGTAGCCTATGTGTTATTCCAGACTATAATCTATCTCTGTGCCAAATTACACCCAGATCTATTCAGCTGTTCTAGCCTGATTGAGTAACAAACATCCATCCATCCATTCAAACTTTCGTATTTATAATATTAGTATAGATTGAAATGAAAGTCACTCTCATGGCCTTCTAAAGTAAAACTTTTCATTAAAAAGTATCCTCTTCTGATTAAGTAATTTTGGATATATATTATTGGACTCAAATTTATATTTACTATACTATATGAATCTATATAAATTGAGTCTAAAATGTTACAGATTCTTACAAAAGCACAGTTACCAAGTAAAACTACTGTAGGCTCTACGTTAAGTAACATGCCTTTGAGACTAGATATATAGACTAGGCAGCTAAGAACCAAAATTCAATGGGATTGCAGTGTGTATTGTTCCACATCTACTCAAATGTTTTCGTAATAATTTCCAGAAGAAGTTCCTGCTGATTGGAACTCAGTGTGCTGAGTGGAAGTACATTGTAGACCTGTATGCCTCAGTGCATAGGGACCATGGCGTGAGGGGTTGTGCGAGAGCTACGAAATTAACAGACAAACATATTATCCAAATTCTTATGACAAGATGAAGGCAAGTATACTTAAAATCCATATCTAATATTATAAATGCGAAAGTGTGTCTCTCTCTGTCTCCTACACTTTCACGGGTCATCTGTTTAACCGATTTTGATGAAAGTTGGTACATGGATAGGTTATATCTGTCTTATCCCTGAAAATTAAAGAGTTCCCGTGGGAATGAAAAAAAACATTAATTCACCCGGACGAAGTTGTGGACATCATCCATTAATACAATAATAGTAATATAATTAATTGAATTTTTTATGTTGCTGTTGCATCAAATTAATAATAATTTGAATAATAGTCACTACTAGTCAGTTCTACCCAGGCGCCTGGCCTGGGTAGAACTGATACTGAGATGCATAAAACACATCTCAGAAAAGTTATATGTGTGTGACCGGGGATCGAACCCTATATCGCCTCTTTCAACATTTGTCTGTTTTTTTTTTAATTTTAATTAAAATGGGAACTTTCAACTTTACAGGTCAAATTTGCTCCACAAGTCTTCAGTAAAGGGGTATATTATCCACTGCCTTGACGAATAAGATGACGACATATGAAGAGCTGCAAATAGTTCATAATTATTGTGTTTTGTCTGTTAACATTGATAATGACTTTTTCACTGCAGAGGTCATGTTATTCAAAAACGATTTGTTTGACAGCTTGAACTGTTCTGGCCATACTAGAGGCGAATTATCTAATTCTTTGTCCTTAAATTCAACTTATTTAGAGAATCAATGAAATTTAAAGCTACTCTACTCTATTCTAGAGAAAGTATCCCGATCTCGTTACTAAATTTCATTCATGATATAAAAACTGTTAAGCATCTTTGGGTAGGTTTAAAAAAAGTTCCAGGTGTTAAATTCTTAAGTCTGAAGCATCTGAACCAGGATCCTCTGGATTTTTTTTCTCTCAAATAAGAGGTCAGGGTGGTGCTAGCACACATTCTGACTGTCATAATTTTGTTTCATTGTTCAAAACATTGCTAATCAATAATATAACGACTGGACAATCTTTGTATGCTAATTGCACCGCCGTAAATGATAAGATGCTGGGTACTCTTAGTCGCTTAATTAATAGACCAAAATTAGACATTCAGTATAACAACTTTAGTTCTGATGTTCAAAATTTTAATTTCATTGAAAATTGTATTCCTTCTGAAAACGTTTTCCAAACTCAAGCTGTGTCTTATATTGCTGGTGCAATTTGCAAACATTTATTTCCAAAGCTTAATTGCCAGCGTGATTGTCAGAATTGTTAAAGTACACTATTGTCCAATGAAATTGAACCGTTTCATTCTTTGATAGAATTGAAAGAATTTGACTCAAGTAATAAGAAGTTATATTACCCATCCAATAATCTCTTATCTCTGGTTTGGCATTGTATATGTCACCGTAAGATTGTAAAAACCGTTAGATTATAATCTAACTCGCGAAATTCTAAACTGTCGAAAGATTAGAATTTAACGCATTATTTTCCGGTAGATAGTAATCTGATAGGTATTTAAACCCGATAAAAAGCTTATTATGTCGAACCCTAACCTAACCTACAAGAAAGAGACAAGAAAACGTAAATAAAATTAATGTTTCAAAAATTGACACTCAGAACATTGAACAGTACAATTTTTCGACAGTTTAGAATTTCGCGGGTTAGATTATAATCTCGGTTTTTACAATCTCACGGTGACATATATATATTAACATTGCCAAAAATTTGTAAAGTTTTCATTTACACAGATTTAATCAATAAATTTGAATGTTTAGATACATCTTTTTTAACATGCTATGAGCATAAATCAGATTTTTTGAAAGCCTTTTGGCTATTTGTGATTAGAATGCAAGTTAGACAATGGTGTATTAACTTCAATAGAAGAATGCACAATGTAGATTCTAGACAAAAAGGAATGGAAATGGAAGATATGCTAAGGACAAATGTAACTAAGGGCGCTAGCTATAGAATTTCACGACGCCAAAGTCATTAATATCTGTATACTATTTAAGTGTGTTTGTCAGTTTACTGTTTTGCAATTGTCCGCGACTTTGTCCGCTTGGATTAAGGTTTTTAGATTCCCGCGGGAACTCCTTTAAAAGGCCTATGTCCTTCCTTCGCATACAAACTATCCTTATACCAAATTTCATAAAAATCGGTTGAATAGATGGGCTGTGAAAGCGTAGCAGACCGACAGACGGACGGACAGACAGACAAAAAGACACACTTTCGCATTTAAAACATTAATATGTATTGCTATCTTTAGCTATCTTAAACGTTGCCGTTTCCATTCTCAATAGTGTTGAAATAATATTTATTGTTGATCGAGTTGCCCTACTAGAGAAACCAAGTTTTTTATAAAACAGTTTGATGTAAATTTTGCAAGCTTAAAGTATTTATGCACATATTATAATATTAAACTTTAAAATTGAAATACAAATTGATTTGGTTCATTTTTTATGGTAGTTGGTTGCTACAGATTTTATGTGAAATTCTTCTATTGTTATAAAGAGTTATTTTTAATTTTCTAATAATTAGCTTGCAATGTTCTTGTATCACATTTTTATCATAACTGAAACAGGGCTGTAATTTATTTCATTGTAGGTAATTGATAGGTAATAGATTGTATTTGAAGACTACATGGGAAAAACCAGGAATGACAGTTACAATTCTAATTTGAGTTAACAGTGCTTATGGCATTTTAGTGTGTATCAATAACCGTGGCTGTCAGAGGCTATGAATGTCTAATTATGACTGTATCTCTTTATATTTCAAAGAAAATTATATTTTAGTCATATAAGGTTAATATTAAAGTTTTAAATTAGAGACTTGGATTCCGCTTTATTCAAAGTTATCCTTTTTTATCCCGTGTAGTCTTCGTTTGAGGTAATGGTTTTAATAATTTCATGTACTTAATTTTGTTTGTTTCAGTTCAGTTCAGTTCAGCTCCTGAACAATTAGATGTTTTTTTTGTGCATTGCATAGGTATTTCCCCGCTTCATATATATACCAAAGGTGGTGCATTAAGTATATTAATCTAAAAGGGCAAGATTTCTTAAATATTTTTTTCCTTAATTTCTTCTTAACCGATTTCGATTAATACTTTCGTTGATTACCTATCACCTTAAAGCTTAACAGGTTATGAAATTGTGGTGGTGGTGGATTATTTTCAAAATTGTTAAAACTTTCCCCTTGTTCACAGCCCAGGTCTCATTATATAATATTATTTGACTTAAATAGATCTTGATATTATAATGGCTATTTATGTAATCACTTTCATCATTGCTTTATTTAGAATTTAAAATCGTCATAAGGCTGTGAAGAAGTTAACTGTATTTTGTATAAATAGAATCTAAAGTCCCTGTTAGAAGAAATCTAATTAGCGACCGCAGTTGGTACAAAATTTCAGTCTTAACAAAGAATAAAATCCAAAATAATACTCTTTGATATCACTGAAATTTTGTATATTATTATATATTATTATTGAAGTGAAACTTCTTTAGAATTGTTGTGATATATAAATTCGATGAAACGAAAAAGCGACACTAAAAAGAGACAAAACATATTCACTAAAGGATTTAGCTTGCGAGAGAAAGTGATAGGATACAAGTTTTATTTGTCTGATGCTCTGATAGGCAATTTTTCTGAAGTTTCACTTCTGCCGTGTGAATTGTACACATACGCTTTTTTTAATGCTAAATAAGTGGCTATGTATTATTTTATAAAAATCTATTTAAAAAATAAAAGCTGTTGAGTTTCTTGCCGGTTCTTCTCAGCAGACTGCTTTCCGAACCGTTGGTAAATTATTAAAATAAAATTACTTTTATTGATATTCTAATTTTGTTTTATTTTTCTATTAAATCTATTTTATGGCTACTAGTAAATATAAAAAACCGGTAACTAGTAAAAATCGGTAATAACAAAAATCGGTACGCATCGATCAAAATAGCATACCGTTTTTCTAAATTATCGATTCGAACCCAGAGCCCCACCAGAAAAAACTTGTTACTACATCCGTTTCCGATCTCCCACCACTCTAAATTTGTTCTATATGTACATAGTGTTAGAAAGAAATCACGTCGGGGAGATGGATTGTGTTATAGGAGAAAGCAGGACACAAGATAAATTAACAATGGCCAAAATTATATATATTCCTTGCCTCCCCCAACGTCTGACCTTCATCTTAGTAAGCTATCTTTAATCTATGGACTTGCGCGTCTTCTTCTTTTTCTGGTCGGTGTGCTGTGCAGCTGTGCAGTGCTGTACAATAAACAAGTAAAATAGTGAAAATAGTAAATATCATAAAAATTAATCTCTTGGAATTATACACAGGAAATTAACATGGATAGTGGGGTAAACAAATTGCTGACGTTTTTTTCAGAAGAATGGAAACTGTTGTTATTTTTCAGCTTGGTGTTTTTCGTATATTTCCACTATACAAATACGTTTGATTATTTTGAAAAACGTAGCATTAGATATATAAAGCCTACAATTTTCTTTGGGAACATTTTAGTGAGATTAATTGGTAAAAAGTCTTTTATAATGTTTCAATTAGATACTTACAAATACTTCAAAGGACAACCATTTGGAGGTAAATATAAATAGAATAGTAAATGAATACTATATTTAGCCTTATTTTAATTAGAAATTTAGCTTTTATACCTATACCTACCATTTCTGTACAAAATATTTTTTATGAAGAGTTCAGCAGTAAATAAATAATGATAAATAGGAAACTAAAGAGTTGATATCCTGTTGGGATCCTGTAAGGAAAATTCCAGAAGTGGGCAAATAATTAAATTGCTTTAAATATATTTGCACTCACTTTAAAACTTGCACAAATAAATGGTCAAAGGTGTAGCGGTTCCACTAGAGATTTAATGTAATAAGATAATTTGCCAACTAGACAATATTCATTTTATCCGGCCACAATTGCTATTGTTAAGCTCTAAATCAAATTGAGATCTAAAGTAACACAAAAGTATTCAATAATCTGTGAGTCTGTCTATGACTAACTTTCAATTTGTACGTGACTAACTTGCAATTGTCAAAATACTTGCTTAAATGTGAATAATTCCAATATGGTGTATCTCTCCAACGAACTGACTGAGTGAAATACGTCGAATAAGTCAAGTAAACCTTTAATAATAAATAAATTAACAATCTTTTATCTTTTCTAAAATTTCTATTCTATTTTAAACGTTAAGCTTACAATATGTAGCTTGATTCCACAGTAGAATCAAGCTACATATTGTCAGCGGACTTGGCATGTGAGCAGTCAATTATATTTGGTAATCAGACTCTACTGGTGTTTGTAATGGTGTATAAAGATTGAAGCCGTTTAATTATATTACTGATTGCACAAAAAACTAAATGGCTGAATTTCGACAATCTTCTGTTACTATTTCCCCACTATCTGATCAGAGACAGATTCCGATGTTAATGTATGAGAAATAAATGTATTCTAGTGGAAGATGTAAAAAATTAATATATCATGCCTATAAATGGAAATTTATTGTAGGTATCTTCGAAGGACGAAGGCCAGTTTTGTACATCCTTGATCCTGATCTAATAAAAGCAATTACAATTAGGGACTCTGATCATTTTATTGATAGGGCTATCCTCCCAACCAATGAACCTAAATACATCAATAGGTCTATTTTACACTTAAGGGTAAGATTTTTATTCCTATATATAATTACATTTTTGTTATATTTTAGTTTAGTTTAAGTTTCGGCTTTGAACTTGGGCACTTCTCGATTGGCCTGTAAACTCGCTCGGCAAAAGCCAAAGTTTTAGCTTAAGACCAAGTGCTCTGGCCATTTCTTAAGTTTCCCGCCCTAGACTAAACGTGATATGCCGGCACATTGGCTTTGGACTATAACTTAGATGCCTAACTCACATCACAATTTATCTGACCTGGTGACAGTATTGGTGTTATCGCATTTAGAGTTGCTAATAAATATTAAAAATTAAAATTCAAATTCAAATCAATAGGATATGGAATTCCCGCCAGCTTCTGTTTTCCCCTTCGCTTTTATTGGTGTTCTCAACTGTATTGCAGTTTGATTGCAGCCAAGAACTAGTCTATAAGTAAATAAAAAATTAATGTTTTAGGGTTCAGAATGGAAAGCAGTACGCAGTTTGGTGACACCAGCATTCAGTTCAGCCCGCTTAAAAAATATGTTTCCATTAATTCAGGAATGCACAGACCAACTAGTCAGTTTCTTAGAAAAATATAGTAAGTATCAGCCACCATTCTTTAAACTGGTAATTTTCTTTTCTATTGGAATCTTTTCCACACTGCAGACACAGTTTATGTAGAAGTCCATATGACAGACACCTTCTTAAGGATGCGGCTTTGCAGGGCTCTGTAACGAGACCCAGTATCACTCTGACCGTTGCCAATCTATTGTGATCGCCACTAACTAAAGTTCCTGACCAATATTGCTTTCTGCTAAAAATAGCAGCAGCTTTTTGGCCGGGAAGTTCAGACAGGCACCTTCATCAATATTTATGATGATGTGTGCCATTTAAGACTGGAGGAGTTTCCACATATGAATAAAGCATGCTAATCATTAATTTATTGTTCTGATAAAAATATATCTAAATTAAATTATTAATTGAGTGTCCTAAAGTTATAAGTGCTTAAAACAAAATGCTAAATATTATATTATTATTTTTCTTAATGTTTAGATAATTCTGATATTGAGATAAAAGATATGATGGTCCACCTGACATTAGAAATCACAGGTGTGTGTGCATTTGGCATAAGCACTGATAGCCTCAAAGATGAAAATGCTGAATTCAAAAAGGTAACAATTTGATTATTATATCTAGGTACTAGCTGATACCCGCGACTTCGTCCGCGTGGATTGAGGACTTTTAATTCCTGCAGGAACTCTTTAATTTTACGGGATAAAAAGTAGCCTTTATGCTTCTCCACACTATAATCTGTCTCTGTGCCAAATTTCATCCATCCATCAAAACTTTAGCATTTATAATATTAAAGTAATAATGTGTTAAGAATTAAATGGCGTGTGTATGTGTGTGTGTGTGTGTGTGTGTGTGTGTGTGTGTGTGTGTGTGTGTGTGTTAAAACTGTTGAATTGATGAATTTCTGAGTAATTCTTCATAATGCACCCTCTATTCCTCTTGGAGAATTTGAGTAGATACTTAATAATGAATAATGTACTCCTGATCGAGTTTCGTCCACGGCGGGATATCTCCAAAGAGAATAGACATCTGCGCGGGAGATATTATAGTGGTGCACATACACAGGTGCACCCTCCGTTCCTTTACTCTCATAGCCCGATGGGACGGAAAATCCGACACGACCGGATCAGATCAGGCTCAAGCGTGACCGTCGGCTTTACGTGCTCTCCGAGGCACAAGGGTGAAACATCGCTAACTTTCTAACTCTGGACTGGTACTGAGAATTTCTTGTCAGAAAATCCCAATAGGTACTTATGGCCCGACCCGGGACCTCGTCGGCCACAGTCGAACATGCTAACCACTAGACCAACGAGGCAGAAGATTACTACTTACTAGGTAGGTATATTATATTTCTCAAAAATTAATAAAAATACAATCATAAAATAAAACAAAAATACATTTAAACTTACTGAGTAAAAACAATGTGAAAGTTTTTTTAGCTCAGTGATAATTGAGCGTTATTTTTGTTTTAGATAGCGATGGACTTCAATAAGATGTCTGTATCCAAAAGGCTGTTGATGTTTTCAATTTTGTTATTTGCACCTTCATTGTTAAAATATATTAATATATCATTTTTCAATTATGAAGCAAATAAAAAACTCGCATCAATACTACGGAAGACCAGATCTGAAAGGGTATCCACTGGAACTAGGTCAGTAAAATGAATCATGTTATAACTTTATAAGCTTAACTTTATTAATAGTCTTAGTTATTCGTTATTTAGATGTATTCAATAGATTAAGATTAATAGTCTATCTATATAATGTAATGTCAAAATCAGGTATCAAATGCACTGAAGCAATTATATCTAGACTCAAAATTTCTAGGCTAGAATAATAATAAGAATATTTATTTGCATAATACACGTATTGATGGTTTTACAAAGATTTACGTCACAGTGCATTGCCATGCAAGGCGTGCAAATTTGGTTAAGTTAAAATACCTAATTACCTAGCTGCGGCACGAATGTCTAGCGGTGACCGTTATTGCGCGGAAGTCTAAAATATGGTATCATGGGGGAGTAAGCGGGTCGTGGGACGGGCGCGCGTATCGTCCGCACGCGTTGATTGGCTCTCCAGCCGCATTCCGTACCCCGTACCGACACGACGCTCCGCGCACTTCCAGTGTACAGTCACGTTCTGAATTGTTTTGTTATTGCTGTTAATAATTATTGTTGTTATTTTTTGTTAAGTTTGAGTTTGTTAATTTGTTTTTTATTAAGCCCGCACTTCCAGTGTACATTCACGTTCTGAATTGTTTTGACTAAATCATCATTGAATAAATCATTTGACTTTGACTTTATATCTAAAATAAAAATTAAAAATTCGTGAATGTTTTTTTTTCTACTTCTTATAAACTTGTTAAAAAATATATCCTAGGCAACATGAAATCTTTGGAATTTGGAACTAGAAACTATAATATGTAATGACAAACACATACACTTACACTCATACACGCACTCACCCCACACACACACACACACACACACACACACACACCCACCCACACACCCACACACACACATTACGATAAAATAATATAAATATCATCAACAATCATTACTTTAATTAATTAATAGCTAAATATTAATACCAATCCGCACATGGCCAGCGTGGTAGACTATGGCCAAACCCCTTCTCACTCTGAGAGAAGACCCGTGCTCTGTAGTGAGCCGGTGATGAGTTGATCATGATGATGATGAAATACTAATAATTAATTAAAGCAATGATTGGATTGCGTGCGCGACAGTACACATGCGCAGCTAACCCCTCCATGTTTCGTTCAGCGCTAGACATTCGTGCCGATGGTTATACTTATCAATAACATAACCAGCAAAACAATATCTGTGTAGCTTATCATAATAGTTGATAAATTCATTTTATAATATTACAATTATTGTTATTTGCAGAAGAAATGATTTTCTTCAGCTTTTAATTGATGCTTCTATAACAGAGAAAGAAGACATCGCCAACACGAAAAATGAAAGACGTAAGTTTAATTTAGTTATTCCTAAATATAACCCCAGAGCAATATAAACGACCAGCACTTTAGTCAATTTGCAGAGAATATAATAGGTCTTTACCTATGAAATTGCCGTTTTGTAAGGGAGGGACATAAAGTCGATTTTTTTTAAATAAACTCGCCGGCATATTTAGCGGAACATAAAAAAAAGGTCCATAATTAAAAAAATATGGTTTTATTTTAAAATCTACTTACTACACTTCTTTTGTTATTTAGTTTCATTTGTTTTACTTAAAATGAGATCACATTAAGAACAGATTTTGCGAGTAAAGGCTATTTGTGAAAAATGGTACATTTTTGAACTTTTCATGTACCTAACCGGGAAAAGTGAAATTTAATATTAAAATAACAATTAATTAAATTAGAAAAATGGTGATTAATATCGCGTATTTCCTCCACGTGCTCTTATTAAAGTTTCTACCCGTCTAGGCATACTGAGAATGATGTTATCGATGGTCTCATGGGATAGTCTCCGCCATTCCTCAACTACGGCGATTCGCAGTTCTCCCACGTTGGCAGGAGCTGGAATTCTGGACTTAACTTTTCTTTTCAGCAAGTCCCAAACGTGCTCTATTGGGTTCATATCCGGTGATCTCGCCGGCCACTCCATAACAGTGATATTCATATCATTAAGATAAGCTTGAGTTACCCGAGCGGTATGCGGCCGAGCATTATCCTGCATAAAAATCTTCACCGATATATGGGGCAAATGGTACGACATTTTCTTCTAAAACTTCTCTGATATAGCGGTCAGACTCCCTCTGTCAATCACTACCAAGTCTGTGCGAACTCCCAAACAAATGCCCGCCCAAACCATTATTGATCCACCACCGTATGAAACTGTAGTTTCAAAATTTGTCTGAATGTATCGTTCTCCTTTGCGTCTGTATATTCTTTGCCTGCCGTCAATTTGATTTAAGAGAATTCTGCACTCATCACTAAACAATACTTTACTCCATTGGTCCGCGTTCCAAAGTCGATGTTCCTGAGCAAAAGTTAACCTGTTTCTGCGATGATTTGCCTCGAGCCTTGGAGCCTTGGCGGGCACAAATGAACCCAAACCAGCTTCTTCGAGCCTTCTTCGTACCGTACGCTCACTTACGGTTACACCCCGCACTGCTTCTAACTCATGTCGGGCTTGGACAGCCGTCAAACGGGGGTTCCTACGTACACGAAGCCGAATGAAACGATCATCCCTACTCGAAGTGCGTCTTTTTCTGCCTTGTCCTGCTCTTCTCACATAAGTACCGGTCTCCCTGAACCGTTGGATACTGCGATGGATCGTTGAAACTGGTCGACGAAGATCTCTGGATATCACTCTGTAGGTTTGATCATTTCTTCGCATTTCGAGTGCTCTGGCAATCTCCGTTGGGGCTAAGTCAGGCATAATTCAGTCATCAACTCCAGAAAGATACGCGATTAAAAAAAACTAACAAAAAACAGTATTTCAATGAAATTTTAAATCAAACTCAGAAGGAAGAAATACTCGAAGTTCGCTCCAGATAAGGTGTATTTGAATAAAATTAAAACAATTGCATAAAATGTGATGTTCAGTTGTTTTCTTAATTTGAAAATATTTCTTTTTAAATTAAATGACGTATAAACCAGCCAGCAACCTTATATGATACTGATATCAAACCTTTTTTTTATGTTCCGCTAAATATGCCGGCGAGTTTATAATATACTAGCAAACCCGGCGAACTCCGTTTCGCCACCAGATGGCTTCCTTTTCAATTTTTCCTGAATTTTCTTTGCTATAAACCTCACGGAGCCCGAGACCTTTCCAACGAATGCAAAACCGCGGAAATCGGTTCGTGCGTTCTGGAGTTATAGCGTCAGGATGGAAAACCCGACTTATTTTTATATAGTAGATTTATTTAATCAGAGTATGTACCATTGCTATCTATGTACTTTTGCCATCTCATAGGTAGTTCATTGATCCCTTTACTAAAAAAACCATTCGGACGGGAATCAATAAAATCA
Organism: Erebia palarica; assembly: GCA_964035005.1. Taxonomy (NCBI): domain Eukaryota; kingdom Metazoa; phylum Arthropoda; class Insecta; order Lepidoptera; family Nymphalidae; genus Erebia; species Erebia palarica. The sequence continues at coordinate 31,944,104 of OZ035984.1, read as the reverse complement.
TTGAAGGCGCTTTGGACTGCCCCATCAGAGTTGAATTTTTTCAGTTAATCTGGAGAATATAGCAATAGGTCTTTACCTATGAAATTGCCGTTTTGTAAGTGAGGGACATAAAGTCGATTTTTTTAAAATTATAATATATTATTTATTTAATCAAAGTATGTACCATTGCTATCATGTACTTTTGCCATCATAGGTAGTGTGGCCTAGAGTGATTGACGAGCTTCGGTTGTTTAGCAGCTAGCTTTTCCATCATGGTTTGCAGTTGCTGACAATAGACATCCGCTGTAATCGTCTGGCCAGATTTAAGAAAGCTGTAGTGAACGACACCGGCACTAGTCCATCAAACGCTCACAAGTAATTTTTTTTGAGTAAATTTTCGCTTGGGGCAGGATTTGGCTGGTTCGCCAGGGTTCAGTCATTGCGATTAGCGTTTCCGATTATCGTACAGGATCCACTTTTCATCACAGGTAATAATTCGATTTAAAATCCCTTCATTATTGTGCCGGTTGAGTAATGTAACGCAGCAGTCGACGCGCGTTTGTCGGTTTGCTGCACTCAATTCATGAGGTACCCACCTTTCAAGCTTTTTCACCTTCCCAATTTGCTTCAAGTGGATTAAAACAGTTTTATCACTGACACCGAAACCTGCAGCTAGCTCGGACGTGGTTTGCGATGGATCCGCTTCCACAATAGCCTTCAATTCTTCATTATCAACTTTGGTCTCCGGCCGTCCACGGGGCTTGTTCTGCAGGTCGAAATTTCCAGAACGAAAGCGTTGGAATCAAAAACGCAGTGTGTTTTCTTTTGCGACACCGCCGCCATACAAATCATTAATCCTTCGAGCCGTTTCTGCAGCACTGGTACCACGATGGAACTTGTACTCGTAAATAACGCGATATTTCAAGTTTTCCATTTTGTAAACTGAGTGACGCAAAGAAAAAACCAAAAGAGGAAAAAACAAATTAATAGGGATTCAAAACACAAAAGCATCACAAAGAGGAGATATTTGAGATCAAAGTGGCCAGTACGACAAAACGGCAATTTCATATGTAAGGACCTAATATAATAATTATATTGGGGGCACCGTAGTGCCTCCGCCAAGACCAGTATTTAGTAGACCAATATTTTCTATGATCTACAATATATTTTTCAGATTTGGACGACGACACAGTGGATGCGCAAGCGTTGATCTTTCTTATAGCTGGTTTCGAGACGACCAGCACGTTATTATCCTTTGCTATTTACCAGATGGCTATACAACCCGAAATTCAAAATAAATTAAGAGACCACATAGAGGAAATTACGAATGGAGAAGCCTTTTGTTATGATCATCTTGTACAGCTGGATTATCTTGATGCTTTTGTAACAGGTACGAATTAGAAGCCCCAACTCATATAAGGGGTGGACTTAGATTATAATACGAACAATGAAAGGTTCGGTTTCCATTTTTAGGGTAGCATACCTGAAAAGTAGGTTTGCAACCCTTATGGTCCTTCCAAGGTCCGAATCCGACTTGGCCGGTTTTTTAGATTACTATATTTTCTACCCTTTATGCTTATTTGGGAGATAAAAGGGGGAAAAAATGTGTACTGCAAGCTTGACAAGCCTTCATGAACAATCATTTTAGGCAATTCTAGTCAGTCTATAGTCATTTGGTAGGTAGTAACTCCCGAGTAACTTTCCAGGTAACCAACCCCCCTTTTTGGCACCAAATTACTGGGTTACAATGATAACCCAAACATTTTTGTAAGTGGTTGGAACTAAGTTATGTGTACTGGTGGAAAAAGTCCAATAATGGTAATGGTGCCAGTTCTTGGTAAAAAATGGCACATCCACCATTGCCGTTAGTCGTTGAATTTACTCCGAATACCGAGCATTAAAATTAAAATGTTTGCTTTCAGAGGCACTGCGGATGTATCCACCAGTGGCTAGGATTGATCGAAAATGTACAAAACCGTACACTTTGCCTGGAACGTCCGTACACCTTAATGTAGGAGATTTCGTTGCAATACCTGCATACGGGATCCATATGGACCCAGATATATACCATGAACCGGAAAATTTCAAACCAGAAAGATTTTTGCGGGAGGGAAAAAATGAGATACCCTCCCACTTGTTTTTGGCGTTTGGCGCTGGTCCTAGGAACTGTATTGGTAAGTTATGGCTTTTATTAAAGTAAAAAGTTACATAAAAAAAAATTGTTAACTCAACATGGGCAAAATGTTCTATGATGAACATTTGACACCCTAATTTATTGTGAAATTTCATTTTGCTATCCTTTAGCTAATGACTCCAAAATAATCATTGTTAACCCAAAAATAGTAAATGACCACCAAAATTTTAACTGATTGATGAATGTTTTTACCTCAATCATACCAGAACGGCTGAAGTCGTGGTCATCGGCTACTTATTAATATTTTCTACTATATCTAGTATAATATGCTAGACATACTGTTTTGTATATTTTAGAACATATTGTTTTGTATATTTTATTTGATAAATTTTAATATTGACAATGTGTTATATCTGCTCTTTAGTCAAAACAATAGGTATTGTTGTGTAAATATTGTAAAAATAGCCTGATAAGAATTATTGTTATCACTGTCAGGCATTACTCTAGTTATTTAATACAAAACTAATAAACTGAACTACTTAATAATACTTAAATATTTACCAAATACACTTCTTGCATGAAAGTGTACCGTTTACCTTTGTTTATTTTTTAAATGTTAAATGATCCAGACTAGGACAAAATACCTTTCGGCATCGCTAATTATTTATTGTACTCTTTTTTTTAATTACAATTTCAGGTGCTCGATTCGCAATGGTCATCGTTAAAGCAACAATCGTTACGCTCATCCGAAATTATAAATTTTCTATGTGCTCCAAAACTGAAGTGCCAATAAAATTCAATAGAAAAGCTTTTCTGTTGACAGCAGAAAGTGGAGTTTGGGTGCGGGTTGAAAGGATTTGATTAAGTATTGTTATATTTGTTGCTTTGAATTTTATTTGTATTCGCTATTGCTAAGTTTTTTATGTGACATTAAGTGCCAGTAATTAAAAGTAAGCATGCAAAATAACATAAAAGCTTACCGCTTAGTACATTTCGCATTTGAATTGTATGTCAGAGACCAACATATTTTTACTGTTTTATGCATAGTAGTTATAAGCATAGTAATAATTTAAGTAGTAGTATAATAGTTTTCAGCGCTACGTTTATAATATAGCGTATTTTCTGCGCATCGTAATGTGACGTCACCAGCTCATATTGCATGAGTAGTTACTTGTCTAGTACAAAATAGAGATCGTTGGTACAAATATGTTTTAGGTACAAATTATTAACGAATAATTGTGATCTTGCCGACATTAACATAGGTATACGGGTTTTATAATTTGAGTAGATTAATAAGGAAATATTTTTATTTACAATTTTACTAGTAATAAAGATAAACTAAAAACCTACATTGGATGTTTTTAAATGTACCAAAAATGCATTATACTATTATAGAAAAACCTTAAATATAATTACGATTTATGTGAGTCACGTTTTTTCATATGCAAACTAAATAAAATTTTAATAGATTGACACGGGAGGCCAGTAAATAAATTTTCAAATAATATACAAGCAAGTAAGTATAATACTTTATTATATTATTTATAACATCTTGATCGCACGTCATAGTGTTTATGTTCATTGATTTTTATAAAGCAAGCTATAAAGAAGCCTATCGTATTTTTAGATAAGTCTTCTACTTTCCGTAAAGGATCGTCCACCGGCCCAAATCTTTGCACCATTATCCTAGGAAAAAATCTCATATTATTAGAGCCTAGAGTCTAAGATTATACATCAGCTCCGTCCGGAAAGAAAATATTTTCAACCATAGCGTCGACATAAGTCAGTACAAACACATAATATTAGAGTAAAGGACATATCGTAATGCGGCAATCATAACGCTAATGGAATTACTTGGCGCATAATATTATGCATGATTAGTGAACGCCGGACAAACGCTCCGAAGATTTGTACACTACGAGGTAAGTACTACGAGGGTTAAATTTAATATTTCTCGCATAAGACGACATTCGCATTATAGAACATATTATTAGTCTATGTCCACATTTGATCATTTTGGCGTGTCGTGTCTCCGTCGCGTGACACTGACGTGTATCATAATCGCTAGGTTGGACGCATAATTTACGCGATCATGGATACGCCGATGTGATACTGTATCTTGATGCGCCCCGTTCCGCACCGAACCCTGTATTTGATACGCCTTGTACCGTGAGCGTTAGTGTAGGCATATTTTGATATTGTATCTCGATAAGATACGTGATACAAGCCGTACCATCTCGAGGCGGTTTTTGCCCAAAGGGTTGACTACTCGCCGCAACACGGTATTTAGGAAAAACATCGCAGAAAAATATTTGTGGCGCCCAAATACATACGAGTATATACCACGTCACACCGATACTCGGTATGATCCGATATGGTCAAGCATGGACGCGTTTTTTGTGACGATACAGCTAGTGATGCGAATTACGATACGGTCGAAATGGTCCATGCATACATGGAGCATGGTACGACTATGCTTAAAATACGAGTACTCGATACGATATGCCGTGTTGAACAAATGTGGACCTAGCCTTAAATAATCCGCCAGTGGCGTGAAGGGATCTTTTTACCGGAAACAAACTACAGTTCGCACGCGAGTTGAATGCTTTTGTATGTGTCGCTAATGTATGATGACACATATAAAAACTCTGCATTCAACTCGCGCGTACTATACATATTGAGTTTGCCGATTACTCAATAATTGAGAGCTCGAAGAGTCTAATTTCTGGATTAAGTTTATTTACCTTTGCTCATCTGATAGACCAACATTCGGTATACCCGGTCCTCCATAATATGGCTCTGCTGGTGTAAGTTGTAAGCACGGGAACTTTTCTAACACCCATGCTACCATGCCTTCATTTTCATCTATTGTTATAGTACATGTGCTGTAAACTAATTTGCCACCCACTTTTAATACTTTCACAGCCTAAAAATCAATTGTTTAATATTAGTTTCAGTTTCAAATAAGAATTCATCTAGCTAATGCCCAAAATGCGTTGTCATAAAGTCACAACAACCACTTTGTAAAGATTCATTACTTCAGATGAACAGCATAGGGAAGCAAATATAGGAACAACAAAAAATATCCGATTATCTAAATCTAAACTAATATTAAAATGAGAAATTATATGTTTGATTGTTTGTTTATAATGGACTAAATAAACTCAAAAACTACTCAAACAATTTGGCAACAAATAAGGCACGAACAAAAAAACTTAATAAAAGATACTGACCGCATCAAACAACTGTCTTTGAACAAATTTGTAGGATTGTAACATTTTTGTAGACATTTTACAATCAATTAGCTGTGGTCTTTGCCCTAAGCCGCTACAAGGGGCGTCCAAAAGAACTTTATCAAAAGTATTTGAAGGAAATGGTGGACAATTTATATCACCAATACCATCAGAATGGCATTTTCGTGAATCATAAGCGTATGCAGTGACGCAAGACACACCCTGCGTCTCGCATGTTTGCTTAATCTTGTCTACTTTCTGTTCACTTTTGTCAATTGCTATGATATGTGCCTGTAAAAGTAACTAAATTAAATAATTAAAAAAATTCAAATTGCTAAGTTATCCTTTAGCTTTAGTGTAACCAACACTAAAGCTAAAGGATAACATCTCTTGAGAGTTGGATAACTTAATTGTGTCACCAGGTTTTTGTAAAATCATTACCAATGAGTTTGAAAAGCAGGCAACAATACTGAGCATTGCATGGGATTACTTAGCATTGTGTGAGGATAACTAAGCCACTTATTCAAAGAGTAAACAGCATACTAAGCAATCTTTTGGAATAAGGAACTATAATACTGCATGTTAATATATTTATATCTATATCTAACTGAAGCTTTATTTTTTGACATGAAAACTTCTTTAGCCGCGTTGAGCACTTTTTGGTACGGGGTAGATTTGTGGATTTGCGTCACCGACTTAAATATAAATATACTACATTCGTAATTAAACTTTAATGCTTAATTATAAGTTTAATTAAAGTTTATATTTTAATTTAATTTTTAATAATAAAGAAAATATATATATATATATTTTAAATATACATTTTCACTTCTATCAGCAGTCCCTATGACTGCCATTTTTTTTATTTAGGAACATAAAACTACCATATTGTATTAGTTAACATTCTATACTTACTTTGTCATCAGACATTTCAGCTAGGTGAGTGGTTTTGTTTCCTGGTGCGGCACACATATCCAAAATAAGTTCATAAGGCTTAGCATCAACAACCCACCCAACCACAATTGATGGAAAATTCTGCAGTAGTAATTGTCCTTTAGGGCATACCATTTCATTGATCACAGGCAATCTTGATGCAGGTAGCAGTGTATATATTGCTATACCACTGAAATTATGATGATTCCTTACGAAGAAAATGATAGTTTCGAAAAATAGGCACAATTATGATAGGTGATCTAAATGCATGAAATGACTAACAATAATTTTACACATTGGCTAAAACAGTAATTGGAAATAGAGGTAGGTTTGAAGACTTCTCAAATAGTTTAAATAACTTTTATGTACTGTTGCACATTTTAATGCCTCCATACATAGCAGCACTACGAGATGTATGTATGACTGTAAGTCAGACTGACACTGACGATCATGCAACAAATAGAAATAAAACAAATATAAAAAATTAAATGATGATCGTATGTCAAAACACTTAAGCTACTAGCTACATGCTTCTCATGCGGTTATATTTGTTGTGGGAAAAATCCCCTGTCATGCTGTGCCGTCTATGTGCAGGCTTATTTTTGTTTATGCATGTCCTGGGTTGTTTATCTTGAACATAAAATACTTTATTGCAATTATTAAATGATGAGACATAGTTTTTACAACATAAATTCTTACTTTGCTTGCACACCATTATCAAACAGTTCATAACGAAACATTTTTAACTGTCCTGTTCCAACATACTGTTTGTTTCCATCATATTGTATTTTAAGACCTTTCTTACACTGGCCATCTAGATCAGCATAAATATCAACCTTTTCATTCAGCTGGCAGTCTAAAACAAGTATCAAAATTATGGAAAGTAGATGGGCGCGGTAAATGAATAGTTAATAAACAAATTGATAAATTCTTGTTCATGTGCTATTATTAGTATAGTATGGATATATACCTACTAGAGGGCAGACCAAGTACTCCAGGTGCATAAACATGTGCACCCCTCAACACTGCAGCCCCACACATAGTATCAACAATGACTTCATTTCGACTTCTCTCTATAACAGTGTCTGCAGGCCATGGCTCGATGACTATACAGTCAGTTTTTACAAAAGCTATCTTAGGCATTACTGGACTATGTAGAGCTTCTCTTTGCTAAAAAGTAAAAGAAAAATACAACACTGGTTATACTAGCAAAATATATTTGTATGAAAAGCTATGGGTATGGCTAAGAATAACAATCTACCTTAGTAGAAAGTTACTTAGAGAAGTAAGTAATTATTTAATTTAAATTTTTTGACTCACCATCTCTAAGAATTTTTGCAAATTGCTATAATCAAAATTTGATAACCTATTTACTCTGAATATTGTATAGTTTGGCGCTTTTGAAAGCCAACCCTGTAAAGAACTCAGAAACATCGTTTGAATATAATGATTTTATTTGCTGATAACCGCTTAGTCATAAAAATATTTATTAAACAGAGCATTTAATTTTAATCAGTTCGCGCCATGGCCAGAACAAATAAAAGGTTAGCGCAGAGACAAGTGGGATAGCGCCACCGACCAGAAAAAGAAGGGTTGCGCTAGGTTCATAGACTCGTATAGTCGATTTCACGAAGCGAAGGAATTAATGTAATCAAATATGGCTTCAGGTTGACAGACTAGTTGTGAATGAACGATTGAATGAATACATTCTGAAATCGATTACCACACACTATGATTACGAAATAACCTTGTGATGTTGAAGAAGATATTATAATTAAACATTTCACTAACATCTTATCACTTACTTGATAATAGTCGTCAAAGCCCGCCAACCCACCTACTATTAGACAGTCGAAATTGCTGGGATTGTCCAAAAATTCCTTTGGTTCAAATTGGTAAAGCAGATAACCTAGCTAACCTACTAATAAAAAGGTAATACAATAAATAAAATAATTTGTATGCAGCGACGATTAGTATTAGGTTGTAAATAGAAAATTTCACTTCACGGAAACAGCACCTATATTAAAAACGTTGTATCCGAAATATCTAAAATCCAATTCAAGTCGTTGAAAATAAAAACTAAAAATCGCCAGAGAACACCCGAAACGTACAACATCAATAGAAGCAGCGAAACGAATGACCGGATTTTTTTGTGCCGGCGCGGCCGCTGACTGCTTGCCGTAATAAAGAGATTAAAGATCTGCGGACCTAATATAACGATATTCGATTTTTACAATCGACTAAACCCGCTCATATCATTCAGTCTATGGTTTACTTTTCATGTCACATCTCTATGGAATCATTCAATTTCTATATGTCAAACACCCAATAAGTCATTAGTCTGTGTTTCTATTTTGGGATTCTTGCAAGTTATTTGTTAGATTAATAGCTTCTTAGTGCATAAATTGAATTACTTTTTAGTATACTAAGAAATATAAATGTTTTACTTCAGGAAATAAGACATTTGTGAGTGATTTGCAATACACAACAGTGAAAATATTGTTAGCAAAGTTGAAATGTCGTGACTGGTATGTTTTGTTTACATGATTTACTCTGCCAATTGGAAGCGACTTTAGAGTAGAATGTTTACTGGTTTAACGGCTCTGGATTTTAGTCCTTATTAGGATGTTTAGATTTGAGACTTATGCAACAAGTAGGGTATATGATAGACTAGCTATCAGCCATAGAGTAAGAAGAGACAATTTAATAGGGATGTGACATAGTACATAAAAATCGATTTTTTCTTCTTTTCTTAAGAAAATAATCGATTTTGTTATACTAACCTTTTTTTTTCCTCATTTTTCAATTAATTTCAAAATAAACGCCATAAATATTGTATCAATAGATTTATTAATTAAAAATAAACATTAAAAATAGTAAGTTCTTATATAATCAACACAAATTAAAGTTTTAGAACAATTAAATTATAAAAGGTACAAATTAAAATGTTTTTCACCTAAATCAAATAATTAAAATGAAAAAAACTAGAAATCCGTAGGCAACGAGTTCAGGATTGTTATTCAGATTGTTTTCCTGAAATAATTAAAAACGTACTCATAAAATTGGTACACATTACAGTATATTATAATATTTCTATTAGTTAATAAGAGGCTAGGGTTTTACCAGTATCTGACCAGGGTGCTTGATGGTTAAATTAGGTAAGGTAAATTTTTAAATGAATCTCACAACACTTACATTGCATTGCCGCCACTCCCGCGATTAATGATAAAATGATTTATTTATTTCATATAGGACAACTTGTGTCACTTATGAAACGTTAAGACTACCACCGGTTCGAAATTCTACTGAGAAGAGCCGGCAAGAAACTCAGCAGTTGCTCTTTTCATAGAATAGAAAAGGTTACATATGTAGACAACACAACACATACGTTACAAGTATTACACTGAATTGTGGGTCACCGGATGCGAGGCCGGTTGCTTCCATGTAACTTTGTCATTAATAAAATCATCGACAGTGTAATAACCTTGACTTAACAAATGCTATATAGCACAGTCTTTAAATCTATGTAATGTGAAATCCAGAAACTCTTTGGGAACCATATTATAAAAGTGTACACTCGACCCCTTCTGCACCTCTGATTTCTGCACCTTGTGCACTATGGATTTTAGTGGTATAATTACTTTATTTCTCTCACATTCTTGAACACACAACGAATGCTCTTTTAGAACTATTTGTATAGAGTCTGGCTAACGAAAGTAGAGACTCGAATTATTTGCAAACTTTTTATATGGCAATACTCAACTACATTTTGCCCTAACAAGATGGCGGTTGTCTGTGGTTGTCGGTGATTTGCAGTGATTAGTTGTGATCTTGTTTACGAGCATTTACGCGTTTAAGAATGAATAAAACAATTAAAAGTGGAGTGCGGAAGATGTTGTTTTGCATGATTTCCAAATTTGAAGAAAAACAACGAGAGAAAGATGCAAAATTCAAACAAAAACAAGATTGTTTACGTGTTGTGTTAGATTTTTTAAGTCAGTATGACGCATTATTTTGATACTTTGTTTGTATATTTCTCTTTTTAAAAAACTATATCTCTATTTTCATCCACATTCATTATACATTTCATTAAACACCTTAATAATACCTACTAAATGCAACTTCCAATTAAATGGTTATTTTTCATTGGTTGTGGTAGGTAAGTAAATGTTACATTTATTAATTTGTAACACAAATTATTTTCTTTGACAGAAAATCTGGAGGATGTAGCAGGAGTCGATGAAATAGTGAGAACTATTGAAAAACTTACTAATTTAGAGCAGAATGACAGGATGAGAACCCAGAATCAGTACTTGGAAGAAATAGCTTCAATTACTGGTAATTTTTTACTAAGCACAAGATTTATACACAAGAAATATAATGTATAATAATAATAAAATTTGCTATTGTCAATACTGTACCTAATCGTTGTTTAATCATTCTTTACAGGAGTAAGTGTTGCAACTTTAAAAAGAATAAAAAAGGAAGGTGCGCTAAATGATGGTGTGTGGAATACCCCAGGAAAAAAACGGCCCCATAAACCCACAGTGTCTAACTTAGATAGTTTCGACATAGATGCTATTCGCAACAAAATCAATGATTTTTATATTGTCAGAAAACAAGTTCCTACATTGAGGACACTGTTAATAGAATTAAAAGAAAGCATAGGATTTAATGGATGTCGGGAAACTCTTCGCCGCATACTACTAGCTAATGGTTATGAATTTAAGAAAAACAAGAATGAACGTTCAATATTAATTGAACGTTATGACATATCTGCCTGGAGACATCGTTTTTTACGAACCATAGCTTTGAAACGTTCAGAAGGAAAGCCAATTATTTATTTAGATGAGACCTATGTCCACAAAAACTATAAGCCCAAGAAGTCTTGGCAAGGTCCATCTACGAGTGGTGCAATTGAAAATATTTCAACGGGAAAAAGGTACATAATTGTACATGCTGGATCAGAGAAAGGTCCTGTGCCAAACTCATTGTTAGTTTTTAGTACAAAATCGACAATGGCGGACTACCACCATGACATGAATGCTGCAAATTTCAATAAATGGTTACAAGAAAAGCTCATACCCAATTTAAATGAGCAGAGTGTAATAGTAATGGATAATGCAAGTTATCATTCCGTCATTGTTAATAAAGCTCCAACAACACAAAATCTGAAAAATGAGATAAGAGAATGGCTTACTTTCAATGATATCCGGTATGAAGATTACCACACAAAGGCAGAGCTGCTATGTTTTGTAAAGCAGCACACACCAGACCCAGTATACAAAGCTGATGAACTTTTAAAGCAGAATGGTCATGAGGTTTTGAGACTTCCTCCCTACCACTGTGATTTAAATCTTATTGAGCTTGTATGGAGTTTGGCTAAACGTAAAGTGGCAAGTAAAAATGTAGCCTTGACTACAGTAGAGTTAGAAAGAATGATTAAAGAGTCGTTTGAAAGCATTACATCAGAGGATTGGAAGAAAATGTGTGATCATGTCATGCATATTGAAATTAAATACAAAGAAAGAGATAGAATTACTGAAGAAAATTTAGAAAGTTTCATAATCAACGTTGGAAATAGTGACACCAGTGACTCTGATGAATCTTTGCAGATAGAAGCTTTGGATTCAGATTTTGACTATAGTGACTAAAATAAATTATTATTGAATATTGTTGTTTTTTCATTCAGGCAGGTGGTAGGTTTTTTAGTATGCAATCAGTTTCAACAAAAATAAGAAAAATAATTCTAAAGTATCAAATTAGGTTACTCCAGGTCTGTCACACTAATTTTGAGTTTGCCATACTAACAATTTTTAAATTTGCCGCTCTTTTCCAGTCTCTACTTTCGTTAGCCAGACTAGCACTACTTTTTATCACTTTTGGCATGATTACTGCTAAGTATTTTACAAAATGTACGCAACAAGGTCAACATGAATTTTAAACTGTCAAAATGAAATTTCAAGATGGTCGATTTAGTTCCTCAAAACACCACCGCCAACTTATACTTGTAGCACTGTATCAACCAAATGTCGGTAAAATACAACAGTTCGATGACTCCATCTTGTGAATGCTTGATTAAATGAATCAATTAAACTGTTTAAAATATCATACCTGCTCAGATGGCGTTAATGTAATATTATGGAGATAGTATTCTTTGGCAGTTCGCGTTCCGGGCTCCGGGCCAGAAGACCAAACTTAATGTCAGGGGGTCGCAAATGAAAAATCGGTAATAATTGATTGAATAATTATTAAAAAAAAACTTATATTAATCAATTATTCATAAAAATAAAATCACGTATTAAAATCAATTTTTACGTTTAAAAAATCGATTTTAAATCGATTATTTATTAACGTCCCTACAATGTAATAATAGTACCACAGGTGAGCGAAATGAGTATATTCGCTTATGCCAAGGAGTGCCAGAGCGAGAAAATGTTTTCTTGTCCTGCTCAGCTTATTTATTTGACTTTTTTGCTGCTACTTTTTTGTTTGACTCATCCAACATTTTAGGTCAGACAATTCTGTGTCGTTTTTGTTATTCGCCCATATTCGTACGAAATCGGAATTGGACAAAGTGGTAACAGTGCTTATGAAGTTAAAAGCAGTTATGCCTGTGTGTTAAGGCTGCAAAAGCCAAACTGAACGTAAATACGAAAACATAAACTAATACGTTAGTTTACAATTTTGACCTCATTTTTACCTGATTGTTACAGTTATTAACAGGTTATATTTGTAAAGACCCGCATAAATGCTACAAAGTATAGAAATAACAAAAAAAAACATATTTAGTATATCGCTATTGCATACTGTATACGCTGACGCCATGTCTATATATTTTTCTCTGTCTACGGTGCCGGCTTACTCTTTGGGCTTTGACTTGAGGGCGCCAGGTTTTTTTTATTAACTGGCTTTACGGCTCTGAGTTGTTGATCAAGTTTTAAATAAGCTGTCATACTGTTGGGGTGGCTAGATTCAAGAAAATTAGCTAAAGTGACTTCTGTATTTCTTCTTCTCTTCTTTAAAGTAATTTTATTTTTAACGATTTAGAAACGCAATTAAATTACGCTATGGGAAAATATTAGACGCCTATTTATTTGCATCAATACAATCAAATGAGAAGCTTTTTTTGAAAAAGTCGTATTAATAATAATCAAAAATTATTATTAAAAACTGGCCACTTTCGCCGATACGTGGCATAGGCACGAACAACTTCCACGTTCGCCGCCATTTTGACATCCAGCGAATAGTAGAGACTTTATTGGATTGAAGCGTTTTTCTTGATATTTGATTTGATTTTCTTGAAAAGCAACGTAAGTGTACTGTTCTATCCTTGATAAAGCTGTTTAAAAAGTAGTACTGTGTAGTATAAATCGTAAATTGATCCATACAAACTGGGTGGCGACTCAACAGAACAATCAAGAGCGGTGTCGGTAATCTTTGTCTAATTTTCGACGTTCAACTTGTGTTACACAAAATGTACACGTAGCTTCAGTGTTTCTTTCATATTTAAATTATACAGACGGAACTGTTGTCGGATTTTAACCATGTACGTCTTATTGTAGCTAGGACTTGCCATGTCATTTTCATTGATTATAGTAACGTGTAGTGACGGATGAGTCACAGTGAACGGATTCTAATAATTTCTCAATTTCTCTTCCAGACGGCTCATAAATTAACAAAATGGGGAATATGTTTGCAAATTTATTTAAAGGCCTGTTTGGCAAAAAAGAAATGAGAATATTGATGGTTGGTCTTGATGCAGCTGGTAAAACCACAATCTTATACAAACTAAAATTAGGAGAAATTGTTACAACGATTCCCACAATCGGTGAGTCTCAACTTGTTTTTAACTCTTGTATAAAAACGCTTTTTACATTTTCAAAACTATTGCCGTTTTGAAAATGTGAAGATCTTCAATAATACCTTATTATTAGAAATGAAATCTTATTTGCAAGATCTTTATTACTTTGCCTACTTGTTATTAGAATTAATGTAGTTGTTAAACATAAATGTACAATGATATAACTAAATATATAAAAATAAAAGATGACTGACTGATCTATCAATGCACTGCTCAGACCACTGGATGGATCGGGCTGAAATGTGGCATACAGATAGCTTTTAAATCATATTATACACTAAAAAAGGATTTTCGTAAATTAAAGCCTTAAAGGGGTAAAATAGGAGTTTGGAATGAAAATCGAACTTAATGTGAGCGAAGCTGCCGGCAAAGCTAGTTCTATACCTACAAGAATTAAGTGAAAATTAAACAAGATTACATATATAAATCTTTGTGAAGAAATCTCACTGAAATTTATGCTTAATTTATTGTTTGTACTGTAGGTTACTTGAGCCAACATTAAGTTATGATGTGTGCAATATTATTGAGTTAAACATCTTTATTTGAACATGTGCAAAACTGCTAAAGGCTATTAAATGCTTGAAAGTGATTTGCAAAAATATTTTATTCTTTTATAAAGTGATTTAACTTGTGATTATTAGAAAAGGTACTTTGTTTATAATATGCAGTGGTAGAGTCACTCAAGCAGAGTCTGAAAGTGTGAGTTAGTATTGTATGAAACTGCATAGTAGGAATAATATTTTAATTTTTAACACATTGAATTATTTCAATAGAAATAGGTATCATGGTAAGCATTTCAATTATCTGTAGATCTGTGATTTCATTATGATGAAATGATGATTGGTATTGCTGCAATATGTTACAAGACATTGGAAGAATATGCTTTGCTTTATTATAAAATAAGTACACTATATTAGACCTATTGTCTAGATTGTTTGTGTAGGTACCTTCTTCAGAAGATTTTTGTTTGAGAGTTTGCAAGTTTCAGTGCATTAATCTAGAATTAGATGAAGGATCTAGAATTACATAAAGTATATGTGCAGTATTTTAATTAATTTACCACCAACAATCTCCATGTACTGTATACCAAACTGGCCATTCTAAAAAATAAATCTTTGGTGCAAATTGCATAATTTGGTTGCCACTTGGTGGTTTTTATATTAAAATAGTCTGCCTCACAAAACACAAATTTTGTTTGGAATAGCTGTTCTATACCTTTAAATAATTAGATATTATTTAATTTAATAAGTAGGTTTTGGTGCAGTATTGTACCAGATCAAAACTTTACTAGTAGGGTATTGACAAGCCATGGCTGAAACCTCCCAACAGATCAGGCACTAGATAATTTTGAAATTGTTAATTCTCAAGTTGAGCCAGCCAGGAATTCAATCTGGGCAGTGTTGTACAAAACACAGTGCCAGTAGAATGGTTGTCAGGATCTTTATTATTCAAAATTTGAATAAAATTAGTTTACATGATATTATATTTCAGGATTTAATGTGGAAACGGTAGAATACAAAAACATCAGTTTCACCGTATGGGACGTAGGTGGTCAGGACAAAATCAGGCCACTATGGAGGCATTATTTCCAGAATACACAGGTCAGTTTTCTTCTATTATTATTTTTACAAACTTAATTTAGATAACAGCAATAGGATTATGTTTTTTAAGACAGTAAGGATTATGTTCTTTTTAAGCTAAAATGTAACATTAAACCTTTTAGCTAGCTTACCCTTATTATGGTTCATATCTTGCCTGCATGGAATGGTGCCAAGGATACTGGCCACATTTCCTCACTAAACACTCAGGCTGATCAGAGATGCAATAAATCAGCCAGTAATTATGTTACCAGGCAAGGCCATTAACCATATAACATGTCTTGTAAGAGTTTTAGCACTAAGACTCAATGGTCCAAGGGTCTCCATCCTAAACAGAACAGAATAATTAGATAACTCTGAACAAGTGAGGCTTACTTATGCACCCTTATCAGTTTCAGCCATTTCTATATGTTGTGAATTATTTAATGTTAGTTCTATATAATGTGACCCTTTCCAAAAGATATTTGGCCCATCTTTTTCATTCCTTCTTAAAAACTTAGGCATAAATCTTGTGCAAGGGGTGGGCATAACAGAAGTCCATTGTGGAGAGTTTATAAACTATGATTATATGCTACCACAAGGCTGCCTTAACCCCATAATTCACAGCATAGCTCATTGAAGCTAATTAATCACCTCAAGAGCGATGATAACAGCTAAAACACACTGTCAACAAAGTGTGAAATGTAGTCTGTATTCATATACAGACAAATAAAAATAGACAGAGACAGACACAGACAGAGACTGATACAGGCAAATAAAAAAATGCATACTGTGGCTCACTGATGGTGTGAACGCTGCCTTTGCTATTAAGCTATTGAAGAATGTGTTCAAAAGTTCATTCAGCTGTTACCAATTCTTCAGTGGATTAATCTTTTAATTTCAACAATGTTAACATAATTTTTATGATAAATGGTAGGTTTGGTTACATAGTATGATATGAGTCATACTATTACAGATATGAGTTGTGGGGTCGACTAATATAAATGCAAATATATTTGCAATTTAGAATTTTATTAAATGGTGAAGGAAGTAAGATTAGGCATAATCATCTTATCCACTCACACATCACTTCATGATTTGCGAGTTTTCATTAGAGTTTATAGGTATTTAGTTGCTTGTTCTGTGTGGTCAATACAAGTCCAATTAGGTTTTTTTAAATTCAGAACTCTTTTTTTCTTGATTTTCCCAGATTATGATAACAGTTGCCTATTTTCTTGATTCATGCTATCTTTGTACACAATTTCATCTAAATAGGTTAAAAGGTATCAAACACACACTTTCACACACACTTTCACATTTAAAATATGGATATAGCTTCTAATGCCTCTGCAGGTCTGTACAATTTGAGTCAATGTGTGTCTTTTTAATCTTTACCATAAAAATTGGATTAAATTTCCAGGGTCTCATCTTCGTAGTAGACAGTAATGACCGAGAGCGTATTGGTGAGGCGCGCGAGGAACTCATGAGAATGTTAAGTGAAGACGAGTTACGAGATGCAGTACTTTTAATCTTCGCAAACAAACAGGTAATCTAAACTCAAAAATTTAAAGAGGGGTTCAAACTCAGGTTAAATCTGAGATCTATATGGGATAATGGGGTTAAATGTCTGTGCTTTAACCATTTGTATTTTAATTAATATCTATCTTTTGGTTACTCTTTGGTCTATTGGTTCTTATTCATAATTTGGCTATAGACAAATCTCAAAAAGTAGGCCACAAACCTGATGTTCAAGGTTGCAAATTTAGAGCAGAAAAGGGCTGCAATCTCTTTATAAAAGTTGGGGTTACTATTTATTATCGTTCATTTGATGAAGACTAGGCCACTGAAAGGTCTAGGCCATTGTTTTCTGCACTGGCTAAGTGCAGTTTGGCAGATTTGACACCTCTTCGAGAATATTATGGAGAACTCAGGAATGCAGGTTTCATCGTGATGTTTTTTGTTAATGCAAATTGAAGTGTGTGCCAGGGATTGACGATTTCCCAAAAGTCGTAATATCCACGTCCTTCGTTAGTTTTATGTTGAATAACTATTTTAAACTATTGATTAAAGTAAAAAAGTGCATCGAACTTTGATGAAGTCACTACTCACTATTCAATATTTCATACAAAATCACATACTAAGCACATGTTTTGACATTTGAAAAAGGGTTGCTGAATAGGGATGATGACAACTCAATCAAAGCAGCAACTCTTTATCAAACTTAAAAACGCAATTCTAGTATGGAAGTTGTATGGAATTCACAGTTGTGACGTCATCAAGTTTTAACACACTTTTTTTATTTAATCTATATTTTCAAATGGTTATCAAACTTAAAACTAACTGAGGATGTGAATTTTAGGTCTTTTGTAAAACCCTCTATTTAATAATCAGTTTGAAATAATTTATTTTTGATATAGGC
This sequence comes from Erebia palarica, assembly GCA_964035005.1. Taxonomy (NCBI): domain Eukaryota; kingdom Metazoa; phylum Arthropoda; class Insecta; order Lepidoptera; family Nymphalidae; genus Erebia; species Erebia palarica. Next base: position 31,925,965 of record OZ035984.1, on the reverse strand, counting down.
ATCATCCCTATTGACTTGTTATACCCAATACCCAATTGAGTATTTGACAACTAGTCAAATCAGCAACTTTTTTTTCAAACGTCAAAATGCGTGCTTGGTATGGATTTTGTATGAAATTTTAAGTTGTGATGTCATCAAAGTTTGATGCACCTTTTTTACTTCAATCGATAGTTTAAAATGGTTAGTTACTACTAATAAAAATAGCAGGGGACGTGGATATTACGACTTTTGGGAGATACTTTATTTAATAATCACTAGAAAATAATTTATTTCACTAGTAGTCAATAACCCAATTATAGTCATTGCTTGGTGTCATACATTTATCTGAACTGGTTCGACATCCGCCAGGACCTGCCGAACGCCATGAACGCGGCGGAGATCACGGACAAGCTGGGCCTGCACTCGCTGCGCAACCGGAACTGGTACATTCAGGCCACGTGCGCCACATCCGGCGACGGGCTATACGAGGGGCTCGACTGGCTCTCTAACCAGCTCAAGAACGCCAACCGCTAACCGCGCGCGGCTCGCGGACTAATCTGATCACTGAAAGAGACTATGATTTAAGATATGTTCACTTTATTTGCTATAAATGAATACAATGTATTATTATGTGCGGTATCATAAATGTATTACTGTGTCACCCGGTGGCCGAGCTCGCATCGCGTTCTCACCGAACCACTCGCTTGGGGGCGTCCGTGAATTATGGTTTTTTATTTAAATACAGTTCCCTCCAAACAACTTATTGGGGGGGCGTCCATGAATTATGATTTTTTAAATTGAAATATGCTAATTCCCGGTTTTCAAGACTAACATTTTTTTTAAAAAAGCATATTTGCTCGTGTTAAAGATATCTGTGTTATGAATGGTAGGAAATAAAGATCTCGGCAGAGTATTCTAAACCCTAGCCATGCATATGAGGAATTATAACACAAAATTTCGTGTATGTAGATGGAATGTGTGGCATAGGGGGAAACTCGGCCGCCGTCTTGCGTTACCCAACCGTATCCGCAAAAAGGTGAAACTTATATAAATACAGCTAATATACTATATCAGGTAATACAGCTTGTGTATTGTATCTGTGAGATTGCAGTCGAGGGCTAACTTGTAGTGGAATAAAAAAAGTCACGTCACTTTGACATTTTAGACCCCTGCCTCTCTACGTGACTTTAGTGACACTGAATAACCCCCTAATTAGCGTTACGTGCTTTATGGACGCCCCCTTGCATGATGCCCGACTCGAACGCTAACTTGTACGACGCGATGCTACATATTTATTGATTAGTTCCAAAATATAAAATAACGAATATTAATTTGTACAAAAATATTAGGGGTCATGCTGTACTTAGTGCGACGCGGTAATCAGTCTGGGATTGCATTGTTCGTTCAATGTATGATGGCGTTGAATAAATAAAGTGTGTAAAGTTAATGCAAAAATTTCATTTTTATTGTTTCAAATTTATCAGTAAACAAAAAAATGTTAAATTTATGAAACAGTGTACATTAGATTAATCGCGCATTGTGATGTGGATAGGTACATATGTGTAGCTGACTCGTGATAAAGTGAATCACAGCATAACTTGTTTTATATGTATACTATAATGTGGAATAAGTTGTCGTAATAAAGTATTTAAAGTTAATTTACTTCTGTGACTTTAATTCACTAGTTTAGTAGCAATTGCCTGTAGTGGGGTACGGAGGCTGCGGGACCATTCGTGGGAACAGTAGTTGCGTCGACCCAAGGGGTAATGGGAAGAGATCTTACAAAGAGGTCCTTGACACCATGTGTCGGAACCTATTCACATCGCTTTGTGGTTTTTTCTTATACTAACTCTTCACCTCCATTTTAATTTCTATGGTGGTATCTTTCACCATTGTCGTGCATATTCCACTTAATTGAACAACTTATTGTATGATGATAGTTTATTTTTTATTGAAGTTAACTAGGTAGAGTAAGCTGTTATGTATTTTACATTGGTACACATTTCAAAATCATTTCAGGCGGCGTTTGCCGTTTAGACGGCTCGTCGCAAACTGCATTTATAGTGGACTTCGCATGACGAACCGAGATTTAATTTAGGTGTAATATGTATTAGATGGTCATGGTTTCATTTGAGAAGTGTGCGCACATGGACACAGCGCTCGGAGCTCTCAGTGGTACTATGCTCTTACACAATTAATTATAACTAGCATTTTTATAATAATTTAGAAGAAATTGTTAAAATACAATTCAAGGATATGATTATGTGGCGTGCTGTGGAGATTTATTTTTTATTTTTTATGAAAATCAAGAAGATTAAATGAAAGCGAAATGTGACATTCCGGTTGGTCTTGATGCTGTATTAAGGAATAAAATATCCTCACCAAAAATTCGTTTTTACTTAAGATCCTTTAATTTTAACTTTTCTGAGGCCTCGTTCTTTGAATATCCTAAAGGACATGCGATTTTTGACTGCTCTATACTCATCATATATATATAAAAATGAATCCCTATTTCCATTGGTCACGCCATAACTTGAGGTTGACTTTACCGATTTCTTTCATCTTTTTTGTTCAAGTTTTCTAATACTTTGTAGAGGGTTATAACTGAAAGAAAAATTAAGAAAATTGGAAAATTTCTGAAAACTTAACGACTATTTTAACTTCGCGCGTTTGACAGTTCCCGCGTTAGATGAATGTGATTTTACAAAATAAAAATTAGAACGGCTGAACGGATCTGGATGAAATTTGGCACAGAGATAGATAATAATCTGGAATAACATAGACTTCTTTGTTATCCCGGAAAATACAGAGTTCCCGATTGAATAAAAAAACCTCAATCCACGCGGACGAAGTCGCAGGCCTATATAGAACATCAGCTAGTAGGTAATAAAAATTATGCACGAAAAATTTTGAACTCAATACGTACCTACATCGACAAATCTTTGTCACAAGCTTACAGCAGTGCTGCGAGTGCTACTTGCGGAGTAAACTTTCTACGAATTTAAGTGAAGCGAAGAGGATAAAATATTGTTATTGGTTGTAAGTATCATGGTATTTGAAATACGAAAAAAGATAGGTAAGTAAACTGAAAAGATATCTGTAATCAGACTATTGGTCTCACTGTTTGGTTCCACTTGTGGGTCCAGTAGCATTTCCGTACTAATAGATCCCCTACATCGTGAAGCGAAGAATTCCGAGGATAAAGGATACTGATGGTAGAGTCTGTTCAATAAGTCTGTTTCTCAAATTTTTTTCTTTCACATTGTTGCTTCAAATATAACTATTTTTCAATTAACTTGTAATTTACCCATTTAGACTGACTTGTTAAAAATAATACAATAAAACATATAAACTGACTAGGTAAAATACGAAAAAGTTTTTAGACTAAAAATATCTAGAACATAGAGCTGAGGGTTTTAGACTGTTGGTCCCACTGCTTCGTTTAACTAGCAGGTTCAGTAAGATTTCCATTATTAAGGTACAATTAGTTCCAATGTATCTCTAATGGGAGGGCATGATTTTCATAGCTTAGATCGCTATTAGATGTTATCATGTGCTTCCATTTAATTTTTAAATAGAAGCGCTTGATTAACCCATTAACGTCCCACTGCTGGGCACAGGCCTCCACTCTCACAGGAGGGAGGGAATTAGAGCTTAGACCCACCACGCTGCTCCAATGCGGACCCTAACACTAAAAAGTTCAAAATAAAAAATATTTCCAGAAAGACTTCCATAGCCACTGATTTCTACACATTAAGTTGAAGTCTTCAACTTAGTGAAGTTCAACAACCGGCTCCTACAAGAAAGAGACAAGAAAATGTAAATACAATGAATATTTCAAAAATTGACACCCAGAATATTGAACGGTTCACAATCTATCGACAGTTTACAATATCCCTAACTAGATTATAATCTAACGGTTTTTACAATTTTACGGTGACATATAAAAACTTAGATTATAATCTAACTCGCGAAATCGCAAAGTGTCGAAAGATTACAATTTAACGCATTATTTTTCGGTAGATTGTAACCTGCTAGGTATATTAACCCGATAAAACCTACCTGATTATTTTTATGTCGAACCCTAACCTAACCTACAAGAAACACAATAAAACGTAAATACAATTAATATTTCAAAAATTGACTCAGAACATTGAACGGTTCACAATCTGTAGACAGTTTACAATTTCGCGAGTTAGATTATAATCTAACGGTTTTTACAATCTTATGGTGACTTAGACACTGGTTTGAAAGTGTAATAAAACAGAAACACTTGTAACGGAAACAGAAACGATACTGAAACCCAATCAATCTGTAAACGTAAATTTCTGTCAATAAGGGTTTTTATCTATAACCCTAATAGGTACATGCCCTAAGTCCTAACAAACTGCACGGTGTGACAACGCGTTCTTCTCTCTTCATTGGACTTTATGCACACTGACTCAACATGGCCGTTTTTCTTAAAACAAATGCAACCATGGGTGCTTTCACCTTAGGTTCTTTGAATACGCGTCAACAGTAAAGTCGCTATTTCCGTTACACTTTAAAACACTTTAAAACCCTTTATTTCTGGTACATATTCGTTTCTGTTACAGAAATGTAAGTGTTAACAGAATTAAGAACACATTCAAAAGGGTTACAGCTTCGATTCTGTAACACTTAGATATTAAATTTCTGTAATTTTTATGAATCTGTTTTAGGTTCCATAATTATGAGTTTCCTAACTATACATGTAAATTAATCGGTTTAAAACGGTTTAAACCAAATGATGCGGTTTTAAGCCCCAAAAAATAAAATAAAAGAGTTCTGTGTCTGTCACTTCATTACGGGTAATTTTTGGTCACCACGTCATGTTTCGAGATGTTTCGTTTGAATTAGTTTACAGAAAATCAAACGAAAGTACCTACCTACATCACCTACTACACGAAAACTTAAGTTTGTAGGCTATACTTATTTATTATGTTACATTTACACACGCTAGGTTAGAACTTAGAACAGAAGACATCACACAATGCCGTCCGTTTTACTTGCGCATGAAAGAGACAACGTTATGTCTTCAAGGCTGTCAAGGAGAGTGCTAGAGTGTGAGTTTGGTTTTAAACCGAATCAAATTGTTATATCGTATAAATCGTATAAATAAATCGTTTGAAAACAATGAAAAAAATGCTTATTTACCAACACAGTTTTTAACTTTTCAATAGACTTCTATAACTTAGGTAGGTAATAGCTACGCTTGGTCAGACGGACCAACTAGAACTAAACCCGCTAAGTAACATTTAAAAAATCTTTACACAGTTTACAGGTTACAGGTTTACCGTTATATCTCTATCTCGGTAAAATCAAGAAAATGTACTTATAATTAAGAAAAACTTAATCATCAACACCACCGGTTTAAAACCGAAAAAATCGTTTATTTATCGTTTATAGTCCTAACTGATGGATGTTCGTACGAATTGTATCATCACTAACACCAATCATTGGTAAAAGTTCCTAAATAAGTAATATCATTTTTTTTTTTTAAAAACCCACGACGAGCTGCTGCGCTCCTTTGTGCCTATAACTTTGAAAAAATAATTAGAATTTCTCAGAAGTATGCACATCTAAAACCAAAAACGGCATCTCTGTCGGTCCAGTAGTTTTTCAGAAAAATGGTAATCAAGATCGGAGGGCCTCTTGTTGGCCAGCGTAGTGGACTATGGCTGAACCCTTTTCATTCTGAGAGCAGGCTCCTACTCACTAGTGAGCGCTGGCTGGGTGAAATGATGAGTAAAAATATAATCATGAATGCAACCCCCCCTCGTTGGCCAGCTTGGTCGACTGTGACCAAACCGTTTACACTTCGAGAGGAGACTCGTGCCAAGTGAGCCTGCAATGGGTTGAAATGATGAGAAAAAATAAAATAAAGAATGCAACGTAACATGCAACATATATAACGTAACGTAATATGCAACAAAGCAGCACAACTCTCGCTTGCTTTAATTTAATGAAATACATATTAGAAAATATTGATACTGGTCATAGCGTTGTTTAAATTTTTCTTGACATGACCAAGGCTTTCGATTTAATAAGTCACAAAATACTACTTGATAAATTAGAGAAATACGGAATCAGAGGTAAAGCACTAGAATGGATATCTAGCTACCTTATTGAACGTAAACAATGTGTAGAAGTTTCTAAAACAAAAGGAGCCCACACGAACTCCTATCGTTCAACATTTAACACACAAAATCCATATGGAGTGCCCCAAGGAAGCATCCTTGGTCCTCTGCTTTTCCTACCTTATTTCAATGATCTTCCAAACGTCATTACCCATAAATGTATCTTATACGCCGATGATACAACGATAATTATCAAATCGAAAGATAAGCAAACGCTTGAGAGAGAAGTAAATGAATCGCTAATATCAGTTATCAAGTGGTTAAATGAAAATAATCTTAGTATAAATATGACTAAAACACACTACATGCAATTTCAAACCTTTAAATCTAATCCAAGTGATTTAAACATAGTATATGATTCGTGTACCATAAAAGAAACAGAAACAATATCTTTTCTTGGAATAACCCTAGATAAATATTGCAATTGGAAGTCTCACGTTGAAATTCTGTGCCAAAAAATAGACCGATTTATATACGTCCTAAAGAGACTTACACACGTGTCAAATATAAAAACTGCCTTACTAGCTTATCACGGCTATGTTTCGTCAATTCTACGTTATGGCTTAGTTTTGTGGGGAAACTCAACAGATGCGATAAAGGTGTTTATTAAGCAAAAGGCTTGCATGAGGTCTATTTTCCGGGCCGAACCTTTAGACAGCTGCAAACCACTGTTTAGGAAAAATAAAATATTACCACTGCCAAGTCTTTATATATATGAAGCATTGCTTTTCGTAAAAAAGCATCCCGACTTGTTTCCTACACTGAGTGAAAAGTATCCAAACAGAAGAGGTAGGCCACAAAATAGACTCTGGGTACCACCAAGAAGGCTCGCCCTATGCGCAAAAAATTCACATTGTATGGCGGTGGCTCTATACAATAAACTTCCAAATTGCCATAAGGATCTGCCACTGTTAAGGTTTAAACGAGTAATTTTTGACATTCTAAGTAAGAAGAGTTACTATAGTGTAAGTGAATACCTTAATGATAGTTTATCTGAGTAAATAAACTGTAATATTTTAATAACTGATTTTGTATAATGTTTAATGTATGTAAATTTAAAAGGTGTCTTAACTGATGTATGAATTATTTACTTATTATTTGATTTTACATAATTTTGACATTTACTCTTATTTTAATTTATAATATAAATTTATAATAATCAATTTTTTTAAACTTATTTACTAATTGACATTGAAAATGGAAAAAATAAATAAATGAAAATTATTCAACATACATTATTATATTGACACATTTTAAATGGTTGACGTAAACTGACACATAAGGGAATTATGTTGGATATACTTAAATTATAAATAATTGATTAAAAAAATCACAGATCTACATGTATATTTTTGCACACTGCCACTGGCGGTAAATTGTGATAGGGATTAATTTTTTTAAGATAACAACTGTTGTTACCCACAATTTGGCAAAATAAAAATTATGAATTATGAATTATGAACGTGACCTTGTTGGCCAGCGTGGTGGACTATAGTCAAACCGTTTCCATTTAGAGAGGAGACTCGTGCTCAAGTGGCCCGGCAATGGGTTTGATGAGTAAAAATAAAATCATGAATGCCACGCCCCCTTTTTGGCCAGCGTGGTGAACTATGGCTTTTGCAAATATCTTAGAAAGCTAAAAATATCTAAAAAAGACAACGGCATCGAAATCAGCGCAGTAGTTTTTCAGAAAAAGAGCTAACAGTAAAAGAAATAAAAATCATCAGCAGCGTGGTGAATTTTGAGCTTAAAATAAGTATATCTCAGAACCTTCTAAAAAGCCATGTCATGACTAATGCAAAAAACGGCATCTCAATCGACCCAGTACTTTTTTCAGAAAAATGGTACCATGTTGAAAAATCAAAATCACGACTTCAGCTCAGCTCGGTGGACTATGGTCCTAAAACATATCTAAGAACCTTCTCAGAAGTTATGCGTATCTATTGCGAAAACCGCATAATAATCGGCCCAGTAGTTTTTCAGGAAAGTGGTAACAAAAAGTGCACAAACAAACACAACCTCTTAGGGCAAACACATTTATTATACCGTCTCCGTACCGTCGTGAGTAAAAAAGAGTCAAAAGTTTTGCTTATCTATTTAGCATTTTATCTTATTAATATTATAAATGCGAAAGTTTGGATGGATGTATGGGTGTATGGGTGTATGGATGTATGGATGTACGCTTATAGTCTGGATTAGCATAAAGGCTACTTTTTATCCCGGAAAATTAAGTAGTTCCCGCGGGAACTAAAAAACCTCGATCCACGCAAATGAATTCGCGGGCATTAGCTAGTTTATCCTATATTAAAAAAAGTGATTTCTAATGGCAGTAAACTTATGCACGGGTACCGCGGTACTAACTTGGAATGCGAAAGGAATGCAGCGTTAGTGCGCCGGCCGCCGCGCGAGTGCGCGAGTGTGCACAGCGCGGGGCGGGCGGCTGCGATGGCGGCGCTGCAATTTTCCCCGCCCGTGCCGCGATGGGCCGCGTTTTCCGAGGGGCGCGCCGGCCCCCTCGCCCGCACGAGCTGGGAAATCGCTCGTCGCTCGCCTCAGTCCGGTTCGACCGTCGTGTAGTATCGACGCGTACTCGTCGCGACACACTCGCCTTCCGCGAGCCTCCGTTCGAACCCGCATACGCGCCTCAGATATTCGAAAGACGAGCGCGCGCAACGAAAATAGTGAGCTCGTGGTCCGCTCGTGCCCTTCTCGTGGCCGGGATCGGTCTGGTAGGTTGGAAACTCAGTGGTAGGTGCGGGCAGTACGATGCTGCCTGCACTGGTTTTGCTGGTGCTGCTGGTGCCCACGGGGCCTGTCTCCGCGCGCCGGCACGCGCCCGACCTGCGCGAAGACGAGCCCGCGAGACGCACCACTAGACCGGCCGGTGAGTTCACACAACTGCTTATAGACTGCACTTTTCACAGGAACCCTTACACTTGATTCAATGTAGTGTAATAAGATTTAAGGAGCAAGGGTCCCTAATTTGATCCTAATTGCTGTGTAATAAACGACGCTGTAATTAGCGGCCACCCTTACCACAGGGCCCGGTGGAAAGTGCAGTGTAATAGGCCTATTATCCCTAACTAGGTTTTATTTAACCACCAATACTTACTACGATATGTGTGATGTGAGATCTGCTATTTGCATAGTTTAAATGTCACAAGCTTGTAGGATTAGAACGTTTATATACGTTTTTAACGTTTATGTAAATAATTACATTACGCATTTGCTGACCTGGTAAAGTAGTAGGGCGACACGATTAATTAAATCTTACACGGTAAGTGGCTAAGCGGCTTACATAGATTGGTGCGCGGTGACTAGGTATGCCGATTGCCGTCACATACAGAGCGCTATATCGATATAGGTATCGATATTTTGTATTTGACGTATGGCTGTGATAGCTGTCGAAGCAATACCGTGCGTGCCTTTGGGATAATAAAAACAAAGCCACGTGAGTGCGGCGATCCGCTTTCTTCTCGATACGATACACGGAGAAATGTCAAGTGATCTATTTTTGCGTGATACAACTTATCTTTTTTAATTTTTATCGGCCAAAGACGTTGAGTTGGAGATATCTACACCAATAGGTATCCAATATGGGCTGACGTTGGTTTGTATATGTCACCGTAAAATTGTAAAAACCGTTAGATTATAATCTAGCTAAGATTATTGTAAACTGTCGAAAGATTGTGAACCGTTCAATGTATTGGGTGTCAATTTTTGAAATATTCATTGTATTTACATTTTCTTGTCTCTTTCTAGTAGGGACCGGGCACTTAGTTTTTATCGGGTTAATATACCTAACAGATTACAATCTACCGAAAAATAATGCGTTAAATTATAATCTCTCGACAGTTTACAATATCCCTAGCTAGATTATAATCTAACGGTTTTTACAATTGACATATACATACCTGGTTATAATAATAATAATATTACATTTTAATATATTATCACTTAATTTCAATGCGTTTACATTTTATAGTAGGTAGGTGTAAGAACTTAGCTTTTTGCTGGGCAAGTTTAACTATAACAATAACTTTCTGTGTTCAGTTGCAACTGAACATGTATTTTAGTTATCGAAAAGCAAAACATGGCACGGATACATGGATTTTATAGTGCAAAAATATTTTCTCTATTGTAGGAGAAAACAGACTACTACGATTGTATGGGGAAACCGCCCTCCCGTGCCAACTTAACTAACTATGTATTGCTAATTGTATTGATGTTCTGAAGCGCCTATTTATTTAATAGTTGCGGTGCTATAAATAGGGTTGAACGGATATCCTTTAAAAATTTCCCAAGATAGAGACTAGGAGATGGTTAGGTACTTAAAAAGACTAATGATACTTCAGTCCTTCCGTGCGAAGCTAATGTTAATTATTTTTAAGCATATCACAAAACAAAACTTAACATTTTAAATTTCAGATATCCTTATCTTGCAGGCAATAATAAAATTATAAATGAAATTATTCGAATTATTCTAAGGTTATGCATCAGTTCCCTTTTATCCCATCGAATAGGTATGTCGGCGTCGGATCAAACCTCAAGTCACAACCCCCCGCTGGCTTCAGCCTTGGCTGCAACTGTAAAAACGTTTAACTTGCAAAGGACCGACATTCGCAAACGCACGAATACATATTATACCAACTAAATAACCTAAAATGATTGCGTAACGGCAAGTTAAAATCGCGTCCTTTTTATTTATTTTATTTCGTAAGCACTCAAGTACTGATATCGTACGATTTTGCAATCTTATCAATGCGTGTTTATTATTATGACAGATTATTATTAACGTAGTTCAAAACGTAATTTTGCAAATGATTGCAAATCACGAGAGAGATTACTCATGTAGTTGTATGTAGGCTCTAATACTAAATGTTAAACCATAATAATATAATATTTTCACCTCTCATGCTCTGAAAATAAGTATGTCATTATAGCTTAGCGTACGCGGACTAAAGTTAGAGGCTAAATCTCTAGGTATTGAAGTATTTTTAGATTATTAAATAAATAATCTGATAACCTCTTTCTAATCTTAGTAAGTTTTTATCTTAGTAAGTTTTTTATGTAATATCCGTCATATCGATTGTGTTCGTGTAAAATGTAGCCTGTGTTATTCGGACCATAATGACGAATCGATTGACACCTCTCATCAAAATCGGTTCAATAGTTTAGGTGCTACCACAGTTTTACGAGTGGTACTACGGTGGAACATACATGAATACAAACATACATACATAAAAACAATCACACATACATATATGAGCCATGACTGCTAAACTAACTCATAACCCTTCCTTTTGGCTTTGGCTTTGTCGTAGTCAGGAAAAAAAGAGAGTCATATGTAGAGAACTTAAGAATTATCTAAATAACAAATCGTGTAAGCTCTATAATACCTATTCTGAATTGATACATTTAATGAATGAAATCTGCCTGTACCTAAAACGGTCGGGCGATATGATAAGTAACAAATACCTAGGTAATTGCCATTGAGCCTACAATTTGCATGTCTTTAAACTGAATCTGACCATATCTAAATCAGACAGCACCAGCTGTAAATACTCTCGTTATAAGTAAATACACAATAATATATAGCATGCTCACCATTAATACATGACCCGCCTTTGCTTTGCTCGGATGTAAATCTTAATTTTTCTTCGAAAAGTCTAGATACCAATTTTCATTGATATTCCTTTTAAGTTGGATAATTACGGACGGTGAAAGTTCTTAAAATTTTACTTAATACGCCATAATATTAAGTGACCGTTCATATTTTACCTTTTTTCTATTCTAGATAGTTACTAATCGTTATTATAGGCGTTCTAACAAAAGTCGGTGAAAATATTACATTTATTTAGTACTTCATCAGATCTGGGTCAATATAACAAGAAAATCAATATTATAATAATTATTTAGGATCGCTTAAGTAAAGAGATAACATTTTGTAACAGTTACTGTTATCACTCATAGATGAGTGGGTGGTATCTCCATACTATCGTGATTGTGATACCTAGGTACTTTAATTAATAACTGATTATTTAATGGACATATCAATGTTTTATTCAATTGTTGATAATAACGCGTACTACGATTACAATTTATTATTTATATAAATAATAATTGTAATATATACTTTATCCATAAAGTTTTATGATGTTGCTTTTCCTTTTGCTTTAATATTGTCTTTTAGCCTATGAATGGACCAAGTAATGATGAACATAAATGATGGCTTTAAGGTCAATGGGTGAAATCCATATCGAAGCTAAAATAAATAAAAAATTTGCAGTCATAGGGACTACCGATAGAAGTGAAAATGAATATTTAAAATAATGAAAAAGAACATAATAAAAATACTTAAAATATAAATCTTAAAACTAAGGTATTAATGTTTAATTACGAATGTACTATATTTATATTTAAGACCTTTTGTCTTCGTAACAATGCGAGGTGTCGATCACGCGTTTCCACATTTTTACCCCCTACCAAAATGTGCTCAACGCGAATAAAGAAGTTTTCACTTCAATAATAACAATACCTTAATATAACCCATGCATTTTAATACTTAGTGTGTAATATATGTGTCTGTTAGCTTTCACGACCCATACCTTTAAATGATTTTGACGAATTTTTATCCCGGGAAATCAAAGCATTTCCAGGGGATTTTAAAACTTACCTAATTCACTAATTTCCGGGCATTATCTACTAAGTACTATGCCTATAAAACAAGAAGCTGGTATTATCTACTATGCAAATAAAGCAAGAAGCTGTCTGACTAAAATGTCAACGTAAAGCTTAGTCTTCTCAACAATTAATAATGATCTTAATTAGCTATAGTTAATCCTCCAAAACAGAGAAATCTAACTGGGCAGGTTTTTTGTCTTGCATTCATTGAAAAAAGAGAAGACCAAAGATATTAGTAAGACGTATCATATAGCAACATGGAGAAGACCAGCAGTACGATTCTGCATCAATCATTGTTACAGTATCAATTGTTGTGATTGGCTGAATTTATGGTATTCTTGCTGCGTCAATGGATTTTTTCCAATAATGGAAGAGTAATAACCAATCAGAGGTGATTGCGATCGTTACACTGTAGCTGTCATTTTTAGCCGGTCGCCCTGCAGTGTGTTCAAATGTCATATTTCTAAATTTTATTTCAATCCATCAAGTATTACTGAAGTTACGGCTCGAAAATTGTACCCAATTTCTAATTTCGCTTCTATGTACCTATTGTTTGAGTTTGTGACGTTTTAGCACACGCATGCTTGAGACACTTCGGAAATCTAGATTTTTTTAATGATTTTTACAAGTTTTTTTTATACTCCTATATATTGTGATATTTTTAAATACCTATAGTTTTTCAGATCACTTGCCTTAATTAACATTTGAACGACTTCGGATAATCAAAGAAGATTTGCAACATTGTATTTTATGATCTCTTTCATATTATAAATAATTGTAATACGTAAGTATATTACGTAATTTACCGTAAATTTATATAAAAATCACATATTCAGATGCGATGTGATTCCGTAAATGTGACGGTTTCGGAATCATTTAAATAACGAAAGGCTATTTTTTTTGGTCTGATTGCAATCCAATTTAGGCGAAGCGACTGCAACAAAGTAAGTAAGTATCTTTTATTAATAATAATTATAATTATTTGGTATCATTTTTAAGTAAAACAAACATTAAAAAGCTTTTTAAAATACCGGCTCGTATAAATAATTAAAATTTTCACTTATGATGTCAGCTTCTCGGCGTGTTAATATAGGTAGTACGTTTAACCTCGCCCAAGCGTCATGTCTGAGACATATTTTATGCATATTTTATTCTATCTTGTCATAATATTGTACAACGCGACGCAAAATATTAAAATTAATATTGGTGTTACGGAATTTCTGTAGCATCAATGAAGCCTGAATCATATGCGAATTATTACTTGGCGAACTTTCGCTTGTAAAATCGAAATGTATTTAAATGTATTCAAAGAGTAAATAAAAAACGTTTGCGTAGTAGTAGTTTTTAGGATAGGAGTAAAACTACCAAGGTAACATTGATTGATTTTAGCCATCATAAGGCAAGTGTAAAGGTTTATGTAAGGAAATAATATAAGGATATTAAATTGTCTAAAAATATAGGTGAAGTCGTGTCTATCTGCTAGTCCATAACCACGTATCAAAATTTAGACACAAGGTCCTTTCAACAGAGATTGGATTAAAGTGACTAACTTTCTTGACACCTTTCATTCATTTTTCGGACAGGATTAAAGTCGGAATGTTTGCCAAAATATCTTAAGATGTGTGCCAAAAATCGTATTACCGAGAAGAGAAAAAAGTCGTCGTCTAGACGATCCAGCGAGACGCGACGGGACGTGACAGGGAAATGTATCCAAATAAAATATAAATAATATTTTACTTTATGATTTAGGTACACCTGCTTTCGATTTATTTAAGTATTTGGCTTTATCAGCTTTGAAGTCCGATATCAGTAAAATCGTTAAAAATAAAACATTACACTACTATCATTAGGTACTATTACTAGTTGTACATTGTATAAAACAAAGTCCCTTCAACGAGTTTGTCTGTGTTTACTAAAAGTAGGTATATGTATTTATTTGAACTCATAGTCTTTAACTTAAAGCTACTGATTGAGTATTACCTACTGCTGTACTGCATTATACATGTGTTGTATATATAATGAACCTATTTTCTGCTTAAATTTTAAGAAATACATTCGAAGATTTTACTTTACACATTATCGTAATAGCTATGTAGGTTGAGTAAAAAAATACCACCATTTTTCAGGCATAGGGTCTAAAAGGATCTAATAAATCCCTGTTCATTAAGTACGGTACAAACTATAGGTACTAATATTATAAATGGGAAAGTTCGGATGGATGGATTTTTCTTACTCAATCACGCCAAAACGGCTGAACGGATCTGGATGAAAGGCACAGACATAGATTAATATAGTCCGAAATAAACACATAGGCTACTTTTATACCGGAAATGCATCTTAGACTGCATATTCACTTAGCACCGAGTAACACAGTGAAATCGCAGTCATGGTTTTACTTGTAATGGAAAAATGAAAAGTGTTGTGTAGTGCACGTACATCAGGCAATTATTATACGGGGGGAGATCCTTTATCGCGAATTACAAAGGTTAAACGTATAAATTATAATCGTGAGGATCAACCTCTCTATAATACCTAATATGCGAGGTATTTGCATAAACTTCATAACTATACTCCTACATGGCATGTCATGAAAAACACGAAAAATCCCCGCAGACGCATTTTACAGCCGCAATTAAATTACAGCGTCGCGTCGTTAAAAAACTTTAAGATCATCCCGAGAAGTGATGTCAGGTAAATTTTTCTCGCAAAGAAAACGGGATCGTAAATTTCTTCAAAAGATGAAAATGTTCTTAAAGCTTACAACAAAACAAAGTGCAGACAATAGTAAGTCATACTATAAAGTGAGATGGGTAATAAGGCACACAAGACTGATTCTCTTCTTCTATCTAGAAACTGCACGTATATAGGTTTTCTCCATAATGTTGAATAAAACCCGGCTGAGTTCTCAGACCAAGTCATGTTTAGAACCCTCGCATGCTTGGTAGGTATTATTGACGTTCAAAAAATGTACAGTGTAATCTACTTGAATTAAAGTATAACATTTTGATTCTGTGGTCTCACTAAAATTCTTAATGATGGTGCGATCGCACTCGAGTCTCAAGTGCATGTGACGACTGACGACCGACGACGTGAGCGATGTCACGGGGAAATTCAGTAGGCACGCTGAAATACTAGGTACGTGCTGATAGGCACGATAGTGATTTGTGTTTGTAAATAATAACAATTCTATAATTAGCCATTATTCATAACTTATTTTTGACACAATGATTGTGGTTTATCAAATTATCTTGTAACCCGAAGGCGGTAGCGTATCAATAAAAGCTAATAATGCTTTTTTTATTTTATCGCCAATAAATGACGCAATGTTGGACATTTTACCACACTTTTACAAGACTATTATTCATTTTGCTCAATTTTCAATAGACGTCACGCATAAAGCCAACAAAATGCTAGCAAATATTTTATTAGATAATATCAGCAGCTCGAACTGTCAACATTAAGGACTTGTAAAAAATTAAGGTGATTCTGTGAGATACCTCACTACCTTAATCGTATATGCACCTTCTGCCTTTAATGGCGCTTTCTCCTTCCTATAATTTCCTACTAGATGATGCCCGCGACTTCGTCCGCGTGGATTAAGTTTTTTGATTCCTGCGGGAACTCTTTAATTTTCGGCGATAAAAGTAGCCTGTCCTACAACCGGACACAACCTACTGGATACAACCTCTCCCTGTACCAAATTTCATCAAAACTGGTTGCACAGATGGGCCGCGAAAGCGTAGCAGACAGACAGACAGACAAACACACTTTCGCATTTATAAGTTATTAGTATGGAGTTATACTTCATATTATTTATTTCGTCAGACGTTGTATCACGTAGTATCATGAATTTTATGGATTTTTTTTAATATCTTATATTTGATTTGATCATTTCCTCATTTTACTAGCAATAATATCATGGTTTCTCATTAGAAACCGCATGAAAGCGTAAACCTCGCAACTCTAGAAGCCAGTTCAGTTACGTTAATGGTTACTTGGATTATCTATTGGTTTACAATGCGGTGTTTGTATTTATTGTGTGTATACCAAAGTTGTAATACTATATTTACATATCTTAGTCTCAAGTAAATAGCGATATTCTGAGTCAACATATGTAACTATCCCAACCTGATTTCAGAACTTAAGTTTGTACCGAGTTCCTATAACCAAACGATCAAAAATTCCAGATTACCTTTTTGCATAAGTTACACTGAATTATGCTCATAAAAACGTTTTTCAAAAGTACTGTTTGATATAGGAAGTAGACTACGTGTAGAGTCAATAAAGACGATTGTTTTTCAAGCTCTATTTAGATAGACCATAAGGTGATAAAATACATAATATTATATAATCTACGTTGCATAATAGAAAGTACCTACATGTACCACTACTTATGACCTACGTCTTATCTCATTTTTCTTTCGATAACATAGCAAACTTAACTGCGGAAACACAATCGGCGTCACGTGTTGACGAGTAGGAAAAACCCTAAAGTTTCATATAAAATGTTTTAGCCAATTGCAGTATCTCATATCGTAGGCCAAGACTTGACTGGCTAGTAGCTCGCAATAATTAGTCGCAGAAGCTAAGTCAAGGGGTAAAGTCTTACAGCATGTTTAGTTTAGTGTAAGTTTAACAATCAACAGCTAATAAAAACTTGCGGAAAATGAAATTGATGTGACCAGTGACTTCTGGAAGTTTTATTTCTGGTAGATTTTTAGCATTAAATGTAATGTACGATAGTTGTATGACAATTTAACCAACTATAAATAAATATTCAATCCATTCATCGTTGCTTATTAGGTACACTTAGATCTTTTACATGCTTTCCTCAAGCACGATAGGTAATAGGTAACGTTATCTATGTAATAAAATTGGAATAGGTAATGAAATTGGAAAAATTATGTACACCTACAATTATGTACTAGGTATAAATAAGACAAATAGGCATAACCGATAATGCGTGTAAAATATGACTGATTTGACATAGATAATACAGATTACAGAAACAACGTGTTCGGTTAAATTCAGTGTGATACAGCCAATACGGTGTATGATATCTAAGTGTGCCGCTAGTGATTCACGTAATGTTGCACACATGTCATTTGTACACGAGAATAATCCTGATTTCTGGAATGTTTATGCATTTTATTATACGAGATTGTTTGTGCACGTCGCGTTTGGAATAAAAATGTGTTTGCGCGTCTGATTATTGCACGGCGTTGTACCTACGATTCTCGACTCTCTGGAGATTGTCATACGACCTTTTATTTACTTTATTTTTTTCTCTCATTTATTTGTATACTGATCTCTATAAAATTACTCCTAAACATGTCTTAAATAAATATAATTATCTTATATATAAAATTCTCGTGTCACAATGTTAGTTACCATGCTCCTCCGAAACGGCTTGACCGACTTGGATTTTTTATGAAATTTTATATGCATATTCAGTAGGTCTGAGAATCGGCTACTATCTATTTTTCATACCCCTAAAACACCTCAATCGCAGCGCGAGTCACGGGCATCAGCTAGTTATCAATATATAGATATATTCATACTACAGAAGAATCTCACTAATAAGGCACTATTTTTAAACCAGAGGGTGCCGGATTATTGGAATGTTCAGATTATTGAATTATACACATAAATTCATACTAAATAAAATAAAGAATTTTATAAAGAGAATAATATATATTTGTAATAATGTTCTAAACGCCTTTTTATAACTGTAACATATCTAAACTAAATAATTACATAGTTTTAAAATAGTCCTTGATTAAGGTCTGTTTTTGTGCAACTTGTTTGGCGTGTTTGGCGTGGGCGGAGTGCCGGATTAGTGAGATTCCACTGTATAGATATATTTATTTATTTAAATGTTACAATAATTACATAAAACTAGACTATGTCCTTAGACGGGATGTAATCTACCGCCATAACAAATTTCATCAAAATCGGTTTATAAGATGGGCTGTGAAAGCATAGCAGACCCGTCTTTTTGCTTCGATTTTCTTAACTGTGTTTTATACGACCTATATTTACAGGTATATCTTACAACATATCGCGGATATGTGACTAATTAAAAATTGAAGAGTTGTTCCATCATAGCTCCCGCAGCGTAAGTACCCGAAGGTGCCTTCCCATAGGCTATATGTTTATGTTTAAATAATAATAATATTATTATTATATGAAATAGCTCATAACTAATAACAAACAACATAAATCGGGGAACAACTTTTTGGGTAATTTATCAATCATTTGACTGTTTTGTTTAGTAGTAAAATTTTAGCGGCAAATGATGTATTATACACTAATAGTAATGATGTATCCTTTCTAGGAAATCACAAGCTTTTAAATTATCTTTAGATAATGTTTAATCTGTTTTAGCTTTGGGTAATTGATGAATAAATCTTTATTTTGAGTTAACCTATGGAAGTCTCTTTTAATAAGTAGAACTAGCTCTCTTCAAACAATAAATACCTAATTGGGCCTTGTATTTAAAAGGACCAGCGATCAAAGGCCAGCTTTGCTACCAAATTGAGCTTTTTTTGGTAGGAAAACTTAATAAAAAAATTTACCACGGTTCAGAATTAACATTACGAAGTTGAGAGTAGCATAAGATGAGACCTTAGATGCCACCATAAAGCAAGCGATAAAATAAAAGTGCACTAGATATCTGTCAGAAACAGAAGCATCTTTAGTGCTGACATTATTAATGGAACGTAGCGTGTTATTTACCAAAACGTAGCCGAATTTTATGGTCGAGGCGTAATGTCGTAAATCGCGGTTGGATTACGTTATGTCGGCGGCTGTCGCAGGACTCATGTCCAATACAGTGTGGTTCATTGGCCGGGGCTTGGGCGTAACAAACGATCTGTTGAGTGACGTCACGGCATGTGCATTGCACTCGCATTGCAACGGAGTTCCCTCTGCATTTATGATAAACGCTTTTTAGAATTTAGTCATTCTCCTTTTTTTATGCACTACAAGTTAGCCCTTGACTGCAATCTCACCTGATGGTAAGTGATGATGCAGTAGCATTAGTAATACGATGGTAGCGGGCTAACCTGTTAGGGGCATGGCAGTTATATTAAACCCATACCCCTATTCGGTTACTACACGGCATCGTACCGGAACGCTTAATCAATTGGCGGCACGTCTTTGCCGGTAGGGTGGTAAATACCCACGGCCGTAGCCTCCCACCAGGCCAGACTAGGGAATATTCAGAAATTATAAATTCCCAAATTGACCCTGCCGGGGATCGAACCCGGAATCTCCGCACGTTAAGACAACAGCGCTACACACTGCGCCACGGAGTTCGTCAAAATACACTTAAATATCATAAAGCACAATGAACTTTAGAAAACCTCGCAGGACGGATTTGAGCTTAAGTGGTAAGGTAATGAAAGAAGGAGTTTATCTGGGTAAAGAAAAAACAGGAAACAAAGAAGAAGAAAAGGGGTAATGGGTAATAGCTTAAGTAACAGTAGTAGATAGTAATTAGAATAGTATAATAATTAGTATCTACCTAGTTAGTTTAGATTATGTGATGGGTACAATATGAAAGGAGTGTAAAAGTTATTAAGTCTGCATACTAGTCTGTTTTTCTGTTTTTTCCTGATGTACCATAGAAGCCTTGTTTGTTATAATATGAAGTTTAGGGGTTAAGTTTTAAATTTGCTTACCTGTGTTCTGATTTCCCGTATGACTTTGCACACTACTACTGGGGTAATCGGTCCAATAATTGATGAACGACACCCAATTGATGAACAAATCCCAGTTTTTATTTAATTATAAGAAGGCGCTTATTTGCTGTATTTTTTCTCGAATCGGCAATACCATACGCGTCTTTAAAAAATAACCAGATAATATTTCACCTATTATTTTTCTTACTAATATTATAAATGCGAAAGTTTAGATAAATGTATGGATGTTTGTTACTCAATCACACCCGAACGGCTGAACGGATCTGGATGAAATTTGGCACAGAGATTATAATCTGGATTAACACATAGGCTACTTTTTATCCCGGAAAACTAAGGAGTTCCCGCGGGAACCATAAAACTTCAATCCACGGGGACTTAGTCGCGGGCATCAGCTAGTAGTTTATAAATAGGGTTGATTTCGGCCACAATTAGGCCTAGATCGGTCAAGATTAGGGCGGTAGGTACTTTTTCAATATTTTTTCTATTTTAGCACAGGTTGCGTTAATTTAGAGCTAAATTAAATGCTAATGCTAAATTAAATTTTTATCAAATAATTAAATATCCACGCATTGATGTAACGTAAAACATTAAGAATTCAGTTCATAGGTGATTTGAGAAAAAAATATTACAAATTGAATTCCGCTTAAATTTTCATCTAATCTATTGGTACGACAAAACAATCAGGAAAACGACAAAATCTGATGGAAAGGAAAGGATAAAACTGTAGATTAAAGTAAGTACCTATCACTCGCTTTATTCTAATATATTTTCATTATTTACACTTAAACAAACATCGTTTATTTAAATAGGAATGTTTGTATAAGTGTAATTAATGAATACGGTTTACGCGTAACACTTGTGTGATGTGTCCGAGTGTAAATCTAACTTTACATTTCAGCTAAAATTATTCATTAGAAACTAGGTTCAGTATTACTTAACTATCTGTTGGTAATAAAACTGTATAATATTAACTTCTGCTTCCATTTTACTGGTTTTAGTAAATAAATAATTATTAGGTAGACCGTCTAGTATAGTTATTTGTAAAATTAAGTATTTTTAAATGCACACCTAATCTTTCCGGAAAATTTTCATCTCACCAGTCGCATTAAAATGCTATTTTTGAATATTTTTCATAAATATTTACACAATCTTACTTGTACCCGATATAGCACTCAACTGTATCTTTCGTCGGCGTCAAAAACAAACTAACTTTGATCATTAATGAAGCGAATAAAAATAAACTTAACAAAAATTTGGCGAGCGGACTAAATTAATCAACCCATAAATTCGTTTTTTTTTGCTATAATTTAAATATCAAAGAATGTTTTTTGTAAGCAACTCGCATTTGACTTTCATGCATTTCCATCGTGTGCATATGTCACCGTAAGATTGTAAAAACCATTATAATCTAACTCGCGAAATTGTAAACTGTCGAAAGATTGTGAACCGTTCAATGTTCTGAGTGTCAATTTTTGAAATATTCGTTGTATTTACGTTTTCTTGCCTGTTTCTTGTAGGTTAGGTTAGGGTTCGTCATAAATAAGCAGGACTGCCCGGCCGCAGGCCCGGCACTTAGGTTCTATCGGGTTAATATAATTAACAGATTACAATCTACCGAAAAATAATGCGTTAAATTGTAATCTTTCGACAGTTTGCAATTTCGCGAGTTAGATTATAATCTAACGGTTTTTACAATCTTACGTGTCACCGTAAGATACAAAGAAGTTAATTCTATTGCCTCCTCGTCGTCGTCGATTATTTGATCTTTTTATTCGTATCTAACTAAGTACCTGCAGTCTATAATAAATCGAAAAATAAATGAAAGTATACCTACTTAAGTACAATTGCCAGCAAATTACAGAGTTCTCACTTCTCACCAAATATGAACGCACTTAATTAACGCGCAACGAACTCGCTTCCTCGAAATTAATCGGGGTCAAAGAATTCGAGTGCATACGTCTCAATTAAACACAACAACGCTCCTAACTCAAACAATAATCACCGCGAGCGTTAGGTTGTAACTCGTAACATTCATCCTTCACGGCAAGTCCTATTCACGTCGGCAGGATCGGTCGGTATCGGTGCTTATAATCGCATACCTTTTAAATTCGGACAATAGGCATTAATTTTGAAAAACGCGAGATAGGAATGTCGTCGGCGCAGATTCGGGCAGGTAGAATTTTTAGCGCCTTTATGATCAGATCCTGGCGTGTCATACGCCACCCACGGCTTCTAATTAAGCCGGTAGCCAACAAAGGCGCCGGGCTGACCATAACACTGTCGGATTATGCGGCGAGAGACGGGCGGGTGAGCGGGTCGTCGGCCGGAGGTGCCCTCGCGTGCTACAATTGCACACAGTACGCCCCCGCGCGACCCGGCACACCAAAAAGTTAGAAAAGTGTGGCACGGTGGGACGCACGATACCATCTCGGCGCCATACAATCCACTTCGCACGAGCGCCGCGTTTTTGACCATTTTGTAACTGTCTGCGAGGCCCGAGCGTCCGCCGACGAAGGCGCGGACGCATTTAATTAGAAATTTACTTTTAAGGGCCCGTGAATTATTGCACACCTTAGAGAATTTAAATGGTTTTGGTGTCAATACCGAGAATCGATAAATGCGGCACTAACAGTTGAGCGATCTGATTTATTTTATGGACCGTTTGCTCGAATTGGTGGTTAGAAGCTTGGAGATCGAATGGTGTTTCGAACTCCAGTTTTATTTTTTCCCTTATCTTTATCGGTAAGAAATTATTTGATTAGAGATCATTCCGATATTCTACTGAAATCAGGTGAACCTGCTTTGTGAACCTTTTTTATTTTAGATGTAAATCTCAGAAGTTATTATTTTAGATAATAATTCTACGTTCACACGAATAAGAAGGTAATTGTATAACTAACCTACTTATTCGCGTGATCGTAGAATCTAGCCTAAATAGATTTAATTTCTCATCGCTGATTCATTTTCGCGTAAATTCAAAGTCCATTGTCTAACAATCCATGTTTCCCAAAGAAAAGTAATAGCTCATTAGTTGGTTTTCGAGTGTGTTAAGTGAATTGCGGAGCACCTCCTACGTGCGGTTGCCGGCTCGTTATGGACTTGAATCAAATGAATGAGTGGTTGTATGAATGGCGCTGCGGTGAAGCCGTAGACACAATGTTACTGTGAGGTGGTGTGTTTTAAGTTGTAACGCAATCTGGCGCGATGAGCAACCAATCGGAGCGTACTTCGACAGCCAGCCAGCGACAAACTAGTTGGCACAGTTTCATTTATAATGACATTTACTCCGTTCTTCCCAGGCATGAGGCAACACACCACATCACAGTAATGGCAATGGCTTTACGGCTTTATGAACTTGAATCAAATGAATGACGCGGTTGCATGAATGGCGTGGCAATGAATGCGAGTCGGAAATGCGAGCTTCTGCACGCTAGTCGATCGCAGCACGTGCATCCGCCAGCGCCGCGTCCTGCATTAGCTACTATCTACTCTATTACTATAAGGGTGTGAGGATATTATTAACTGAGAAAGATTCTTAAAAATAATTGGAAAAATTTGAGGGTACAAAGAAAAATGCATTTCATAACATGAACTGCACGCCACTGGGCACACACCCCTGACAAGTTAGCCTGCTACCATATTAGACTCCATCATCATTTACCACCAGATGAGATTGCAGTTAAGGGCTTACTTGTAGTGGGATCTAAATAAACTTATCGTCGCCAAAAACACATTAAAATGCAGGCAAAATCCGCTACAACGGTAAATAGCCTTGGGAACTAGAAGATGCAACTGACGATTGACACTCATAAGTGATAAGCCTTATCAGTCAGGTGTAAGGCGTACGTATGTACACATTTAGAAAGCTATTGTAGTGCTGGTCCACCGTACAGTGTAAACAGGGATTTATTCGTTTGAACTAGGCTTGATAACGCGAGTCATATCTGAAGCTCTAAATCATCGAAGAGAAATATTTTATTACATGCTTGGCTTCATGTAATTTTCTTGAAAATCCTTTACTGAAATAATAATTCATCAGCGTATCTAGTATCTATCTACCTCTAAACTCTTATGATGTACCTAAGTAGATTTTCTAGAACGCAAGGAGAAAATCTATATGTTCGAGTTCTGAGTCACGACTCACGGAATCACAAATCACAAAGCTCCCACCCGTGCTTTTTATAATATTTTATATGACGGAAAATTCGTTACTTCTGGGCACACAATATTCGTGTACTCGTAGGACCCGATTGTTTTTGTTTAAATGAAAGGTTCTCTTTGTCCATTGAGCTTATATTTCACCAAGATCAATTCAGAGTTGCGGCCTTGAAAAGTTAAGATTTGATTACTTACTCCATGCATCCAAGTATTTAGTCCACTAGCTGCATTTGAAGTTCTTACATGAAATCTTCATCATCAGTCAAATCCAGCATTGCTTACAAGAAATACACGACAACAGGTAAGTATACCTGAGTGGTCGTAAATAAGAGAAACGTTAAATTCCCAACGGAATTGCGTAGCGGAAAACTTATAATGCTTACGTTCAAGACGAACATACGATATTAGTTTACGTAATTAAGGCAAGGCTAGGCAATCTATGAATCATTTGCGCATCGAAGTGATATT
The DNA here is from genome assembly GCA_964035005.1 of Erebia palarica. Taxonomy (NCBI): domain Eukaryota; kingdom Metazoa; phylum Arthropoda; class Insecta; order Lepidoptera; family Nymphalidae; genus Erebia; species Erebia palarica. The sequence continues at coordinate 31,900,812 of OZ035984.1, read as the reverse complement.
TGCATTTTATTTACTACTAGCTGATGCCCGCGACTTCGTCCGCGTGGATTGAGGTATTTTGGTTCCTACGGAAACTCCTTAATTTACCTATGTCACTCTCCAGGTCCTTAACTATACCCATGTCCAAAATCACGTTGATCCTTTGCACTATTGCGGTGTGATTAATGGACAAACCAACAAACAAACACCTTTCGCATTTATAATATTAGTATAATGGAGGCAGTATTCGGTATCACTAAAAACAGCTCTATGCTACGCACTGCGTATTGTATTAAGTAGATACGCCGTTTGTTTCAGTAAATAAAGACGTTAGATATCAGAAGTTGTGTTTGTTGAAAAATCAGCACAGGTGTGGCTTGTTAATTATTAATCATTGCTTCACAAAAGCATAAATTAGCAATAAGTTACTATAATCAATGGCCGTCTGCCCGCGTTCCACAAGTCGTGACGATAGCATACGATAGACTGAGCACACTTGCAACTTGTGAAGATTTCAAAGCCCTTCAATTATATCAGCGGCACGCTATGATGGCCGGTTTGACACATTACAATAGTGATGTGGAATGTGAATTTATTCTCGAACAAAAAACAATTAAGTTTTGTTTTTGTACCTGATTAAATAGGTTTAATAAAACAAAAATGTATATGTTTATTTAATTTATTTGAACGAACTGAATATTTGAACGAAAATGAATATACATACTTTATATGCACACAAGAAACATATGAATACAAAAGATACCAAAAAAGGTGCCACAAAAGGCCATAATTAATCAGATTCGTCCATACTACTATTTTCACTGTCGTCACTGCTATCATCACATACATTAATAATTATATGTTCGTTTTCTATAATATTATCTATTTTCACATCTCTTTCATAATCTTCCCTTATTAATTTAACAGTTCTATTCACAACCTTTTCCCAGTCTCCTTTAGTCACATGTTCACAAGCTTCTTCTAATAATTTTAGCATTTTTTTTGTGGTAAATGGGGGTTCTGTATTGTGTCTTGCAGCATATCCCTTAATTTGAGCCCACACCAACTCAATCGCATTATACTCACAATGGTAAGGCGGTAACCGTATAACTCTGTGCCCATGTTCTAATGCTATTTCGTCAATGACGTATCGGATCTTGGTTGGTTTGTTTTCTTTTAAAAGACGTACTAATTCCGCTTTTAACATATTCATGTTTGCATCTACGCCATTTTTACGAAGCCATGCGACGATATCAGCTTTCTTTTGGGATTGGGCAGGTGGCTTGTCAATTTGCATCGAGTGGTATGGGGCGTTGTCCATAATTATAATAGATGGTTCAGGGAGGCTACACAACATTGAGGTAAACCATTCAGTAAACTTTTCTCCATTCATGTCTTCATGATAGTCTCCAGTGGTTTTTGACGCAAAAGCCATGAGAGAACCTTCGACAAACCCGTTGATGGTTCCGGCGTGACAAATTATAAGTCGCGATCCTTTTCCTACAGGAACTTTGGAAGTAGATGCTGCTGTGTCATCGTTCCAAGAACGGCCTACAGTATGGTTAGCATTAAGCCATGTTTCATCCAAGAACACAACATTTTGCCAATTTTTGATTTCTTTCACTTGCCGTAAAAAAGTATACCTTGCCATCGCTATATCAAATCTTTCCATCAATATTTTGCGTTTGTTACATTTTTTGTATCGAAATCCAATGGTCTTCAAAATCTTCGTTAAAGAACTTTCCCCACCGAAGAATAATCCAGCTTCCTTCAGTGAATGCACCAACTTTTTTCTTGTTGGATACTCCTTCTGTAAATAGTAGCCGTAAACATGTCTTCGGATAGCATCGGCATCAAAGCTATCGATGCCTACGACTGGTTTTGCTCGTTTTCTCTTTTTTGGTGTGTGAAGTTTATTTTCTTCTGTGCCAGTCTCGCCATATTTTTTTTTAGTTATCCGTCTAACAGTTCGTTGTCCAATATTAAGCGCATCAGCTACGCGTTCAACCACTGACGTTATAGGTAAAATTGGCCCTCCATTTTGAGCTTCACGATCGAAATAGTTACGAAGGCGTATTACGAACTCACGTGTCTGACTATTTAGAACAGTTCTCTGCGTACGTTCGGTCATATCGACGAAATCCACAACAAAGGGCTTGAACAGAGTCCAAATTAACGAGCAAGGGTCAACAGTAATGCAGTATCAATATTTGAAATCCAAAGCCAGGTCAAAACTATATCACAATCGCATTGCACTGACAGTTTATACTTTTCGAAGCAACGTCAATTCGAAACTGCTTTGTTTTGCATTGAGCATTGACGCGAGTTTGCCGGAGGTAGTAGTTGTGCTAGCCAGCGATCCTATGTGACGATCGTATTAGATTCCATTTTTAAAAATTTATTGATATTTTTTTGCGATTTCAGAGGTTTGTCCACATAGTGAAAATTGTTCATATTCACAAGTACATTCACCCCTTAAATGGTGCAAACTGATTTTTCTACACTTGTATACATTTAAGAAATCAATTTAATAAATAAATTTTGAGTCCTAAACCTAAAACTACATTCGATAAAATTTATGAATCTCTGCACATCACTATCGTCAATAAAGTAATACAATTATTTCCTTCAAAGTCGTTATCAATTAATACGGAACTTCATGAGCGGACAAACGTCAAACCGGCCATCATAGCGTGCCGCTAGATTAGTGTCAATAATTCAGTTGATGACAGATAATATAGAATCATGATATCGTATAGCTCTGTGAGGCACTGTCAGTTGTCGCGATATTGTTTCGATTAACTCTGGATTTATCGCTTCTTCATAAAAATTGAGTTGGACACATTGAATAGCGAAATCTAAGTAAGTCGAGTTCGATAACATTCGTTGATGTTGATAGATATATTATTTAACAAATACTTACCTATTCAAACCTCAAATCTAAAAGCGAAGCTAAAGCTATTCATTTTATTAATTTCCGTTTAACCAGCTATTTGCCATTGCTGTAATACCCACCTAATAAACGGAAGTGTTCGCAATAAAGCAATCAGTTGCATGAATAAACTCTACATACCTTACGTTTGTACTTGCTAGTAGTATAGCGCTTCCATTCTTTACATAATATAGATATTTTAGTTGGTGATATAAGTTCTTACATTTTTACTGTTTCTTTTACTTGGACCCTGAAATAAAATGTTATTACCATTAGGTAGGTATTTGAAGAATACATATTTCCATAGGTGTTGTGAAAAACTAGTCAAAATCTAAAAATAACCGATTCATAAAATAGCATAGGTTAAAAATTAGGTAGATACCTATATTGATTTTAGCAAATCATTCTCGGAAAAGATCAGTCATCCTCCTTATAAATTGTAGGTAATACCTAAAATACCCAGCCACTTATAATCCCGGCTCAATAAATATTTATTCACTTCCAGATCTCGCCAAATGGTGCACTCAAAATCACTCACAGAGCCCCTTTTGGCGCCAAATGTCAATTTTGCAGATTACCCATCGTTGGCCAGCCAATAAGTACTTCTATCTGAAGCGTCTATTGAAATACCGCACTTATTTCGTGCCTTATATTGGCGATAATGGTGTGATGAGAGAGTGTTTGCTCACGCAACTTGTAATGGATCCGAGCACTCTTCTCAATCGCTCGCCAAACGTGTTATGGATAAATGCTAGTGTGACTTTCATATCCTAACTGCTTGAGCGTTGAGCTTGCTGCACTCATCATACTATGTATTGCATATATTTTATGAATCACTGTATTTTGCTAAGGCATATCATGGTAATATGACTTTTGAGAATACAGTGATATCGTACGCGTGGATTTAGGTTTATAAATGTGTATTTGTTCTTTCCATGTCAACGCGTCAATAAACTTCTGCAAAAGTGACAGCAATTGAATTATTAGTTTAAACAGTTTTGTGCAAGACGGCGTAATTGTCATACGTAAAATAAAATGATTAAATCTGACTAAACAAGTAATATATTACGAATTTTAAATATTTAGTAAAAATTAAAAAACTTTCTAGTCTAGAAGTCACTATAATGCGCAGATGATATCTTGTGTAGGTAGCATAATATGCCTGTAACCTGAAGAGTGAACCAGAAAATCGCTCTGACGACTTGTCGTCTATCTGTCTACCGATCCACGCGCCATTTGCAACATTCCTGGAGTCTGGAGACACTGGACGCATCTTTTTTAAAATTTGTAAGACTTCGCTAGAAAAGAATAAGTGCTTTTCGATATGTACGAAAGATTTTCTTTATAAGTACTATTTATGTTATTTTTTTTTACTTGATGAATTCCAATATTTTATTTTATTTTATTCATAAGGTTCGCTAGCGATTTTTACAAAGGATAATAATAAGTTACATAAATTCATCGATACATGCCAATGTATGTAAAATCATATGAAAGCAAACACTACATGCATATAAGTATCTCATATATAACATGGTTAAATATAAATTAATTTAATAAAAAGTGATACAATAGAAAGAGCCAAAAACGAGTTAAAGAGAACTCAAACAGAAATTAATTAAAAGTACAATAGATTATTTAAAACTACAATTAGTTAAACCTAGGCTAATTTAAGTTTTGTATCAAATATTAATATTTAATTTCACAATTTTAAGTGCACATCTACTAAGATTGACCAAAACAATAAACAATGAATAAAAAAAAAAAAAAGTTATATTATATATAATAATATATAATAATTATTATACCCAAAATAGTTTTTCCCCTAGACTAAGAAGCTACAAAAAGCGATCGTCAGATTTTCCCTAAAAAAACATGTCAGATACTTACGGAAAAACTTCCTAATATAATAAAAAAATTGGTATCCCCCCTCTGAGTAGGAATAAAAAAAATATCTGAGGTATCCCTATTGTGTGTATTAGATACCACATGATTTATCTTTAATTGAATATCTTTTTCATTATCATTAGTGTAATTCCGCTCTGGTAAATTTGGAGGGATAGTAATTATTAGGTTTACACACTTATACGATTTTGTGTTATACTTATACATTTGCAATAATTTTTCCAAATACAATTAAGTAATTTACTTACCATTCTTCCATTACATATTATGTCATGAACTCATAACTGATGACGACGAAATTTTTCACGCAAATTATTGTAACCAATATTCATTAAGTTGTATGAATCGGCACTCGGCAGCTCCAACGGTTGAAGTGTTTACACAATGAAACGATTTTGTTTTGCTAACATTGAAATTTGAGTAGGTAGTTATTTGAATTGGACAGTTTACTTTATTAAATAAATAAAGATTAGTAAGCGTTTTATATTAATAACCGCAAAGCAGGATTAACTTTATAAGATTTTTTAAAGTTTTTATTTAGTTTCAATAAACAAATAGCTGATGCCCGCAACTTCGTCCGCGTGGTTTAAGTTTGTTTTATTCCCGCGGGAACTCCTTAATTTATGCCACTCTATAGTACTTACCTACCTCAACTATACCCATCCAAAAATCACGTCGATCCGTTGCTCCGTGGCGGCTTGATTGAAGGACAAAACAACAAACAAACACACTTACGCATTTATAATATTAGTATGAAGTATTATTTACATTTTAAATACCAATAGATTAAAAGATTCAGTAATATTAAAATCTTAAACTAGACTTAAGTATGTAAAGTATTTCAATAAGGAACTGTAACAAAATTGTGATACATATTGAGTAATACAATTGAGTAATACTTTTATTGAGCCAAAATCAGTGAAGTCGTCGTATAAAGGTAAGCTGCGCGACACCGTCAAACGACTCGAAGATACGATTATTTCTAAACAGGCTGTCCGGTTGTACAGTTGCAGACCTTAAATGGTCAGGTGGCGCCAGTTTCTCTACCATAAACGCAACAGCTATGCAAGGCAGTGCAGTGATTGATCCACCACCTAGGAAAACCAAACACAAATTCATTGCAAATCTTTGTACTATTTCAACATCTTCGCGCAAATAATATACTACTACTATATTCTGGAAAATCAGGTGCATAGTAAAGGGCCGAGATAATTTTTCTTTCAACTGAATCTGTCCCATGACTTAATATGTCTTGCTAAATGTAGCTCCTTTAGTTCTTACATTTCCACAGCTGGGGGCTGCTCGCGTAACTTATACTAACTAATACTTTTTCTCCTTGAAGATTGAGTTGATGGATTCACTAGCGAAATAAGAAAATAACAATAAATCTATGTTTATTTATTTTACTATACCATGACTCTTACGCTTAGTTTTAAATCTCTAAATAACAGTCCGGAACCGTGTTAACTATGTTTCGAAACATTTATTAACAACCATCAAAATAGATCCTTTAGTAGGTAGTCTAGGATAAAAATACCTCGCGTCAAGCGCATGCGGCGAAAATAAAAGTGATATTAAAAACTTTGGGCGTATCGAGCCGCTCTAAATCCTCCCAGATCGCACACTGTCAAAATATTGTCAAAGTGAATTCCTCACGTCCAATATATTATATGGTTTTCCACTTGGCAATAATCCTAGCGATTTATTTCGATCTCGGTGGATATTAAACCACATACCGCATATAATTATATATTATATTATCTAGGCGTCGCGTCGTGTCTCTCTGGTTCGGGAAGTTCGGTTGTTGAACCTCTTTCTATAGAGGCTGAGACTATTGGGCGACTGGGCAAACGCATTCAGGTATTTGTCGTGGCGGGAGCGGCGGCTGGGTGTCTCATTGTCATCTCTATATATTTAGTAGTGACGACGTAGCACACTCTCGACCGGAAGTGTCTGTCGTCAGCGCGAGCGATGGACGGACTGCACCCTTATACCCAGTCAGCCATACACACCCATACAAGATACACCCATACCATGCAGTGGTCATTTGGCAAAGCCCACGAGTCTGTATGTTGACCAACATGCAAATTGTCACGCCTAGTTTTAAACGTAATACTTGACGCATTTTCTCATTATTGACGTCGAACGCCCCTGATTACAAAGATGATATAATTAGACGGCGAATTATAATTAGTACGCCGGTAAGTACACTATCGTCGACAATTGCCAATTACCGCAACGCGATCACAAGCGATTCTGTTGTTAAAAGTCTGTGTTGAAAACATAGAAGATAGAAATAGAATAGGTACGTGTTGCTGACGTAGGGTTGAAAATGTCTCGTTCTTGTATTTAATGCGAAAGCGATATTTAAAGCGGATATGACAGAATTGAGCATGGAAAAATTGGCCGGGAATGTATTGAAGTTTACAAAAATAAACTTTTCGATTATTATCCTTTATAGCTTTGTGAAGCATTTCCATTAACTCTAAATCAGTCTTAAATGCTGTTTCAGCTTTTCCACGAATTTTCTTTAGAATTTGGGGAAAATTAAGATAATTTATATTACCTATGTACTGGATTAATTTAGCATCCATCGACTGTGATTAAAATAATACTAGTACAAGTTGTTACGACTGAATTTGTCGATTCTTTAAGTTTAATCCCATGTTTATAAGGTTGTGTCACGCCCACATCGCGCCCACAGCACTGGTCATCGGTCAAATCTAAGTTTATTGCTGACCAATTTACTTATGTTTTATCTAAACAAATACCCATTGAGTGGGAGCCGCTTTGTCGTGATGGCCTGATAATTGCCTGGTAGTTGTAAATGCGTAAGAATGTTGTGGGTGAATAAACTGATAGCCAGAAATGTCGTTGGTATAGACCATAATATGTAACTCCTCGGTGGTCGTCGGTATAGGTGATTTTTAAACTCTCGTTCGTAGGACATGACTCATGATAAAAATATTGAAGAGAAGCAAATAGTTGCATTTCTCATCAAAAGACTAAATACTAATCTAAAGACTAGCTGATGCCCGCATAATAAAAATATGCATATAAAATTTCATAAAAATCGATCCAGCCGTTTCGGAGGAGTATGGTAAGTAACATTGTGACACGAGAATTTTAAATATAGGAGAGATTTTACTTATTTAGTAGTAGTATAAGAAGCTAGGTTTGTGGTTATAATTCAGTGACAGGAATTTGGGTTAAACCTGTTGTGAACTCTTATCTTTAAGAAATACAAGTACCTACTTAGCACCAACTATGAAATTTAAACTTTTATGGTTTTTATCCGGCCCTGTTTTAAACGGTGATACTTGTTCTTATCTTTGTACTCGTATCTACTCGTATATGAAAAATTGTAAGTTTCAGAAATTCATACAGATGGCCATTATAAATTAATTTCTTTCTTTTAGGATTTATCTCGGTGTTTACATAGTTTGTTTTTAAATACCTAACCGGAATTTTATTTTGTTTGTGTGCTAGATATTATATAGAACATTACAATTAAATACCAGTACAATTAATGAACAAAGGACTATAATAAATAAGATCACAATCAATTTTGAAGTAAGCAATAAGAATGGGCACAAGAAATATATACTTCCATATATATAAAGTTCAAAGTCCTGACTGACTGACTTGAAATTTGGAGGGTGTGTTCTTTGTGAAGAGTAGGTATCCACTAAGAGAGGATTTTTCGACATTCCACCTCTAAGGAGGTCAAATAGGGGTTTAAAGTTTATACGAAAGTCTGTTATTTGTCAATTTATATGCATGAAACTTGGTATTTGAGTTACCGGTTCAAAATGAAGAAATACGTGATTCGCCATTTTTGAAAATTCTACCCCCAAATGGCTGAAATATGGGATGAAAGTTTGTGTGAGTCCTTTATTTTACAAGATATTTTTCAAGTTATATCTACGAAACTTGGTATTTTGGCTTTCAGTAAAAAAAAAAGAAGCACGATGTCACAATTTTTAAAAATTCCACCCCCAAAGGAACAGAGGTTGAAAGTTTGTATGAAAGTCTGTAATTTTTCAAGCTGTAGCCATGAAATTCACAGTTTTTGAAAATTCTATCCCCAAGGACATCAAAAAGAGAGCTTGTCCTTCAATCACACCACAACAGAGCAACAGATCAACGTGATTTTTTTGCATGGGTATTGCAAGGACCTGGAGAGTGACGTGACATAGGCTTCTTTTTATCCCAGAAAATTAAGGATAGCCTATGGGAATTAAAAAAACTTATGCCACGCGAACGAAGTCGCGGGCATCCGCTAGTCTGTTATAAATTAGCTGCCCATGGCTGCAATATAATCTGATGGTACTTAACTGTTAAGAGATGAAGTCGTTTAAGATGGATACGACCTAACCTGGGAAAGGTTTGACAGAATGTTGATTGGACATAATGCCAGCTTGGAAATGTATATCACGCCACTGTCACCCCACAGCGTTGCTCTGTCTAGACCAGGGATTCCCAAACTTTGCAAGGGCAAGAGACCCCTTTTCTAAAATGAACTAGTATCTCAGACCCCCATAGCCAGATTACTATAAATATCTCTAGTTTTCCTATTGATACACAATAATTAACAATTAAAAAACTTTGCTTTTCTTAAAAAAAATTAAGAAAATAAATAGACATAAAAGGACTTGACCGGTGGAACTATGGCAGCTTGCCTAGGTGTCAAAAATCAATGTGCAGCAATGATTTCTTTATTATTGTAATTGTAATATTTCACTTTTTTCAGATAAAAAAGTTTCAGGAGTCTGAAGGCTCGGAAAACTGCGAAAATGAACAAAAAAAGTTTCACCAAAAGACTGCTTTCCCACACTAGATGGCGCTATTTATTGTGTTGAGCGAGTCTAAAAAAATATTTTCAAGTATTATTTCTTTATTATTGTAATTGTTATATTTTATAGTTTTCAAATAAAAAAGTTTCTGGAGTCTGAAGCCTCTGAAAACTGAGAAAATAAATAAAAAAAAGTTTCACCAAAAACTGCTTTCCCACACTAGATGGCGCTAGTTATTGTGGTGAGTCCAGAAAATATTTTTAAGTATTGCTCACTACTTTTGGTTAACAAGTTCAACTATTCGACCACAGATGGCAGCATATGCAATGTGAAAGGGCGTTCCTTTAAACGCAGTATTTCAAAATGCTTTGTTCGATCTATTAGTTTGAGACTTGTCAAAAAATAAAAATAATTATAAACAAAACATACATTTCCTTTTCATTACTATTTAATTGATCAAAAATAAATCATTCATAATATTATAATGACTAAGGTACTCAAATGGTATTCATGTAGGGTTACAAGATTATTATTAGGCATGGATATAATGGAACGTCAAAATGGAGTAGTGCTTAAAGAGGAAAGCGGACGCTCAAGATTTAAACAATAAACGTACTGTTTTTTTTGTCATTTGAACCCTGACCTTATTTGGAATAATAAATCCATAATAATTTCGTTTTGAATTTTTAAACCTTACTGTAAAAACGGAAATCCTGCACATTGTCCCGAATCGGAGGGCAATTACTGGTCATGTCCTTTAGTAAATATCAAGTCTAATTAATAATCACACTTATAATTTAATTAAATTACGTAAATACTTATGTAGGTAATTATTAAAAAAAAACTATATAACAACAAAACAACTAGACTATAGACGTACCTGTCGTACGGCTGTTAGGAAGGAATAGTCTCCTTAGACTCTAGCCACTGTAGTGTTCACCTACGCAAAGTAAGCTTCAAAAAGGCGACCATACAAATATGGTTGTTTAATTTTTTTGCCAACGTTGTTTCTGAAGATAATTACCGGACTTTAATTGGTTTTAACTGAATTGGTTTCGTACAAATTACGCAAGAGGTGACATACCACCCACGTTATCAACGGCATCTTTGCAACGTAATCGCTGCTGCTGTGAGGCTGACTTACTTATTAATTTGGTTGTAACACGCAATAAATATAGTAACAATGATATTTTTTATCTTCTTTTTATATATAAAATTCTCGTGTGACACTGTTAGTTACCATACTCCTCCGAAATGGCTACACCGATTTTTATGAAATTTTATATGCATATTCAGGTCTGAGAATCGGCTACTATCTATTTTTCATATCCCTAAAACACCTCAATCCACGAGGACGGAGTCGCGGGCATCAGCTAGTACAGTATGTAATTATTATAATTGTAATTGTGCAGTAGTACAACTGTTTACACGGTTAAGCTAAATTTTCTGTTATAGTATGAAAATTTCACCGTCAGTATTTGTAGCAGATATAAATTTTAAATACTGAATATTTCCTTGATTAATAGTGGTTACAGATCTGTAGCATAGAAGAAGTTTTATATTTATTGAAAAGTCTGATTTCCTAAGGAATCAGTCGTCGTTTCTACCGACAGAGGTAGATCTTAGCCTAGGGAAATAGATCTCCACGGGAGACGGTCTTTTGTCGCTTATAGGCCTATTACACTGCACTTTCTACAGGGCCCTGTGGTAAGGGTGGGCGTGACCGCTAGTTGGAGCGTCGCTTATTATACAGCAATAAGGATCAAATTAGGGACCCTTACTCTCTAAACCTTATTACACTACACTGATTCAAGTATAAGGGTCCCTGTGAAAAGTGCAGTGGCTATTACTTCTAGCGGCTCCCAGATTGAGACTCCCAGCTGAAACTCTCTTTAAGATTGAGATCGTTCATACACCTAGTGGAGGGTCGTCCAACACTGCACTTTCTCGTGCTAGGCTGCCTTTCAAGCACCTTGCAGGACATTGCTGCTCTAGTAATATTATGTGATGGTCAACTCTGTGGTGGTGGCATAGTTACTCACTAATAAAATAGTTTAGATCGCGATAAAAAATATTAACTCTAACCGTTCATTTTAATAAAATATGAAGTAAAATATGATACTTTCATTCAAATTTATGGTCAGCCTTGACTTGAAATTGTAATTTTAAAGAAACGTTCAAAAACAATAGTTTACGAAACGTAAACAATTATTTTTCAAACGTAAACGTTAAATAAGTTTATAAAAAGGTAATGACAACTGTATGTAAAGTTGTTGACGATTTTCACAAATTATTATGTAAATTCCTATTTGGAAATGTAGAGTCGGTGATTCATAAATAACATATAATACTTATAAATAAATATGTAACATATACTTATATCTACCTAATTATTTAGGTAGGCATTAAAGCTTTTCTAAACACAGAAAAGTGGGTTGAATGAATTAATAATATATCTAAATTTACGTATATAGAAATAACTGAATGCCCTAGATGAAATGGAGTATATACTTAATTCAATACCGATGAATTTCCAATAAAAATAATAAGCAAACTGTTACAGTTTTAATTTAGAAGATGATCAATATTAGTAGGTACGTATATTTTTATTATTTAATAAATACTTTTAGATAAATCATTTAGCTTGGCATGCCGGCGATGTATCGTACTGGATAGGCACTTGGCTTGCTTTTGGTGTGAACGCGCGGATAACTTTGTCGGTGTTAGGACTACCACCTTAATAAATGAATTTGTAGGACTCGTTAGTTGTTATAACCAGGTTTAAGTAAAGGTATACAATAGTTACAGTTAAAATAAAGTAATCAATCCCATACACAGTAGATCTAACAGCGACTCTGATAATCGTCCATTTTCTAAAATATTTTTAAAAAATCGGCTTTGGAATATGATTCTCATATTTCTTTATATTATAATATATTCTATATACATATATTTTCATGCTAGATGATGCCCGCGACTTCGTCGCGTTTAAGGTTAAGGATTAAGGGTTTTTTTATTGCCGCGGGAACTCTTTAATTTTATGAAAATATTATGCCTATGTCTTTCTCCTGGATACATACTATCCCCATACCAAATTTCATCCAAATCTGTCGAAGAGACAATAGTATCCTATGTCCTTCCCCTCGATCGAAACTATCTTCAATTTTCCGGGATAAATAGTTGCCTATGCCCTTTCCCAGGCTCTAGACTATCTCTGTCCCAAATTTCATTTAAATCGGTTCAGTAGTTTAGGCGTGGTTGCGTAACACACTGACAGACAGAGTTACTCTCGCATTTATAGTATTAATATGGATATACTATTTGGCTGAGGCTGATCACGGTGACGACGAATTCTGTGTGTGTGTGAGTTCTGTGCGGGCTGTGTTCCACAGTCAAGACAATCCGTAAAATCCTTGAGAACTGGTGAAGCTAGCCCGCGCGGCGTGCGCAGTGCAGACACAGCGCCAGCGGCGGTGGCCCGCGTATATTTTTATTTGCCGATATCGCTAGCGGCGCCTGCTCCATTAGTCATGTGACAGTATCGACACAACATCGCCCCTCTTGGCCCTCTTTTAATTCCATCGATGCCGGGCCGAAGCTGCAGTATGCAAATTTACACGAAAGGAACAACTGATGAATGATATACTGACGCGCCAGAGTATGTTCACGCGATTCCCTCTGATGTATCGCGTTAATGGCGGCACGAATATTCAGCGATTGGATAGATGGTTGTTAAGCCCCATTTGTACGTTGGGCCAATGGGTTCGGCAAGTACACTAAGGCTGAGATCTATAGAGCGTACTTTGACTTTGCTCGGACTTTACTTTCGAGCTAAGACAATGTCGGTATTTATAGCTTAGTATTATATAACTTCCAAAGTCCAAGTCAACTAAATCGACGACTTAAGAAAAACTCAGATTAACTTTAAATTATAATAAATAAAAAAAACATGTAGACCAGTGTTATTAATGATAATAATATCACATTTAAAATAGAGTGTGGTGAAAGTGAAATTGATATCTGCGTTTAATTCCCAACCTATATATTCTTTCTAAAGTAGAAAGAACAGTCTCTATATTCTCTAATGTGGCTTTCTATTGGTACCAGAATTTTCAAAATCGGTTCAGTAGATCCAGAGATACAACCTCACAAACTCACAAACTTTACCACTTTATAATATTAGTATAGATTACTAAATACAATTCAGACTGATTTCGATTTTTAAACATCAAAATTGTTAAATTTTATACAGTAAATTCAAGAACATAATGCGTGGAATGAGGCTTCCACAAATTTATTTAACTTAATTTAGTATAAATTAAGTCAAATAAATTAAGTCAAAGTATTTGACTTTATTGAGTATTAATTCGAAATCAAAGATTATGCTGAGCATACACTCAGCCAAGTTTTTCGTAAGTAAAGTCTGAGCTAAGTCAAAGTACGGTCTACTTACTAAACTAACATAAATACTTGATTAAAGAATCTTGGCATAAATCGAAAAAAGCGTTCACACGGCGTCGCGCATTACCGAAACGTGTCGAGAACCTAGATAAATAATATTTAACTATGTATTTGGAAGAACTGACTAGATTATTATATTTTGATAAAATAGGTATAGGATTATTTAACTTCAAATGTAAAGTTTTACATATAATTAGTTTACTTATAAAACTTGGAACTGGAATGAAATAATGTGGCCAATTCTGTATAGCACAATCTCTAAACTAAAATGATACCTATATACCTACTTCGTTCCCTTTCTGCAGAGAGTAATAGGAAAGGGTTAGCAATATTTTTAATGCTCTCATTTTAGTTTAGTTTAGAGATTATTTAAGAAATCTATACTTGAATAATAATATTATAAATGCGAATGTTTGGATGGATGGATGGACGCCGCACACACACCCACATATATTGGCACAGAGATATTTTTGTTCAAATAAATTTTTACAAGTGATTTTGATTCCTGAAAGAGTGAACGTTTCATATTTTAAAATTAATACATATAACCTAACCTTAGCAAATTAGGTACCCATGTAATAACAACAAACATGCTACATTAAAAGTGACCCAAATTTGCCACGTATTTGAACTAGCGGTGATGGTTTCGGTAAAATTAAAAATGCAATGAGCGTATTGCTGTTCTCGTACGAAGCTCCCACGACCTGACCAGAAACCTTAAAAGATTTTAATTAATTACCTACTACGTTGTGGGTAGTAGGTAATTAATTAAAATCGTGTACGTCGAATCATGGAAATAACAAAAAAACTATTTTTGATTAAAGGAATTTTTGAATATTCATGAGGAAAACTTGACAGAGGTTGATCCGTGATTGATATGCTCGAAAATACATATACGATGTGTTTCATGAAGAATTTCATGATCATAGGTACTTATCTCATTTTATTCAAAGGCACCGATTCTACCTTCTTGAAGTTCTTATATTTTCTGTAGCAGGAGGTTTCAGTAGGTTACCCTTCTTTATCTTATCCGAGCCACGGAAATCATAATATTGTAACACATCACAGCGCTAAAAACTTCATGAATAAAGAAAAGAAAAAGAAGTAAAAAGCATCGACCTTGTTGTTTAGTAGCGATCGCTGCCAGGCAATCTTAGAACTACTCGTAGGAAAAGTTAAGCAGAATGAAGAATTAAGGTCCTTAACCCTGGTAAGAGATTAGAAGCGTGTCAATATCTCACTTACGTAATATTTGAGTATCATACAGCGTTGTGCACAGGAATAGTGTGCGTCGGCGTCTGCGCAAGGGTCAATGCGCCGGCTGACTCACCATGAGACACATGTACCTACGCTATCACAATATTACTTTCTTATAAGGTTGTCGCGTTTAAATAATGCATGTAATGTAACTGGTCGCAATTTGTGCGTCGAGGGCGTTCAAGAGGGGTCGGCCGTTCTTAAGTGCGTGCATCGTGAATGATTCCGCCGACTGTGGTGGCTGGAGTGTTTGTTTACAGCTAATGAAAGCTTGTTTACGATCATTGGTACTGAATTTCAGTTGTTTTGTATACTTGGATACAACTACTGATTTTACATAAAAAAGTTATTTTAATCTTTCGAATTTATTATTCTAGTAAATGATGTTTATTTTGAATACAATGGAATTTAATTAGAACACGATTACAGCTGTTTAAAATACAAAAGAAGTACTTTAAAAACCTACAAAGGAAACTGTTCATCAAGGACGGTGGTAAAAAGGCCGTGAAGGCATGTGGTTTCGCGCCTCAGATATCGGTTCCATCTTAAACAGCCGCATCCATTGCATACGAAATCAGGGAGGGCCCTTAGTAGGATCGCTAACCGACGCGAATTTTCCGGGACGTCCTACTTTTGTTAGTCACTAAAATCGATCTTTATTTTACTCCGTTCTCATTATAAAAATTCGTAATTAATTAAAACCCTAAAAATTACACAATTTTATAAAAAAATGTGATCACCAACTTGCATAGTTAAAATAGATATGGAAGTCAAAGTATTAATGCTAACTTTAAAATGTCAACCATATTTCAAGTAAATTCATTTGCTGTTCGTAGAGTCTAAGGAATAATTTCCAAGCGTAGGTACCTAATTAATGCAGGTGATCAACACACAAAAAAAATATATTGATTGGGACGATAATTTAAGATTAAAATGTTATTTATGCGACCTTAAGAGTGTCATAATGAGTGCCGCTGAAACGATATAATTGATTTGTTTGCCCTTATATTTAAATTTAAAATATATAGGTACTTACCAGCATCCGTCAGTATAGCGCACCGTAAGTAAGTTAACGTTAATCAGAAGGACGATCGACAACGAAATGAAATATAAGTACCGCACCAGCACAAGACTGGCATTAAATACATTGTCGTAAATGATTTGTTTGCCTTTATATTTTAACTTTAATATGTTAAATTTACGAATGCTGGTAAGTACCTTTATATATTTCAACTTTAAAATATAAAGGTGCTTACCAGCATTCGTCAGTACAGCGCGCCGTAAGTAAGCTAACGTTAATCAGAAGGACGTTTTAGCAAGTCGACAACGAAATGAAATATACCGCACCGGTTCAAGACTGGCATTAAAGACATTATCGTATTATCGATCAACGTCCTCAAAGCGGCCTGCAATTAGTAGTTTCTTTAAGCGATGTACCAGGTTCGTACTTGACGGACCTCCCGTGAGAGACGCCGTCGCCTGACGACGCCTTCTTGTCTTTATGAAATTATCACAAAATTGAGAGATAAAGTCCGCTCCCTGACGTGATAATAGCGGCTTCGAGCGAGTAACTTTGCCTATTTAAGGCGTGCGCTGAATCGACGAGGAAATTGTAAATTGCTGTTGCTGTTCTATCATTGTTCATATAAATATCTCGTTAATTAATATTGCTTTCTTGTATTGGCAATAAATAACCTTAAATATTGTCATCTTTCGAAGTCAAGCTATAAAAAAATACCTACGCCAATAAGCATAATTAAATATGCGATACAAGTACACAAATATGGCTTGTAATTAGTAGTTTATTTAAGCGAAGTACGAGGTTGAAACTTGTCGGACCTCCCGTGAGAAATGCCGTCGCCTGACGCTGCCTTCTTGTCTTTATGAAATTATCACAAAATTGAGAGATAAAGCACGCTCCCTGACAGAATAATAGCTCCTTCGGGCGGCAAACTTTGCCTATTCAATTCGTAAAACGAGGAAAACCTTTGATTTATATTAAGATTTAGACGTAGAGTTATGTGATATGGTAAAGCTTTATACTATAAGTTAAACAGTTTTTAATGATATTATAATGCAATATTTCTATCTATATATTTGATCTCTAGTATCAATAAAATAAAAACCAGTAGTGTGTTGTAGTACGCTCTTAAAATACATGAAAAACAACGCCGTGGGGCGGCATCTTGGTCCGCGGCGGAGCTTGCAAAGGGCGCTCGGTTTCCCTTAAAAGGCACTGTCACTTACGAGAGACCTTTCATAACACTTAATAAGATGCAGTACGAGTGTAAATTTTCGTGATGAATCCGTGAGAGTAGTCACGAGGCGCCCGGGGGCCGTGGGACACGCGGACTTTGTTTTATTTTTAATGCTTTATGTTGTGCCGGCAGCTAATTACACGGCGGGTTGCTTTTTAACGAGAAGTCATTCAGTTTAACAGCACGCGCACGCGCAGTCGTCACACCTACGCACCTTCTCAATAGTATCAATGTACACTTCCCTTTTCAGTAAAACCATACAAACCAATTCGGTCCTTTTAATCTTAATAGTAATTAGTTTGTATTGAGAGTAGGAGTACCTACTCTCCATTTACTTTTTTATTAGAATATATTAATATAGGAAATAGAATACGTAAATATTAATACAGGAAAATGCTTAAGATCACCTGGAACAGCTTTACACCTAATACTAAGGTACTGGAATTAGTCCCAAAAACAGACGACTCATGTCCACCATCATGCGAAGAAAACTGGCTTTCTTCGGATATTTGCAAAGCCCAGGAGCCCAATCCTCACTTCCAAGACTAGTTTTGGAAGGAAGGATTTCAAGCAAGATATGTCGATTTTGTCAACTTTTAGAGTTAATCTTTCAATTAGATAATTAATTTACCTCATATAATGATCCAAGAAATAAAATCGAGGGCATATTATCTACTACTAGTAAGAAACATACATAGTAGTCCGTTGCGATTCTATTCATTTAAGACTAAATATATTTAGAATTTATCGTCAAACCTTACGACCCACCTACAATTTATGCGAGACAAACATATTGCGATTGCAAAGCATTTATTTTGTGTCGTCCGAGTTTATAACAGGAATATTGCAATTCCTACTTCGTTATAGTCAATAAAGTAACTATGAAGATAGTTAGATACCTATCGTCATATTCATATTAGAAATTTCACAATATTGTCTAAATTTACATGATTATTTGAAAATTGTTTTTAATAAAATGTTAGATTTAAAAATGTGTGTCTGTCCATCTGTCTGTCTGTTTACCTGCTACACTTTAACGGGCCATCTTTTTAACCGATTTTGGTGTAATACGGTATAGTGATAGGTTGCATACCTGCAAAATTAAGGAGTTACCACGGGAATAAAACAAATTAAATTCACGCGGACGAAGTCCCGGTCATCCTCTAGTATGTTAATAATGCATAGGTATTAATCATGAAAATCCATCGATGTAAAAACACACAGAAGTGAGAGCTCCATGCACATGAAGGCAAAAATTCTTGCTGGTTAGGTTTCGTTGAGAAATATTCTAAAAGAAGAAAACCGTATTGGAAACCTGGGAACTTACAAGCACAAACACGACAGATGGCGAGTTTTGAATTTACTCTGATATATAAGTTTAATTTTAAAAAATTGCTACGTTATTTTATAAATAGACTAGTGGTCGCCCGCGATTCTGATTTCCTATGAGATTTTCCCGCTGCAAAAGGCCTACGTATAGCAGCTATATAGCATCGGCAGGTTTTTATTATTTAAGTCTAATAAGTTCTTAATGCTGACTTCAAAAACTTATATCCTTCATACAAGCTTTCAACCCCTATTTCACGCCCTTTGGGGTGGATAATCGTAAAATTGTTTATGCAGATTATTATTACTTAAAACTAATAACCTTTATGCCGATTTTCAAGTATCTAACTTAAAAAACTTAGAACCCTCATGTAGGCTTCCAACCCCCATTTCACCTCTTTTGGGGTGAATTTTCGTAAAATTGCTCATACAGGTTATTATTATTTAAATCGAATAACCTAAATCCCGATTTTCAAGTCTCTAACTTCAAAAACACAGGACTTTCATACAAAGTTACAACCCCCATTTCACCCTCTGTGGTGAAAATTTTTCTAAACTTGTTTATACGGTTTATTATAACTTAAAACTAATAACCTAAATCCCGATTTTCAAGTCTATAACTTCAAAAACTTGGGAGTCTTTGTGTAAGCTTCCAACCCCCATTTCACCGCTATTGGGGTAGATTTTCATAAAATTGCTTATACAGGTTTTTATTATTTATAACTAATAACTTATTTGCCAATTTTCATGTATTTAGCTTAAAAAACATAGGACTTTCATATAAACTTCCAACTCCCATTTCAACCCCTTAGGGGTGAATTTTCTCAAAACCGTTTCTTAGCTGATGTCTAGACCATAAAAGGACCCTACCTTCCAAATTTCAAGTTTGTATGCTTTATAGGTCCTGAAATATCGTGATGAATCAGTGACCTTTCGCTTTTATATATATATAGATTCGTAGAAATAGGATCAGAAGAATTTGCACAAATATAAAATCAAATTATAAAAAATATTATTGTCTATACCGTTAATATATTAGAGTTATATGGTCTAGGTATACCTAGGCAAATCGTGGATATTTATAACGGTTTCTGCCATACGACATCCGTGTTAACATAATCAATAAGCAATTCACATGGTGATATTTATATAGGTATGTTATATATTTTTTTAGAATGATGATGATGCGTTGATGAATGGTGACATAAGTGGGCTTAAAATGGAGATGTAATAAGTATTCACGCAAACATAATAATTAGTATCTAATTCTTGAGATTATCACATTTGTCACACCACACTGCTACATGATATTTAACGTTTTCACATCATAATTTATTGCGTTTGAAATTTTTTTTATTTATTTATTTAAAGATGTGACATTCAGCTTCGACTTTCATAATGGATGGAAATATACCTTTACAAATATTATCCACTTTTAGTTGCTTTTCAAAATGGCTTATTATTATAAATTATTAATTTATAGGGGTATTAGTGAGCCAGTAATAGGTTGAAAATATGAATATAGGATGATGGTGAGTGACTAATTTTAGTCTTGTATTGCCTACCCTAATACTTGAAAAACACGAAAATTGCAATACGCAATAGGTACGATTTGAAAATAAGTACTTATTCTAACCTAACTGCATCACAAAACTTCCAAGGAAAAACTTTGATTTTATTTGCTTTTAAGATATTAATGTTTATAAATCATCATTCTTGGTGCATCATTCTTAAAAAGTGAGCTAGGTTGCTATGTTTTATTAAAATAGATTCCTGCGCTGTTTTGAGAGCGCGAATACATAACGAATAACAGCTATTATAAAGGCGGGGCTTATGATAAAGGGGCTGACGCTGGACACGTTAAAGAATATCATAACTCAAATTTTACAAAAAAGTGAAAACAGCTACGAGAAAAAGAACATGTTTAATATAAATGTAATTATAAAGGTAGTGATTGGTTTCTGACGTGCATCTCCGCACTCAGCATCGCTGCGAACGATATCGATCTGACTCGGAGCACAGCCTTCCAAATAGGGGGTTCGTGTTCCCAAATAGGCAACGGGCGGACGGCCGCCGCCACGGCCGTCTGCACTATCGAGGACGCAACATTTCCCATTGTCTACACGTTTTTACTCTCTCTGAAGACGCGAACACATTACTGTGTTGTGCTTGTGGAATGTAATGACGATGTGTCATGAAGGCGATTGGAGTCATACAATTTATGGCTAGTGCAGCAAGAAAAGGCTTCGCTTCGATTCGTTTGCTTTCCGTTGTCATCCACACATACTCCTTCTTACTTTAGCCTTTGCTAGCCGATGTTAGAGCTGTATATACCCAACTATACGTTGTGGCGTTTAAGTGCGCTGATCCTGGATGCGCTCCGATTAGTCAATAGTCGTACCGAATTGCGTTATAACACACCGCCCCACAGCAATGTGTCTGCAGCTCAACACCAATGTTGCATCTTCATCGAGGACGTCCAGTCTACACGGAGTCACTGTACCGTGTGCTCGAAATAAACTTGTATTGGCGGCGTTTTCTAGGATATCGCTATTTCCAGACATAGGTATAAGTTATTGTGAAATATCACGTATCGTATGATATTATGAAGAGTGTTTGTCTTGTTTTCGTAGACTTCTATTAAGTTCGCTAAAAATGTGCACTCTCATTGGGAGAATCTATCTTGCTTGCTTTTTCAATCGATCAACTATAAATTGATGATTAGTTACTCGAATAAATAAGCTTGCTGAGTGAATAATAGCCTTGAATTTTGAAAGGTTCTCGTTTAATCAGTGACTGATTCAGATTAAAAAGCTGCTGAAATTTTGAAAACTTCATCACTGCTTTATAATAGCTACACCATTATGTTTGTAGAGTATGTACAGTTTATATATAGAAAATCATTGAGTATGTAACTTTTATTTATTACAAAAGACATGACCATTATATTTCACTAACCTAATAAAACAAAGGCATATATCCGAAGCATATTATGTCAGTCTGCGACCATGGAAAGGGTGCAAAATAATCAAATGAATAATGAAACAAATAAATTTCCGTTCCACTACTTCTTAATAATATGACATGACTGTTAAAAAGAATAATTTTGATATGATTCCATAGACATTAATATAGTGTATGAATCAGAGGGATCGGTGCCAAGTGTAATTTTTCTGTCGGTGGGCAAGATCGGAATAGCGGCGCGGTGCACTCTAGCGAGCATGTGGTCTGCGGCATTGACTAATCGCTCGTGACTGAACACTATCACTTACTGACCTCCAGTTACCCTCGGCGGCGTCAGTGGAGATAAATGGCTGGAGTGAGTGTCGCGGCAGGCCGCAGGGTGAGTGTCGAGAATCGCTTACCCGCTCACACCCACGGCCTCGGCTCAGTAATATCCCCAACTATTCAACAGGGAGTTTATCTTCATTTCAGGCATGTTTATGCCGACATTTCTGTTAGCTAGTTAGGACTAACAGAAATCACAATGTGATATGCGAGCGCAGCTAGCCGTCCCGCCGCACGGAATGCAGCCTTGGGGATTGATCGTAACGTTCAATGGATGAAATATGTAGGCACGAAACCAATAAGTAACCGTTGGCTCGTTTCTGTTTATTAATCCCAATTGGAAGTCAATTGGTACTTAAATCCTTACAATTTGTGGGTTCAATTATTACGAACGTCATTCTAAGATTTGATGTCTGGGCTTGTCATTTTAACAACAGTATCGTGCTTTATTGTTTATTAGTACTTTAAACCGAATTCGCAATCATGAGGCCTCACATTTAGGTTGGGTCAATTTTGTATTTAACTATACGTACGTTGGTTTAGGTCAGTCCTGTGGTTGGGCCAAATTGGATTACTTACAGGCGAAGCCTTCTTACTGGTAGCTTTATTAACCCGGATAGGCAGTTTTCGATTAATTGGTTTCGAAAAAATAAATTGCTGGATTTGTGATATGAAGAATATTTGTGTAGTTTGAGCGGCCGTGATTATGCATGCTTATAGGCTAGCGAGTCTGAACTATTGCTGTATTGTATTTAAATTCCGACGCGTCGCGATTCAGGGTGCGAAGCGAGGTGCGAACCGTCCTTTGGTGCGTGTGACACACCTTTACTTCTGCAGCTTATCCTACGTGCATATAAAAATCATTATTAGCTTTAACATTTGTATAAACTGACTGACTGACATTATCAATTTATACAATACTCAATACTCAATATCATTTATTCAATACTAGTGGGCCCGGTAGACGTTGTCCTGCCCTATCTTCCTCGCAATTTTTACGTATTTTCTCACCGTTTAAACCTTCCCTGGACTACGACCGGCCGGCCGTTCTCGAGTTTTAGCGAGACTAACGAACAGCAATTAATTTTTATATATATAAAAGATACACTTATTGACGTTAAAAATTACTTACTTATAAAACATGATGGTGATAATCGGTAACGGCATCTTAAAACTAAAGCTACGAGGGTTCCAACCAGCCCTGGTCTGAGAACCCACAACAAATTCAGCCGGGTTTTTTTAAATTATCACCATCTCACAAATCATCTTAACTAAGGAACTATTAGACCTATAGAGCAAATTATTGCCAAGCTTCCTTGTCGTTTAAGTAGTCCTTTACATGGTAATAAGATTTATCAATGAGTTTACGTTTTACATTAACATTCAACTTATTCAGACACATCTTTAACATGTCTTCTGGGAGCTTATTGTAGAAGCGGACACAACTTAACCTGCCCGGTTTAGACGTCTGAAATTTTACATGGAGGCTTGAGGAAGCCTTACTCATTAGAGGTAATGTGTACCTAATTGAACCTTCGATTGTTTGTATCAAACTTATGGTTTCGGAAAAACAAAAATAGATGCTACGTACTTATTATTACTAAAATTGACGAAGATGTAAGTTTGCCTGCCTCGTTGGTCTAGTGGTTAGCATGTTCGAATGCGGACGACGAGGTCCCGGTTTCGAATCCCGGGTCGGGCCATAACAAGTATTGTGTGTTTCTGACAAGAAATTCTTAGCACTAGTCCGGAGTAAGAAGTTGGCGGTGTTTCACCCCCGTGCGTCGGAGAGCACGTTAAGCCGTCAGTCCTGCGCCTGATATCTCTCCGGTTGTGTTGGATTTTCCGTCTCATCGGGCTATGAGAGTAAAGGAACTGAGAGTGCACCTGTGTATGCGCACACACGAGCATTATAATATCTAAATTGACGTAGTACTCTTGTGGCTACAGCTAGTCGCTCATTGTAGCCGAATAGTGTCGCACGGGTTTGCAGCTCGCACATAGTATAAAGAAGTCCATAAATTATAACATTCGCGAAATGTGGATTATCAGCACACAGTTTCAGCAGGGTTTTTTGTTGCGGCTCAATGCTTTACTTAGTGAACGCCTTCAATCGCGAGATTTAACTACCTACTCGTATATACTTAGTTTGAAAATTTTAAAAATTAAAATCATTCAGATTAAGGTTTTTAATTTACTTACTTGTTTGTTTTAAATCTACACAGGTTAATCTCGCGACAAGCTTTTATATCACATAAATTGTGTAATGACGTTATAAGCAGTTGATAGTAAAAGTTAATTTTATTCTTTTTAGCGTATTTAAATAAAAGTTTATTTTAAAAGAAATTTTTTTTAACTTTTAATTTATTTTTTACTTTTTAGTTATCACTGGACTTAAGTTCATCTCATTCAAAGCATCATTGTTGCTAGGTCAAAATTGCAGACGGATTGGAGTAACGGAGTTTATCTTGCATTCGTATTTTCAGCAAGTCGTTTCATTTGATACCCATATTGTAGGAAAGCATAAAAAACTTAGTCAGCCATCCTTAGAAGTCTACCATATTGGATTTAGAGTTGAGTTGCAAGATTCCACCCGAACCATAGTTACAAATAAGCTCAAAAAGGAAGGTTTTGTTTCCTCTCTTTTATTTAAACGCATGTACAAAAATATCAGTTATCACTATGCAATTTTGCTTTCGATTACTTCTAATTTATAGAGATACCTATCATGGGATTACAAAGTTGCAAGCGTTCAATATGCAAATCAAATATTGCGAGTAAAAAAATTGCATGTTTGAAATGAGAGATATTGCTATAATAAAGTGCGTTCGTCATAACATTTTACAAAATGAAACTTTTTAAAAATGTATAACTTGTTTTTCTGCGGCTTCGATCGTGTGCATTAAGGCTTTCCAAATATCTTATTGGAATATTTCCAACTCCCTCCAACATAATAATATGGAGAGACTCTATAGGTACATGCAAAATCTCAAGTGTACGTCTTTAAGTACGTCAGTCAGTCATTGTATACGTTTACTAGCAGACCCGGGCTTTAATCGATAGGGTTTTATGAAAGTCAGGTTGAATATCCAAAAACCCTGAAAGATGTATTTATTTGTTTAATGGAAATAATAAATACATTTTTCAAAAATGACAGTCTTTTGTCTTTCCTACTTAACTTTCATTCCCTATTTGGAGAAATCATGAAGCTTTAACGCCGATATTCATGAATATAACTTGAAAAATTGATCGCATTTGACCACGTCATGGTTGGTTTTCACAAAACTCTTTCTAAGCGAGAGCCTTATAAAACGAGCCTAATGGCACGGGTTTCTTGCCAAATTCTAACCCCAGCGGCTTAGGCTATGCGCTAATACTTAGACCTTCAATCAGTCATCAAGTGTTTTTATGAGTAAAGATTGTCAGAAACACGCGGGTGCCGATAACTTGTGCAATTGGATCATGTTCTCATTTTTCATCGAGTCATTCACTTTGTAATAATATGCAAAAATGCAGAATTATTGCCAACGTACTCTTGCGATGCTAGGTCAGGTACATTTTCTGTGAAATTGCCAATTTTCATGCCTACCGCTCTACAATGTAAGCGGCGGTGAAATAAAATAAAATAATTTATAGGTTTTGGAAATTC
Source organism: Erebia palarica (assembly GCA_964035005.1). Lineage (NCBI taxonomy): Eukaryota > Metazoa > Arthropoda > Insecta > Lepidoptera > Nymphalidae > Erebia > Erebia palarica. Next base: position 31,874,961 of record OZ035984.1, on the reverse strand, counting down.
CTGTAGGAGATTAACAGAGAGTCTACTCTTATCCATACACTCTAATGTAATATATGGAGTAATAATTAAACTGCAAATAAAACAGGGATGATAATTAAGATTGCAGATTATAAATAAAACGTTAGTAGGTTCAAAAATTGTCCATTTAGTTGTTAATTATAATAATTGGGCCAACCAGAGACGCCACTGCCCGTTTTGCCTCCAAACCAAATACATAAATAACCCTTTTAGCACTTTGTAGAACTGTTCTTGACTTATGATTTTTCTTATGAAGACATTTCTTTACCTAAATTTTTTAATAATTTAAATGTATTCCCATTTCCCAGTAACACCCAATTAGTTCAAGCGTTAAACAATATCGAACCTATAACTATTTTATGGTTAAATTGTAGTTTTAAACGCTATCTTTATTTCATGAGGGAGAAAATTTATTTTGTAAGTTTTCTAATTTTTTTATCACACTTCTCAAAGAACAAAAAAGATAATAAGGCCCTTAGTTATTATAACTATACTAATTGGCCTTAGTTATGTTACCATCCCGTAGGAACTCTTCAATTTTCCGTGTGCAAAATGTTAGACATGTGATTGTCAAGTACCTATGCAATTTAGCAGACTTTTGCCGGAATGGCCGTAGCGACTAGCGAGATATTTATTATATTTTCAATTTAATAAACTGCATTCAACATAGATATTATTGCCATAGGTTATAAAGAAGAAAATAGTATAAAAGCAGTTACTTCTGATACAATAAATTGGTGGTTATTAATCGTCATTTGTTAAGATATAAAGAGTGCAGTAATTGCGGGTCTTGTTTTTGCCGTGAAGATATTTTTATTCGCTTACCTACATTCCTTTATCTCTGGCGCCACTCGGTGCGTAATGATGACCTTTCCCTTTACTCCAGCCACTCTATTAAATAATATGTACCCAATTGTATTGTAAAATATAGATATAGGGCGTTGTAGTTAAATGCGAAAGCGTGTGTCTGTCTGTGTTTGCTAAGCTTTCACGGCCCAACTACTCAACCGATTTTGATGAAATTTGGTACAGAGATAGTTTACATCCCGGGGAAGGACAAAATTTTACTTTTTATCTCGCAAAATTGAAGAGTTCCCGCGGGAATCAATAAACATCAATCCACGCGCAGAAAATCATCTAGAGATATAATAATAATAATATTATGATTGTGTCTTACGTTTCTCAAAATATGATTATGGCGCAATTAACAAGTATTGTTTACACATTGGGCAAATATATTAAACTAGCGGCACGCTATGATGGCCGGTTTGACGTTTGTCCGCTCATGAAGTTCCGTATTAATTGATAACGACTTTGAAGGAAATAATTGTATTACTTTATTGACGATAGTGATGTGCAGAGATTCATAAATTTTATCGAATGTAGTTTCTCATGAAGTTCCGTATTAATTGATAACGACTTTGAAGGAAATAATTGTATTACTTTATTGACGATAGTGATGTGCAGAGATTCATAAATTTTATCGAATGTAGTTTTAGGTTTAGGACTCAAAATTTATTTATTAAATTGATTTCTTAAATGTATACAAATTAATAAGGGAAGATTATGAAAGAGATGTGAAAATAGATAATATTATAGAAAACGAACATATAATTATTAATGTATGTGATGATAGCAGTGACGACAGTGAAAATAGTAGTATGGACGAATCTGATTAATTATGGCCTTTTGTGGCACCTTTTTTGGTATCTTTTGTATTCATATGTTTCTTGTGTGCATATAAAGTATGTATATTCATTTTCGTTCAAATATTCAGTTCGTTCAAATAAATTAAATAAACATATACATTTTTGTTTTATTAAACCTATTTAATCAGGTACAAAAACAAAACTTAATTGTTTTTTGTTCGAGAATAAATTGACATTCCACATCACTATTGTAATGTGTCAAACCGGCCATCATAGCGTGCCGCTAGTGTAGTATAATCGCTCAATAGATGATGAATTTAGCATTTGTTTTCGTCTACGGCATTACACAAACATAAACAAATCCGCACGCACACGGCGAGGTAGGCCGAGTATAATAGATCGTCGCCTGCCCCAATAGTAAACATTTCACGCCATATTGTACACTTTAACGTGAATGTTGGCATGCCTTCGCGCCTATTAATCTCCATATAATTAAATGATCAAGTGAAATTATATTTAGCTCGAGAAATGAGGACAACTCCGCGTCCGTCGCGTCTTGCTCCGTCCGTCCCATTAGCCTCAACTGAAAATTTCATGGGGACTAAAAAACTCAGTGTTAATAACTCCTCAAACTAAATTTAGCCGAATTAAAACGCAGACGGTTCTTCATATTGTAGAATATAAATCTAGATTTTGTAGTTGTACTTACCATTGTTAATCTAAGTTAAGTAGGTAATTGCTTTATTGCTTACGACTCATCATCTAGACTAGATGATGCCTGCGATTTCGTCCGCGAGGATTATTTTTTTCGATTCCCGCGGGAACTCCTTAATTTTCCTTAGCCTATGTCCTTCCCCGGGATACAACTTATCCCTGTACAAAATTTCATCAAAATCGGTTGAACGGGTGGGCCGTGAAAGCGTAGCAGACAGACAGACACACTTTCGCATTTATAATATTAGTATGGATATAATATGCCTATAAGGAAATATTGAACCTGCCCTACCAAATTGCGTACATGTGGACTTCCATGACTAAACTCAGATAAGAAAATATTATGCATTTTATACGGAAGTCTGCTAGCAATAAAATTAACCAGAGCAATAAAATATAATTCCAGCAAACGCAACGGTTTTCATTTTGCGGTTGGCACAGGTTATCGCTAAATGCTTTCTACGGGGACAGATAAAGGAATACAAAACCATTAATGAGTGTTCTCGCTTGGTGAAATCGTCGAGGAAAAATCTTAACTCTTATTAACATAGTAGAAAAGCTAGTTTATTCATAATTGACGGTTATCTCCCTCCATAGTGCAATGCGCGCAGCTCGTTCCGCCCTGCGTCTCGCGTCCTATTTAGGGTTGTCAGGATTATTTTTTACCAGTATTTGAAAAACTTGGCCCAGAAAAAAAGCTAACTTATTCAAATTTATGTCAGTGCTTCGAATGAAGTTTCGTCGCCCTGGTTTTATCTGTTTTTAAGTCGTTCAAAAAACAATCCGAGTCGTTTGAAGAATTTAAGCGCACACACCCAATACTTTTTCTATCCTAAGAATAATATCATCTCTGTAAAAAAATATTGGCTTCATAAACATGGCATAAAATAAAATTAAGCTTATTTTGGCTATCAAGTAACGAACTAACTACAAGCTGGAATTTCTTGAGAAATAAAAGATATAATAGGACAATCCAAGAATTCACAGAGGCCTGGCAATCGTATTTAAAGTGTAAATAAATTGCGATAATAATATTGCAACACACCGCCCAGGTAGACACAATTAAAATTTACATTCTTGATGTTTGAATGATAGCGCTTACATTAAGGAACCCTTGCCATGCGGTTACAATAATTCCAATAGACTATATTATAACTTGTAAGTTGGAAAACCATCAAATTTTAAGTAAGTAAGTAAATCCCGGATCTCTAATGTCAATTTTGACGCTTACAAGCGACTGTGGGTTACCTAAATAGAACGGGAAAATGAGTTGAGAATACCTCATGATTATCAAATATGTCATGATGTTAAATAGTATTTATGTATATATGATTGTCATATACATATAATTTATTGACGCACTATATTTATTTATTTATATTATGTATAAACTTGAAAATGTACACACAGAAAAAAGTGTGCTTAGACGATTAAGCTCTATTTTATAGAATATCTCGTATGTTCTATGTAATAGAGCTCAAATATTAATTTGAATGGAATAGATTAGATACTTGTTTTTAACATATTAATTTAAATAATAATAATAGCCTTTATTTCAGACTCTAAATTTATTAATTTAAATATAAGTACTTACTAAATTACGATGGGTGACAAGAAGAGACCAATTTTATGTTGATTAGCTATTTGTGCCAAAGGTTAAATTTTATATTTTCACCAAAACTAATCTGGTCAAAATATTTAATACTTTCTTGACTAGTACTTATTTATCATTGGTTTTTAGTTGCCACATACACCTACGTTATTTAAATCCACAATCGGGATTTGAATTTCCAATCATCTATTCAATTTATATACCATGGATGGAATTAAGGCATAGTTTAATATAGGTAGTTCTAGAAAATACGCAAATACCTGTCATGTCAAATTGTTGTACCAATGCAAATTGGTTGCAATTATAATAATAACGCGCGACATCGACATTGCACAATCACTTATAATTAGCATTCTGACATTTGATTGATAACTCTATTATGTAAGTAAATATAAAAGAAATATTTGATATTTTGCCATTGATATAATTTTTCGATCTCAATAATACAATATAGATAAGTTTTAAGTAATGACTAATATAATATATATATATTCGTTTAGGTTTACTCCTACTTATATAAATCACTATGAAATTCAAATCTACGAGATTTGTTGTGGAACGTGCCTGAAGTCTGTGAAAGTATCAAACATGTTCTTACAAGTTATGTGAAAATGCGATCGCGGTTCAATATATTGACTAAATAGAGTTACCTATGTCAGTTTTTTTTGTTAAGTTTTCGTCTTTGTAAACTCATCGTTGTACCCACCTTTGCAACCTCAAGCTTAATATAGATTATTATGATGATATATAAAAAATGAGATTATGATGATGATTGATGATTATGAGATGAGATTATATTAGATGTATAAAAGTATCAAAAGTATTTTCACACTAAAAAAGAATAAGATTTATTTGTAGAACACATTCTACATATGCAAGAGGTTATTTTTGTGAAAATATCTAAGCAGATTAGATAATACGTATATTATCAATAATATTGTTGAATATGAAATCCTGTGATTTATGCAAGGATTACGACTATTAATCTATCTTATCATAGCATGGAATACAAGATATTTCGATTTCCGGATTTCTCATGCACGGGATAAAGTCGTAAATTCTAAAATATTCACGGAAATCGGCGAAGACAGGCAGATAAAGTGTAAAATCTGTTTTGTCGAATAAATTAATGCCAGTTTACCCTTGTTTTACGTACTTTGAGTACGAAGGTAAACGATGCGTGTTCACATTGTAGTACGCCTTACAGAAGCTGAAAAGGGGTACACAACGCAATTTTAAGAACGAAAATGCGAGTGAGATTTAGTCGATATATATCGGTGTCAACTTCTGCTCACGCCACCTATCTATTCTATCTATCTCTATTTTGTACGTCATCATCAATAGCAAATTTGTATTCACTATAGGTCTTTTTTAGATAGCGTCAACGTTCAGGTGTTCCTATCCACTTTCTGGTGGTCCTTACTATCAAAATATAGACAGCATAAACCTATCATCAGGTACTATAGTTGTACGGGATAAATATTTTCGCATACGCGGACACTAGAGAATTTTTATATAGCATGTTAGGGTGCGAGCACATTATTTGAACGGCGGGTAAGCGTAAAAGTGTAGAGGCGTAAAATACCTAGTAGAGTGCGGTTAGGACTACTTGAATATATAATACAGGATAGAGTTTGAGCCATCGCTATTAGGAAAGCGTCAAGGTTATATCAAAAAGTTAGAGCCAGTGACTTTCGTAATTTACCAGTGGCTTACAAAGTAGATGTTCTAATATTAGGTAGTAAGTTAATCAATAGAAGCCTTAATTTATACGCCCTGCATTCGGACAGTAAATTGTATTTGCAATCCTATTATAATGGAGATGCAGAACGATTTAGTACGTTAATGTATTTCACGTTTTACGTATTGTTTTCGCCGGTTATTGTCTACCGTCTGTGAAACCACTACGGTTACTACGCGCTATAATTTCAGGGAAATCAGACAGAAATAGCATTCATATTACTAACGTACAAAATATGTACCATTTATATTTGTAGAGCAGAAAGAAATGGCGAGTTATATTCGCGAAATCATTTTTTATTAAGCTTGTTTTTATGAGGTGCAACTGTACGAGTGCTCGTTCTTAAAGTATTCGTAGAATGATACTTAATAAATTATATGTGATATTTTTATTTAGAGAGTTGGCTGCTGTCCACTGTCTGCTACTGGATATTATAATATCAGACTAATAATCGATTAGGCGATGAAATAATTTTCATAAATACCTACCTGAAATTGTAAACAGTCGCATCACTTTCCGAATACAATCAACAATGATTGAGTAATATTATCTGAATCAACTCAAATCGCATACTCCATCAAATTCTATGGAAACACTGCGGTAAATCGTGGTTCGAAGATAAAAAATACATAAACATCAACAATTTGAAATTTTTATGAGTCTATCCACACTTTTTGTTGAACGAATTGCTCCCGATAAGGTATTCGCTATCTTTTAAACTGTCTACAGATCGTAAAACTGTCTCAATATGCATCCACCGGAGATAACGACAATATAAACATTATGTCGGCACCCGACCGAAATTCAATTAGGAAGAAGAATGATTTGTATGATTTTTATGGTCGCTACTAATGGGTTCGACAATGTAAACGGCCTCTGCGTGGCGTTCTTGCATTATAATCAGAGTACTTTGGAACGTAGCATATTATTGTATTAAAGGCACATAGAACGAAAACAACCAGTCACAATTGCGACAAGAAGGCGCCGGGACCAGTCAATGAAGTCCAAAAAATTAAAAAAAAAATGGAGGGAAACGACACTGTTAAACAAAATAGCCGTGTTCCAGTAACCAAACTATTTGCTTTGAGCAGGATATGCAGGACAGCAACGTTTGAGGCAAATACGGTCTACGTTACTAAGTTTTACCTATTACCTATGTGTGGTTTTACATTATATTAAGTGTTACATTAATATGTGTACATAATATTTTTATTATATGAAAAAATATAGTATGTAGCTGACTATCAGGTCATATATTAGAATGTACTGTATCCTTTTTTTAATTCTGATTTTTTTATGCCAGTATCCATATTTTTTAATAAAAGGAGAAGGTACGTTACGCCTATACATACCTACCGGCAGCAATGTATTTACGAGTTGGATGCTTGTTTTTAATTGCAATATAATTTTACAGAATTGAATGCATAAACTAATTGAATTTAATGGAAATAAAAACTTGACTCGGTAAGAAATGTCAGTGAGATGCCTGAGAGTTTTCATGATAGTTGAAGATACAGGAAGTTGTAGGCACCTAGACACGACCTTGCACGTCGCAAGCCAAACCTTGTCGATTGTTGAGCCTACGCTTACATGTAGGATTGTGGAATGTTCCTTCAATTTATTATTGTGTTGCGCTAAGCTTGTCCTTAACTTTACTACCCCGGAAACTTTAGGCGATGTAAGGCCATGCAAGCAAAAAAGGTTTATGTGAAGGTAGGTACAATATTTAGGTATGAGATCTGAAATACAAGATTCACACTATGTATACGTGGATGAAAGATACATCCACGGAAGATAAGTTACTTAAAAGAGATCAGTGTCATAGCATAAGCAAAATATTTCACGAACAAATTAAAATTATTCAAAGCATAAAATGTACAAAATAAGTGAAATATCAAGTTATGCGGGCACTGGCACTAGTCCTTGATTCAACCGAGTCAAAGTGGCGACTATACTGCTATGACCTTATCCATCGAATTTATTGGATCAGCATTGCAAACGTGCAAAACAAAAGATCGTGAATTCGGTTTCTAATTTCCTTACAATTAATGACTCTTTCTTGAGTTTTGAGAAAATATTTTATAAAATTTAGAAGTGGTAATTATTATTTTATTTTACAACTTAGTACCTACTTACTGTAGTAGTGATTTACTACTTACTGGTCTTAAAGTGTTGAACTTCAGCCGCAACCAAGTAGATAATTTTTTTTCTTGTTTATTGTATCTATTAAACAAGTATTATTTGTAGAGCGTAAATCATTAAAATATTGTAAGAGTTGTACTCAACCATTAACGTAATAATGAAAAGTTATCAAAATAAATTTAATGGTTAGATAAAAATCAGAACCTAAAAAATGATGAGTTAAGTTTAAGTAAGGTTCACTTAATTAATTATTGGGGTTTTTTAACTAGAAATTCTCAGTACTGGGCCCGAGTTAAGAAGACTCACCCCCGTGCCTCGGAGAGCACGTTAAGCCGTCGGTCTCGGTTATTATCACTAACATGATAATAGTCGTTAAAGCACGCAAACCCGCATTGGTGCAGAGTGGTGGGTCTAAGCTCTAATCCCCTCTCTCCTATGAGACTGGAGCCCTATGCCTAGCGGTTACTGTGGAGGACGTTAATTTGCTGCAGTGGTGCTGGTGGTGGACTACTATAATTCTTTTTGCTCGGCATGATTATGTTTAAAAATTGTAAAGTTCGGCTAAATTCGGTTAGTGTGTCCGCTGCAGGATTCCTTGGCCTCAGGTGTTGGCCGTCTGCGGCCACGCGTATTATGTAAAGCGGGTATCAAATATCAGTAACAGGTGTGTATCGGCATCATAGGAATTATTGTTGCGCATCATTAAATCATCCGTATCGATTAGGTATATTAAACTTATTAATTAACAATTAATATTTGTTGGTAAAGCTTGCCTTCAATTTGAACGCGAATATCCACAGACTCAAATATTTAGAAATCAGTCGTCCTTACTAGGACGATTATAAGTCCATCCATCACGTCCCACTACTAGACTCAGGCTTCCACTCTTATAGGAGGAAGGGAATTAAAGCTTAGACCAACCACGCTGCTGGAATGCAGGTTGGCGGCTTTGACGACTATATTATCATGTTAGTGATTATAACCGGGATCGACCAACGTTCTCTCCGAGGCACGGGGGTGAAACACCGCCAACTTCCTAACTCCGGGCTAGTACTGAGAATTTCTAGTCAGAAAAACCCAACACTAAATTATCGCTCGACCCGGGACTCGAACACGGGACCTCGTCGGCCGCAGTCAAACATGCTAACCACTAGATCAACGAGGTAGTTATAAGTCAATGCCTTCAACAAAAGAGGACCTTCTTTTTGTTTACAAGAGATGTTCAATAATTACCTACCTATCTATCATATCCCTTAAGTACGCACCCCTTGATTTTTGAACATGGACGGGTAACAGACAGACAAACAGAGAGCCATATATTTTAAAGTAACTATTAGTTAGAGTTGATCTAATCACAAGGCGACGACGTACCTATTTACTAATATGTTAGTATCGTTCTGTTATTATAGTTAGCTGTGCGTACCTGCATACATTTTTAAAAATGAAATTCGCTAATTTATGCATACGTACTACGTAGTACGATTAGCATCTAGAAATATAATAGGTATCTCTGTTTTCCGCTTTATCATTCCATTTAATTAAATAAATTAGTAATAATTATGTTTAGTTACGTATGCCATAAAAGATATTAGGTATTTATATTAGTCATACACGATACCTGTTGTGAGAAATCTTCATAATAATATTTAGTAGGTATTCTCCAGTAGACATAAAGGCAAAACTTCTAGCTCTAAGGAATCGAAAATAGACAATCCTATTAAAGTAAAAACTAGAAAGTCCTATTATAGTGTAAAGGATTTATTTGTATGATAGGAAGGCATGGATGGATATGAATTGTTCCAGCGGCTAAATATATTATAATAATATAATAATTATAACAATAATATATTGTTATAATTACATTACATTTACATCTAATTAAATAATTTACGATATTTGTGAGGTGATAATAAAAAAAAGTTTGTTGTGGGCACTTCTCAGACCAGGGCGCGTTTGGAACCCTCGTAGCTTTAGTTTTAAGGTACTGTAACTGATTATCACCATCATATTTTATACTGAACGTCAATAAGTGTACATTGAACAAATTGAACAAATATATTTGACTGTGACTTACCTAATGAAACTTCATATTTCCCATGTCAAAAATTACAAAAATAACCTATTCCTACAATCGAATTTTGTATAAATGAATTTTCGAGTCTTCTCTTACATAATTTACATCTAACTGCGCTTAGCAAGACGTGTGATGGCAGACCAAATATCAAAGTATTCTGCTTAAGGCTAATTTACAGTAAACAATTTATAGTCTGCCTACACCCGCTGAAATACGGCGCACGCCTATTTCAACCCTTTTATGTGTTGGATTTATTGAAACGACCTGAGCAAGTTTCATTGATCTGGCCATATACCTTTGCCCGCTTGACATGTACCTAAGTCATACAGCATTATAATTTTACTGAGCAACACAATAATATAGCACATAAAGGTATAATTTATACTATATGACATTCCGCAATGGTGCGTTCAGACTCATGACAAACGTCGACCAATGACTTTTTGGATTTTACCTTCTTAAGAATCGATTTTGATATATATGGGGAGTAAAATCAAACTTTCTTCGTTACGTTATTTACTGTATGTTTCCATGGTTACACTTTTCGTTCGTAAGGAGTAAACTGAAGTCGTGTGTCGGAGTTGACACACACAATATTTTTTTTATTGCTTGGTTGTCGGCAAGCGCATAAAAATAATGTGAAAAGCAGCCTTCATGGTGCTATGAAGAGACCGAGAAAACCGTTCCGATATCAATTTAATCAATGGCAGAATATACAACTGGTCACAATGTTCATCAGGCCTTGGCCATCTTATGGTACATTAGGTACTTACTTCCTCTATAAAAATGGTAGAAACTCTCTGGATGATGCATGAAGATCCATCGAGGTAATTTAAAATGACAGTACAGCTACCTCAACTTTAATGATATTATGATATTTCGAGTACAGCTACCGCGCGCAATACTTTAGTGTCAAAGAGAAATTTTGTTTGCAGCACTAAATTAGCTACATTATTGCTAACCGACGTAGGTATCGTGCAAATATTTTCGCGATGATCTTGACAAATTTATAGATATTGAGTTCATTTCAAAATAAACAGCTGCATATTATAGCGGGTACAAATTTCCATAAACAGAACGTGAGAGTAGCTTAAGACGGACGTCGGGCATACTTCATTTCCCCGGCTACGGCGCGCCGCTGTTGGCTGCGTGCCAGCGGTTCCTAGAACTCGGGAGAAGGTTACGCGATGTCTCGCCTCAGTTTATATGCCTAAATCATCTCTGAGATAATATTTTTACAACTATTATCTGAGTGCATCATAGACTGATGTTTAGTTTTATTACATCGGCTGTCCTAGGTTAATAAAACAAAATATTTCTTCACCGGAGACGGTCAGATTACCCATTAAGACGGCGTATATTGTACCCATCCAGCTGTATGAAAGTAATCCACATACCTCAATCATTTTGTTCGGCGACTGTAACTTTTGCAGTCCAGCTATTTTTAGGAAGTTTTAATTTTGTACAATACAAGTAGGTACCTACTTTCTTAAAATTCATTAAAATGTGGAGTTTGGGACCGTACCTAGGGAATGTGTCATAAGCCACCACTCTCTGACCACTGGGAAGATCGCTGAGCACGAAAGCTTTTTTCGGTATCCTAAGTCTCTTTCCTGTGAGCCCGAGCAGGGTCGAAACTTTGGGGTAAATACTAAATGTGTGTGGCGACTAATATGGGTATTAACCTAGATTTGGATGAAGTCAGAAATAGGAAGAAGCTGTACTTTCCCTTGTGAGTTTTGAAAATTCAAAACTCAAATCTTTTCTATTCAAGTTGACTTTGACATATGCTTTTGAATAATCGAATGAATCTAAGTACCACTGGTTGAGAATGCCATTCCTACCGAGAAGAACTAGTAAGAAACTCGGTGGTTACTCTTTCGAAAATTGTCTATTTTACTGTTATGCTTCGGCCAAAGAGAAACTTCATCTGTTCAGCCGATTGCGAGATGAAAATAATGTATTTAACTTGTTTATATAGAAATTTTATTTATCTGCTCTGTTTACGCTCTGCGGTTACTGCGAAAACTTGTTATATAAGTAAAGCTATGACGTTCAAGGTGTATTTTTGTGCAAAGATTTTGTGATTCTGACTTCAAGTGTTTATTTATAAAATATAGTTTCGGATAAATTATAAGTAGATAAAACTGCAATAGGTATGTGCCTAATGGTGAATTGATTTATCACCGTCAGCCCAATTGTCTAAGCCAATCGTAATCATTTGACAACTCATAACGCATAACTCGAACTTTTTAAGAAGTTCATACATGCTTTCTGACGTGCAAGGTATCGATGAACTCCTCAAACTGGTCGAATTATACGTTTGACAAAACGATTACGATTACTATTTCCTTACACATCGGGGGGCAGATCTGAACCAACGAATAAACAAAAGGGAACGAATATATTGGTACCTTTGCAGTGAATAAGAGGCAATTTACCATCTATGATCATTTATTCAGACAGCTCAAATTAAATGACATACTGAACACGATTGGTGATTGTTGCATCCTTATCCTGGCGCTTCACCCTCCATCCTCATTGTAATAGTGCGGAAATTGAGTTGAACTAAAGATGATAACTCATCGCTTTGAAAGCACTAGCAGTGTAGTAAAAGAAGAGTTGCTCAACAATCATATCTATACTTTATACTATACATACCAAATACTATAATCTTACTAATATTATTTAAATGCGAAAGTTTGTATGGATGTATGGATGTTTGTTAATGAATGAACTAGAAGTTTAATTCGCTATAATCCGCTGCAGTAACGAATCAGTGCGCGTCTTTCACCTGCAGCATGCGACACCCACCACCCAGCAATTCGCACAGGCACAAGACCACACCACACAGATCCTCCAAATCACTCTCAACGTACGTTTCACTCCGACACCGGAGCATCTTCAGGAGATATTGACTCGACAATGCACTATTGTAAAGTAATGTATTTTGTAGCGGATTATAGCGAATTAAACTTCTAGTTCATTCATTATTATGGACTTCCGCAAAGTAACGGCTGCTTCTATTCAATGGATATTTGTTACTCAATCACGCCCCAACGGCCGAAATAATCTGTATGAAATTTGGCACAGAGATAGATTATTGTCTGGAATAACACATAGACTGTTTACCTCGGAAAATTAAAAAGTTCCCGCGGGAACTGAAAAACCTCAATCCACGCGGACGAAGTCGCGGGCATCAGCTAGTATTATAATATTTTAGTAATTCTTGGAGATGGTTTCTGTGAAGACCAGCTGAGCTGTCTTTATTCCGTAAAAAAAAGATTCCTACGGTCGTAATCACCTCTGATTGGTTATCGCTCTTCCACTATGGGCCATATTGACCAAAATCCACTGTCGCAGCAAGAGTACCATAAAATCAGCCAATCACAACGACTGAGATTGTAACAATGATTGAAGCAGGTTTTGACAGGTTGCAGGTTTGCCCTTGACTACAATCGAATAAAAAATAGGGGTATGGCAGTTAGGTATATTAACCCATAAGCCTAATCGGTTTCTACACGGCATCGTATCGGAACGCCAAATCGCTTGGCGGCACGAGTTTGCACGGTACGGTGGTAACTAGCCACGGCCGTATCTTCCCACCAGGCCAGACCAGTGAAAATTCAGATATCATAAATTTCCAAATTACTCTACCGGGGATCGAAACCGGGACCTACGAAGTTACGACAACAGCGCTCAACGCTGCGCCACGGAGGTCGTCATATTATTAGGGCTATAGCTATCCTTACTAAGGTAAGACTTCTTTTACATAAACGTGTCCAATATCGATACGATACGTCTTAAGTAACGAATTGACACTAAGATCAATATGTTCTCACGCAACACGTCTTGATATCAGTGCCCCCGACTCTTGGCTTTAATTAAATAGTTACGCGAAACAGATAACAGTGACGCCTATTTATAGAGGCACCTTATCGCCTCAGGCCATCTAACAGCTACTTAGGGCTCGAAAATTTAATACATACATACATTTGTAACTATAATAGATCGTAGAGTGCCTAAAGTTCATTATGAATAGTATCATGTAGTATGTGTAGAAAACCTCCAGCATGATTAGGACTTGTAAGTTTTACACTTTGTATCTCGATAACGTACTGCCGAATGAGTTTCGGTTAGTGCGGTCAATCTCAAAAATTCAAATTAGCCATCTGCACGGGAGATATTATGTAGGTCACTAGTGTGTGGGCACACACAGATACATTCCTTTCCTATCATATGTTCCCTTGCTATCGTAGCTCGCTGCTGGATGACTAAGGTCTGTTACCTGCTTTCCGAGACATGATGTTGAAAAAACTACTAACTTCTTTACTCTTTGCTAATAATGAGATTTTAGTGACAGGAAAACCCAATAATTAGCTGATTTTGGCCCGATCGGGCAATCGAACACAGGACCTCGTCACCTACAGTTAAACGCAAAGGAATCATTGTATTATGGAGTTATACTGAAGTACTTACTAGGTACCTTAGGTAGAAAGTATCGTGTAGTTGTCACACAGCACAAATTGTGGGCTAAAGATAATTAGCCTTAAATCTTTAAAAAATATTTTTAAAAATAAGATTTTATCGTCTGCCATACTTAATTTAGCGTGACGTCATTTTATTTTTCGGATTTTTCGTCTGAGCAAATCCTTTTATTTGATACCTATAATATCATGGGGGTGCACATCAAATGACTAGGTCACCATCTTTGGGAGTCAATCATATTGGATTTAGAATGATGTCACTAAGCTAAACCATGCATTGTCGTCCAAACTAAATGCTAAAGCTAAAGGAGAAGGTTCATTTTGGGTGTAGTCCTGTACACTTTATCTTAAATAGAGTAAAATACATAAATTTTAATTAAAAATAAAATAAATTAGAATAGCAAACTAAATAACGTGCAAAAAATTTAAATCTTTTTCAAGGTTTTCGACATGTTTCCAAGATGACGTCCTTCATCCATATAGAAGGCAGTAGGCGCGAAATGTGTCAAATGTAATTTCTTACAAGTGACGTGAGTCATCGTGATAATTTTCTATCATAATATTTGACACTTGACCGAAAGCATCAGTAATATGAATCCGCAATTTTCACCTACTCATGTTAAGTCTTGCTAATCATGGAAAGATGAAATAATTTCACCCATGAAATTAGGACGAATTCGTGGTTTTAAACAATCAACGCTGGATTAATATTTTATTTTCTTTTTTGTCATGCTAATTCGAACCGTCTCCTTTCAGATCAATCGGTTGAGGATAACCGTTTAATTAACTGTAAAATTCATTGACCTAAACAAACACACAAACATTGCAAGTTAAATAAAAGCATGTAATAGAGATCTATCTGTTCATTTTCTATAAGCTTCATGTGGATTCACTTAAAGAGTAGGTAAACAAGTTATGTAGCTAGGTACCTATGTAGAGTACATAGCAGTCGTAAAACTATATTAATCTTGATTACTTCTAATCAACAGCACGATCTATAAAAGTTGTTATATTATGTAAAAAAATATAGTATTATTTTTAATGAAACATAAAACTAACTGGTTTGTTTTACGTCAAACGGGTACCGACTCTGTTTAGGACGCGCAAGATACTCGTAAAGTCCTCAAGGTATCACGGGGTTGTTTTGTGCCTTTCAACGCAACAACCTGCACTTTTATTTTTAGATGTCCTCTCAGTACGCTATGTTAATGCACCTTGTTAATAGCGTAACCAAGTCTACATTCCTTTAAGGACAGTGTTAGACATATAGATGTTATCTTCAACTGTAGGATGAAAAATTTTAATTGAGGACTTACCTACATTTATTTAGGAATTAATTGATGACAGCGACTACGTCCGCGTGGATTGAGATTTTTTGGTTCCCGCGGGAACACCTTAGTTTTCCGGGATAAAAATCCTATGTGTTATTCCAGACTATAATCTATCTCTGTGCCAAATTTCATCCAGATCCGTTCAGCCGTTGGGGCGTGATTGAGTAACAAACATCCATACATCCATACATCCACCCAAACTTTCGCATTTATAATATTAGTAAGAGTAAGAAGTAAGGAAATATCCAAAGAAATACACTAAGTAGAGACTGCATGAAGATTATTATCTAAATATCTTATAAAAAAGGAGATAAATTCAAAATTCTTTTAAGTAATAGGTACACGTCTTGTGGAATTATTGAAAGGGTAATCTTTCTTATAGGGAGGGTAGTTTCCTTTTCATTATACATACCTATGTTGAGGGCAAGAACGTTATCACAGAAAACGTAATCTGCTTATTACTACTAAAATAATTAGGTGTACCTACACTCATCAACATTTACCTCAAGCGTAATTACTTTACCACTCAAATCGCCTCGTGTCCTTACTTAGTAGCGTTGAAACTCTGTGTCTCAATTTATTTTCATCTAGAAAGGCTGTCACGATATGTTTTGCCCAATTAAAAAAATATTATTGAGTGGGATCATTAAAAATACACTTGTCAGTTCTAAGTATGTTTTTGAGTCGCATTTTATTCAAAAAAAATTCTAAGACCTTGGCGTCGCGTTTCATCACACGACCATTCGTATTTTCTGTTTTAAAATAATCAGTTACTATTATATTTGACTGACACGGCGCGGCGTCTCTATGAATTTAGTTTTCCGCGTTTTTGTAATAACAAAGTGTAGACAATAAAGACGCTTGACGGATTCACAAGCCTATATATTATTTACAGGAGATAATTTGTTTGAAAATATTATTTTATTTTATTTTTGTTTTGTTTATAATCAACAGCGGTTTTACTTTTATAATTTACAGTTAGCTTTTAAAACTAAAATAAGTCCAAATAACTAGCTATGAGAGAAAGAGAGATTGAGCTCGCATCTCTCTCTCTTGACCCTACAATAATATACGAAACGTAACTCTCTCTCTTTCTATCTTCACTAACTTATATCTCCCTCTCATCTTCCGTTCGCCTCGCCCAATCACACTTTTCGTAACTCTCTGTCACGCATTGACCATTACCAAGCGTGCGTAAAGAAGTTTTACTTCAAAAGATTAAAAAATTATACAATTTTTAAAATAAATAGGTAAGAAAGTTATACAAGTGTTAATGCATGCGGGTATTATTTTTACATTGTTATGGAAAACAGTTAAGTAAAGGTGACTTATATACTTAACGACGTTAATTGAATTATTATTTTTTTATTTATAAAAATTAATGTTCGTTCGTTCGTATTTGGTTGAAATTTTGTACACATTTTTTCTACTTACGTGATACGTTCTGCTATAGTATCTAGTAAATGTTGCTAGGTAGTATAATATGAAAATACTTTATATAAAATTACATATACGATTATACGACGTGTATAAAACGTTACGACATTACGACGTGTTTTATACGTATAAAATCGTATATATACGATTTTATAAAAAAATGGAGCATGTAAATAATAATAATATAAATGAAAATCTGCGGCCTTACCTATTATCTGCTGAGATGCAATGTTTTGAAAGGATAAATAAATAATCACTGTCATATTCAACGAAATTTCCGCTTTAAATATACTGTAACGTGATTATCTTTGGCTAAGCGCGTCACTGCATACAATTTTTGAAATTGTTTGTTTTTATCAAAGCAATAAACACTTGCTTCTACCTAACTACTGCGCATTGCTTCGCTAGCTATAAATCATATGGAAAATTTCATATAATGTTAATGTGTCGTTGTACACACAAATGAACGGTATGACATTGTAGAAAAGGTTTCCTCTACGTACCTATCTTTTATTATTAAGAACATTTATATAGTTCTTTATAAATGCTATTCAATGTTGATACTGAGCGTAGCAGACAGAGTTTTTAAAAACTTTTGAAGTCTAGACCGGTGGCCATCAATCGTCGCATTTATTTCTTATGACTTAAAATATAAAGCACTAGTGGAAGCTCACGTGGGGTTACAACTTACAAGTCATGGCATCTTAATTCGTATATAGGTGTACTTAATATAATAAGACATTAAGTTTTTAGTATATTTGAGAAAATCAAATTCCTCTTCTTATAGGATTCCATTGAGCTGTGCGTGAATGTTCAATATTTAATGACTTTCGCACCGGGGCACTGGGGTGGTCACCACTTAGTGATGGCGTTGTCATTCGTAGCATATACTTAATAAGAATTCCTATAGGTATATTATAACTAGCTGATGCCCACGACTTTGTCCGGTTTGATTTTTTTTATTCCCGCGGGAACTCCCTAGCCTCTGTCACTCTGCAGGTCCTCAAGTGTACCCATGCCAAAAATCACATTGATCCGTTGCTCCGTTCGGCGTGATTGAAGTAAACCAACAAACAAACACACTCGCATTTATAATATAAGTATGATTATGACAGTTAAATAAAAAAAAAATTTTTTTGAAATAAAAGATAGAATAGAAGTCTCTATAATAGAAAATCAAAGTACCAATTAGGAATTTACTAATATATAAACTGTGCCTATAAGAACACGCTGTATAGTTGATTTGCTATTAAAATTTACTTTAGATTTCTAAATTAATGATAAGGTTTATCAATATGCCACGTAATTAAAATCGAGTGCCATTTAATGTCGTGACTGCGCCTGTAAATTAATTAATACCGTTTTAAAATGTTAAATCCGATCACGATCGTTATGTATATTTTATCACTGTGCAGTGTAAAAGGTTGCACTTTCCAATTTATTGTCATTTGTAATAATTAAATAAATAATCTTTATTTCGAGCAACTGGGGCTCAACTTGTTAGTATTACAATTTACTTATCTCTTAAAAACTAATTTCATTAATGCAAAAGACAAATGTATCATAATAGGGACGATGTACAACTCAATCAAATCGGTTTTAAAATGGTTATCAAACATAAAGTTCTTAAAGGTCTTTTGGAAGACCTTCTATTTAATAATCAGTTTGAAATAATTTATTTTTGATATATGTATCATCCCTATTGTGGCTTCACCAACACTGGATGCTGTTGGTATTTGAACAAAGCCTTGTCAGCATTGATGATGACTTATTCCGCATTATAGCATATAAGTCATCAGTTCGCTCATTCGCAAACATACCTGACGCTGAACACAACCGCAGCAAGCCCACATCTTGAAACCATTGTTGTATTGAACTCTTAGTGTGTCCATGGCGTTTTTTGTATAGTTACTAATGTAAGTACCTGGATGAACGAGCTTTGCTCGGTATTTATTTTTGGTAATTCGTGTTTTTTGGAAATTATATTTAAATGTATTAACAAAAATCGGAGTGGAGACATCTAGAATCGAACCGGGGTCTACTGGTTTCGGGACCGCCCAATTTCCCACCTGAGTGAATATAACCTTGTAAATGGTGGCGAGATTTACCTTCGTATTCTAATGATATTGTAGTAGTTTTTCATTGCCCGAAAAGACGGATAAAACGACATCTTCTAAAAATGAACATACCTAGATCGAATTGGTGCCCCCGAAACCCGCTGCATACAAAAAAGTTTGAGCCGTTTCCAACATTCCGATTATATATATATATATATACACAAGAATAGCTCGTTTAAAGGTATTAGATGTAGGAATCTTATCTTATCTCTATCTTATCTATATCTTACTTCTCGATTGGGATTTGCAAACGCACTTCATAGCTCTGCTATGAACCTCAACAGCAACAGTGCTGTTGAGGTTCATAGCTCATTTTTAAGATACTGTATGGTAGTAGACTCTGTAGTCCTAGTCTTATTATAGTCTAGAATGAAGCTAGTGGACCCCATCAGTAATTCCTCAAGTGACAAAACTTAACAGTATTATAAAGTATCGTGAGTTAAACGTATTATATAAATATCCAACAAAAAAATCAGAAGGGAAGTTAGGTATTTTTATACTATATCGAACTATGAAAATAGGATGGTGCATTATCGCGTTAACGAAGTTAGGTTTGATAATTATGATCGGGTTATAACGACGTTTGAAATGATTATTCGAGAAATTATTCAGTCCAAAATATTAACTATCAGATATAACCCAATTTGTTTTTTTTTGGGTCTTTTTGTGTAAGATTTGGTTCATACATTACAACCCTGCCAAGTTTCAACGACTGAGTATTTAATGCAGGGATCTCCATACAATTAACCGCTCCGTTTCCTAGACAAGAATAGTGCACTGACAAAATTGAATGAGGACTCAAAATATTTACATAACTAACTATTCACGTACACACTATGTGAGTATATTATCATTCGACCCAATCTGTGTCACCAAATCGGGTGTTTATAGCTAAATTATTTATTCATTTAATATTCTATATATCGTATTAACTGTGTAATTAAAGCCAAGTGCCATTTGAATTCGTGACCGCGCCTTTAAATTAATTAATAAAATTGCAAAATGTAAAACAATTGTCCACGATCGTGACACATTTATCATTGGGTATTGGAAAGGTTTCACTTTCCAGCTATTCGCTGATATATATCCGTTGGGTGAAGGAGTCCGTTATTATCTGAACCAGCAAATGACCACGACTTTTGTGTACAACCCGAAGGTTGGCTGGTAGACGTTCCAATTTATTAATACTAGCTTATTGTGGTAAATTGATAAATAGTGTTGTGAAACTTGTTTTTTCAACACATTTTATTTTATATGATGCATACCTTCTTTATGTTGATCTAAACCTATTTATAGTTAAGCTGATCACAAATTGAATGTGAGATTAACCGCAAGTTCATTTGGAATCTATGGTGATGACGTCATACACATTTATTTGGCAAATTCGTATTTCGAATTCAGTATTTCATTAAATTCAAGCTTGGCTCTGCTGTACGGTCTAATCTACGAAAAAAAAGCATTCATAGCTGTGACGAATATTAACTCCCGATTGTTGTAGTCGTCTACCTCCACTTGTCGAATGCCCATCGAATGGCTCCCCACCCGCGTACTTATAATTTTAATTTTTAAATTGTTATTGTTTTCATGGTTCGGCGGATTTCCTGATTTTTAACTCCCGACGCAAAAGTTTAACGTGTGTAGGTATCTGGGTGATTTTGATTTACTTAGTTGTTTTATTTGAAATGTGAATTGATCGAGCGTGTTTATAACTACGATTCAAGAAAATCTGTTTAGTCGTTTGAAGATTATCAGCTCTTTTCTAGTTGATGAATAGATGTGAGCAACTACCACAGGTCTGATCGAATAGAAAGGAGGATGGCGGAAATGCATGTATTTTGGGACCCACTGAAAAGAGTAGCGTTCATCATGGAAACTTATTAATAATTGTAGAACGTAACAAAACTAAGAAAAAAGCAAATAGTAAGTAAGTCTAAAAATGTGGGAGAAAAAAGATACACCTGAAAGTAGAATATAACCTTAAAATTATTAATCAAAAACTATTGGGCTATTGTTCAATCAATAATTTGTATCAGTATTAGTATGAATGAGTAGGTAGGTACTTATGTCTGCGAGAATTCCGCAATAATTCTACTCACACCATAGTTCTACATAACTCTTATCTGCTTAGATCTTTCTTATCTTTTAACAAATTGAGTAACAATAATATCAAAATAGATCTCTTTGCACCACTGGTACTTCTATGCGGATTCTGGCCAGTGAATTCTTCGACACCTATAGCCCAAGTTGAAGTGATTCGCTGACCAATAATTCTGATTGTTCACCCATTCTATAGCCTGATCTTCCTTACATTAAGCGTTTTATTCCTCTATATACTTTGATTTACACTTGCATTGAGTACTTATTTACTTTTCCTATGAGAGCTTTTTTCTTTATTTTATAACTAAATCCATGAGAAGGAAGTCGCGGGCATCAGCTAGTGTCATACAAGTAGTGATCACTGACACTGATAAAATCATTTTCATAAAAATTAAAAAGTATCGTTACGATTAGGTATCGATACTTTTAAAGTACTCGTGTTAGTATCACAAGACGATAGTAATATTAAGAATACTCATTTCAGTAGGTATCGATGATACATAGACGGTGTCGGAGCATCCCTACAAAAATAAATAATAATGACAAGTGTTGTCAAGTCAACAAATGTATATCTATGTCAATTGCGTTCCGTTAGTGCAAGATGACTTATTTTTTAATAAATTATAATAATTTCTTTCTTTTGAATCCCGTATCTCAGAGTCTCAATATTTTTTTATATAAACATTATATAAACATATGATTATAAATAATATAAACTTGTACTTGAACGATGTCTCCTTCATTTTTAAATTATGTGGGTCCAATTTCGCCATTGTTCTTTTCGTATTACTTCAATGTCGGGAGTTACTTTAAATTTTCAATTTATTTTTGTTATACCCACATCAGGTATTATTGTGCGTTTTACCAGCAATGTGCTACGTTGATATACCAACCAATATCAAGGTAGAACATTGGGTTGGGTTTGACACACAACCGCTAGCAACGTAGCGCATCTCTGGTGGAAAGGTAGCTTTAATCAATATATTATTATAATAATCTATTCATTTGTTGTTGTTGCAGAATGCCAGTTCGGCAAGCAAGCGAAAGAACTCGGCTCGACGTGGTACGCAGATCTCGGTCCACCGTTCGGTGTGATGTACTGCATCAAATGTGAGTGTATATCGGTAAGTGGACACGTAGATTTGTTTTCATCGTAAACTGGTTTAATTTATCGCTACTCATTACAACAAAACTATAAAAAAATAAACTTTAATAATTACCTTATTTGGTGCGAGGAGGGCTGGCTCATTTTCACACTTGGTTAGCCTGGCTGTTCAGCGCAGAAATGCAGCCTATGTATTCTTGCCGCAATTGGATATTTGACAACTAGTCAATTCAGTAACTTTTTTTCAAACGTCAAAACGCGTGCTTGGTATGAGTTTTTGTACGAAATACTGAACTGTGACGTCATCAAAGTTCAACGTACTTTTTTGCTTTAATCGATAGTTTAAAATGGTTATTCAACAAAAAACTAACAGGGGATATGGATATTACGACTTTTGGGAGATTCTCTATTTAATAATCACTAAAAAATAATTTATTTGACTAGTAGTCAAATCCTCAATCTCAAGCGGGGATGATTTCTATATTAAACCAAACACATTCCTATTCATACAATATCATAGAAGAAAATGTTCTCAACTATTCTTCAAATATTCGTACGCGTGGATAAAGGGCTTTTGATTCCCGGAGGAACTCTTTAATTTTCCGGGATAAAAAGTCGCCTATGTCCTTCAACGGGATGTAAGTTATCAGTGCTACCACTATTTCAAATTTCATCAAAATCGCTTGAATGGAGGGGCCGTGAAAGCGTAGCAGACAGGCAGACACACTTTCGCGTTTATAATATTAGTAAAATTATTAAATTTTGTATTTTTTCATATTTTTTTTATTACTTTGAATCTATAAATTATTTTTTAATTTGTGTATAATTTTGTTCAGAAAGTGGTAATAAGTATTTACTTACTTAGTAAATTCATTAATAGTGAGCTACCTGGCTACGTATAGTTCGCGCGCGAGTTGAATGCAGAGCTAATGTATGGTGACACATATAGGCTAAGGTGTAATAGCTAGTTATTAATGAATTAACTGTGTATGGTTATACCTATTTACCTAGTATTTTTTTCATAGTTTTTGATACTTTGTTATACGATTTCCTGAAAAAAGGAGTATATATTTTTCAGGGTTCATGTATGTATGTATGTATGTGAGTTTGTATATTCCACCATAAATACGCCTGAACCGATTTTGATAAATGAGGTATCGTTAGAATCCCTAGCTTATTCCGGGTGACATAGGCTTATAAAATTTAAAAAAAATTGATGGGGTGACCATGGTACCGTATTAAAGACTAAAGTAAAAAAAAAAACGAAAATAAGATTAACTATATAATCATCGTCTAGAAAATGATGAGTAGAACACTGTAGTTCAACATCCAGTGATACACAAGAAAATATGATTTAATAAAAATATGAATAAGATTCTAATTTAACTAGATTAATTTAGATTTTTAACTTTTTAGTTCGTTTTTTGGCAGGGCAGTCGTGTTTTTTAATTTTTTTAATTATGACTTGTTAATAAAACAAAGGAATTTTGCTGCCTTATACATAGTCACAAAGGAAATTGTTTCAGGTGCAAAAGAAACGTCGGGTAGTTGCCAAGGTGCACTGCCGCAATATAAAGAATGAGTGTCCGGAGCCTTCGTGCGACACCCCGACTCTGCTGCCCGGAAGATGCTGCAAGACTTGCCCGGGCGATATAGATTGTAAGTACGTTTTTTATTTTTACTATCACAAAAGACACAATCAATACATCCACCACCACCACAACAGCCCATTAACGTCCCACTGCTGGGCACAAGCCTCCAATCTCATAGGAGAGAGGGAATTAGAGCTTAGACCCACCACCAATTTCCTAACTCCGGGCTAGTACTGAGAATTTCTAGTGTGAAAATCGCAATACTTAATTAAATACATGCAACATTATTTTAATATATTTTGATTTTTTACTATAATTATGTGATTCTCTTAGATAGTTAAAGTGGCTGTACGGATTCCTGAGACGAAGATTAATATTTTTACCAAATTGTGTTTACCGTTTTCATTTAGATTAGAATTTTTTGACTCTGTGCAGATCACAGAAAAGTTAATATATTTAACGGAATATAGTTATTAAGGATCCTTTTAAAAAAATATTTACATATTTTGGTCATAAATGAATTTTATTTTGATATAGTTACGAGAACGACAACGCATGCGGCATGTGTAACTCTTTATCTGACAATAGCTAAAGAGCATCTTGATAGCCCTAAGCGATTGCCAGGAGGTACGCAGGCACTTGCATAATTTTAAATTATCATTGGCCCAACGGTGCTGATGAAATGATTTAAATGAAGATTTATTTGTTTTGTAACAAGGGGACACTAATTTGCTAACGACTTTGTAATTCCTGAATTTCCTCTGGTCTGGTCTCGTGGGAGGCTTCGGTCGTGGCTTCTAGCAAAGACGTACTGCCACGCTATCTAGCGTTTCGGTACGATGTCGTGGAGCAACCGTTTAGGGGTATGTATTTAATATAACTAGGCCATACCTAATTATCTACCCCTAAAAAAACAGGTTAGCTCGCTACCATCTTAGACTGCATCATCACTTACCATCAGGTGATATTGCAAAATTGCAAAATTGTAGTGGATAATTTTTGAAAAAATGGTCTCTAGGGCAGTGGCGTGCACAGGGTTTGAAGCAAGGGTAGGCATTAGTAAGTCAGAATACCTATTTACTCATTGTTTTGGTCAAAATTAGCATTGGCGTATTTTCCACTTTCCAAGTGCTTTTATGCCTCTATGAACTGCTCTAGGGAGTCTTTGGCCGTGGTTAGTTAGGTTAGTTTAGGTTAGGTACTATACTGCCAACAATATTGTATAGCTGGGTAGAAAACGCTTACGGGTAAATTAGAGGTAGGGGGTTAGTATAACCAAGCTCTTATTAAACCAAGGTCGAAGTCAAGGGCTAACCTGTAGTAGAGTAAAAAAAATCGTAGTTTCAGTTACAGTTGTCAAACGAATAAATTCAGAGCCAAAAATGGTACTTACTTTCCTCCTCCTGGCCACGCATCAGTTCTAGACGCCGTTAGATATACGAATACGGAACGCTGATACCCAAAGCAGAAGTGAGCTTTGGGTATCAGCGTTCCGTATTCGTTACATGAAATCACAAGTAGTGGACTGTGTTTCGTGCAAAATTTACATTAGCTATATAAAAAACATGCTATTTATACTGGTACCTTATTTTGGTATTATTTGATATTTATTTTGGTACTTCGGTCGGTAACATTTTGATTTATCTAAAAGTGGATTTAAAATGGTTGGATGAATGGATATTTTTTTTATTGAAATAAAGTTTTACATAGTGCTTTGCTACTCAAAATATTTTACCAATAATAATCAGGTAGTAAGTCGACTGTTGCTCTTTTCCATAATTCAATGAACTTACCAAGTTAATACTATGGGGATAGAATATACGACTCTTGAGTTTAAAAGGTCTTTGCTAAGTGTGTGTTTAAATATTGTGTTGTTAAGCTCTAACTCATCATTATAAATAACAGCTTCACTGGCAAGAGTTAATAGTATTTTCCATAAACTTTATTTTATCCTTGTCTAATATGTGTTTACACAGTGTTATCTAACCACCGTACGATCTAACATTGATCTATCTATAAATATATTAATTAATTAGATCCATATCCATGACAAGAAAACTGTGGAAAACCGAGGATTCACCTTGATTTTCCAGTTTTCTTGTCAAACATTTTAAATGTTTTGCTCCGTATTTTTTTTATTAGTGTTAAACTTCAAAGTAACCCAATCTACTTACCTATTTATTCTATTAAATCCTATTAGGTAGCAATTAAAATCTTCAGTTCGCTAAGCTAAACTAATTTATTCACAGTTCAAAGAGCCGCTCACAACGTCTCAGCCCCTATCTATGTTCATCATACGCCCGTCACGATGTCGAATCATTTTCTTAAATTGGTGATGTCACTCTTACTTTAAGCCGTACAGTATCGACTGATGTCATGCTTTTCTCAACATGACATGGGTCGCTCCTAATTCGATGCCTTCGATCCGGATCTAGTCTAGCATCTAGAGCCCCGTTAGGTTTCACTTCTTTAGGCAATAGTCAGCAGACGAGTTTACAGTTTTCGGTGATTTTTAATAAGATCAAACTACAAGTACTGGATTGAAGCAGGCGTTACTTTGCGGAATTCCATGATAATGAAAGAACTAGAAGTTTAATTTGCTGTAAACCGCCGCAGTAGGTAAATCAATGTGGTACAGTATGTATCTAGCGCTTATAGTTTGCGATATTCACCACACGACACAAATCTTCCAAATTATTCTCAACGTAAGTTTCACTCCGACACCGGAGCATCTTCAGGAGATGTTGACTCGACAATGTGCGATAATAAAGTCATTACAATAAGTACAAGATACATATTGTACCACATAGATTAACCTACTGTGGCGGATTATAGCGCATTAAACTTCTAGTTCTTTCATTTACAAACTATAAGTCCCTTAGAGAGAGAACACGGAGTATCGGAGGCGGGAATTTACTTACGTGACTTTGCGCCTCCCATGCTTCTACCGTCAGCTGTGGTCTAGAGACTACAGCTGATGTCAAACGCATTCTGTTAAAAATGCATTGCTAGCGGCTTTGCAACTTTGAAGCCGGTTGCGGGTCGTCTCATGTTCTATATCTATTTCTTTCATGTTAAATATTAAATTCTGTTTTATGAAAACCTGCATTAATTGCACAGTAGTTAAGAGTCGCTTAGCCGCTTTGTCAAAGTGATGGTACTTTTATAAATTGTTAAAACTCTTTTCCTTCAGAACCTTTTGACAAAGCCAACATATCCCACTTACATAAAATAACAATATACGGGTAGTTAAGTAGATTAGTTTAGCTACGTAGCCAATTACCCATATAATGCTATATTAAGAATTTTATGGCGTTGGCATCTCTAGAATGAAAATAGCTCTCTAAATTTTCTCCTGTTTATGCCACGTATAATATATTAAGGCATTCATCTTATGAGGTTAGGCAACAACCAGAAATTAATTTGAAACTTATTAATATTGTCAAGTAGGTAATGATTTATAGGTTTCGTCTTGTTCCGCTCGTACCAGCAGCGCCCAGCGGCAACAGGTTTGGTGAGTCACGAGCCATCTGTCGCGAAAACTATCCACACATGTGGAAATTGGCTGAACGACCATTTTATGGACTTTTTCGATGATAACGATTAATATGCCGTTTTCGGTTGACCCGCCGCGTTTTTGTAATATGATACTGCAAAACATTTAGTCACCATGCTATAACACCCATAAAAATACAAATTTAATAGACCTTATGACTCTAGATATTTGAATAAATTATCGAATTACGTCTAGAATATGGCAACGTGCGTATTTTAATGAGGTATCATAAAAAGCTTAGACTCGTTACGTTTAAATGTCGCTTGATTGTCGTCGTTTATTATTTCATTACACGTTTTTGTTGAATCGGCAAATTCCCGACTTAAAAGGTAATTGCAAATGTGAGAAAGCATGCGTACATATGAAGTGACAGGAACTGGCGATGACAAATGACGGTGGACAGCCGCGGCGGCTCCCACGGCTGATTCTCATCATTACCTACCTACACATGGACGCTCGTTGCTTACATTCGATCTGGATAATCATTCCGGCCGACGCTAATTCTTAATACACATTTACACGTTCCAATAATGAACTGAGAAAATATATGCGCCATTAATTTAAAAGCGAGATTCCTCCCGTTGACTGCGAGTACAATAAATCACTTCGGGGAGCACTTGGGCCTGCCGAAAGTTGCGGTCAGCAGCGCGGTAAAGGCGTCTTCGCCGTCAGCGCGTCTGCCACCCGCGTCCAACGCGAGGGATATATCGAGAGCATTACAATGGCATTACTCAGATGCACCGGGCTGGTGCAGAAATGGCACGCGCTGGTGTCCCCCTGCGCCCGCGCCCAAGCGCTGCTGCAAATATAGCTGCTGGTGGTAGTTATTCCGGGCGCGGCCGTCGACCCGTCGCCGCGACGCCGTCTGTGCGCCTTTTCAGCGAACACTACTTATAACGTACGCATTTTTTGCGAGTGAATATCGAAGATGTCAATGTACTCGATTTTTTATCCTTATCCCTCGAGACGTTTTCTTAGGATCGAAAAATTATTATCAACCGTTCTGGATGCGTAAATACCGCTCGCCGTTCACTGTCTCGTTAATTGATCGCGCAAGAAAGCGTCCTAAATTCGTTTCGCTCGCTAAGCGAGAACATTATAAATTAATTTTAAATTGATTAACGTTATTAGCATCAAATTACTGTGACAAAACAAATTGTATTCATCATGCAAGCGATTGTGTTTATCCTTTGACCTTTGCGCATAAACAGAATACTAATTTGCATTTTAAACGTCGCTCAGTAAATAATTAATATGTTACGTGCTAAGCTATTTTAGCTGCACAGTTGTGTCGTGATTTAGGAATTGATTTCATGGACGATGCTCTGGAACAGCCGTAAATACTATTTGATGCCCTTAACTATAAAACGCATCAAATCTGATTCACTATTGCCTTTGTGAGTCCAGTTGGCCGGTTGCCGTCTCTACATGCAGTGCTTGGTTTATCGTGATTTTACAATAAATCCTTTTCGCCATATTATGAAGACTGTAAAACGTTTAATTTTTAATTGAATCTACGACTTTTATTACTTCAACACCGCCAGGTGTTGGAGCTATAAAAATCTTAGGTAGGTACAAATTACTTGCCTCCAGATGGGAACTGTCTAGCAAGTCAACTTAAGTATATATATGAACATTGCACTTTCTTGTATTATATCTGTTGATTTTATTAAAGCCAAAAAATACAACAGGTATCCATGCTATATCCATACTAATATTATAAATGAAAAAGTGTGTGTCTGTCTGTCTGCTACGCTTTCACGGCTCATCTGTTCAACCGATTTTTATGAAATTTGGCATGGGGATAGTTTGTATCCCGGGCAAGGACATAGGCTACTTTTAATTTTCCCGCGGTAATGAAAAAACCTTAATCCACGCGGACGAATTCGCGGGCATCATCTAGTAATATTATGAGTGCGAAAGTTAGTCTGTCTGCCTGCTACGCTTTCATGGCCCATCTGTTCAACCGATTTTGATGAAATTTGGTAGAGGGGTAGGTTATATCCCGGGGAAGGACATAGGCTATTTTTTGTCCCTGAAATTTGAAGAGTTCCCGCGGGAATCAAACAATCTTAATCCACGTGGACGACATCTAGTAGAATCATAAATTATTCAATAATATCAAAATAAATACCAGTTTCAGTGTTTTTTCTGAAAATTTAATTAAAATAATACAATTCACAGAAAAAAATTGTGCACTAGCTGTTGCCCGCGGCTTCGCCCGCGTGGTTTATGTTTTTTGATTCGCGCGGAAATTCCTCAATTTTCCGGGATAAAAATCACGTCCATCCGTTGCTCCGTGGCGTGATTGTAGGGCATTACCAACAAACAAACACACTTTCGCATTTATAATATTAAATATGATTGATTTAAAAAAAGTATGTCTGTACTTATGTACGCACGCAAGAAGTTATAACTACTTTTTGATAGCAAATAATAAATAAGTTGAATATAGTCATCAGTTCTCACCCAACATACAGTAAATGTATTTATTTTTATTTTGTTGGTAGGCCTTATAAGTTGATCTTCTGCACGACTTATAAGTTGACCAACTAACTTCAGGGTGTCGAATTTGGGTGTCGGTGTGCCCACGCATAGTAAAAATTCACTCTTATAATTTTTCCCTAACGCGCGAAAAGAAGTATAACTTAAAAATTCCGGAATATTTTATTGGTTCAGGTGTACCTTGTCTAGTATACGTGTACGTGCTCTCATAGTGCGTTTATGGTTCATCGAGCATCGTATCGCCGACCACCGACCACCGAGCCGCCGATCACGAGTGTATCTAATTCAGTGTGCAGCATCTGCCTCCGAGGAATTTGTTTTGTGCACGCCGATGCCGCGTACAATCCATGTTTTATTTTCGTAAGATCGGTGTCCCTGCGATGCATTCCTTGCTGTAATTTTGTTTTCGCTCTTTTCGCAGTTCCGGTTCAGCGAAAATAAGCTTTGATGTTGGAATCGGGTGTTTTTTTTTGTGATTTAGATGATTTTTCTCAATTTGAATGATCGGCAGCCGTGTGGGCCGAATCGAATGTGCGAGACGATTCACGCGTTGGTTTGCCAACTGTGCAAATAAAACATCCGGAGGTTAAACATTTTGGTATTAATTTAAGCTACATACAGCTACATAACTAACATAAACATAATTACGTCACATTTTTTTAAACCTTAAAGTCAACATCATCATCAGCCACTAAGCATCCACTGTTGGACATAGGCCTCTTTTAAGTAGCGCCAATGTGCTCTTTCCTCGGCTTTAATAACTCACTGAAAATAATTCAGATAATAATGAAATTGAGCTATTTGGAGATGAAGAAACCTGCAAAACTTTCACAGTTAAGGATGCTGATTAATAATTTAGGAAAAATTCTTAAACATTAGCAAGTCAATTATCTTAAGTCTGTTATTACAATAGATCGCAATATAATCCATCCCATAAAAAGAAAACGACAAAGTTAACCGTAGAGTTGTTGAGAGTGAAAAGGGATCTCGTTAAAAGAATCATAACGTGTAATTTTTTGTTTTTAAATTATGAGCGGGGTGTCACCCTTCAAGAAATGAAAAGTATAAGTAATTGCGGTGATCGTAGCGCTATTACTTATACTTATTATTTTAATGTTGGCTAATAAGGAGGCATTAGCCGATTGCGGTTAGTGTGCGGGCATAAAGGTGATTGCACATCTAAAGACGCGCTGCAATACACGGAGTAACCGCCAGAGGTGGGTTGCATGCTTCGACCAATGATCTGTCGAAACATGAAAATAAGAATTGCAGATTCGTATTCGAAGGTCCGCGTCTAAGACGAAGACGTTTTGCCCGGTTGCCTAAAGTGTGTGCGCTTCATATGAAAAAAATGAGGCGGATTTTTTGTTCTGTCCGTAGTGTGTTTTCGTATAAACATTACGCGACTAGCGGGTCAGGCCACAGATGAAATAATAGTTTAAATACTTCGCCAGGCCTCCAGCAGCCGCGTGCCTCTCTGACTAGCGCTTTGGCGCCAACAGCACTCTGATTTACCTCAAACATTAATCTTTAGATCAAAGCGGGTCATGTTTTATATTAAATGGCATTTGAATATATCGTTGCCCGTTTAATCTATTGTACAATTACAACGTGATAGAATTCTCGACATGCGCGATTGTAAACCTTATTGTAAGCCATCGCCTGATGCCTGATAGTCATAACTGTTTAACCCTTTGATTTAAACGATATCCGCTGACTTGCAATGCTGTAAAATTGATTGCGGGAGTAATTTTTATTGCAATTCGATTCAATACATTTGAGTAGTAATTCATTTATTTTACCGATTCTTGGGAAGTATTAGCACAGGTATTACTCTAAAATAGAGTAGTTACTATAATATATGCTTTTTCATACTGACATGTTTATATAGGCATGGTTGTCGTCAAACGCAAAAAAAGATTAAAATGAAGAAATTTCTAGCGTCTAGTCTAGTAATTGAGTGTCGTATCTCCCTAAACATGCTTGTGGAAGCTGAAGAGATGAGGAAGACCAAAAAAGGTGGATGGATTGTGTGAAAGAGTATGTGCGTGTAAGAGGACGATAGGAAGTTCGCGAACGGACAGGTGAGTGAAAGAAAAGTACACGTTGTTCCGACCCCACATAGCGTGGGACTAGGACAGGAAGAAGAAGAAGAAGATTGAGTGTCGTTAACAGACACTTTATTAGGTGAAACATTCTGAGGCATACAACACAGCGTTAGATTGCAGCAATTTGCGACGTGTTTATTGAAACAAGACATACCTACACCTACTTGCGTAAATAGAGACTATACGCGTCGCGCTAACAAAGGACACGACGTCTCGACGCTGGCGCCGGCGCCGGCCCGTGTTATTCTTTTTACATTGATCGCATAAAAAAGGGCTGGCGACCTTCAAATTTAGCGTCCTTCTACATTTAATTAAACATGAATTAGACGTGTAAAAACCGATTCATATTGTTAAAAATAACGCAGTTTTATATTTACTTAACTGCCATACCCAGGCACCCAGTCTAAAGCTGTATTATCACTTTCCAGCCTGGTCAAAATAAGTAAGTCCAGTAATAAAATTTACATTTGGTTAGTAAGTACTACCAAAATGGCAAATTAGTTACGAAGCCGGGGGCGAGCTGATGAAAAAAGGCTCAAGGAATATTGGCACAGAATAGGTTATGATTGGCGCAGAATCGAAGCGCATCGATGCGTCTGTTCTATAATTTAACTTTTACTACACTTTGTACATACTATAATGTATTATGAAGGTATATTGAGTTTCATAAAGTTCCTGTGACCGCGGATGATCATTTTCCTTGAGCCAAAAAATTAAGTTTTATTTCTTTCGCTTTTCCATGGAAAACTGAAATCCAATGAAAACATTTTATTCTTCAATGTCACTTAATATAATATTATTAACATTATGTACGGTCGGCTTACATCTTAGTCTCATAGATACGACCTAGAGACCCTAGTTAGCTTCATTTGGAGGTGGTTCAAATATGGTCAAGCGTCTATTAGTTTATTTCCTCAGCAAGCTATTTATGACGAAGTCTTATTTTGCTTTGGGATACAATGATTATAAACATATGTCTGTTTCATTGGTGAAATATTTTTAAATATTGGATAGAAGCAGGCGTTATATTGCGGTCCATATAAGTCCATGATAATGAAGGAACTAGAAGTTTAATTAAAATAAACTGCCAATACGCTGCAAGCTTGGAATTTTTCCAACCGCCCCTTGGATAGCCTAATATAGAACTTTTTAGGGTTATATATTCAGCAGGTGGGAGCTAGTTCCATAATTGACCTGGAATTAGTCTAGGGGTTGACATGTTCGACTGCGGCTGACGAAGTCCCGGGTTCGAGTCCCGGGTCGGGCCATAATTAAGTATTGGGTTTTTCTGATTAGAAATTCTCAGTATTAGCCCGGAGTTAGGAAGTTGGCGGTGTTTCACCCCCATGCCTCGGAGAGCACGTTAAACCGTCAGTCCGGGTTGTTATCACTATTTTGATAATAGTCGTTAAAGCCTGCCAACCCGTATTGGAGCCGCGTGGTGGGTCTAACCTCTAATTCCTTCTGTCCTATGAGAATGGAGGCCTGTGCCCAGCAGTGGGGAGTTAATGGGCTGTAGTGGTAGTTAAATGTGAAATCAATCATTCAAAATTAATGGTAATCGCATATTCTAACGGTAATGTTTAACTTCAAAACCAGCATGAATACTGCAAATTGCATATGCAAAACCACGATTAGGACTTAATAATTAAATTTATAAATAATTATAGATACAAATATGCAATACGGTCATTGTGAGTGAGAATGTAGCCACTAGTTGGCGCCAGCGGTCTAAAATATGCGAACATGCTAACGCTATTAGCATTATTTTAACTACCGACGCCTAATGGGAGTGATACGAGCTCAGTGAAATAGTTATTGGTGATGTGACGTCAAAGTTCCTTAGAATTAACCAATACATCGAGCCAAAAAGCGTATTTTGGTCATCGTCTCGCAGTCATTCTGTAATGTTAGGCGAAAACATATTGTATAACGGAACGCAAACGTCACCCCAGAGTAACTGTGTCTATGGCGCGAGGCCCCGTTTGACATTTTGACGTTCCTAGAGTTTTTCGCGCGCTTTAGAGTGACAGCTATTGAAAAGAGAACGGCTAGCGGAATAGTTTTGAGATTGATATTTTATACAGATTGATTCGACGTTTTATATTAAGTATATTAAAAAACACGGCTCTTCTTATAATTTTGACTTGATTCCTTGGTTCTTCAATGCGTGTGGGTAGGTCCATTGAGATGACACCTGCAGTTTTAGGCAAAAAAGACACCGCGGAACGTTACTTAAACCTTGCGTATAAAATTGAAAACTAGCATTAATGCTTAGACAACGGTTAGTTAGTTGTATAGTTTTAGTACTATGTTCTTATTTTTATTCTGTATTGTTATTTCTGTATTTTATATTATGGGTCCCTACCTGAAATAAAACAATTTTATTTATTTATTTATTAAAACGTTGTACTACAGAAGCTATTGAAAAGGAATAGACGGAACTTCTGTTATAAAATACTAACAATCCTGGAAATGCCAGGGAAGGTGAAAAATGATATTAATGGCGCACATGAAATCCATACTTTCAAACTTTAATCCACGCGAAGTCGCGGGCATCATCTAGTTGTAATATAAATGCGATTAATTTGATTTCAAATATTTAACGTTCAGGCCTGCGGGTTGTTTTATCTAAATGCAACTGATACTTGCATTGTGCACGTTTGCATTTCGATTTATCACCTTTTGCTCTATTTAGATACGGGAAGTAGGTACGAGTGAATCATTGATTGATTAATATAAGTGCGTATGTAATCTATTTTGGTAAAGTGGAAGTAATATCGAGGAAACTTGCGGCAAACCAAATTCTACTAGCGTTGGTAGAGCTAAAAACTGCAAAATGTTGAACAGGAATTTAAGAATTATGCCGCTTTTGTCACATACTTACTTATTAACTCTACTATCTATATTTCAAAGTCAAAGATTTTAAAGTTTACTTAATCTCCAAGACGCAGACTTAAAATATATAACACCTGATGCCCCAGATTTTATCCGCTTGGATATAGATTCTAGGTTACAAATAAAACGTTTTTGTCCCACGTGTAAGCTATATAATTAAAAAAAACAAGAAACCCGACTTCTTGGATACCAAAAAGTGTATTATTATAAATAAATATTAATAAAATATATCAAGGCGCAGTCGTAATTTTTCCAATAACTAAGCTGGTGCAAGAATCATTAAAATTCCACGCGTTGAGGCTGTAGCTGTCCTGCAAGGAACAAAAAAAAAACATATATAGACTGATGAACACATAACCCTGTGCGTTCTGCAGTCGGGTAAAAAGGACTAAATTTCGTCGAAATAGTAGCAGACACACAGACGCTTTTGAATTTATTATATTTGTATGAATTAGCAGCCATACATTTTGTAGTGTAGGTACTCAATTTCAACACTTCATAAAATTAAGAGTAGGCTCACGTAAATATTAAACACCAAATATTCGCGTTGGTATTTTCATCGGTTGCAAAAACATGTGCAGTGGTATTTGTGTCAAATAGCTATCAATATAGCAGCGAACTTTATTACAAAATTCAATTTGTGCCTCTTTGTATGAGCCTCTTATAAATGTAACGAAAATGCAGGAGTGCGTTATTTGAACTGCACCCGTAAAAAGCTACTTTGTAAAGCCTGAAACACACGCAGCGCTTGGCGGAAATTTTGCCGTAGGCCGTCCCTGTTAACGCACGTTAATGCCGGGTGAAAGGGCGAGTAACTGTCCGTGATATGGTGCTTTGTTTAATTATGTAAGTATAGTTTGCGCGCGAATTGAATGCAGAGCTTATGTTTGGTGACATATTAACATTAACGAACTACACTTTTATGACTATTAAATTGTTAGGTGACAGACCTAGTGTCTATCACCTAACAATTTAATAGTCATACCCGTCTGCGTACAATTCGGTTTTTTACACCTCGGGAAGTCATTGATATCCCGAGGAAATTTTTAGCCTATGTCATTCACAAGGTCGTCAACTATACCCACGCCAATTACGTCAATCTGTTGCTCTGATGTGGCTTGATCGAAGCATCAGCTAAGAAAACAACAAACACACTTTCGAATTTAGTTATAATTTTAAGCACGGAACTTAGTACCGAACAGGTATTTATTAGAACTGTTGAACGTTGTCGCTGTGCCATATTCCCGTCGCGCTTTCAGATTGTTTCAGCCTTAATTCGGTCAAACAAATGCATGAAAACATCAAACAAAATAATCTCGCTAACTTATTAGAACACTGGCGCCACCGAGCCGTAGCATTTCGATTATCGGCGATGTATGTATGTTTGCCTCCCTGTGTAATGGCATCAATAAATAATTCAGTGGCTTAATTACAAAATTCACTCCTGTTTCGCATTACACCCTTGTATTGTGTGAATGGAGGCGATAAATTAAAATGCAAGCAAGCTTAAATATAGCAGGTTAACCGAACGCGACCGCTCAAAGGTAAGGCGTGAACTAACTCTTCGATATTTTCATCATCGAATTTCCACATTGTATGTATACCGACATACCTTGTAGTTGCATCAAAAGATAATATGTAAGAGAAAAATAAATGAATTATTTTCTTATTCTTATTTTTTGTATAAAACTAAAAAGTCATTGGTTTTATCAAATTGGTTAAGGACTTTGGAATCGGCATATGTGTATGTGGTG
The DNA here is from genome assembly GCA_964035005.1 of Erebia palarica. NCBI lineage: Eukaryota > Metazoa > Arthropoda > Insecta > Lepidoptera > Nymphalidae > Erebia > Erebia palarica. The sequence goes on along the minus strand of OZ035984.1, from coordinate 31,838,024 downwards.
AGAACAAAATAAAAATTATAAGTACAATAATATTATTATGTGTGGTATAGTAATGGCAATATTTCCTGAGGGTCAGTTTTATTTATGAATGGGCAGTGAACTAAAATCTGAACTAGCGCCAACATAATGTACCTCTTCAATATCAACACTATCGTACTTCGCACTTATTATATATTATAAATGCGAAAGTGTTTTTGTTTGTTCGTATGTTGGTTTATTGGTTTGTTGGTTTGTCCTTCAATCACGCCACAACGGAGCAACGGATTAACGTGATCTTTGGCATAGGTATACTTGAGGACCTGGAGAGTGACATAGGCTATTTTTTTTTCTCGGAAAATTAAGGAGTTCCCGCTGGAATCAAAAAAACTTAAACCACGCGGACGAAGTCGCGGGCATCAGCTAGTCATATATCAACAGTGTACAACAAATCTGCATGTTGTTGTAACAGGATGCTGTATTTAAATTGTAAAATACTTACTCAAGCCGAGGAATCCATTGACCGCGACCACAAATTCCTTGTCGCGTTTACATTTTCTCATATTGTCTGTAAATGGCATTATGAGACGCTTATGGACCATGACGCGCTGCTGAGTGCACGAATAGGGGTGTATTATCTTACATCCAAACTAATATTATAAATGCGAAAGTGTCTCTGTCTGTCTGTCCATCTGTCTGTCTGCTACGCTTTCACGGCCCACCTGTTCGACCGATTTTGATACTTTTTATCCCGGAAAATTAAAGAGTTCCCGCGGGAACCAAAAAACCTCAAACCACGCAGACGAAGTCGCGGGGATACGCTAATTTGATCATAACTACGAATAGTACTTTATTGGCAACTCCGTGAGATCAAATTTTGAAGGCGTGTTTCTCAGTTCTCAACGAACGCCGGAGTTAATTTTATAGTGGCGCCACTTCATAATCATTTCATGTTTTTAAAGAAAGATTTATTGAGATAACGTTATCATTATGATATGTGTAATACATTATGTGAATGTGACGGATTTTCATCAGGCATATCTTCATAGTTTAATAGCTGTCAGCTGATAGCTAACTATAACGTATCTATCCATAAATACAGACAACAATTTTTCCTTTTATGATGGGATCGGATGTTTTAGAAGCTTTAGAGAAGGTGCATTTTAGCTAAAGTCGGATAGAGGTAATATAGATACATTTTCATACCCGGGTTAAGTACGAGAAAGTTTTCCAGTGTGGTAATTCTCTGCTGTATCTAAATCTTTAACAACAGCATTTTGAATAGAGGAGGTAGACGCTGAGTTTTATGTTATAAAGACAGTAATGAGTACGCAAATCACAACGGTAGGTACTAGGTAGGTATCTGAATTCTGAATCAACTGATTATTATCAATAAATTGGGTAAAAATATATTTAAATAGATAGGTTTATGTTTGCCGGGTTTTGATTTGTGAGGAAAATCCTCTACTGTAAAAAGATACCTATTAGGTGCACATTTCCGTAAGATACTACAGTAGGTAATACATAATTACTTTGAAGACTAATCTTTAGAAACATTACTATTCTGAGCCCAACGTTGAAGGTGTGGTAGAAATCGCTCCGTGTTAAAACTTGTGACTAATGGAGTGTTAGAACGATTCGACTTCGCAATCAATTTAGATTCGTGTCGTATTGAAAGCAATTACGCTCAACACGTATTTAGCAGCGTATTTAGGCAGCAGTCGACAAACCGAGAGAATAAAATTTGACCAATTAAAATTGTAGCGTCAGAATCTATGAAACTAGGAGTGGAGTTGGCTCATAAGGCAAGTACGTGCTTAAAAGGTCACAGGCGAGACGCGAAGGCTATTTGGAAAGTTGACTGGCGCCGGCGCACGGCGGCTCTAAGCAAATTTGGCGAGAATGAGACTGTCTACGACTACCGGCATACCGCATTTGGTAAATTGACACTAGATTATGCCCTATCTACACTTCACTGTGTACACAGCTTTATGTTATAGACCTCCATTCTTCAAGTACAAGTCCCAAATACGAGTCATAAGCAAACCCCGCACGAGCCTTAAAGGACGCATTTTTCAGCACTGAAAATTCGAGAGTTGATGTCGGCAGCCTGCAGAAATGTATGACTGGTGACTTGGTTTGCGCCAAATTCTGCTGAGCTTTTTAGCATTTCTATTTCCTACCATGTACCTGATGTGGTCGAATCCTATGTTGTTTGATTTGCTTGCAGTGAATGACGTTATTGTCTTTCGTAGGTTATCGGGGAGTACGAGATTAATACTGTCGCCTGACCCGAGTTCTGCAGCGAATATTTACCTACTATTTAGTCTGGTGGCGCTAAATATGTCCTAAGATATATTTGTAGGCAAAATAGACGACACAGAATGCAATAGATAACAGAATCGAGTCCTCCATTAATGAACTAAGTACCTAATCTGGAATGCGATTATGGTACCAAATCAAACTATTTGCTATTTGGGCTTGTTTGTATTTGGTACAAATATTTATGAGTAAAGTAAAATTTAAAACGCCCAGTGGTTTTGGTAATTTTAGTAAGTAAAGAATATATTGTGTAATAATTGTAAATAAGTAGGTAAATAACGTGCGAAAGAGATTACGAGAAGAACAGCTTAAAACATAATTTGAAGATGGATATGATGCTTTCGAGCTTGTAACTTTTATGTGCAAACTCAAATCTATTAAGCTATAGAGCTGACTTATTTTATTAGGGTTCCATACTCGTACCTCGACAGGAGAAAAGGAATAGGATCACTTTGTTGTCCGTCGGTCTGTTTCTCATTGCTTATGTAAGTAAGGTAGGGACTAGCGAGGTAGTTAATTGTTACACAGTGATACTTCATGTTTTTCAATCGGTGACCAGCAATTTCGTGGCTGCATCGATGTTCCATTGCGTTTTGGCGACTTTTTTCGTTTGAGCCAGGGCCTTACGACTTGAGAGCTGGCAGTCTGAAAAACGCCTTTTGCCGATGCTTAAGTATCGTGTGTGCTTTTACCCTAAGCAAGGACGTAGCTTGATGACGCAAAGTCGTAAAGATGAGCGTCAAAATGACATGCATGATGCAGTGCTCATACATTTGTATGTGTGCACGAGTTATGATCGCGCGTTTGGTGCCATTTACATACCATTCCATTGTTCACAGAAAAGTGGCGCCAGCACTAACTTGTTCATACGTAATTTTATGATCAACGCTTGCTTGCTATTTTCTGCATCTTTACTTGTTAGCTGCCGTTTGAATGTGAACAGAGCACGGTGGGCACAAACGGTCCTTTCAAAACTAAAATAACGCATGAGCACTTACACGCATGTTCTGAATACATTGCCTGCCTTTGTGAAAATTCCCAAATAATATGACAGCGTCGTTGGTCTAGTGGTTAGCATGTTTGACCACGGCCGACGAGGTCCCGGGTTTAAGTCCCGGGTCCCGCCATAATTAAGTATTGGGTTTTTCCGACTAGAATTTCTCAGTACTAGACTACTAGTACTAGCCTGGAGTTAGGAAGTTGGCGATGTTTAACCCCAGTGCCACGGAGAGCACGTTAAACCGTCGGTCGCGGTTATTATAACTAACATGATAATAGTCGTTAAAGCCCGCCAACCCGCATTGGAGCAGCGTGGTGGGTCTAAGCTCAACTCCCTCTCTCCTGTGAGAGTGGAGGCCTGTGCCCAGCAGCGGGATGTTAATGGGCTGTAGTGGAAGTGGTGGTAGTGATGGAATACGACAGTACATTCTTGGGCGTCGTACTTTTACAAGCGGAAATGTATCGATAGAATTAAGGCGCTGTTTACACTTAGACTTAATGGAATAAGTGCATTACCAGGAAGTTGTTTGACTCATAAACCATTTTTAAGATAAATTAGGGCGCATCAACATCAATTCCTAATGTGTTGCGTTTAAAACACACTACCTTTTAAAAGATATCTTTGGAATGCAGAGACACTATTGTGAAAGAGCATAGGTACTTTTAACATGACATGGCATGATCTTAGTTTAAAAAACGCTATTAAAATTCTTCCAAAAGCTTAAACTCTTTATTAGGTAAAATTATTTTTTAGTCGAGTAAATTACAGAACTTATTCTTTTCGGGATAAAAAGTTTCTTACTTATTACCTACGTCAGTCTCTATCTCTAAGCTCTCTCAGCTGAGCTTTTCGTTTGGATCAATTTGCCATTTGGGCCGTGAAAGGTGATAGATGACACGTATTATAAGTACCAACAATTTCTGTGATTTTTAATCTGTGTGATTGCAATGATTATGTATTGCATGATTGCAATGATTGATTCTGAATCTGTGTGATTGCAATGATTGTGTATTGCATGATTGCAATGATTGATTCTCAATCTGTGTGATTGCAATGATTGTGTATTGCATGATTGCAATGATTGTGTATTGGTGGTCAATACTGCTGCTTGCTGCTTGCCAAATCAATTAACAACCGATTTTAAAATGCGAATATTACTGCATACAGTTTAGTCATGTTTTTCTATCCTCTCCATCGAGCGAAAAAGATAAATTGCTCGAAGCCCGTTAGTGCGATTTTGTAGTAAGTTTATCTTTATCACAGAATAATAAATTGTAAACAGTTTTGCTACGATAGTGCTGGCAAACGTGTTTATCGAGCTGAGGCGTTAGTGCGATGCAGCGTTGAAAGCAATTTATAAACATTGGAACGTTGTAATAAGGAAATTGCAGACGCAAGAGGCGCCTAAAAAAATTTAAATATCAATCAATCAATTTATCAACATAAAATATATGTAACATAATGATGAAATGTCACTAAAAGCTGTTTGAAATCTGAGGCCAAATTGTCTAAGCAAATCGTAATCATTTGACAGCTTAAGAGGATATGACATGAACGGAAAACTATGAGAAAAGGTATTGAACAATTATATTACCGTCGCGCTCCTCCTCGAGTAGAATTCCATAACACCCTATAGGGACAACTGTAGCTTGTACCGATAATATCTATGAAAAACAGTCGAATTCTTACTCTCGTATCTTTCAGTTTTCTCCTCCAAAACAGAACCGTTTTTTTTTCAAGAATAATTTAAGAAGTACTCAGGTATGTCGGTATGTTTTTCTTTATTTGATTATATTCGTCAAATTTACTTGCCGAATATCTGATGATGACCCGAAAACTGGGCCATTTGTGCAATTTTTTAAGGGTCCATATTCTTGAAATTATTGATTTATCGAATAAAGCAAAATATAGGAACATGGCACGGACACATAATAAAGATTTTATGGTGCAAAAATATTTTCTCTATTGTAATTATGCACGGAAAAAACAGACTAAGACGATTGTATGTACCCGTATCGTATAAAAACGTATAACTCGAACTGTTTATGGAGTTCATTCATGCATTTTGACGTACAGGTATCTATGAACTACTTAAGCAGGTCGAATTATCCTTTTGACAAACTATTACCATTACGATTTCCTTACACAATTGGGGGGAGAATTTAAACGAAAAGTATGGAACCGTAGATGAGCTTTTCTTGAAAAATCCCATGAGATCTCTTTGATTTTCCGGCATAAAAAGCAGACTTACTTACTTACTACCACAGTGTCATGTCGTACGGCATTTTATTGTGGGGCAGAGCAGCTGATATCCAGTCCATTTTTATATTGTAGAAAAGAGCCATCCGTTCTATTTATAAACTCGGATCACGCGTATCACTTCGTGAAAAATTTAAAGAGATTGGTGTTCTTACAGTGCCTTCACAATACATATACAATAATATAGTCTGTTAGGCAGAACATTAATTTTTATAAGCAAATAGGTGATAGTCACAATCGATACACTAGAAACCGCCATAAGCTAGTACCTAACAGCGTCGTATCTGTGCGCAAACTGCAGAAATCCTTTGTGGGGTCGAGTGTACGCTTTTATAATATGGTTCCCAAAGAGTTTCTGGATTTGCGATTACATAGATTTAAAAACTGTGTTAAACAACATTTGTTAAGTCGAGGTTATTACACTATCGATGATTTTATTGATGACAAAGTTACATGGAAGCAACCGGCCTCGCTTCCAGTGACCCACAAGTCAGTGTAATAGTTGTTACGTATGTGTTGTGTTGTCTTAATATTGTAACCTTTTCTTTTCTATGAAAAGTGCAACTGCTGAGTTTCTTGCCGGCTCTTCTCGGTAGAATCAATTTTCCGAACCGGTGGTAGAGTCTTAACGTTTCATAAGTGAGACAAGTTGTCCTACATGAAATAAATAAATCATTTAGCAATTTATCAGATGTCCTTTTCCGGGACGCAACCTATCTCTATACCAAATTTCTTACAATCCAGATGAAGATGGACCATGAAATTAAAAACTTAGCCAATAGCACACATTCACAATAGCTTCACATTTATAATATTGGTTTGGATTATGTATATTGTGATATATTTTATCGATGTGATTTTTTACGACTTAACAATATCATTTTATGGCGGTTGTATATAAATTAGCAAATAAATTATACTATAAATTATATTTATATGAAATTACCTATGTAATAATAATTATATTATTGAGACCAACTCATTGATACGTCATTCGTTTAAAAATAAGCTATTTGGGGCCCCGTGTGGACAGTGACCTGTTTAATGGGTAGGTAGTAGGTACTCCTACTATACTATATAGTATTATGGTAGCTATAAACTGTCACATATGTAGTATATCATTCAACAATTTTCAATGTGATCCATACCTACTAATATTATAAAATATTTGAAAGTCTGTCTGCCTGTCTGCAACGTTTTCAACGTATAAGTCGTACCTACTTTTAACGAATTTTTGGCGCATATCGAGATAACCTGAAACCCTGAGAAGGACAATGTCTACTTTTTATCCCGGAAAAACAAAGAAGGATTTGGAAATATCTAAATCTACGCGGATTCAATCAATAGTGACTGGCAAAAGATTACTATTGTGTTGGAGAACAATCCAGAAGTAGGTATTATAATAAAACACTTTTAATATATTTGTACTCTAACCACGAGAGATTTAATGTAATTAGTTAATTTATAAAACTCAGTTAAACAATACTATAGTATCAAATCATTTGACCAGGCTGCAGTTACTACCGCAGCTCGTAAACAAGGTAACGATCTAAACACCGAAGGTATTCAATAATCGTTTGAGTCTCGGTGGAGACTGCCTACCGATGGTAAAACATTCGTATTTATACAAGTTATTCCAATATGGCGTCGGGAACGAACTGACGAGTGAAATACATCGAAAGAGTCAAATATCAGTACAATCGAACCTTCATCAATAAATAAATTAACAATCTTTTAACTTTTGTAACAATTAATTTCAACTGTAAACGCAAAGCTGACAGTTCGGCCGTCCTGAGAACAACACGTCCTCGTGTTTATGTCATATCACGGGCGTTTATGCCCCAAATCATATAAATCATGATCAGACGTTTTTGCCTGGGGCGTTCTTGCCCATAATTACTAATAATAATTACTTGTAACACACTAATCAAACTGCTGAACTTCCAGTCTTATCAAACATACATAAACTATTCTCAAGAAATTGTAAATTGATACAACTAACCTCATTCGTTGTACTTTTCAAAATCTGACACACTTTATGAACTTTTAGCACAAACATATTTAAAACATCTAAGGTTACAGCCACTAATCTCAAAAACTTATCATCACATATAATATGAATACTTTCACAACTGCGAATCTACCACTGGTTCGGAATGCCACGTCCTAGCGAGAAGAACCAGCAAGAAACTCGGTGGCGTCTAACATCGAAAATAATTTTGACACAGCTAGTGTTGACGCCGCAACCGTTGAACAACGAAGGTACCGTTGCTCGGAAAAATACAAAATGGCGGTCGTCAACATCGTTGTTCAATCAAATAATAAATATGACAATTCGTTAATAAAGTAATTTGTGTTAGGCACGTAATAATTATCAGATATCCGCTAACAGATTCGGCCATCCGTTATTAAATGTGTCCTCACATCCATGTAACGATTTAAGTTATTTTTCATAAAAACAAAAAATATGTGATGACAATTACAACAACATAGGACACCTTTGTCCCATAAATGTAACGATAATAATAATAAGCTTATATTAATAATTAGCTTTAAATAGCAATATTTTGCTGACGCCTTTGTCTTGCACACAATAAGAAGGAACACCTTTGTCCACAGGAATAAATAAAACTATTAGTTTTATTTACTTCTGTACTTTTGAGACACTTTTGTCCAACAGAAATAAACAAAACCAATAATTCAGGACACTTTTGTCCAACACACAAATAAATCTACTCTTTTGAAACGCATGGAAATATATAACACTGTACTTGAGTACCTTTATTATGAAATTATGACATTTTTATTATGAAGTTACGACACTGTAATTTGTAAATAACATTAAATGTTGTATGACTAGGTACCTGGATAACTTTTTTTTTTTTAATTTTAATGACATCAATGTAAAGGACATTGTTCCGTCCCCATACGAAGTTTGCCTAAGAACCAACAGTCTTTAATATTGATTACTGGGTTCAAATAAATACCTTTTTATACTTGAGAGCAGATTAAAACAACGGACGCTTGCTAAAAAATGACTTATCTTGAGGTTATTTCAATTTTCACAATCAATCTGCTTGGACAAATAAATACCATCTTTATCCAATTGTAATAGAGCTGTAATGTTTCTTACGATACGGATCTAGCGCTCAAGCGGTGGTATTGCATATTATTTTAACCTGTAAGTTATTGATCTGTGGTTAATAATCGAGAAACGGAAACGTATAGTATCAATTTAATACCCATTTATTTATTTTGTAATTAATTTGAAGTGTCCGTTGAATTATAATATTTGAAATAAAGGTTATAAAATAAGCTAGGAATTACTGTATATTTCAAACACGTGTTGATTCTTAGGCGAACTTCGTCCATGACCTTTATATTAATATTGTTTTGTACAATATTGATCTGACTTTCGTAAGCGCTTTTGTAATTCTCACTTCTGTGCTTTGGTGACACTTTTGTCGTCCAAGCAAGGACACCTTTGCCCAACAAAAATAAATAAAACCAATAACGCTTTTGTGACACCTTTGTCATCTAAGCAATAATTCAGGACACCTTTGCCCAACAGAAATAAATAAAATTAATAACGCTTTTCCGACACCTTTGTCCTGAAACATAATTAAAAAAACACAGTCTTCACATGACACCTTTGTCATGTTAAGATAAATTAGGTTAATATATTATAACAGTCCGATTCCTCCTCACTCAGTCTGTCCTGATAGTGTCGTGAAAAATGTAACCATGTCTTGTGTATAATCAAGCTGAACGTTTGAATATTTTAACAGAAACACAGCACGGTTTAGGAGAAATAGGTCAGCTACTATTGCTATATTTCAGTTAATAACCAATGACCAGTTAATACTGAGAAAACAAAGATTATTGCGTTTAAAACTTCACAAGAAAAACACCTATAAAAATTCAATACAATAATGTTATAATTAAGGAAGTCAACACTATTAAATAGACTTCCACTGCAATTGGAAATACCACATTAATAACCTATGCAATTGATTAGAAAACATATGATGGATATGTGTCGTCTGTACTCAATAGCTTCCAAAAAAGAACATACGTGTTATATGTAGGGAACATTTCCTGGACCCCATGTTTAAGGCACTTAAGATATTTATTTATCCTGTATTTACATTAAAGAAATTTGCATCTTTGTCAAAAAAAACTACTTCGAATATTGTGAAACTCATGGCCAGGCTCTACAAAGGCTTAGAAATAGGTTACTTGTACCTAGCATAAAGCTAGTTATGTATAAAGTAAATGCATCTTGTAGGGCGATTTCAATATAAACTTCAAAAGACTGTCAAAGATATTACCCTGTCTTAATTTAAACAATTTCCTTGTTAATGAATTTATTTTTAATTTTACTGAATGGTAATATGTATTCTTGTGCTTGTATAAACAGCTAATATTTATTGTGTTAAAATAATAATTTAATAATAGTTTAATATAATGTAATATTGTATAATAATAATTTAATAATAGTTTAATATATTGTAATATTGTATAAACTAGATTTCTTTATAATTGATTATTAAAGCTAGTTATTATCAGGCATAGACTTAAAATACGGAATATATAATAAGAATGCATTTGAAGTGAGTTAATAATATTGCATGCCATTCGATGTCAGATTGTATTACACCGTATTATTATATAACATTATATAAAGCAAATAAATGAATAGAATTCAATTGACCAAGATAGTTACAGAATCCATTGACAAAGATCAAGGTATTACTGTAGATAGATTGCACACATGAAAATACAAGGTGAAGTTAGCTGTAAACTAGTTATGCAAAGGCGGCCTTATTGCTTACTGAGCAATCTCTACCAGGCAACCTTTGGTGAGACGTTCGAATAAGATACGTAGGGTAGTGTGGCAGAATACAATACAAGTTATAATAAGTAAGAACATAATATAAAAAATATAATAGACGTATTGCATATATACATTACATGTAAATAAAATATAGACAACAATAATAATATTACACATAAACATACACAAATTACACATATATAAATAAAATTAAAAACGCATCGTAACGAATTACGATAGAAGTATAATTTATGTATTATGGCACGACTTGGTTAAGGAAATATTCTTTGAGACAATTTTTAAAAAATAGGCAAAGATTTGGAGTTTCTAATATTTTTGTGAAGAGATTCCCATAAGTGCACAGCATACACCGTGTACGATTTTCTGTAAAATTTTGTACGATGGCTAGGAGTTTTGAGTTTATTATCCATGGTAGAACGCAGCTGCATATGGCGAACGGCATCGAGAAACTTGAAACGTTCTTTATGATAGCTGGGAGTATGAGGAGCATATAGGATCGAGAATAGTAAAGAAAGAACATAAAAATTTCGAAGCAACCTAATTGGAAGTCAATCGAGACGAGCACGATACGCACTAACGTGATCAAATTTTCTCAATCCATAGATGAGTCGAATACACATGTTTTGTAAGCGCTCAAGCTTGTTTAATAACTCCTCAGTGAGATCCGTGTAACTGCTATCGGCATAGTCCAGTATAGGTAAAAGGAGTGTTTCAGCTAAGGATATCTTAGTTTTGACTGGAAGGAGATCCTTCCAGCGTTTCAGGGAGCCGATAGCCAGCAAAGAGACGTCGGCTAATGTGGTTAACTTGCAGTCTCCAGGAGAAGGAGTATTACTGTAGGTATTATATCAGACTATACAATCTGATAATGTAATAATTTATCAGTAATTTTTTTTGGGAATAAAATTAGGCCAACATTGTGATTGAACATCATAATAGTGGCATTTGTACTAGATCAAATAGATTCATAAGCTGGTGCTGCGTACCATGGTTACATTATGTCGAACCTTCGATGCAGAATTGTCATATGGGAGATCCTGGATTGGTATAAATAAATTAGTGTTATTGTAAAATGGTGTGTGTTTAATAATATTGTTCGAGGTCCTAATTTAATAATAAATTCGATCCTTTTGAGGTTAGGTTTTATCTCTTAAAAATCAATTAGGTACCCGTAATACAATACGTTTAGTAGGTAATAGGCGTTTCCCCAAACGCTCTAAATAGGAGGCAGACTTCTTAATCAATAGGCAATCACCTTTCATATTAAATTTTAAGGTATAGTTTTATAAAAACAACATTTCATCAACATAACCTCTAATAACTATCATGAAGTTCTTAATAATACATAAAAAGCAGATTTTACGGATTTAGGACTCTGACTGGTGCTCAATGTATTATGGCGAATTGCCGTATTTTGTAGTTTCATGTTATCAAAATAAATAACAATCTCGTTCAAAATAGAAAAATAAATACTTTTATTTTTATAATCGACGAATCCTATTTAATCAGATAATTTCATTGATTCTTGATTATTGTCATCATGCCTACTCGTTTACTTTATGCAACCGCATAGTCGTTATTTTGTGCGAGTCAGGAGTAATGGACTTTAATGCTTGGACTAAAAATTTAAGTAAATCAAGACCATCTCTACCCTCATTATTGAGTGTAAGGATGTCACCTCTGGAATTCCGGATGTCGACCTCGTCGGTAGCACGGCACAGGGGCATACGTAACCGGTGGCTGCTCTGGCAACACCTGTCGTCACGCGGCTGGCCGTGCTGGTGATGCCCGGAGCGCCCTCTGAGCGCTGCCCGGAGCGCCCGCAAGACGCGCAGATCGAAGGGCCCCCGAAGCGCCCGCGAGGTCCGCCGGCGAAGCGCCCGCGAGGTCCGCAGGCGAAGCGCCCGCGAGGTCCGCAGGCGAAGCGCCCGCGAGGTCCGCAGGCGAAGCGCCCGCGAGGTCCGCAGGCGAAGCGCCCGCGAGGTCCGCAGGCGAAGCGCCCGCGAGGTCCGCCGGCGAAGCGCCCGCGAGGTCCGCCGGCGAAGCGCCCGCGAGGTCCGCCGGCGAAGCGCCCGCGAGGTCCGCCGGCGAAGCGCCCGCGAGGTCCGCCGGCGAAGCGCCCGCGAGGTCCGCAGGCGAAGCGCCCGCGAAGCGCCCGCGAGGTCCGCAGGCGAAGCGCCCGCGAGGTCCGCAGGCGAAGCGCCCGCGAGGTCCGCAGGCGAAGCGCCCGCGAGGTCCGCCGGCGAAGCGCCCGCGAGGTCCGCAGGCGAAGCGCCCGCGAGGTCCGCAGGCGAAGCGCCCCTCGAGGCGCTGCTCGGAGCGAGAGAACGGGCTGTGCAGAGCCCGCCTTGGCGCAGCGTACGTCACATGAAACAAAATAAGAAACCATGAACATTTCCGTTCGGTCTTTCTAATTATTGATGGGTCTGATTACTTAGCAATTAATCCGTATTCCTGTATTACAGCCAGCGGTAAAAATAATATTTTTAAATTACCCACTATTAATATTATTTAAAAAAAATAACAAAACGGATGTGCAGAAGGCAAAGGAAAATCAAGGCAACGTGAATCATATCCCACTTCTGAACTGTTGGAGAACAATCCAGAAGTAGGTATTATAATAAAACACTTTTAATATATTTGTACTCTAACCACGAGAGATTTAATGTAATTAGTTAATTTATAAAACTCAGTTAAACAATACTATAGTATCAAATCATTTGACCAGGCTGCAGTTACTACCGCAGCTCGTAAACAAGGTAACGATCTAAACACCGAAGGTATTCAATAATCGTTTGAGTCTCGGTGGAGACTGCCTACCGATGGTAAAACATTCGTATTTATACAAGTTATTCCAATATGGCGTCGGGAACGAACTGACGAGTGAAATACATCGAAAGAGTCAAATATCAGTACAATCGAACCTTCATCAATAAATAAATTAACAATCTTTTAACTTTTGTAACAATTAATTTCAACTGTAAACGCAAAGCTGACAATTGATTGAAGATTATTTAGTAAGATTACATAAATCTTAGTTATTCTTAATGAACGGTCACCCTTTTAGGTTAGACCAGTCAATAAACAGTTCACGTACGTAGCATACATCAAAGTGCATGTAATTGAAACTATAAATTGTGTTCCACTGTGTCTGTGTGTAACGAATGTACAATTAATTAAGCATTCTAATCAATAATGGAGACTTGCTTTTGCAAGTAACCTGTGAACCCACCAAGCGCCTTGCGATAATAGTGTCTATATTATGTAATCTGTAGATAATAGTTTATGTTTACTTTTGTTTAAGGTTTTAGTATAAATACTTATGGGCTTGTTATTTATGCTTATATAATCAGCATGTTTGTTGTTATTTATAGGTCTGCCTGAAAAAAGGAGTATATTGTTTTCAGGGTTCATGTATGTATGAATGTATGTGAGTTTGTATATTCCACCATAACTTCTATACGCCTGAACCGATTTTGATAAATGAGGTATCGTTAGAACCCCTAGCTTATTCCGGGTGACATAGGCTTATAAAATTAAAAAAAAATTGATGGGGTGACCATGGTACCCCATTAAAGACTAAAGTTAAAAAAATACGAAAATAAGATTAACTATATAATCATCATCTAGAAAATGATGAGTAGATTCCAAAAATATATAACACCATAGTTCAATATCCAGTGATTCACAAAAAATTATCATTTAATAAAAATGTGAATAAGATTTTAATTTAACTAGATTAATTTACATTTTTAACTTTTTAGTTCGTTTTTTGGCAGGACAGTCGAGTTTTTAATTATGACTTATTATGATTATAATTATCTAGCCAATGTTGGAGGTATTAAGCTATCTTTCGTACTCAAGATTATTGACCGAGGGCTAACTTAATAATAACAACTAGTCTGCAGGTGTAAATTCGCAGGGACATAATAACAATCGATAAAACAATAGCTATCAATCTTATAACTATAATTTAACCTTCATAGCAGTTACAGTTATTTAGATAACAATATAAATTAAGCAATTTTATTTTAGCTTTTTAAACATAAATTAAGCAAATATATTTCCCTTTAGCTTTTTAAAGATGCAGCTCTTTATTGAAGATTCATAAGTTTGGTATCTTAATTAAATTCAGCTGGCAAGTAAAAACCACTTTGAAATAGACTTTACATTGTAATATCCTTAAAATAGTACCAGGAAAGCATAACGTTCGTGGAGGTCAGGGACAGGGATCTACAACCTTTGGTATCTTGCATTCATGGTCAGACTGGCGCCAGTGGTTGGGCGCCCAGCGCCACATGGCCCCTTTACAACGACCACCATTCATAACCCATCCACCAATCGCAGTTTGATCTCCATAATTGTAAATGTGATTGATATTTTGTTCATGCCAAGATCAAGGTTGACTATCAACGTAAAGCGAAGACCACATTACGGTCTACGGACGTTTTCGCGATGAAAGCAAAATATGCAAGGTCCTACATTGACTACAAATGTAGTTTGAGTAATAAATATTATAACTTTAAACATAATAAGAGACAAGCAAATAAATAACAAAGCTTGGTTTATATTTTTAAAAACTACCATTATCTAGCAGATATACTTATAACAAAACAAGTGTTTGTGCAGAAAATTAAATAGTATTTTTCTCTAAAATGTCAGAATAATTTATCCGACCGGGATGTATGTACGTGTTTCTAAGAAGTAGCGGCTAACTCAATTATGTATTCCAGGCTGAACTGCACTTATAGTATTCTAGTAAGTGTCGGGAGTTGAAACAGCAACAATTAGGGCTGCCACATAATTTAAATAAGTAAGTAAATTATAGAAAATAAATTCCTTATTTTCTATCTAATTTTATTTAATAACAATTTCACCTGATTTAGTTTAAATAAAGATAATAATATATGAATATTTATTTTAAAAAATGACATTCAGTAAAAAATATGTTTTAGAGAATGTGATTAAATCAATAATAATCTTAGATTTTATGTAAATACTTCACAAAGATTTGTAATTAAAAACAATCTCCAAATTGAGGCTCCATAAAAAATTTCAAGATTGAAGGAATCATCTCTAAATATTAGGTCCTTAGAAAACATTAACCATGGCAACCCTAATGAGTAATGACACGTCGTGACCGTACATTCCTCAAACTAAAATTATTACAAAGCGAAATTGTTCTGTCGTGCACCATTAATGTTTAATTGATAAAAGGAAGTCATGTTTATCTCGTAAATCATATGGCTTTACCTTAAAAGCATAACATTTTCTTTATGATTTGCATACAATTTAATATTTTAATTCTACTTGCTTGATGTCACGTTGCCTATTTCATGTGCATTTCGAAAAGTTTTTTGTGATAATCATAACAAGCTGCACTTTTTTTCAATAAAAACCATACATATTAGATAATATTATCTTTAACATCATGTATTGAAAAAAAATGGCTTTGATTTTAAATTATTCGACAGGTTGGTAGCCATCAAAAATGTTAATCAGTTTTAAAAATGTTGTCAATAGCTGGAATACATTTTCATGAACGCTAGCATAACATTCATTACGAGTACAATAAATGTTTGAGCCATAGATTTATAATATGGTCTGTGCACATCCGATTAAAAAATACAACAAATCATTTTATTCTATAGAATACTCAATAGACAGACGCAATGAGACGTTCGCTGTGAAACAATAGCGTTATTAGTGTTTGCATTGTAATAGCCGGCTTGTCTTGGCGGCCTATTTAATCTTTGACCTTTTGCTATTCAGAACATTCGGTCTGTGTTTTTTTACTGTATACTTTACTGAATGATACTCGCGACTTTGTCCGCGTAAATCTGGGTTTTATTTAATCACAGGGAAATCCCGGGATATAAAGTACCCGCAAAACATATTTTATCCGTTTTTGTGGTGCAACCGATCTAGCCAGAATCGATAAGTCCAAAAAATAATATTATCGCCATATTTTTACACTCTACTAAGGAAGCTTTTTCTGATATTCTGATTCCACAGAAACAAATTCCTGGATGGCTAGTTTTTCTTCTTCTTTTCACGCTTTATCGCTTTCTGTAGTGATAGTTTTAGTTATCGTGCACGAGTCCTCTCTCAGAGTGTTCAAGATTTGGCCACCATGCTGGCCAAGTGCGTATGAGCAGAATTCACACACCTTTAAGAACATTATGAAGAACTCTCAGAAATGCAGGTTTCCTCACGATCTTTTCCATCCCCGAAGCAAGTTGTATTAATTAATTTCTTAAAACGAATATAACTTGGTCATCAGTCTCCCGATTATGAAGGATATCGTAATCGTTTGTCAAATGACAATCCGACCTTTTTAAGGAGTTCATAGATGTCTGCACTTAAAACAGCATGTATAAATAGTTCGAGTAATACGTTAAAGCTGCCAAATGATTACGATTTGCTTAGACAATTGGGCTTCTGGTTAGTTAGTAAGATTTTTTAAATTCAGTCAACAAAATAACAACCAGTTAATTTTTATTTTTTTATACATATTTAGTTATGTAGGTACAATTTGCATGTTATATTTAACGAGCGTTGCCCTTATCACCGCGCTCGTAATCGTCAAATGTCAATAACGCAGGTAACGTGTTCAATTGACATTTCACGATTGCGAAAGATTTGTGATATCGACATAAACCTTGCTATCAACTGCACGGAATTTGAAATATATTACTAACTAGCTGATGCCCGCGACTTCGTCCGCATGGATTAAGTTTTTTTAATTCCCACTGGAATTTTTTCCTTCCCCGAGATTCAAAATATCCTATGCCAAATTTCATCAAAATTGGTTGAACAGATGGTCCGTGAAAGCGTAGCACCAGACAGACAGACAGACACTTTCGCATAATATAATATTAGTATGGATTCACAAACATAACATTACTGATTGTATGTCAAATAGTCACGCTTTCCACCAGGGATGTGTCATGTGCGAGACCGCAAAGTGAGATTCTAAGCAAATCGTAAACATTTGACAGCCTAAAACGTATTACTCGAACTGTTTTAGGACTTCATACATGCTTTTTGACGTGCAGGCATCTATGAACTCCTTAAACTGATTGAAATATCCGTTTGACAAACGATTGCGATAACGATTTCCTTACACAATTGGGGGGCTGAATCTAATAACTAATTGGAATCCAAATGGAAGAAACTTTTTTTTATTCAAAATTATTTATTTGAGTCGTTCTGGTTCGGAATTTTTACTACAAGCGATAAACTCGGCGGTTGCCAATCGTAAAATCCCATCGATTATAT
The DNA here is from genome assembly GCA_964035005.1 of Erebia palarica. Taxonomy (NCBI): domain Eukaryota; kingdom Metazoa; phylum Arthropoda; class Insecta; order Lepidoptera; family Nymphalidae; genus Erebia; species Erebia palarica. Next base: position 31,820,328 of record OZ035984.1, on the reverse strand, counting down.
TATTACTATTATTCATTTTCGTAGCTTTGATGACCATGACTTTGACTGTTGTTAAATTCAAAATAGAATTAAATTTTAAATTTAATAAAGAAACGTACTAAGTACTTTGTGACGGCCAATGAAAAATTGAATTGCCCTGACCTACCTATATGGCACTCTGTCTTTGTGAGAGAGGTGTTCAAAGAGCTAAGATAAAAAAAACAACACTGGTCACTCGGTGAGCTTTCACACTCATCCCTCGCTATGCATCCTTACAGATATCTGATGGGGAGGCAGCGTAAAAGATTGTTAAAATATATCTTGCTCCTAGAAAAGAAAGTAGGCTAGCAATAGCGACTTCTGTGGAAAGCGACAATACGTGCTCCGTAGTCTACGAAAACATCGTGAGCGCATCTGCAAGTCTTAGGCGAAAAGGCATGTTTAATCAAATAGCTGATAGGTTATAGCCTAAACAAAATCTATTTACTCGGATTCCAAGTAATAAGCTAAATGGATGTAGAAAGTATATAAAGATTAATAAAAAAAAAACCTGAATCCTTTCGAGTCAAATAAAAATGACAATTACTATTTTATTGATCTCCAGATCAAACGAAGTATTTTTATACCAGTGATTATGGAGCGGAAAAAGAATAGTAGAGACTACGACTATAGGTTCCTAAGCTGCTTGTACTGCGTATATTGTTTGTATCTACTATCTGGCTTGCCTTGTAACCTGTGGGTAAGTTTCTGTGGGATATTTTTGTTACATCTTCGCGCAAGTAAATATTTAAACCAAAAACGAAAATTGGTATTTGGGATTTCGGTTATAAAAATGAAATGACTGATAAATAATTTTAGGTTTTTTTTTGGAAATTCTACCACTAAGGAATTTTCAGGAATTCCATCCGAGCAAAACAATGATATTAGGGTAAAATAACATGAACGAAGATGTTTTGAAATCCGCAAACATTTGGTCGTAGCTCATAAAGACAGTTCACGCAGTTAATAGTATACTAAATAGTGCAAGCGCAATTAAATTTCACGGCTGGCATTATAATATTTAAGTTTCATAGTTTCCTGTATACTAACCTAACTGTAGTTCGGTGGTGGTTTGTGCACTGGCATGAGAAGCTTTTACAGTATGTTGTTTTATGAGTTCTGCATTTAGAACTTAAGCACCCAGAATTTTGAATTCTAAAAACGATTCCATACAGTTTAAAAAAAAATATTTGTTTTAAAAAAAAATTATGAAAAAAAATTGGGATATCCTATTATGAATTGTAAATAATAATAATATAGGGTGACGCCCGCGACTTCGTCCGCGTGGATTGATGTTTTTTAATTTCCGCGGGAACTCTTCAATTTTCCGGGCCTATGTCCTTCCCCGGATTGCAATCTACCTCTGTACCAAATCTCGTCAAAATCGGTTCAAAAGATGGGCCAGGAAAGCGTTGAAGACAGACAGATAGACAGATAGACAGAAAAACTTCCACATTTAAAATATTAGTATGGAAGTATGGATAAGTATGGATTATGTTATGCTAATCTTCTAAATGTTACGATATCTTGAAAAATTTATCATAATAATACCTATTCTGTTATGAAAATTCAGAATCAGCCATCGCAATATTATCATAAAAGCAAAAAAGATCATAAAATTTTCTTGTGTTCAAATATTTAAATGCAACAACATTACGCTTCATTATGTTTTAAGTTTACACCCATTTTACAGTGAATTCGTTAATTTTATTTTATTCGAATTTCACACTTTTTAAGGTCAGTAAATTAATGCTGGCGCGTAATTGAGCACTTTTTGCGAAAAAAACAACTTGTACTCTTAAGATGCTTGTACATTAATGGCACCTTGTAAAGAAAACTCAGTAAGTAATTTAGCTGTTTTACGACACTAGTTCGTAAAATACAGTTTATATATATTTCCGATCTTAATCTTTTCATACCACAAAACGAAACCACTTTTTAAACCACGAAAGTTTCCTAAATATTCGATTGAATGAAAAGAATAATTTTGAGATCTATCGCTAGCTGATTTTACGACGACTCAGTGATTTTATGTTATTTACTCAAATAATTTTAGAAGTTCATAAATTAATATGATGCGAACGTACCTACTGTTATTATTTAAAAGAGTCAAGAGTCATTTTGTTCTAAAAAAATACGATACATGATAGAAGATAATATAAAATCAATAATATTAATTAAGCGGCGGATAGTGACGTAACATATCGTTTGGATGACATTAAAGATTGGTTTTAATAGTAGATATCTGAACAGATAGGTATTTTAATTCAAAAAGAATTTTGGAACTGACCTATTTAAAATATATATAATACAATTTATCTATATCCTTACTAACATTATAAACGCTAATGTTTGTGAGTATGAATGTATGGATGTTTGTTACTCTTTTACGCCAGAACGGCTGAACGGATCTCGATGAAATTTGGCACAGACATAGATTATAGGCTGGAATAACATATAAGCTACTTTTTATCCCGGAAAATCATCCGCATGAATCAAAAAAGCTTAATCCACGCAGACGTAGTCGCGGGCATCAGCTAGTGTTTTATATTTATCATGCCATACTACTTACAAGTAGTCCTAGCTGCGCTAAGCGTTGTAAAGTGTTGTATTTTCAGGCTTCAGGCTTTAACCTAAGTCCTTACTCTATATCAATATCTAGTAATTAGGTAAAATTATATAAAAAACATCCTCAAAAATAATCATATTAAATGGTTGTAAACATGCTGCGGGGAAGGACCCAAGCAGCCGATGGCCAGGCCTCCAGACAGAGGAACCCTTCTTTGTCTCTCACCCTTTATCCTAATCTGAGAATAATTTCAAATTATTAAACCTATGTAACTACGTGTCACACCACTTTAAGTTCTACTGGAAAGTAGGTATTCTGGGCGGACACAAATCATGTAGATTTTACACGTTGTTATAAATTAATTTAAGCAATACATGAAAAATTATAATAATAGATACAAAAAGGGTTTTTATATCCTGGAAAATTGGAGCTTTACTATCTCAGAATTAGTATTAGCAATAGAGTCATACTTACCTTAAAAAGGTGTACATGTTTATTTAGGTTTCGAATGATTAAAAACTAAACAGCATTCATTGGTTTTACTCCATCAGTCAATATTTGTATACTAAATTGAGATAAACATAGACAGAGCGACATCGTTTACTTTGTGTGGTTGCACACAAAAAGGAAAAGCGTCCCATGATCGATAAAGCTGCAGACACAGTATTCCTATCCAATTAATCCCGGCCTGACAGACAAACTAACTGCAAACTGCAGTCATTGGGATGCGGTCTAATGCAGTTGGTATAACTGTATCACTATTCACATGGGTGGAATTTCACTAGTTTTTCGACCTTCTGTCCCGTCACAACTTACAAGTTAGACACACCACAACCAAATATTATGACGTCTCTTCAGCTTTATTCATCTTCACTGATCATCTGCACCGTCATTTTGGTTCTCATTGAGGTAAATTTCAGTTACGATCTATTATTAAATTTGACATTCAAATATAATATAATGATTAAAATGCTTAAATAGTTTGTGAATAACTTCTTATGTATCACTAAGCGAGCCAATAAGGATTTTTCTAAATCTTACTCTACTCTTTCTTTTCTACTCTTCTCTGAAATCTGAGAACTTCCTACGGCTATGCTCTAGATAACTAGTTACTTACCTGTAAATTTATGTAGCTTTTTCCTTAAGGTATTTGCATGTTCATATTAAACGATGCTCGAATTCACGCATTGGTAATTCTAGATATTATACAGACTCAAAGTGGACTTGTGTATTCAGAACGAATCGCCTTTGATCTGTCGGCGCGTCCTCGCTGTTCGATCACGCCATCCAACAGACAAACGTAGCAAATCATAATACCGTTCAGATGAATTTAAACTCTAGTTTTATAGATGGAGACGTTAAATTCGCGTACTAGGTTATGTTGGACGTCGACCTTTGAGGTGGAGTGTACGTAATTTGATATGTCGCTCGCCAATAGCCCTCGTTCACACCATTTCATATATTGTGTGAGAGGCAATTGATTCTCATATCATTTGTAACGCATTTGGATTTCAGGCGAATTATTTTAAGTTATGAAATCAAATGAAGGTCTATATAATTAGTCATAGTTAGTAGGAACGGTTAACGAACGTGGTGATAGAACGTGTTTTACGAATGATTTTAAAAGAGGAAAGTCGAGGGCTAGGAAAAGCTTAGGAATTGGTACTCATAGTTTTCGTCGAGGTAGCGAATGCTACCCGAGAGAGCCAAATAGAGTCCAGTCAGGAAGAAATCCAAAATAAGAGAATGCATGAAAATTGTATTCTTCACCATATACTTACATGAATATAATTTACTAATGCCATGAAATTAAAAACAAAGTTTTCCCTCTTTCATGAAAAACACATAATGCTAATGCTAAACACATATTATGGCGTTGTTAAAATTTTCCCTAGGATCCTCTGCAAATATTCATGGGTCAATCAGTCAGGTGACCTACTTGTTTTCTTAGCTTGGACAAAGTGTTTGATTTGTCCAAGTTTCCTAGTTACCACTTATTATACATTTCAATAAAGTAGGTACCTACCATCACCTATTTAGGTCTATATGGATAAGCGATATTCTAGATTTATTCAACTGCCATATTTAACACTTTGTTAAATATCGGAATATCTATCGATAGGTGCTCTGGCAGGAACTAGGGGTCCCATCGATTGCGAGGCCCTGGGCATGTGCCCAGAGTGTCCAGTGGGAAAGAGGGGCCTGCCTATTCTATCGACAAGTCCATGTTTGCTAACCATTTTCTCAACTAAAACAGCAAACAAGATTTCATCAAACAACACATGAGTGTTGCGGCCACGTTGCAGCTTAACTATGAATGTTTGTTTCTGTTCTTGGCACGTTGCACTTGAGATAAGTTAATGAGTAATTGTATATGGACTTTGTTTATAAATAATAGCTGCCTGATTTGCAAGTGGTCCCGGTAAGGGCATACGAAATAGATTTAAAGTGCCTGCGTCCTTACATTGTTAGATTGCTATAATCCAAATCCATAGTACATACTAATATTATAAATGAGAATGTGTGTCAGTCGTTCTGCTACGTTTTCAAGGCCCATCTATTCAACGGATTCCTACAAAGATAGGTTGCGTTTGCACTTATTCCACAAAATCAAGTTACAGAAGAAAAACCTAGCTACTGCAGTTAATACAAACCGACCTACTTGGTACAATATTAGTACATATACGAAAATATTATAAAGAAAACTCTTAAATATCGATGTCGTGTATACTTTTACCTACTTATTTACTTTTTTCGTGTAGATAGTAGGAAGTAAATAATTACGTAACCCGCGAAACTATAACTGTTATTGATAAATAAGAATCCATCATTGTTTTTATTTGGATAAAGATAAAGCGAATCCGTTGTTAATTTAATACCAACGAACTTCAAAGGTCAACAACCTCGAACTGTACGAATGACACTATTGTTCGATTGGCTCATTAGTTTTATCCTGGGATAATACACGTGTACCAATATCTTGTCTAATTACAGTAAGTTTAATCATATCCGTGACATCGTCCGCGTTGACTTACGATTTTTAAGAATCCCGTGGAAACTTCGCTTTTCCATGATTGTTATTAGCCTAAGTGCCGATTTTGCCAACTCCGAATAACGTTTAACCTTGGAATAAATTTCAAATTGACTGAATTCCAGTACAACATCAGTCAAAACATTAAATTTATTCCTAGGTTATACGTTATTCCGTATTCGGAGTTGGTAAAAGCGGCATTCAGTCGGTCTTCGGCAAGCTATCTCTGTACCCAATTACATCAAAATTAGTTTAGCAGGTGGGCCGTAATAATGTTAACAGGCAAGGCAGACGGGCAAATCGCATTAATAATATTAATATAAATGGATATATGAACTGTTAACAAAACTAAGTACCTATACCCACTTAGCCAAATATTTACTTCTACGATAACCTTGCAACCTTGCACGTGACTACAATACACGTGATTTTAGATGCATAATGACTATATTGTTACAATGTGAATAGATAAACTGAAGACTAATCACCACCACCACTACAGCCCATTAACGTCCCACTGCTGGGTACAGGCCTCCACTCTCATAGAAGAGGGAATTAGAGGTTACCCACCACGCTGCTCCAATGCGGGTTGGCGGGCTTTAACGACTATTATCATATTAGTGATAATAACCGGGATCGATGCAGACGGCTTAACGCGGCTCTCCGTGGCATGGAGAGAAACACTGCCAACTTCAACTCCGGTCTAGTACTGAGAATCGATAGTCAGAAAAGCCCAACACTTAACTATAGCCTGACCCGAGACTCGAATCCTGGACCTCGTCGGCCGCAGTCGAATATGCTAACCACTAGACCAAAGGCAAAAGGCAGTTAAGTCAGGGCAGATAGTCAGAAGACTATTTGTCAGATATTACCTTTTCGTTCAGACACTCGAAATAATCTGAGCTCTCTGAAATCGCTTGTCCCCGACCCCGAGTAAAAGCAACCAAGCCATTGACAAATTAAGAATTTTTCATTAAAAAAAAGGTAGGAACCTACATCCGGTATGCAATAATCCAAATTACTGTTTTCTTATAGATAATACGATATGATATGCCGACGCTTAGCGGTCGCTTATTATGACCACAATGTACAGTTGCCCTCGAAAACTAAATCCTTGTGAATTTCGACGAGTTCTCTATATCAAAATACGTACATCATTACGTTATATTAGGTGCATGCAAATAATTCTCACTGAGTGGGTTGGTAATAGGTATAAAAGAGAAATTCATGAGCTCTGGGCGCCAACATGACGCGAACGCAGAAGGGTTGTTCCGAGCATGTAGGCGTTAAATGCAAATCGCTTGCGTTTCACCGCGGGACAATGCCGCCGAAGTGTTGCCCGTCTTGTAAACAGTGCGGACGTGGCTTGTTGTTCTACTTTTTTGGTTAAGTGCTACTCCGTAAACGGTCGCGCATAGGCCGCCGCAGAAATACCATGGGCGGTACAATGCCTGGTTCCACGCAGCCCTACATGGAAAACGCGGTGTTAATGCAGCGATTCACGGCTGTACGATATTACTAAAGTATTTTACATCCACCCATTATAGTTCGCGGTGAAATTCGCAGTTTTGGCGTTGTGCAAACTTGGCATGCACTTGGGTGGGCGGATGCCAATTTTTTTAATATTTTTCTTATGCAAAAAGCGACCTATTTTTCACGTAACATTACGTGAACTCATGCAATTCGCGGTAAGCATGAATATAGATCGCGCGGAAACATTAACATCAGAACATCAAGAGAATGTCGAGATGAAATTATATTTTATGGAAACGGAGTATGGACATTGAAACAGAGCCAACTGTCGTTGCATATACATAGTGCGGCAGAAATATGTCTGCGGGGTCCGCCGCATTATAAAACTAATTTAGTTTAGTAAAACTCGAAAGACATAAGTCATCTAGGTAGTAGTCAAGTCACTATGTATTATCCATCTAATATTAAAAATGTGAAAATGTATTTTTGAAGTGATAACTTCTTAAGCCGCGTTGAGCAATTTTTGGTAAGGGGTAAACTTGTGGCCGACATGCTCGCGAACAGCGATATGCTCGCGAAGCAACATGATTATTACGAAGACTTAGTAGAAGAAGTAATTAAACTTTAATGCCTTAGTGTTATATAACTTTAATTAATTAATTATAAACTTAAATTAAAATAATTGAAATTTAAAAAATAAATAAATTATAACGTTTTCACTTCTATCGGCAGTCCCAGTGACTGCCAATTTTTTGTTTGTCTGCTGACATCTTTTCACATCCCTTTACGCATAATTTGATATTTTTTTTATATAGCAGCAGAACAGATTTTGCTGGGCTAGAAGGCGAAAAATCAAAGAGTTTGCACGGGATTTTCAATTTTCCTAAATTCACATGGAAGAAAAGCGGCGGTCTTCGTCTACTTCGTTGTAAAATATTTTTGATTTCCCTATTGCATTTGCAAATTTCTATCCCATTTTTTAATATTGGATATGGGATTTGTATACCCACTTAGTGCCTTCTTTTTCAAAACAAAACTTGCTGTATCTATATAATATTATAAAGAGGGAAAGTTTGTGAGTTTGTGACGTTATAGGGGGTATTCTCTGGATCTACTGAACCGATTTTGAAAATTCTGATACAAATACAAAGCGACATTATTTGTGAGTATCATAGGTTTAATATTATCCCGAAAAATTAGGAAGTTCCCGCGGGAATTTAACAAACTTATTTCACGCGGACGAAGTCGCGGGCAAGTCTGCTAGTATAAAATAAAATAAGTTGGCAACACATAATCGTCTCGACTTTTGGGGCGAGCCTCTTGCGTCGCGACAACAATAAGACCGCACCTTGTGCTATAAACATTCTTTGCGACGATCAATGTGAATGTAACCTATAAATTAGCCCGGAACCGATTGCGAACGCGCCACTCTACCATTCAGCGATCGCCTCAATTCACAATTAGGGTCATTCCTCTCCAATCCATACCAATAATACGAATATTATAAATGCGAATGTGTATATTTGTTGGTTTGTCCTCCCTTCACGCCGCAACGGAGCAACGGATCGTCGTGATTTTTGGCATGGGTATAGTTGAGGGCCTGGAGAGTGACAAAAGCTTCTTTTTATTCCTGTGGGAATCAAAAAAATATTCCACTCGGACAAATTCGCGGGGATCAGCTAGTAATCTATATCTAAATAAATAAAAATCAATTGCCGAAATGTATGTTTGCGCATCACTTCAGAACGGCTGCACCGATTTTGATAGAATTTTTTGTGTCTGTTTGTGTGGATCCTGAACTCCCGAGATGGTTTATATTGCCAGCCGGTTTGAAAATAATCAGCTGTTTTCTATGTTTGAGTTCGTTTTTATTTGTTTTTTAAATCTTAAATTATTTACTGAATTAGTACTTTTTTGCTTATAAGATTTAAATTATTAAAAGTATTTAGAAGAAAATAGGTGCTACTTAAATATCTAATTGAACCTTTTTGCTTGAAATAAACTCACATTTAATTATTCACTAGCTGATGCCCGCGACTTCGTCAGCGTGGAATAGGTTTTTTTTCAATTCACACGGGAACTCCTTAATCTGCCGGGATAAAAAGTAGCCTATGTCACTCTCCAGGTCCTCAGCTATACCCATGCAAAAAAAGCGTCGATCCGTTGCGGCGTGATTGAAGGACAAACGACGAAACCAATAAACCAACGAACAAACACACTTTCGCATTTATAATATTAATCCCGAATAACATACGTGGGCAAAGGTTTAGGTAAAAGCTTGCAGGCTGTTTTAAAAGTCCTTATTCAGATTTCAAGTTATTCATTGTAAAAGTTGAAAATAATCAATTTTGTGCTGAACTAGATGACACCCGCGTCTTTGTTTGCGTGCTACTTTCCTACGTTTCTAAAGATCCCGTGGGAATGATTCTGTCCCTCTCCTGGATACTAGCTATTTCTTTCACTTGCGTCAAGATTTGGTAACAGTTAGACAAACAGGATATGGAAGTTCAGCCGTTTAAATACGGATATGATCGGCACTTTGTCTATACTTACGGTCTTTGTTCGTAGAGCGGAAGATATTATTTCTTTTGTTTCGTCTGTATCTATATCTGCCAATTAGACTTTGTACTTCGAATACGTATGGATTTCGAACATTTATAATAATGAAAGTTATGATTGGCAATAATTGGCATGCATTATGGTTCTTAATATGTTATAAGAAAACATATTGATAAGGTACGAGTATGTTTAAGTATTGAGAGCAATACTTATTACTCACCCACTTACACACGATAATTTCAGTGTCGACTACGATGAACGATGCGCGAACGCGTCTAGGTAACAAACAGGCAGATAAACGTAATTTTTTAAGACGATGAGGGCATTTAAAAAAATGTAGGTAAATACAAAACTATTATGTGACAAATAAATTGTATTAAGGGGCCTCAAACTTTTGCCAGCAAAAAACGTTTTTCCAAACTTCGTACGCAGGACTCGGATACATATCTCATTGATGTCAAATTTAAAATAATTCATATAGGTTTGTTAAGTCAAGTGCCTTGTATATATACAGAGTTTACTCTTTTCGAGTGTTTCTTTTCGAAAATATAGCCATATTACCAATAAATATATAGCTATAATAAATATATGGCTATAAATATATAGCCAATATATATATATATAATCTTGTGCGAAATCATGTTCTCAGATTAAAAATACTTAACAATCTAGTACCCATATTATTTTATAGCAAAAAAATATTGCATATTACTCAATTGATCTTTAATTATTTCGTGTTTTAGGTGCGTCGTCTTAAATATAATAAAACAACAATATCAATGTTATCTTGAGTTTATTTGAACCGCATGTAGGTTAACAGTTAATTGGGTCGAGTGTACGCATCGATGAAGCTTAATTGATTGTTTTACGTAAGCAAGTATAAATAATTGTACCTAAATAGAATGGTATATAAGGAATGGATTTGGGATCCGCTTTTTTAGGGTTCCGTACTCAAAGTCAAACTTTTAAAGCTTTTGAACCGCCAAGTGGATACTACTAATGCTATTCATACCGAGAAGAGTAAGCAAGAAACTCGGTGGTTGCTCTTATGAAAAATATCTTCTATAAATATATATTATTTTTTAAATATTTTTCTTTCGTATGTTCCTTAAATTTTTTAACGTTTTGTTTCAAAAAATCGTTTAATTTGGTACAGAGATAGATATTTGCTATCGCAGACTTTTCTTTAGAACTTTTTGAGAGGAACAATTCCACCATACATTGTTTTCGTGTAACTTTTACTATTTACGCAGCGCACGCCACGGAAGCTCTCAGATTTTCCGGCTTTATTCACATTATTGCAATTTTCGTAGAGATCTCTAATTTTTTTGAAAATAAAGTATAGCCTATGTTACTCGCTGGTAAATCAACTTTCTATTAGTGAAAGAATTTTTCCTCTTTATAATATTCGTTTATATTTATATAATCTATAATCTATCTCTGTGCAATCAGATCCGTTCAGCCGTTCTGGCGTGATTCAGTAACAAACATCCATTTAAGGTTTTTTAATTCCTTCTCTTCAATTTTCCGGGATTAAAAGTAGCCTACGTCTTTCCTCGGCATGTGTAATTTAGACCAAATTCGCCCTTTACACCATTTAATTCAGATGAATATCTTAGAAGATATCATAGAAATAAAAAAAAATAGGGGCTGCCGCGACCTGCATATTGTGTAGATATCGCAGTGCTAAGCTAATGTTAAACCATGTGCTGTCCAGTGCTGACTGGCCATTATTGGGTATGGACTATTATAATTTAGTGCTACCCGTGCGAAGACGGGGCGGACCGCTAGTTTTGAATAATGATTACAATCATAATTACTGCTTCAAACTTCTGTTCATGAAATAAAGACCGTCAAAGTTTTTAGCAACAAAACCACGATCACGGAATTCTACCTAATACCTAAGTCATTCTACTCAGGCATTAGGTATCAGGCTCTACACAAAAAAAACATGAGTATTTATACAATAAAAATTAAAATCAAATAAAAAAGTTTACTTTCCAATCAAACTCTTAGTGAAAAACGTTAAGATCAAAATTCATGCTTTAATAGTCACCTACAATTAGAATACACAAGAGATTATTATGTGCAAAAATTGTTCAGAATTTCTTAAAAAATTATGTCATGAAATTTTGGCATGGTCGTTTCCGGCACAAAGACATGAGATGCGGCCATGGTATTTTAAAAACTCCGCGTCTAGAGATAACGCAGTCATTAGTTCAGAATAGTACCGCCTCTGAAATATCGTTTCACGCGAGACGCACGGAGGTCAAGGCGTCGAAATGAATTCACTTCGCGTAATCACTAATCACCGATAACCTTGGACTTGCTTTTTGAAACATAAATCTTTAGCAATAAAAATTATTTTCCTAGTAAGCAGTCGTCCGTAGGTTTTTAGACTGAAAAGAAATTGAGGCTGCTCAGTAAAAAAGAAAAATAAAAAGAAGAATATAAAGAAAAATGGAGAGCTTTTATTTTTATAGGCTATTTTCAAGCCAAATTCAATTAATAATAATCCGGATGTTATAAATGCGAAAGTGTGTCTGTTTGTCTCCTACGCTTTAGCGGCCCAACTTTTCAACCGATTTTGATAAAATTTGGTATGGTGATAGTTTTTGTCTCGGGGAAGGACATTTTCCTACCTTTTATCCCGGACAATTGAGAAGTTCCCGCACGAATAAAAAAACTAAAATCACGCGGACGAAGACGCGGGCATCATCTAGTTAGTAGATATGTGCTTAATATAAAAAATATTAAGTATGTTTATTTTATGCTAAAAACCTCAACATTTTATTACAAAGTAGGCATCAATATTATATGCTGTACTTACCTAGTAATGAAATGCTAAGCATATGATAAAACTAACAACAGCTTGAGATATTTTAAAGTAAATTATTACACTTCTTCGCTATACGATAGATGAATATTTATAATAGTTCCTTTTAAACTTTTAATCTTAATTATGCTGCGTGCTATACCAAGTAATCTAAGTAAATTTATAATAATATTATCAAGCATAATTATTAACGACCACAACTTTATTCAATGTTCTACCAGAACAATCTTGTTCTGCAAGTATTCGTGCCATTTAACCTAATCCTCACTTAAAAGGTTTATGAATATGCAGTCAACTTAGGAAGTACAACAGGTTGCTACGTATATAGACTTCGGTTTTATGGTCAGAATTGGTTTTTCTTCACCTCCTATACGTGCATTCTTTGCCTTGCGTTCGACAAGTCGGGCCATATCGGTGACAAATTCGCTATTTAAGTAGTCTAAACAGGTGCCAGAAAACATTGTTCATTTATTTTTTCGAGGATCGTGTTCTGCTTGTATGATTTCACGACGACCGTTAGGTGGCGCGACATCCTCAGTTCGTGTGAAAATTAATGCAAAACAGAATCTAAATAGGGCTCGGAGATAGCGAACGTATCGTAAAAGTCGACAGATGAGAAGTCGCTAGACGAGCTGGGAAGCGATTGATTGGAGATTGTGCTGTTGGCTGAAATAGAGAACCTTTCTGCGAACTAGATAAATCATGTTACAGTTTTTGTTACGCCGTTCCTGTATGAATTATTGATAGTCGTAAGTGTCATGTATACGCAGTCTATTCATGGTATCGGTCGTGAACGTTGTCGTCAAAGCGGCGCCTGGTTACATCACGCGATTGGAAAACTCGCCGCGTCGCGTTCGGAGAGGCCTCATTGTACCGCGACTTGATTCGGAATTACTTACTTACCTACTGTTTTTCGATGACAGATTTGTGCGTTGATTATGATATCATTTGATATATTATTGATAATAAACTCACATTATCGAAATGGATCTCCCAAAAACTTGAAAGGTATCAAAGGCAGTTGGAAAACTCACACACTTTTTTGCATTGTATTGGAGTAAGATTTGACTAAGATGTAATTCCCTAATTATTGCTACGGCTGTTTGGTCGCTGATAAAGTCCATTAATTTATGCACTTCAAAGTTTTAAATTACTAATCTGGTAGGCACCTTTCTTTGCCACAGATAGTTGCGCCAGAGGTAAACAAAAATTTGCCGCGGCCCTAGTCGTCTCACGTCTCTGATGGCACTCAAGGATACTTTCAAAAGTTTAAATTTACGTTGAAATGACGTTAATGAGCAAAGCCGCTAGGTAAGGCGCCTTGACATGACCAGATTTTCTCTATCAGAAGTGTTAATGTGTGTAGATAATATGTATAAATATTCATCACACACATACACGCACATTATGTGGCGCCTCGGATTGCTCTGCAGAGTCAAAGGTGCCCGACGTCGCCGGCGTCTCAAATAGTAAGTAGGCAAATAAGCATTCTGCAAGAGAAGTGTGTAACGACAGTAGTTCGTAGTGTAACAAAATTGTTGTACGATAATGTAAGATTACCTTTTTTACATGGTTCAAACTTTATCATAATGCTAGCGAACAACTTTATTTACAAGAGTAATCAATCAATCAAACAACTGTTTGCGTCCACTGCTGGACTTAACCAAATTCAGTATATGAACGCTATATTGAGCGCTAAATTAGACTTGTCAAATTAACTTGCGTAATTAAACGCCATCTTTTATACCTACAGCTAGAGGTAGTGCAGGGTTATGTAATCTATTATTTTCACACGATTTGGGTTTTTCGTACTATTTTCTATCGATCCTTTCTAGTGCGAAGTCAAAATTCTCATAAAAAAACGACGCGTTAACCGTATACTGTTTCTGCGAGCGATTGAAAGGGTTCAGTATTTCTTAGTCAAGTGAACAAATATTTGCATTCTGTGGTTTTCCTTCTTCGTGTGCTTTTACATTGCTAAAATGATTTGAATTTCCAAGTTGGAATCCCTCTCTTAAACCTGTAATTTCATACACAAAATAATCATCTTGAGTAGGCGATACCTAAAGTACTGCAATATTTAATTACATATTCATTCATATTAATCTTAAGATAATAATAAGATCTTAATAATATAAAGATTTATTTACTTAAAGTTTTGTGTAAGATCGATTTGGCACCAATGAATGTTATTCTAAATCAGACGATCCAAAAAGAGCTATGGGACTAATAAGAGTGATCGATTCTAGTTGTAATGTTTGCCGCTCTCCAATCCGTCTATTTCTTGCATTTGCTTGTACTGTAGACTTACACGTCACCATGTTGGCGCCACTGGCCAATAAATTTAGGACTGTCTCGAGCATTAAATGAATTCCCAGATTGAATTATGAACGCTGGCGCCGAGTTGTACTAGATCATAATCTACCTATGGGGATATCAAGGCGTAAACAGGTCTACTCATCTTAATGTTTACCAAGGTTACTTTGTTATTGCTTGTTTTACACGTAAGTAGTATAGCGAACGCGATTATGATAAGACAATTTATTGAAGGCGGTAAAATGATATTTGACCCCATTTACTTTGATGTTGGTTTGTTAAACATCAGTAAATTATTATAAATTTAAATATTTCTGCTTTAATATCTCACTGTCTTTTTATACAAAACTGTAGCTATAATTGAGAGACAGACTTCCAGCATTAGGTACCTATGTATTTTATAAGACTTTATTTAACATAGACTTTTCACAGAGTACTTGAAATTCTTCCATCAAATCTTTGTCATTAGAAAGGCAAGGTAAATGTTGAAGCCCATCAACCGAAAAATTCATTTGCTTTTTTATTTCTAAGGCGAAAATTCGCACTGTGCTGCTCCAGTCACATCGTCAACAAAATCTTTTGATCTCGTTGTCAGTTTACGATCCATATTTTTATGGCAAACTACATCCCGAGGTATTTTTTAAAAATTTGCTTGTTTGTTAAAAGTAAATTATATACTCTTTTGCTATTTATATCAACGACTTATGTGTTTTTGGATTGTGATTATATTTATAGTTTTCAGATAATGTAGAGGATTAATATTATCCACAATAATCGTAAAAGTGAATGGGTGTATGTCTGCCAGTCCATCCTTTATAATGCCAATCTACTTAACCAATTTTTTGAAATTCTGTAAGCTTATATCCCGGAACATGAAAAGTTCATACGAGAATTATGTAGTGATATGATAAAAATGATTTTGATTTCATACGATGCAATGATAAAAATAATTTCAAAATTGAAACAGAAATATCTTTTGTATACATTCCCGTACCTATTGATCACGAAAGCAATACGAAAGGCAATTCTATCAACGTCGCCGTTTGGACGCCGATATTGTTCGTACAACACTTGATACAATCAACCCGATTGAAGGGATCAGGGAGGTCTTGCGATACGGCCCCCCACCCGCGGACTACTTGCGATCAATTCATCGCGTGACATGTTTTTATGAACCATTGTAGGGAGAAAGTGTTGATGTACCTTTATATGTACATGTGAAATTGCTAATGTCTCTAGCTTCATATTTATTAAGCCTTAGATCGACTTTGATCTAATTTATTAGTCCCGGTTAGTTAACAACTAACTATTATCGCGAAATCATGTAAGCATGAGTAGCGTTGCGCTGGAATGGATTTCCCTGTATCTACATCTTCAGATATTTGCAACTCCGATACTTTAAAAGTAATAGAAAAAGAATAACAATCAAAAATTGTATGTAATGGATTTCAGAATTTTAAATCTTTTCTCTTTATTGTTGCAGCACCAGATATCGTACAAGAAGATAGCCCGACCGTTGTGATTACTACTAATGAAGATGAAGAACTTAGTATGAGACGTAAGAAAATAATTTGTCTTTTTGAATGAATCAAATAACTAATGATATCTTGTGATATATACTGGAGCATAATAGATTTTATACATTAAGGGGCAATAGTCCGTAAGCAAGGATTACCTAACTAAGCCAGTCTGAATTTATGTCATGTGATACTTTGGATCCCATATTTAGTAACTGTTTATTTGGTGTTTATTTTTTAAAGATATAAGCTGTATGAATTTTTTTATTCACAGATTTCGGGGCTCTACTAACTGGTCGATCACCTTTATGCATAAGGAGGGATGATATGACGGGGGTGCCTTTAGCTACAGGCGTCGCAACAGCTCGCTTCACCTTTCGACGCCGTCACTTGTTCTGGTCCGTGTTACTTGGGCCTTCTATGACCGTCCAACCACGCTCCTTAGCCTTCTTAGACAGAGGTGGACGTATGCTTCTTGAACATCCACTAAAGAGAGCTCCAGGGATTCACGCCACTTATGAGGAAAAGACCGATAAGGTACGATTGGATTGCAACTTGTTTATTGTTGTTTATCTCAATCAAGCTCGCTCTTTTTGTTTGCTCAATGAATTGCCTTGTTTACAGCTGTGTGGCGTCTGGCGTCGAGTTCCCAGAGAGTATAAGCGTTTATTGAGAGAAGGCTCTTTGTATGTGGCGTTGATTTGGGGTGACGAGCGGAACAACTCAATGGATAGTGCACTTAGTGGCAGAATAAACAGGTAAGATGTTAGAGGTTAATAATAAGTTGTTAATACTAGAATATAGAGTAAGAAGTAAGAAATTAAAATAATACCCGACTTTCCAAATATTTCTTAATCTAGCTTTATAATTTTAAGCACATATAAATTTGTATCTAGTAACTTTGTCATTTTACAACACAGTAAAATGTCAGCTTGGCTAATTAGTCCAATTACAAGTACTGTAGAAACACGATAAAGATTTTATAGATGCCGTTGGAAAGATCAGTGTTACAAACAAAGTGCCGTATATGCATAAAGGCGTTGTAAAGGCCCGTTAAATATCTATGCGCGTCAGGCGCGCCTGTAACCAACCAAGAGAATAATCGTAAAGTATACTTTATATGAGCACTTTCATAAAGCGTAATGTAACTTTATATGCTCTAACGTTTCCGATGCATTACAATCGCATGCATTACTTATATATAGCCCATTTGCGTCTTAGGTAACCTACACACGCTCTGTCAATTGCTTTTATTTACCGCTACTGCCAATCTTCTCGATTAAATTGTATATAAAACGTGAGATGCTGTTCAGATGGTAACGGGTTTTTAATTAAAATTATACGAAAAATATACGTAATAATAATATGTATTCATTATAACTAAACGAAGGCAGAACAGTAATGTCCTACCTACTTGTTAGCAAGTGAGAATACCTACTTGATACCTTAATAATGGCGGTGAAATTCACATCGTACACTATCTTATAACAGTCAGAGAGCCTTTAGAAAATTAGGACGCGCTTTTCAAAAGGAAAACGTATGAAAGATGTAAATTGGAAGATTTAATTAAAAAAAAAAACAACTTTTAACGTTAACATCAGATTAAATAATCTCCAAACATATTCACAATAGGTAATAGATAGGACGCCCAAAATCCAGAATTAGTTTTGTTTGCAACAGAAGAAGTGCAATTTTGAATTTAAATCACTATTCAAGCGAGACTAACGACCGGACTCGATTTATAATTCGAAAGATTCATTAGGTGTACGTGCAATTCCAGTCGCATTCGTTACCGTGCAATAAAGATTGGCCTTGAAATATTGTACCAAGGATGTAACGAGTGGCCTCATTGTTCGTATTAAATTAGCCGTATGATTAATAACGGAAACCAGACTTGGCTTGATGTAAGCATAGGTGAGGTGATGTATGGAGACGAAGCGACGTGATGCGGCGTCCGGCATGGAAATTTACTTGATTGATTCTATAAGTAGATATAATGTGCATTAAGGAATTATATGTACCTACCATAAATTACGTTCACTACTGTCGCATAATTATTCAAACATGCATGTGTTTTGTAATCACAAAATCTATGTAGGTATACCATCCTCCTAAAACTATATTTTACTGATAGTTTTTCCAATCCAATTTAAAAACCAAATTTTCCGAAAAACTGTCTTCCACTGTGTGTCAACTCATTTAGAAATCGGCTCTGCTTTTACGAAGGTTACCTACCGTTAAGGTAAATCTAATTTATAAAAAATTTAAACTATTCTATCAAAATACATTTTTGTGCCCATTACCTAGATGACACCCCTCCCTTAAAACATTGCTCCCTTTTTTCTTCATTAAATGCCAACGGTTAGTATTTCACATACATAATATGCATGTATTCCAATTTCAGGTACCCAGCGCTTTCGACGGAAATGTTTACGTCGCTTCTTGAACCCGAACATTCCCCCACTGCGATCACTAAAGGTCCATGCGATGATTACCGTATGCCAGGCCAAGAGGAAGGCTGGTGGGGAGGCACTGCTGTGGTAACCGGTGCAGCTGGAGCAGCTCCTAGCTTACATCTGGCGATCATCTACAATGGTGTCTTCATGCCCGCTTCTAGAGACCAATCTGTCAGGGTGTTGTTAACACTTCCCGACAGAAATCAGACAATTATTGATGAGGTAAGTTGAAAAATGCTATTGTAATAAATAATATACTCTTTTGTACCTAATTATACTTTGAATAATGAATAATAATGAAGTATTCGACCAAAGTTTACACAAAATTGTATCAAGCAATTTCTAATTAATGGTTAAAAAATATGGTTTCCTCTTTACTTAAACACTCACAAGTGCTGTGACTGGTGATAGGCTGTAGCCTGTGCCTAACTGTTAAACATGCCTAAGCACGTCTTGCCCTAGGACGATGTGCCAAGCTTAAAGCCTTATCAAATGTGTTCAAGTAGTTTTCGAGGAAAATGATAAGATTAGGAGCACCTTCTTGCTTTTACTGCACACAATAATATAGTAACATTGCCGTAAATATAAATGCAGTGTACATGTTATGAGTTCAGTTTCAGTTCAGGTAAATATAATCGTTTGCTTATTGTTTTGCAAAGTAAGAAAGGTCGATATCGTATTCTATAATATGTTGTTTAGTGAATTTGAAAGACTTCTCGTTGTTCAACAGGTTCAGAAAATAAACAAACCTGGTTACGAGTTGAACGTTCTAGAAGTTTCAACACCGGTGTCCGCTGCTGAGTTACGTTCATTGTCAAGGGGACGATTGCTTCTATCTGTAGAAGCGTTAGGAACAGTGGAGAGACGTATTTCTGGAAGTGTTAGGCAAAGGGCAGCGTGCGAGGTCTTCCATGCACCCTTGATGGCTGAAAGACCGCCTGCAACACTTGCACCTGAGGGTCTAGCCTTGCTCTATATCGATAAAGATGGATCACTCGTTTATGATATACAGGTAAGTAAGTGCATTTTGGGATTAGCATCAACTGAAAAAGCTATTGTTAATCCCTCGCTTTTTGTTGCATTAGGATCAAAGACTGATAAGATTCAAAAGCACGAGACACTTGCGCCAAATAACAAGTTAACATTAGCAAAAACCATTTTTATTGTGATTGTAATAATTAAATAAGCCAGCATAATATTATACTTTTAAATAGATGATTCTGCTGTAATATAATGACCGTGACATTGAAAATTGTCATAGTTCATGGCCCTTCAGTGATTCACAATAATTATTGCATAGAATTTCTGTCTGTATCGTCCCTTCTCAATTTTAAATATAATTTGAGTTCCTTCTGCTTTGAATGAACCGATTTATAGAGAAAATTGATGCTGCCTGCAGAATTAGTTAAAAGTTTACATTGCCCTTTTGTCTTTAAGCTAAACCTGCTACATTCCTTGGATTTTCAAAATCAGTCTAAATTTGGATTGATAGGTTTCTATTGAAACAACGCTTACACAGAAATACGCCTAACAAAAATACTTTCCAATTTCAAAAATTTAAATTAAATTAAATTTCCAACCCTACTCAGAGATAAATTTCCTTGTAGTTACACTAAAAGCAAGTTTTAGCTCTATTAAATATCAGCTTTCGCGACGTACCTAAAGAAACTATGTAATTTTTTTTAGATAGAAAACTTGAGTATAGCAGATCCTAAGATAACTCTTGTGGAAGAGCAAGGCAAGCGTCATTCGCAAGTTGAAATACTGGATACCAGAATGGGAGTACTTGCGAGGCCCAGTGCACGGATATTCCCTCCGCTTTATGACGATCAGCTTGCTGTTCATATTGGATCAGATACAGGTGAGTGTGACTTATTATAATTAGTAATTGTACCTGCGCCTATCATTTAGTTGCGCCTGAAATTGATCGCAAGGCGCGTCGCATTAACTTAATATTTTCGCGTGTAGTATGGAACGGACTTCGACAGTTTGTGAGAGAGTTGCGCAAACAAGCATTCGCACCTCAGCTCAGAGATTTACGCTAACTATTATATTTGATTTGCGCTAACGATACCCACGTAGTTAACTAAGGACCAGCGCAGAACAGAGGGAATCATAGGCGTAGGGGTACTTTTGTTATCCGCCAAAATAAAATCTATTAATTAAAACTCCCCTCGCCCGCTTGTTGGCAGTTCGATTGCGGATGAGATGACTATAGTATTGTCCCGAATTCGCGCTAAAATCTTTTATTGGATTTTCTGTCAGCAAATAAGTAACTATTGACGACCTCCGTAGCGCAGTGTTGAGCGCTGTTGTCTTAACGTGTGAAGGTCCCGGGTTCATCCCCGGCAGTGTCAATTTGGGAATTTATAATTTCTTAATTTCCCTGGTCTGGCCTGGTAGGAGGCTTCGGCCATGGCTAGTTACCACCCTACCGGCAAAGAAGTGCCGCCAAGTGATTTAGCGTTCCGGTATGATGCCGTGTAGAAACCGAATAGGGGTATGGGTTGAATATAACATTCATGCCCCTAACAGCCCAATACCAATACCATCTTAGACTGCATCATCACTTACCATCAGGTGGGATCGGCTTCGAACCCTGTGCATGCCATTGATATTGGCTGAAGATATCTAATCAAGTGAGACACTCTAGTCATAATGTCAATACTAGAAATAAAAATAAACTTGTAATGCCTGCTTCTAGGCTTAGTAAAACTAGCAATTCATTTGTTGGAAACAGTGTCCGCTTCTACAATAATCTCCCAGAAGACATGTTGAAGGTGTCTCTGAATAACTTCAAAGTTAATGTAAAACTCATTGAAAAATCTTATTACCATGTAAAGGATTACTTAAACGAGAAGAAGGCTTGGCAATAATTTGCTCTAATTGCTCTGATAGTTCCTTAGTTAAGATGATGTGTGAGATGGTAATAATGAAAAAAAAACCCGGCTGAGTTTGTTGTGGGCTTTTCTCAGACCAGGGCGCGTTTGGAACCCTCGTAGCTTAAGTTTTAAGATACCGTAACTAATTATCACCATCATGTTTTATGTGTTAATAATGGACGTCAATATGTGTACATATAAGTGTGCCTAAATTGAATAAATCATTGATTGATTGATTGGTTGACATAGGAGGCTATACTCGTTATAAGATGGCCAACGTAATGAGATGTTAATAACTGGTGAAAGTTTATTGCTTGAGTGTATTTAATATTAATTTCATCTAATTCCAGGTCCTCCTATGCTGAGGGGTCGATTATATTCAAGATCCCTGCCAGACGCAGCAAGTGCAGGGCCAGAGTTACTGAGACGTACAGATGCGCGAATGCCACCTACCATCAATCCAGTTGCTGGCCTCGCCTGGCTAGCGGTTGATTCATTGTGCGGAATTAATTATGAGGTACTGAATTACTAACAAATTTTTTTAATATTTTATATTTGTAGGTAAATTAACTAACTTACCTAAGCTCCAGTTTTAATAAAACAAAAACATCGTCTATATTATTGAGGTAAGTACAACCCGCAGACCCCCCGATTTGAGTATGATAAAGCTTACTAATATTATAAGTGCGAAAGTATGTTTGTTTGTTGGTTTGTCCTTCAATGACGCTACAACAGAGCAACGGATCGCCGCGATTTTTGCACGGTGTATAGTTGAGGATCTGGAGAGTGTCACAGGCTACTTTTCATCCCGGAAAATTAAGGAGTTCTCGAGGAAATTAAAATAACTTATTCCTCGCGGACGAAGTCGCGGACATCAGCTTGTAAACAATATTCATTAGTTTAAATAATTGACGCTTAGTCAACATAATTAAGTAACTTTATTTTTCGAAAGTCAACAGCTAATACAGTATTGTAGCAGTTCTGTAAAAAGGCAAAATAATTTTTGCCTCAGCGAGTTTCGCCAAAGGCGGGTTTGCGGGTTGTACTTACCTCAATAATATAGAAGATGTTTCTGTTTTATTAAAACTGGAGCTTAGGTAAGTTAGTTAATTTAACTGCAAAAGGATTCTTGTCATTCAAAAATTTTCTGCTAGACATTGTAGGAAAGAAAATAGGCGTGGAACAATATCAGCTGCAGTTAGCTTTAAAAACCCATGTTTACACTTGTCTTACAGGTGGTTGTAAATGGATATTCTGGTGCGTGGTCAGCTTGGCTGGAAAGTCACCCCTTCAGCAGTAGTGGTCCAAGGGTCTTGGCTGGATTAGAGGGTTCGGTCCTGGAGCCTTCTTCAGCGGAGTTGGCAGCGTTGAACGCCGGCTCTGCTTACCTCAACGTTCGGTCCTCTGATAATGACACGGAATTCTTGCGCACGCGTTTGCATCAGGTATATCCATACTAATATTATAAATGTGAAAGTGTGTCTGTCTATCTATTTGTCCGTCTGTCTGTCTGTCTACGCTTTCCCGGGCCATGTTTTTAACCGATTTTGTCGAAATTTGGAACAGATGTAGGCTACATCCCGGGGAAGGACATAGGCTAGGTATCCTGGAAAATTAAGGAGTTCCCACAGGAAACCATAAAAAACTTTATCAATGCCGACGAAATCGCGGGCATCAGCTAGTTTAATATAATTTAATCTTAATATATACAAAAGAAAAAGTGAGAAATGAAGGAGGAAAACAACAAAGACTATAGTTTTTATCTCGGAAGAGTCTATAGTACAACAAAATTCCTTAAGATTTGATAATATGTAAATTAACAAATGCACTCTGATCATGTAGCAAGAATACTCTGTCTGTCTTCTACGCTTACACAGTCCATGTGTTCAACTAATTTGGATGAAATTTGGTTCAGGGATAGGTGGTATCTCGGGGTAAATTAAAGAGTTCACGAGGGAATCAAAAATCGAATCGAGGCGAAGTCGCGGGCATCATCTAGTGAATAATAAGTATGAATATCATCAAATAGTAACCACATTGTTTTTTCATGCGGCTAAGGTTATGAAAATGAGGTGAGTTTTTTAAACGCGATTTTATTAAAATTTATTTCTGAAAAAAAAGTCAAAGCCGGCCGATCATTCTATGAGAATATAAAGCCGCCGGTGAATTGATTTGTCTTGACCTGTTCATCGTCAGAACATTATGAATGCAGGTTTCCTCACGATGATTACTTTCGCCGAAAGAAAGTGTTACTTAATTTCTTAAAACGCACAAAGTTCACAAAATAACTCCGAAAAAAATAAATGTACCCGAGGATCGAACCCCTGACCAGGAACAGTTAACAGGAACAGTTTACTCATACGAGTAGATTTTATAGATTGATTCGACGACTTATATAACCTACTTATATTTATAATTCAACCCAACTTTTTCAGATAAGCGTGCCAGCCTCCTGTCTGCCAGCAGGTTCATACTCGAATGATGTTGGTGCTAACTATGTACCAACGCACATGAACTCGCCGCCACCGGATAATTCACTCTCCAACTCTGCATCCTGTTACTACGCAGGAAAATTGTATGAAGATGGCACGCAATGGATGTCTACTGAGGTGAGGAATTCTTATAATATATACCATTGAACAGATGCCCTAATAGCTAAACAGTTCAGTATTGTGAGTGGACAAACGTTTACTATCACAAATATCTTAAATTTCCAGCATAAACTTTTCGCGTAGTTCGTTAAAGGGTAATGAATATTAGGAGATTTTATCATGTCTAGGTTCTTAATGAGTTCCCGGGGCCCCTCATTATGAGCTGAGGACGGTCACCGAGGGGGTTTCAGTGTTAGAAACATCGTTAGTATGATTTCCATTGCGGAGTGATATATAATTGCACAGTGATATTGCGTAATGGAAATCATACTAACAAGTTTTACAGCATGAATTTTTGGGTCTTTTTTTATATTTACGTAATATGTACGAATCTTTAATATCGAATGTATTATTTTAGTCCTGTCATATGTGCGGATGTGTCCACGGCATATTGCGATGCGACCCGGTGCGATGTCCACCTGTCGACTGCGCCGTTCCCACAGTCCAACCGCCCGGACAATGCTGCCCTATTTGTACCAGTAAGTTATTTTTAACTTTTATAGTTTTATGCATCCGTTTATGCAGGCCCCGCATCTTCGTAAATCAAAAGGCCACTGCCTCGTTGGTCTAGTAGTTAGCATGTTCGGATGTGGCCAACGAGGTCTCGGGTCGGGTCATATAGTATTGGGGTTTTCCGACCAGAAATTCTCAATACTAACCCGGAGTTAGGAAGTTGGCGGTGCTTCACCCCCGTGCCTCGGAGGGCACGTAGGGTGAAGCACCGCCTGAAGGGTCCTGCGCCTGATCTCTCTTAGGTCGTGTCGGATTTTCCATCCCATCGGGCTATGAGAGTAAAAGAAAGAGAGAGCCATTTGTATATGTGCACACACTTGTACACTTTAATATCTCCCGCGCAAATGGCTCATCTCTATGGAAATTTTGGGAGAGAGAGAAATTTTGTCGGGAGAGCATTATTATTATGATTAAATCAAAAGAATTGTTTTGAAAAGTAAAGTAAAGTTGAAAATTAAGTAGCTTGTACTGTAATCCCTTTATTCAAATCTCGATACGTTCTCCAATTCGCAAATTAGCTTTCTAGATCTCGCGTTCGTTTTTGATTTAATTAAGATTAATCGAGGCCTATATGAATTGAAACTCACAAAAAATTAAGCGGGCCAAGATAAATAATAATTAAATAGTTGAGTTAGACTTTTATCTTAACAATTAACTAACTTATATAACTGCACCACTATACTGCCCACACCAGCAGCTCCAACTGAAACAAAGTAGGTAGTAAGTTAGTAACGGTTTATTTAGTCTAATCTATTAGGTTAGTTTTTAGGTACTAGCAGATGCTCGCGACTTCGTCTGTGTGAAATAAGTTTCTTAATCTCCTTAATTTTTTTGGTTAATATAAAGCCTATGTCACTCACAAATAATGTGGCTTTCTACCGGTACCCAGAATTTTCAAAATCGAACCAGTAGATCCAGAGATTACCCCCTAAAACCTCACAAACTACCTCTATAATAATAGTATAGATGAGTCTTTGTTACTTGAAATAAACCTGTATTTATTTATTTCATTAAAATAAAACGCAGAAGTCCATGATCATCGGCTTCACAATCACGTTAACGTTGAGGCAATCCAGTTGCTCGATGTTACGCAATTAATGAGAGGACTAAAAAGGACAAAACCCTTTGAGTTAGTGCATAGTGACAAGTGATAGCGTAGTGATAGTGCTGCATAAAAGAACACATGAACAAAGTGTCTATAAGCAACAATAAAGACTAAGATATGTCATTGGACAATTTCTTAGCACATACTCGTAAGATAATTAATTTCTTAGCACATACTCGTAAGATTAATAAGCTTAGGTTAAAGAAAAATTACTTATTAGTCAAATAGTCTGGCTAGATTGTAATTATATTGAGCACCCCTATTAATTGGTACTCAATAATAGAAAAAAATTAAATTAAAATTAAACCAGAGAAGTTTTTTAAATACCTATCCTTTATTTCAGTAGACATGATGACAGTAACCAAGAATCAATGAAATTATTAATTTATCTAATGAAATAGAATGCATGGATTATAATAAACGTATTTACTTTTCTATTTCGAGTGAGATTACAATTTATTTTGATAAAATAAAACTATAAAATACAGCAATCTGCCATATTGGACTAAACACCAAGAAGCGAATGACGCCACAATTGTTTCTTTTCGAGCTTTGACAATCGCACTAATGTTTACTGCACACTGCACAGAGTACATTGGAAAAAAAAGTGACGTCACAAACGGCGCCATGACACCTGCGAGCGTTCTGGCGCGAATTTTAAAATTTAAATTTCAATTGCCAATTTTATCTAGCAAACCTTATTTTTCTGCAGAAATAATATATTTTTTCGAAATACTTCTAATAGTCTGACCATTTCTCAAAATCAGTCATCATGCCTATTGCAGATTCAACAACGGCAGTCTGGAACGAGTCGCACGGCTGCCACCTTGCGGGGCAGTACCACGCGCCGGGCTCTTCCTGGCACCCGTACTTGGTGCCGGGCGGGTACGACACGTGCGCGATATGCACGTGCGAGTTCAGCACGCGGCAGGTGCGGTGTCCGCGGGTGCGGTGTCCGCCGTTGAGATGTGCTGAGAAGGATGCGTACAGACCTGACAAGAAGGCTTGCTGCAGAGTCTGCCCAGAGGTAACCACGGTGATTTGAACTCACTTAGGCCTATTACACTGCACTTTTTACAGGGCTCTGTAGCAAGGGTAGGCGTGGCCGCTAGTAGAGCGTCGCTTATTACACAGCCAATTTCGGGACCCTTTCTCCATAAATCTTATTACACTGCACTGATTCAAAAGTAAGGGTCCCTGTGAAAAGTGCAGTGTATAGGCCTATAAGCAATTACTCTCTCTCTCTCTTTGCGTCGTATGTCTCATTACTAAGGGTCGTGCCCTTTTCAATTAATCACATAATGGTAGGAGTTTTCTTGGGATAATAATGCGGTGGGTTTCACGTCCTTCCGCATACGACTCGACTAAGAGTATTAAACTCTTAGGTTTTTGTAACAATTATTATCAGATGTTAATAACCGGGACCGACGCTTTTTTTTTATCCACTACATGTTAGCCCTTGACTGCGATCTCACCTGATGGTAAGTGATGATGCAGTCTAAAATGGCATAACGTGCTCTCCGAGACACGGAGGAATCGAAAAGGCCATATTTGAACCTCCAAATTCGGTCACCCATCCAGTTACCGACTTGGATCAACGTTGCTTAACAATCGCAATCGACTGATATGCGTTGTCACATCTAGGCCACTCTCAATTACTACCACAGCATTACGTCTTGCTGGTCCCTTATTTTCTGTTAAAACCTAAGTAAGCTTAGGAGGATGCTGGAGGATAATAGGACGGTAACACCGCTGTTTACTACCCTTCTCACAAATACGTACCGAGGATATAGCCATGACCCATCTAAGTTCCAGGCTAGCGTAAATCCATTTCAACTTGCACTTACCTCGAGCTTCTCTGATCTATACGCACAAAATACGCATAACATCCAAAAAATTAAAAATTCCTGTTACCGTTCTAGGTGAAAACAAAAAAGACAGAAGAAGAAACGCCAAAGGACCAAGGAGCCCCACGCACGCCTGAAGAGATCCTCGCTGAAGGAGGCTGCAAGTTCCCAGACGGCCCTCTGCCCAATGGCAAGGAAGTGCATCCGTCGATACATTCACACGGGGAACAGAGATGCGTCACGTGCAGGTGCAAGGTAAGCTGTGTCAATTCACTACCTCAGGTTTTTTTTTAAACACGTGCGCTGGAAGGGTGTTCCACACCCTAGCGGTTCATATCAAAAACGTCGAGCAAAAACGCTTCGTGCGAGCAAATTGGACATCAACCACGTTAGGGTACCAACGCTCACGGTTTTTCACTGTTCTGTGGTAGAACGGAGAAGGAGGAACAAGGTTGTGAAGTTCCAGAGCACACTCCCCATGGTATATCCGATAAAAAACCGATAAGCAGGTGACATTGCGTCGGTGTTGTAGACTCAGCAATTTCGTCTGCGTAAGTGATTGATCGCCAATTATTCTTCGGGCACGGCGATCTATCGAGTCTAATGTATCGAGTTGGTACTTGGCGGATCCATCCCAAAGGTGGCAGCAATACTCCATGCCAGAACGAACTTGTGCCTAATAAAGAGTGAGGCGCTGTTCTGGCGTGAAGTACCGCTTCACTTTGTTTAGGATACCAAGTTTTTTGGCAGCTGTTTTGGCCTTTGACTCGATACATTTCCCGAAATTGAGATTGGGAGAGATGTCAATTCCTAAGAGCTCAATGTGATCACTAATCGGTACGGATATACCACGGAAAGATGGAGCCAAGGTGAAGGGGCTCTTCTTTGCGGTAAATACACACGCTTGTGTTTTGGTGAACTCGACTAGGTTGGCGTCATCCCAATCGGACACCTCATTAAGAGTCGAGTTAAGGCGATACACCAAGACCTCTCTTTGCTCAAGTATCTCAGAAGCACTGGCTCGAGAACTGGACATGTATCTCTCCGTAACAGTGCTGTCATCAGCGTACCCATAGATACCGGGTTTCCTGTACTTGTAGAGCCTACCTAAATCTGTTGAGCTAGTCTGAATAGACACAGGTAATACGTATCCCCTCTCGTGCTCAGAATTAGGTCGACCACGGTTTGAATTGCACCTTTTTATACGACTGCCTAAAAAAAGGAGTATATTGTTTTCAGGGTTCATGTATGTATGTATGTATGTATTTGAGTTTGTATATTCCATCATAAGCTCTATACGCCTGAACCGATTTTGATAAATGAGGTATCGTATCGTTAATGAGGTACCCTAGCTTATTGCGGGTGACGTACGCTAGTAAAATTTAAAAAAAAATTGGGGTGACCATGGGTCCGCATTAAAGAATAAATTTGAAAAAAAAAATCGAAAATAAGATTAACTATATAATCATCATCTAGAAAATGACGAGTAGATTCCAAAAATATATAACACTATACTTCAATATTCAGTGATTCACAAAAAAATATAATTTAATAAATGTGAATAAGATTCTAATTTAAATAGATTAATTTAGATTTTTAATTTTTTAGTTCGTTTTTTGGCAGGCCAGTGGTGTTTTTTAATTTTTTAAATTATGACTTGTTAATAGAAAAAAGGAATTTTACTTTCTTATATATAGTCACAAAGGAAATTGTTTCAGGTGCAAAAGAAACGTCGGCTAGTTGCCAAGGTGCACTGCCGCAATATAAAGAATGAGTGTCCGGAGCCTTCGTGCGACACCCCGACTCGATGTTTTCTTTCAGTAATAAGTGTATTGTTCCGCAGGACGGCGAGGTGACGTGCATCCGCAAGCGCTGCGGGCGAGCGGCGTGCGCGCGGCGGCGGCGCGGCGACGCGTGCTGCGCATGCGCACGCCGCCGCCGCCAGCGCGCGCCGCGCCGGGACGCGCCCAGCTGAGCGCCGCGCGCACGCACGCCGGCCGCCGTCGCCCGACACAGTATTACTGCGCCGGAACCCCCGTCTATGTCCCAGACTGCTCCTAGGCTAAGTGAGTGAACGCTTCGCTCTATAGACTGATATATTTTTATGTTCTCTTGCGATTCGAATGTGTCTAGTTTATATAGGCCTATTACACTGCACTTACTACAGGGCCCTGTGGTAAGGGTGAGCGTGGCCACAAGTTAGAGGGTCGCTTATTACACAGCTACAAGGCCCAATTTAGGTACATTTAATCCCTAAATCTTATTACACTACACTGACTCAAGTGTAAGGGTCCCTGAGAAAAGTGCAGTGTAATAGGCTTAATAGGCCTATTACACTGCACTTTTCACAGGGACCCTTACACATGATTCAGTGTAGTGTAATAATATTTAGTGTGAGAAGGGTCCCTAATTTGGTCCTAATGCTGTGTAATAAGCGACGCTCTATCTAACAACCACGCCCACCATTACCACAGGGCTCTGTGACAAGTGCAGTGTAATAGGCCTATTAGTCGGTGGTGCGGCGGTCGGCCGAGCGACGGCTCGGAGCGGGGCGCCTCGTCGCATACGGCGTTTGAATATTCAATTCCCACCGGTATTTTAATTGGTATTATGTCCAGAAATTTGTACTTGTAGGCGCACGGAGTGCTCGGTAGAGGTAGTGGGCAGGACGCGACGGAGCGCGTCGGTCGTCCGACCCGACCGTACGGAGAGACAGGAGTGTGAGCGTGTTCGATGATGTTAAAGATGTGCCATATTTTCTTAATGTAAATAATAAATTATTAAACTTTATTTTTCCTATGTGCATATTTATTTACAACTGTAATGTATATTACACGGTATCGTAGCGATCGTACCTTGTCATTTCGAAACCATCACAACTATATTGTCGTCTATTCGATCATCTCTATTTGCGCATTTGCTTGTAGTTTGTATATCTTTATGTAATACCACATTTGTACATGTTACATATTCGGTAGTTCTTACCGTATTTAATAAGCCTGTGTTAACTTTAATATGTAAGTAAACTTAAGTAAATTAAGTTGGATATAATCTTGCGATAATCGGCCACAGCAGATTTTGTAAATACTAAATACCTTATTCATACGTTGTTCTACTTATATAAGTCTATATACTATAATACCTAATGATATTTTACGGTTAATGAGCTGTTATAGACCGTTAGCATGGTTACACACCGTTAAAGAGCAATTATTTAGATATAGTTTACGTAATCTTGACTAGTTTTGTTTAATTATTTAGGTAAACAGTTTTATAGTTACGTAAATTAAGGAAGCTAGTCCAAATGTGTTGATGTGATGGATATAAATGCCATTTAGCTAGAAATAATATGTCTGCTTTGATTGATATTGATAATATACTTTATATTATGTTTATAACATCTAAGTATTTCGCTTTTACGGCACGAAATTCGGGGTTTATTTTGTGAAACATTGCCAAAAAATTGGAAACTTTTTTGTAAAGGATTTTTGCGTTTGTTGTGGGATCTAGTCTATCAAAATTTGTGAATGTATTATAATATTGTTATACTCACGTTATTGGCTATCTTTATTTTATGTTTTGACGTAATTAGAATATGATTCATAAAGAAGACGATTTATTTTGGTTTTAGTACATAATCTAACAGTAGACAATAATCACCTATGGCTTGCGAATAACAAAACTAATAGCCATAAAGGGTACTATAAACTTGCTTGTGTTGCATTGTTTTTATTTGATAAATATATTTTTAGTAGCTCACTCATTATATTCTCCCTCACTATACAAAGGGATCGACTGTTTTTTATAATTCAAAATTTTACAATAGATATATTATACATTTTATACCATAAATATTTCGGCGTCCAAACAATACCTATGTAAAATTAAATTGCTTTGACTGGTGTAACTGGTCAAAATATCTATACAACGTCATACAATTTTGGTATGCATTAAATTACCTGTGAATTCTGAATTTCTTCTTTCCTTTACCCACGTATCCTTAAATTATACCAGGTAAAATGATGACCTCAATTTTCCTGCTCTTGGTTGGTATCAGATTCATTCGCAAATATGGCATTTTGGTACATTTCCCTATTGTAATTTTCAAGAGCTGAACAACTGATGAAATCTTAGGCTATAAGCAATCAAAATTGAAAGCTGGAATATAATAAAATCAAATAAAAAATAATGATCTACAACTATTATAGTAAATTCCTCTAAATTAAGGTTGCTAAAAGATGTTTTCTTTGTAGGAAACGTGTTTTAAAATTGTCTTGTTTCTTTTGTAGCTTCTCAGAGAGAATTTTATTAAAAAAAAAAATTCCAGACCTTGGTCCACAATAGTGTTCATACCTATTTGTCGTCGTTGTTTTTTTATTTATCCACTACAAGTTAGCCCTTGACTGCGAACTCACCTGATGGTAAGTGATGATGCAGTCTAAGATGGTAGCGGGCTAACCTGTTAGGGGCATGGCAGTTATATTGAACCCATACCGCTATTTGGTTTCTACACGGCATCGTACCGGAACGCGTAATCGCTTGGCGGCGCGTCTTTGCCGGTAGGGTGGTAACTAGCCACGGCCGTAGCCTCCCACCAGGCCAGACCAGGGAAAATTCTGAAATTATAAATTCCCAAATTGACCCTGCCGGGGATTGAACCCGGGACCTCCGCACGTTAAGATAACAGGGCTACACACTGCGCCACGGAGGTCGTCAAAACCGTCGTTAACCGATAGACGTCCACGGCTGGACCAGGGTCTCTTGTACTTGACTTTCATTCGCCGCGGTTGCGCTGACGCACCGCCGGGATCCAGTGGCTCCCTGTGTCTCGCTTTGTGTCAACCGTTCAAACTCTTTTGAGACCATCGTATGGAAAACTTTCAGGCATGCAGGTTTCCTCGAGATGTTTTCCTTCATCGTAATTGGAGCAATAATAGTTTATTTCTTAAAAACATACCTATAACTTCGAAAACTTAGAGGTGGAAGCGTTTGGGGATTGAACCCTGAGACCTCCTGATGAGGTAAGTAATTAGGTTGCGACCACCAGGTATTACCCGTGATTAACGCTAATTTGGAGGGAAAAGTTGGAAGGTTTGTCATTATTCTTAAAATATTCTACAAACAAAGATAAAATGCTTCATATATAACTAACCATTTTAAAAGAGGTTTAAAAGAGTATTTAACATAAGTTGAAGGCTTTTTATAATTATTATTAAGCGACTGATATATCCCATAATAATTACATTAAATATTATTATTTCGTTTCACAGGGAAGACTTAGTAAGTGCTCTGAAAGTGGCAGCCATTCCGTCTGCTACAGCGTCTACTACTTCAGTAGTCGCGTTCACTCCCATTATACCGATTCGTAAAGCTTTTCCCACTGTAGGTCCAAGGCCGGCAAATATCAGAATATTGTAACTGAAATGCAAAAAAATATTGTGTACTTAAGTTTTTGCCATACAACGCATATTGTCAGTAACTAAATTGTAAACTGCAGCACGATAGTACTGAATTGGGTATTTGACAACTAATCAATACAGCACTTTGTTCAAACTTCACAATGCACGCCTAGTATAGGATTTTGTATGAAATACTGAATTATGACGTCATCAAACGTCACACTTAAAATGGTTGTCACACATAAAATTAACAGGAGACGTGGATATAATGTATTTTGGCAGATCCTCTATTAGTGATCACAAAAAAATAATTTTCACACCACATGCTCGACAATGCCGAATTATATGTCATGTATACCTTACCGAAAGCAAGACATTATATCTCTTGGCTTTAGCCGGGTTTTATTGTTCTATTGAATTTCATTATAACCCGCTGGTCAATAATGTGATTTTCACTTTCATAATTCTTATTGCTAAGTCCATAAAGTCTAATTTCGCTAAACAGAATGTGTCCTCAGCGGGCGCGGCCAACTCGATTTTCGAAGACCGAAGCCGTGGCCCACTAGATTCGCACTGAGACGAACTTCATTTGTTTGTCAAATCGAGTAGGCCATGCCAGCTGAAAGAAGTGGCTATATAGGCCGTGGCCCACTAGATTCGCACTGAGACGAACTTCATTTGTTTGTCAAATCGAGTAGGCCACGCCAGCTGAAAGAAGTGGCTATATAGGCCGTGGCCCACTAGATTCGCACTAAAACGAACTTCGTTTGTTTGTCAAATCGAGTAGGCCACGCCAGCTGAAAGAAGTGGCTATATAGGCCGTGGCCCACTAGATTCGCACTAAAACGAACTTCGTTTGTTTGTCAAATCGAGTAGGCCACGCCAGCTGAAAGAAGTGGCTATATAGGCCGTGGCCCACTAGATTCGCACTAAAACGAACTTCGTTTGTTTGTCAAATCGAGTAGGCCACGCCAGCTGAAAGAAGTTGCTGTAGCCGTAGCTAGTACCTTTAGAAGATTCTATAAATATTTCAAAAAAAATATCAAATCAATAATCTACAAATAAAAATATAACGTTATCTTTCCATAATTGGACTAATGTCTCCAATATCAATTTGCACTTTTAATTTGCTGTAACTACTAAGCCTGGTTTTTTATTGTCTCGCATAAAGTGAGAAAAGTAGAGTATACACCACAGGGATAAAACTGTTTTTTTCTTGGGCGCTTGAGTCCCTCACTGCACTCAGGACTCAATCTTAACTTATAACACCCTCGTTCCGCTCGCGAGTTAAATTTGGAGTCCTTCGTTACGTTCAGGATTCAATGTAGCGCCCGTGACATAAAACAGTGCTTTATCCCCTTGGTGTATAATCTACTATTATTTGAATAGTTACCAAATACCCAATTGTTGGAACTCACTTTTCTCTCAAATGCTTGACGAACTTTAAATAATCATATCCATTTGGTAACACAACTGTGGTGACCGTCAATAAGCGATCTTCAGGTTTCGGGACCAAGAGTTTGAAGCCATCTTGCTGCAGACGCTTATGGAAATGCGCTACGACATCAGCGTGGGTTTTCCAGACCATCGGAAGAGTTCTTTGGCATATTTCTTGTAAACACTGTCGCAGAGCCCATAACAAAGGAGGTGACAACGTGTGATGGTACCTGCGAAAGAATTTGACAATGATTTTTATAATTTGATTTGACGACCATTCTGGCGTAGTTGAACCTCATTCTCTTCAAATAAAAAAAATGTTTCTTTGCCAAACAACAACGACGGTTGGTACCAATATATTTGGATATATTTCGCACGTGTTTCCTGCCCCGTATAACTGAAGTACCTTCAAGCCAAGAGTGAGTTGGCATCTTAGAAGCAAGCGCGTTCCAACCTAGACCTTCATTGCTTTGCACTAAGCATGATTGTCGCCAAGCGCAAGCCTATCTCGCAAATAAAAAAAAAAATATAATTATAGTATTTTCAGACGTTTAGTTCGCCTGATTCCTATTTCGAAACGAATACCTTTTTAGCTTAAAATTATCATACCACCCAAACAGCTAGAGATATTATTTTAAATTTACTAAGTAGACCCAACAATAAGTAAAAATTAGGATTTCAAGCGTATTTTACGTTTTATATATAATTAATAATAACAGTCTTGACTTTGTAAGAAAAACTATTGTTCTTATCTCTGTTGAACTAATTTAAATCACGCCATCTTTAACAGATATTTTATTTGGGAGTGAAGATAACTTTGTTTTAGTTTGTAACCACTTGAAGTTATTGTATTTCGATATTCGTAATCAATCAACGTTTTAAGTAGATGCGTAAAATATAAACCCCTACTAACATTCGCGTGTTCCCGTAGCAGTTCCATTGCAGTGCCAACAGCTTGATGTCCAAATAGAATGGTGGCTGGTGCTTCCGGTTGTTTATTTTGTCTCTAAGTATAGAAAGAAAAGGTATGTGAAAAGTAACACAAATCAAAACAGTCTTATTATTGTAGGTTAAGTACATTAAAACTAGGTATTTAGGTACATGAAAACTAGGCGAGTATTCCATTTTATTATGAATTAAAAGTCGGCTTGAACATACTTTGACATGGTATTATGGTTGAATTTGACACAATACTAAATATGAGGGCTCCCGTAGCGCGCGCTTTGCACTCAGTATAATACCTCGCCCAGCCTCTACTTTTTGACTTTATAGAACTGAACTTTGATACTCAAAAGTTACATAAACTCAGCTTGCATCTTATAAATTTTTTTGAACCTCCGTAAAATTGGCATAATATTCCTATTCCTAAAGCAAAACACGAACAACGCTCGTAGCTGCCGGTAACTAAGCTTTACTTTTTTTGGCATAGCGCGGTCGCAATAAAGCTTAAGTATAGTTTTGTTGATAACAAGAATTAATAAATCTGGTCATTCTCAATTAAATCAAGTCATGCTAAATTACATTGTTATTAAAATTTAGAGTTTTGCACTATATTCGTATGCTGAGCTTTCATAAATACTCACTCGGCCCTACCGCTGAATGCCACCGGGGATATACCGGCGGGTCCGCTTAGAGCTTTTTGGGTGGATGCGTACACGGCGTCTACTCCCCACTCGTCCATTAAAAACGGCACTGCGCCTATTGACACCACCGTGTCCACTATCAGGAGTGTGCCGTACCTGAAAAAGTAACAAAATACTCTACGATATTAACATAATATTAATTGCTGAAAGCTGTATTTAATTTACGTAAATGACAACGCTATAAATACTTTTATATAAAATATTGTTAGAACCATAAAGTTAAGTGTGTAGACGTCTGTGGTAATTGCTAAAATATCTTGTTAGTAAAAGCATAGCGCCACGAAATCCTAGCTGGAATTTTTGCATAGGCACTCACGGAGTAAACCGGACCTTATCTAGAGATATCTCTGGACATACCGATTGTAGGGATGTATCTAATTAGGAATAATTACCGATAATATTGTTATGATAATTAATGATAAAAAGATTGAGTTAAGTATCAATACAACCAAACAATGAGTTGCTACTGGTTTTATTGGAACTTCGAATAAAAATATTTAGGTTTGTAAGTACTTTATAATATACGTACGTTATGATATCTACTTAATTAATCGTGAGTTCATAAACAATTAATGTGAATGAATATCTTATAAAAGGTACATAAGTAATATAGAGTTATTTACATTGAATCTTGCTTGGATGAGAAGAAAACAAGAAAAAGGAAGGTAGACGCGTAATTATAGTGTTCAGTCTGCCGTATTTTCCAACTTGAATGAAATAGTTTTTCAGCTGTGTTTTGGCTTTATTCAACTAACCTCGAGTTTACACTTGAGAATTCTCATTCGCTCATGAAGACGTACAATAAATTATTTAATGTTTTCTTAATAAACTTGAATCATACTAAGTAACTAACTACTAAATATCTGTTTTTTTGTTGATATCTTAATAGTAGCTTTGTAAAGGAAACACGATTAATCCTGTCGTGGTAATCTGTGTAGCTTCCTATAACAGTACGCGAGGATTTTTTATCTTTTAATAAAAAAAAATGTTTACAAATTTTATAAAAAATATTGTGCGTGGTGTGTTTTCGCCCTTAGGTCTGACATGGAGTTCAGTATCTTTAAATATAGTTTTACTAAGTAGGTACGAAGAACAAAATGCTTTTATTTTTAATTGACTCTCAGCAACAAAGAAACAAAAGACGCCAAACAAACAATACTGAAACTTGTCACGCCAGCGTTCGTGACGCCACTACACC
Source organism: Erebia palarica (assembly GCA_964035005.1). Taxonomy (NCBI): domain Eukaryota; kingdom Metazoa; phylum Arthropoda; class Insecta; order Lepidoptera; family Nymphalidae; genus Erebia; species Erebia palarica. The sequence continues at coordinate 31,782,878 of OZ035984.1, read as the reverse complement.
ACTAGTCTTAAATCATATTGCTTTTGACACTTTTTTTTTCACTAAAGCAAAATGTCACTTTCAAGGAATGATACTTTTTTACTTTTAAATTCTTTTAATATTCTTGCGACGATATTTTACACCTATATAATAAATGTTCTATTAAAGTGGAGGATAAGCCCGTGCTTGCTTAGCTAATGGGTGGTGTAAATTAAAAATACACATTTCAGAAGTAATGCAGGTTATGTATTACGAAAAGCTTGCAGTGGCCTCTTGGGGTAAAATAATCCTTCTGTCTTTATGTGAAACCTACATGCGATACCAAGGTACCTGTACGTATTTAATTTCAAACTTAATTTTATAGGACAAACCTACACGTTATGATAGGCCCTGCTAAGTACATACGATACGCTAGACCAGTTTGGGTGATGTCTATGGTACCTACCTGTCTTAAGGCGGTAAGGTAACCTCACAGAGGAAAAGGGAATAACCATGTAGATTAACCATGTTTAATATACATTTAAATTAACATAATAATGTAAAAACTGACAGGTAATCAAGATTCCACATTTCTGTCTGATAGCTTTTTCAACGCAATCAAGAAACAAAAGTCACTTACCAAACATAACCGCTTATCTCGCTAGTGTTCTTGACTCCACTAGTATTAAATCAACAGAAGCGTGATACTTTTTATTAAGCTAGAGCAAGGCTAGAACTCTCGTTACTGTAGATTTATTTTTATTTTTCAATAACATTTAATCCTATTGTATCACGCCTTACGTAAATATTATATTATCCAATTAAAACTGTACTTATGACATTCTTGTTTTACTACCTAGTGAATGTAATGTAACTAATATGAATGAATTAATCAATATACTTTTATTGTACACCAAAAAACAAATAATAATTTATCCTAAAGTAAAGTTGTTATTACAAACTGTAGGATGTCACTGTAATATTTACTCTAGATTTTCTTTTTAGTCAACCAATAAAAAGTTAAAGCATAAAAAAACAAATCGCTTACTTATGACACAACTCCCCAAGACCTTCCAGCTTCTGAACGGTGCCGGTCGAGGAATCCCCGTGAGTTATGAAAAGGGCTTTAGGTTTCCATTTTTTCAACTCGGTTTCAATATGTTCGAAACTGAACGTGGCGTCGAATGGGATACGAATTGGTATCGCGTTGATATCTGTGATGAATAATTTTTGTTATAAATTCACAAAATAGTATGAGTAAGCTTTTAAACTAATTATTCGCTTTCATCTATAACAAAAACCGACTTCCAAACTATATATATAAGTACCAACTTAAACTAAAAGTAAAAAGTAAAAAGCGCTATCAATCAATCAATCAATTTCGATAAAATTTATATACCTCTGTTAAGTATGATCTACCAAACAAAAAAAGAATCATCAGAATTGAATTCGGTTAAAAAAGAGTGAACTGTATAAATTTATACAGGTCCTGCCACTACTTTTTGCTTAATATCTATAGTTCTAAACTAATATCTCGTATAAATGCGAAAGTTTGGGTGTACTCATGAACGTTAGTTACGCAATCACGCCAGAACGTCTGAACGGGTCTGGATGAAATTTGGCATAGAGATAGAATATAATCTAGAATAACAGGAAAATTAAAGATTTTCCACGGGAGCCAAAAATCTCAATCAGCTAGATGTTTTTTTTAAATTCCACTACAAATTAGCCCTTGAGCGGGCTAACCTGTTAGGGATATGGCAGTTATATTAAACCCTAAATCGCTTGGCGGTACGATACATCAGCACTAGGCAAAATGATACCTAAAATGTTATTTTAGGTACAATTTTCACTCCAGTCCAGACAGCAGTAGCAGAATGCAGCAGAGGATGAAAACGTAAAGTTTGTTTCACCATTTAAATCTCAGGCAGTAGGTACAATAATTGTGAATTGCTGTCGAAATGCAGGAGCCGTCCGCTCAATGCTTATGTTTAGATTTTTGAGTGCTGAGGATGTAACCACATTAATGGATAGATCGTAAATAGATGCCATCGATCGAAGTCGATCCATTGGTGTGGTAACACCTGATTAAAATCCGAAAAGTTGAAGGTTTAGATTCCATCTGTAGGTCTTTAACCGTAACCTAATTCTAGCTCCTAGCACAAACTTCACGCTTAATTAGCTGGGGGAGAAACGAGGTTGTGTCGTCTTTGAATTTATAGGTTCCTAAATCGGTATTTACATTTGCCCCGTTGTAAATAATCTTTGAATTATTAATAGATTGTCACGAGCTTGCCAGTGAGAAATACTACGAGGGAGAGAGAGATAGAAAACTTACTGTATCTCTGGGCAATGTTTAGAGCTCGTTCATCCCACATGCCCCTAGTCGCGATGACCATAGTCTCATTTGGCCCGACGAGGTTAGTAATGGTAGCTTCCATGCCAGCGTGTCCGGAACCACTCATTGCCAGCACCAACTTGTATTTTGTTTGGAAAAGGTACATGAGACCATTGCGTATGTCGTCCATTACCTGAAAAATCAAAGATGTCTTTTACTTGTTCCTCCTATGCCATTTTTTTTTTGTATGCCATAAAAATCTGTTCATTTGAAGTAGTATTAGTCATGCTTGCTGCAAGGTTATATTTATAGAATACACAAAAGTTCCATTAGCTAAGTACAGAGTATTAGCAAATTTAATGATATTATTGTCAGACTAGTTGCTAAATACCATTTATCGTGCCATTACATTTCGTCCTAGCTGGAGGGTCGAGATAAACACATAATATTATATCTAGGGGTGTAGATTGCTAAACCTACCAATTATATAGGTAACAAGCTGTTAGTATTAATTAAAAATTAGTAACCCAGTCGGGTTACTAATACTACGGTAAAAATTACAGATCTCCATTTTTTTGGATGTAACATCCGTCATGTCGATTTTGTTCGTGTTAAATGTAGCCTATGTTACCCGGACCTTTGACAATCTCATTCATCGAATCGGCTCAGTAGTTAAGGCTACGTTGGAAAATACAAGCATACATTTATATACATACTTACATTACATTCATAGATACATACTTAGACTATTATAACATCATAACCCTTCCTTTTGTCGGAGTCGGGTAAAAACTCACACCTATTACTAGAAGATAGAGAGGGTCGTTTTTCTAGCCTAGAAAACTAGCAGTTTGTTTTACGTTCATTTGTGTAAATTCTCGTAGGTACATTACATACATTTAATTAAACCTACCTTCTTTCTATTTGAAATTGTAAATAGAAATACTGTGCACAATGTGGGCCCTGAACTAGAACTATTTTCACTCAATTCACACTCCTTAGCCAATAGGCAAAAAATATTAGTTCACTACGTACAGAACTAAATCTATCAGCCCCGGGGTTAAGGAGGTATAAGTTATGCAAAAGCTGTTTAAGGAGGACTTGAGAAATCGCCAATTACCGAAGCCTGTCTCGAACCCACAGCTAAGATAATAACGATATTATATTTATTAAGTAATATTTTATAGTATAGTAAGTAATAGGTTCTCATAATACAACTGAACTCACGTTAAAGTACTCGTCACACATAGGTGATAACACGGGTTTGTTAAGAGCCTCCGCAACCGACGGCCATACGTCGCAGGGCCCTGGCCCGCACATCAATGGCTTTACGATATTTCGATTTTCTATTTTCGGAACTGGTACTGTTATTTTTGAAGCAAACATTTCTACGATTCTGAAAAGAAGAGAATGATTGTTATTAACATTTCTATTGTTGCTGCTGAGAGTTAAATTTAAATGAAAGAGTTGGCTGGAGATTTTTTGTACCTAATGATATTTACGATAATAGTGTTTTAGATGGATCGCTAGCCAGCAGCTAGCCAAATAGCGGCTATTTTAGTAGTCTCCTGTCTCATTTGCTAGGAGCAGACTATAGTTAAGTGCAGAAAAGAAAGTGCCATGTCCTCAAGAGTCAAGACACATTGACGTTTTAAATAACCGACACCTGGGGACACTTGGGGAAAGTTTTTTAACCTTCCCAGACAGTTTTAAGTTTCGTATTTTTAGTTTATTTTATTTTAAATTGTTTAATTATTAGGTTTACATTTTAACGGTACATTGTTAATATGTATACCTACAAGTGGGTTGTATGCCTCTAATAAAAACTTTTATTATTATTATTATCGCGATTAATTTAGCTCTCACGCCCGCATACAAAATAAATACATATATGGCCAAAACCATATATTGAGTTATATATTGAGTTATAATAAACTTACGTAAATAAATAAATTTTTTAGCGGGCGGAGGATTACACCCCGGCACGGGAGACGGCTGGGGGTCAGGGCGACAGGTTGAGAAACCGGCGGACTATCCTAGCCGAGTCAAGCAACACCGCTTTCTGCATCCTGGCTGCGACCGAACCCCAGCCGCCTCAGATGGTGAGCGAGGCTGACTGGGATTAACCCATTCGCAGATATGACGATTAGGATGGTTTCAGTGGACTTCACATGCCACACGGCGGAAACCTAGTGAGCCAAATCAAGATACTTACGTATCTTCTCGGTCTCAGCTCTCACAAGGTTCTAGTCATAAGGAATGGTGATGTCCACCAAAAGCACCCGCGACTGTGCTCGGCCCAGCAGCACGATGTCAGGCTTATTCGCTAGAATAGTCCTGCCCGTGATGATGGACCGATCCCAGTAGAGCTGAAGTCCGTCACGCTCGAGTTCAGGCACCGGTGTGTACCTGTAGCATGGCAACTTCTCATCCAGGAGACCGTACTTCAGAGCAAGCTCTTGGTGAAGATTTTGGCCACTCGGTTGTCTCTGTGCAGATACTCAGTGTTAGCAAGCGCCGAACATCCCGAAAGCAATGTCTGAGCGACTCACCGGGATGGCGACAGGCTCGACAGATGTCGTGAGTGCCATCCTTCAGAATGTACTTTCAGTAGTTCCGCGTCTTAACTACCTGATCCTGTATCGCAAAGACAAAACCTTCGGTTTCGCCAAAGAGGTCACCGAAGCGCAGCCATTGCATGGATGCTTTTTTATCGACCTGCGGTACATTAAGAGCTATAAAAAAGTATCCGTGCAGCTCCTTCTCCTTCCATACGGTCTCCCGGTCAGAGGTGCATTATTATTAATTTATTAATAATATAATAAATAAATACATATGTCATTGTGATCTTCCTAGCATTTAACTAAAACTGTAACCAATATTTTGGTAAAGTTACCACCAAGTTTTTATGCTAAAATCGGGTTAATGTTTAAATTTAGTGCTAATAGTGTGGTTGTTTCGCTGCAATGTTCTGGCGGTATCGGCGTAGCATTTGGCAAGTGCAGCCCGTTTGTGGAATGCATCGCTTGCCAGCTGAGAATTTGTCCTGCTCGCCATCACCTCGACTTACCGCGGCTTACAAGTATTTTTGAATATAATTTCACAATAAGTTTTCGGAAATAACAACACCAATTTGTGATATTTTGTAGATTTGGAATTGTGCATTACAAATTTAATTTCATTAAAAAATTAACTACGAGTCCCAGATACCTGTTAGTCCATGAATATAATCAGCTTGACAGCTATCAATCTCTATCAACGATAGAGACATTATTTTATCCAAAATACTGTACTCTGATTGCTGTTACTATACCATAGAATTTTGGAATTTTACTGTGATCAAAATTGTTGGTGACTTCAGTAAACAGAACAAGAAAGAGTATTTTTCTCGTAAGAAGACCTTTCGGTTCGATCACCGGGAAAACCTGGATACTCGCAGAAGAGCCCAACAATGAATAAATAATAAAGGAGGGGAAAGATTTTTAGTCTTCAATTTATAAAGTTCAGTAAGTCGTTAGAGTTAGAGCACAGGGTGTAATTTGCCATTGACGTGCCTGGCCTGTTTACTATCTGCATTGCCTTATTATTTTTCCTAATTAGAAAAATAATCAAACTACTTACCATTGACTGCCTCAGACCTGGCCGTCTCACCAAGTGGTAGGATGGATCCTGTACCCTAGTCTGTAGTTTATTGCTGAACAAATTTCACATCCTCAAATAAGAAAATAGGCTAAATCGGATATCTTGGCCGAGAAAACAGTGAAGTTCTGGTTTCAGAATACGGGTTAATGTCCAGATTTACTGCTGATAGGGTGGCTGTTTCGCTAGTATGTTCTGGCGCTATCGGTTGGCGCATTTGGCAACTGACCCTCCCGGACCGGGCCAGTGCATGTGCCGGACACTTTATACTCCACCCGATAGTTAAAATATTACAGTCTCTTGAAATAAAGAGATAAGTCCTGACACACTCACTTATTGACTCATCAACGCCCACTTATTTATTTAAATAAGGAATAAAGGTATGATTCTTTATTAAATCAATTATTAACTAATATTTATTTATTACTAGATAATGCCCGCGACTTCGTCTGCGTGGATTAAGGATTTTTGACTCCCGCGGGAACTCTTTTAATTTTCCGGGATAAAATGTAATAACGTGTTAATTCATGGTAAATGCTATCTCCATTTCAAATTGTTTATTTTGCTTGAAATGGTTATCGGACACAATACTCATGTGGAATTTATAATGTAACTCCACTTTCGTATCACTATTAATGTCAATGAGGTCATTGTGTTGTAAATGTTAGGCACACGATGCTTCTATTGAGATAAGGTTCGTGTTATAGATTGGAACGAGCAAGGAAGATCGAACATGCTCAATGTTGCTCCGACAAATTGATTCGATTCCCATCGCAACTACGGATGTTGTCCCGGCGGACCAAGCGGGATGCTGTATTAGGGTTACCAGGTTTATAGAATTATATAGATATTTAGAGGCTAATTTAAATAAATAAATAATTTGCAAAGAATGATGTACAATATTTGATGGTAAGAAATGTCAAGGCGTGGCCATAACATTCAACTAAATCAATAGTGTGCAAATTTTAGGTAGGTATTTAGCAATTTTTGTTTTAAATTAAAATATAAGTACAATGTTTAAACAAAAAAAAAATTAGGTACTCAAGCAATGTCAAACGTGAATGAATAATTTAGTAAAATAATAATAAATGGAAAGTCGAAATTTAAACTTAAATAAAAATTAAACAACTCAAGTTAAATATTCCTTGACATCATAAAATAAATTTAGTAAAACACTGAAATTGTCAAACAGTGTACATTATACTGTGCAAATATCTCATAATAGCAATTTTAAATTAGGCGTGGATTAATAAATAGATTTTTAGATCTTAATTGCCCTGAGCTAAACTGGTGACGCGCTCTTCAAAAGGCCTATATCTAACTATAGTCAATCTATCTACGTCTATCGTCTTATCGTCTATAGACGCATATGGATGGAAGTTTAACTAATAAATATTTTAAGTAAACACGCCGATTATATATCTAGGTACATAATTATCATGGAATTAGGTGTATTTAATACTAGCGAATGCCCGCGACTTTGTCTGCATGGTTTGAGGTTTTTTGGTTCCCGCGGGAACTATTTAATTTTCCAGGGAAAAGTAGCCTGTGTGTTATTCCAGACTATAATCTATCTCTGTGCCAAATTTCAGCCAGATCCGTTCTGCCGTTGGGTCATGATTGAGTAACAAACATCCATACATCCATACGACCGTCCAAACTTTCGCATTTATAATATTAGTAAGATAAGATAATATCTCAGCAGATTCGCGCAGAATTGAGTTGTTTTGGTTTCCGCAGGAACTTTTCCGGTCTAAAAATTAGCCTATATATTATTCTAGACTATAATCAATCTCTGTGCCAAATTTCATCCAGATCCGTTCAGCCGTTCTGGCGTGAAAGAGTAACAAACATCCATAAATCCATACAAACTTTCGCATATATAATATTATTAAGGAAGTACACTTATACTACCTATCATATTCACTGATTGAGGCGCTAATATGCGGGACATCACTGCAAATTATTATATGAGATCTCTCTGTTTCATCAAAGTTATGGTAACCCTACGCCAGTGTGAGGAAGACAGACATTCCGTAGAGACCTATACCCATAAATAGGACATCGACAAGTATCATTTTCTAAAGAAAATATTTTTTTTTGTATTTGTATTGATAAGTCCATGCCCAAAAGATAAAATTGTTATTTGAAGGAATACGTGCACAGTGCAACCCGACTACTGATGCACAGACAGCGGGGCATAATTTGGTAGGAAAATTACGATTAAATTTGGTAGGAAAATTAATTGGAATAATCAAATAACGTCTCGCAGTATCTTATACCTAGTACCTACTAACCTTTAACTGTACTATTAAACCTATTCTATGCTAATACGGAGCATGGCTGTCGGCTTGTAACTGCAGGTTACTAGTGAAATTAGTATTGCAAGGGAACATGAATTTTTAAAAGAGTGAAATACGCTATGTAGTGACGCATTCTTAGTATTTTATATCCACTACAAGCTTGGATGAAATATTCGTCCAAGACTATAAGTTATCCGTTGACGGATCGCATCGCGATCGCACTTGATGGTAGCTAAGTGATGAGGCAGTCGAAAATGATAGCGGGCCTGTTTTCATTTTCATCGGTTTGTATACGGCATCGTACCGAAACGCTATAGTATTTGGCGGCACGTCTTTGCCGGTAGGGTGGTAACTAGTCACGGCCGTAGCCTCCCACCAGAAATACATTGATGAGATAAGATAAAAATTATTTCCAAAAAACCAACTTCCAAAGCCACTGTAAAGTAAAAATAATTTTGATTTCTACACACTATGTTGAAGCCGTATGTGAAACTTTGCCCTTGTTATACTCGCCCGGTTTTTTGGAAATAATTTTTATTCTTACATTTTAACTTTTTTAGGTTGAGGATTTGGAGTCAGAATTTTTATGGGTCCACCTCGAGAGCTTCCTCTAAGGACTGAAAAAATATTTTTCAAATCGGTTCAGAAACCACGGAGATATGCACCGATACATTAAAAAAAATACACGCCGAATTGAGAACCTCCTCCTCTTTTGGAAGTCGGTTAAAAGTGAGTCTTAACACTATTACAAAGAACAAAACTAAACATAAATGACCACTACCAAAAATCCTACGTTTTAAAAAAATTAGCAATGGGCACGGTATCCAGGATACTAGCGCTATTGCCGTACTAGATTGCAAGACTTGCGTTGGACTAGGTTTGAGCACTATTTATGACTTTCTAATAAACTTGTTTACGTGCAAGTATACTCAATACTCAATTTATTTATAACATGTTGGACATACCTACTGGTGTCATAAGTTCCATTCCATTCCATCAGCCCGTATGCATCCACTGCTGGACATAGGCCTTTTCGAGAGCGCGCCACCAAACACGGTCCTCCGCCTTCCTTATCCAACCGCTTCCCGCAACCTTCTTTAGGTCATCGGACCAGCGAGCTGGAGGTCGTCCTACACTGCGCTTACCGGTACGCGGTCTCCAGTCCAGAACACGTCTGCCCCAACGGCCATCGGTTCTGCGACAGATATGACCTGCCCACTGCCACTTCAGCTTGCTAATCCGCAGAGCTATGTCGGTCACTTTGGTTCTTCTACGAATTTCCTCGTTCCGGATTTTATCCCTGAGAGAGATTCCCAACATAGCCCGTTCCATAGCACGCTGAGCGACTTTAAATTTGTGGACGAGGCCTACTGTCAGTGTCCACGTTTCCGCTCCATACGTCATTACCGGCAGGACGCATTCGTTGAAGACTTTAGTCTTCAGGCTTTGCGGTATCGACGAATCGAAGACTTGACGAAGCCTAGAAAATGCTGCCCAGCCCAACTGAATTCTTCTGTCAGCCTCCTTGTCGAAGTTGTTCCTACCAAGTTGTATAATCTGGCCAAGGTAGTTGTATTCCTGAACAACTTCGATGCTGACATTGCCGACGTTGATAGGTCTTGAGATAACGTGCTCGTTAAACATGTCTTTTGTTTTGTCTATGTTCATCTGAAGACCTACTCGTCTGGAAGAACAGCTAAGCTCGGCCAGCATTCCCTCAAGGTCCTGCAGCGATTCCGCCAGTATCACTATGTCGTCTGCAAAACGCAAGTGCGAGATGTATTCGCCATTAACATTAATACCACGACTTTTCTAGTCCAAGACCTTAAACACGTCCTCCAGGGCGCAAGTGAAAAGTTTCGGGGATATAACATCTCCCTGTCTTACCCCTCTACGTATGGGAATTGGATTTGTTTGTTGGTCCTGGACTTGAACTGTCATAGTGGCGGCCTCGTACAAGCATCTCAACACTTGGATATAGTGCCAGTCGACTTGGCATCGCTGCAATGAATCCAGAACAGCCCAGGTCTCGACAGAATCAAAGGCTTTCTCATAGTCCACAAACGCTAGACATAGGGGCAGATTATACTCCTGGGTCTTCTGCATAATCTGCCGTAGCGTGTGAATGTGGTCCACGGTGCTGTAGCCTTTACGAAACCCAGCCTGCTCTGGAGGCTGAAATTCGTCAAGCCTTCGAGCGAGACGATTCGTAATAACCCGCGAGAACAGCTTATAGATGTGGCTCAGAAGTGAGATTGGTCTGTAGTTCTTAAGCAGACTCTTATCTCCTTTTTTGAAAAAGAGAATGGTGACACTTCTGCTCCACTTTTCCGGTGTTGTGCCAGTTTTGATGACGGTATTAAAGAGGTCTTTAAGCTTAATAAGAATTGGCTTTCCTCCTGCGCGTAGGAGCTCCGCAGTAATACCGTCATCGCCCGGGGCTCTGTTGTTCTTTAGCTGTTCGAGGGCTATACTAATCTCGCCTACGTCGATATCCGGGAGGTCATCGGTATAGTGGCGCACGAGTCTCGCACGTTTGTCGTTCGTAGTCTGAGTGGGTGCAGGTTTTGGAGCATGACCAGAATAAAGCTGCCCGTAAAACCGCTCGATCTCAGCTAACACCTCTGGCTTCGAAGCAACAATCCGACCATCTGATGTTCTCAGCTTTGTCAGATGGCTTCTCCCAAGACTTTTAGCGAATACTTTTGCTCCTCTATTGCGTTCTATCGCATCTTGTATATTGCGCGTCGAGGCAGCACGCATATCGAAACGTATTCGCTTTTTGATAAGGTTGCTTAGAGACTGCCTGTCTGGCAAAGCTGAGCATACCTGCCGTCTCTGCTGCATCAAATTCAGGGTCTCGCTAGAGATCTTGGATGTGGGAATTTTGCCTCCTGTTTGGCAAAATTTGCTACCCACTTCCCGAACAACATCCACAAAGTCGCCATATTTCTGATCAACTTCGTCGGTGGTTTCCAGCAAATCGAATCTGTTCCTAAGTTCTAGTTGGAACTTTTCTGTTACAACCATGGGTTGGTGTGTTCTTGGGCGAAGAGTTGACTCCATCAGACGTCGTCTCTCTAACTGAAGGTCTATATTCAAGGATCCCCTCACAAGACGGTGATCACTACCAGTGTTAAATCGGTTGATCACGGAGACGTCCCTGAATATATCCCTACGATCCGACATGATGAAGTCAATCTCATTCCTAGTCACGTTATCGGGGCTCTGCCAAGTCCACTTCCTATGGGCACTTTTCTTGAAAAACGAGTTCAATAGGAAGAGGCCTCGCCTCTCAAGAAAGTTGACTAGCATTTGCCCCCTGTGATTTCTGTTACCAACTCCATGAGGTCCAACTCTTGATTCATTGCGTTCTTGTACTCCCACCTTTGCGTTGAAGTCCCCCATAACAACTGTGAAGTAGGATTTGGTAGTCTTATCCATAGCCTTGATAACGTCTTCGTATACGGCCTCTACTTCTTCATCAGTGTGTGACGACGTGGGCGCATACACCTGCACTACTTTAAGAGAATACCTCTGGTTCAACTTAAGTATAACGTATGCCACCCTTGACGACACACTACTGATCTCCACGATGTTATTTGCGAGGACTTTGTTGATCAGAAATCCCACTCCGCCTTGGGACGTCTGCTCGCCTTCCCGATAGTAGAGAACGTGGCCTGATTCTAGTGTCAGCGTATCCTCGCCCCCTCTACGGATTTCTGAAAGTCCTAGAATGTGCCACTTAATATTACCTAACTCTACCTCGAGTTCGGCTAAGCTTTCATCCGATCTCAGGGTCCTGGTATTGTATGTAGCCAAAAAGAGTCGTTTGGTATGGTAGCCATCCGTAGCCCGGTGATTCCTAGCACCCCCTGCCCCGCCGTGACCGCGACCGCTACCGTCATAAGTTCAAATTTTTGTAATTTTAAACTTCAAGAGTTAAATGAATTTTATTGCTTAAAATGTTTTAATAACGAATGCTGTGATAATATTTTAGAACACTGTAATTATATAGATAAGTTTTATACAAATATTGTAAATATCTTACAAACAGGTGCAATAATAAGCTCTAATCTGCGTGTCGGTGGACAGAGCAAGCGTAAGACTTTGGTTGGATGAAATTTTCACGTCTATGAAAGCCACAAAGAGGCGAAATTTTATAATAATAATTGGTTGTGGGCTAGAAAACCATCGTCAGGTATAATTTATAAAGAAATGTACGAGAGTAGAAAAATGTTTAAAAACAAATTAAACTGGTGTCAACGTAACCAAGAAGCTATAAAGCTCGATATTTTAGCAACTCATAAAAAAGAAAAGAATTTCGTTAAGTTCTGGAATGCAACCAAAAATTTTAATTGTAAGCAGAGTCTACCGATCAGAGTTGAGAATTTGCAGGAACCCGGAGAGATAGCCAATCTATTCGCTAGAAAATTCAAATTAGAACCTATGGAAATCGATAAGCCTGTTAATGAAAATAATGTTTTAGCTTCGAATGTTTTTAATTCACCTAATGTTTTACAATTTACGCCAATTAATGTTAAAAATGCAATTAAGGAAATTAAACGCGGCAAGTCACCGGGACATGACAACCTGAGTATAGAGCATATTATATTCGCCGGAAACATACTGTATTCAAGACTTTGTACTCTATTTAACACGTGTATAAGATACTCATACTTACCCGATGACCTAATGAAAACCCTTGTTGTGCCCATAATTAAAAACAAGACCGGTGACTTGAGCGTAACGAATAATTACAGGCCTATCTCTCTGGGTACTGTAATTGGAAAAGTGCTAGAAAGATTGCTGCATCCCGAATTGCAGAAGAATGTAAGTATTGATGATGCTCAATTTGGCTTCCGCCCCGGTCTCTCGACGGACTCGGCTGTCCTCAGTCTCAAACATACAGTACGATACTACACAAAACGTAACACATCTGTGTATGCATGTTTTCTGGACCTGAGCCGCGCATTTGATCTTGTGAACTATGAAGTTCTCTGGAACAAATTGCATGTTGCTCGGGTCCCGGACGAGGTAACGAGTCTGTTGAGATACTGGTACGGAGGCCAAGTGAACAACGTAAGATGGGGCGACGCGACCTCTAGTGGATACAAGCTAGACTGCGGGGTACGTCAAGGGGTACTCACCTCTCCGGATCTTTTCAACGTCTATATCAACGGTCTGATCGAGGAGCTGAGAAGCGCCAGGGTCGGCTGTCATTTGGGAGATGTATGTGTTAATAATCTCAGTTATGCAGATGACATGGTGCTGCTCAGCCCCTCGATCGGAGGGCTAAGGAGACTTCTTTCGGTCTGTGAGCGTTATATTAAGGCTCATGGATTGAAATATAACGTTTCCACGTCAGAGATGATGATATTCAGATCGGGGAAGGGTCCGGAGAGGGTGCCACCGGTCTTTTTGAATGGTTCTGCAATTCGGGAGGTGCGGCAATTTAAATATCTTGGACATGTGGTCACCGAGGACCTTAGGGATGACTTGGACATCGAAAGAGAGAGAAGCACTGTCGGTTCGGTGCAACATGCTCGCGCGCCGATTTTCTAAATGCAGTACCGACGTAAAGCTAACCCTGTTTCGTGCATATTGTCAATGTTTTTACACTTGCCAATTATGGACGAAATTCAGGCGAACGACAATGAGCACCATGAGGGTGCAGTATAATGACGCATTCCGCATCCTCATGAGGTTGCCGAGGTACTGCAGCGCGTCGGGCATGTTTGCTGAGGCGGGAGTATCCGACTTTTTTGCGATCAGGCGCAATCGTATAGCTTCTTTCTGGGAGCGATTGCGACAAACGAGTAATGTAATTCTTAGGGTCATCGGTGAGGATATGTCTAGTGATATAATCAAGCACTGGCGCTCTGTCCACCGAGACGCAAATAAGAAATAGGAAGTAGTTTTTAGGAAATAGCTTAAGCTTAGCTTTATTTTATTTTTATTCTTATTTTGTTATTTCATTTATTATTTATATATACTTACTATTGTAAGATTGGATTTTTATCTGAAATAAAGAGCTTATTATTATTATTATTATTATTATAAGTCATGTTTTGACTACCACCACTGCACCGGTTCGAAAAAAAAATTCCACTGAGTGGAGGCGGCAAGAAACTCAGTAGTTGCTCTTTTTTTTCGTTATCCAATTAGTGACTTTGTAGAAATGTTGTTGTTATGTCTGTAGATCTTGTTTTCATCTAACTTATGTGACGCTTGACCTTTGATCCAGTGTTTTCTATAGCCAATAGCCTAGCTAGCTACATATTATGCAGGAGGCCAGGGGGACCAGGCCCTTTCAGTCTCCTTTTTATTATATGTCTATCTCAACCGTATATTATTTGTAAAGCTAAGTTTATTTTTATACAAACTTACATAAATTGGAATTAAAATTCTACTGCTAAATACATGATGCCCGGAACTTTCGCGTAGATTTAACTTTTCAAATATCCCGTGGGAACTCTTTATTTAATTTTAAATAGAAACGCTTTGTTAACACGATCCAACCAGAATCTGCTTTTGTAAGTTCTATTTTCGATCTAATTTAATTTAAAAAAAGTTGAAGTTATATTAATAATTTGAACGGAAGTATATACTGCTGAGACTTAGTACCATAAATAATTTTTATATACCGTAAATATGTTTTAATATAACCCATCGCATCTTACAGGACTATGTCCATGGTAGTTATTGTATCTTTTTAAATTCCTTCTTCTTAACAATAAGGAGAAAAATGAAGTTGGTATTGCGGATTGCCGCGAAATCTCTAGAATTTTTGTTGTAATTATTAATTATTTTTATTTAAATGGATGTTTAATTAATCCATTTCGAGTGGATATGACAATTTATTTGTTCAAATCATCATATAGAAATCCCTTCTAATATGAAAATGTAAAAGAGAGGTAAATAAATAATTAAAAATCTTTATTTATTTTATTTTCTAGCAATCGAAGTGAAAAGTAGAGTGTTTACCATGGGACTAAAAGCCATTCTACTTGATTCTATAGGTATCTCGCTACGCTTGGTAAGCTAAACACCTCGTATGAAATGGCTCATTTTAGTCCCTAGATGAACAATCTACTATTAAATATCAGTAGGAATTAAAATATTTATTTAGAAACTTACCAAATACCAATTTTTTCTAAATCAAATATCCAATTGAACGCGTCTACAGGAAACTAAAATTAAGTTTTGTTTTATAAATAAATGAAGAATAAAATTAGTTAAACAAGTATAACCAAGCTTATCACACGTTAAATTCGCTTCGAATACAGACAAGAAGTGATTAAATAGAACATTAACAGTTAACTTAATAAGATAACCTATTCTCAACATAAATATTTTATCACTTGCAATTTGCCGTGATTTCATCCGTGTGGCATTGGGTTTTCTGGACCACGTGGAAACTCGATGATATTCCGGGATAAAAATTAGCCTAGATCATTCCATGTATAATACAATTCTTGCACCTACCTACAAACAATTAAATTCACAATATCCGTTCTGTTCTCCGATGAGTTGTGTGACTTTGCATTATAATTATTATGTTTTTATTTTTATCTACATATCATTTTATTGATCATCGTGTTTTTATGGTTCCGTACCCAAAGAGCCTGGACTAACTAAACTCTTAATTCTAACTGTATCCCGGAAATCCAGATTCATTTGGAAATCAGATTTTTAGAATTTCTCGTTTTTAGATGAATTAACATAGTTATAAAATGCTAGATTTTTTTATTATTCTACTAGATGATGCCCGCGACTTCTTACGCGTGGATTAGGAATATTTGATTTCCGCGGGAACTCTTTTTAATTTTCCGGAATACAACCTACTCCTGTACCAAATTTCATCAAAATCGGTTGAACGGATGAGCCGTGAAAGCGTAGCAGATAAACAGACACACTTTCGCATTTATAATATTAGATGATACCCGCGACTTCGTCCGCGTGGACTAAGTACTTTCGATTCCCGAGGGAACTCCTTAGTTTTCGGGATAAAAAGTAGCCTATAGGACATAGGCTACTTTTTATCCCGAAAACTAATACTAATAACTAATACTAATAATAACCCCGGGATACACCCTATCCCTGTACCAAATTTGATCAAAATCGGTCGAACAGGTGAGCCGTGTAAGCGTAGCAGACAGACAGACAGACAGACAGACATACAGACGGACAGAGAGACAGACAGACACTTTTGCATTTATAATATTAGTATGGATTTGTATTGTATAGAAAACCCACATTCCTATCGCCATGGTACCAGAACGCAAACTGGCTTGGCGCCGCGGCTTTGCTGGTAGGATAGTAACAAGCCCCGGCCGCAGCCTCCGCAGATTTATACTTATGCGAATCAATATTAAGAAAACAACCTCACTCAAAGGTCATAAAAATATATTTAATAATAATAATAGGTAAGTATTCTGGTGGCTATTATTTAAATAGCCACACGAGGCCCGATAGGCGGGTCCTCTAATTTTGCACGTAAGGTTAGTGGAAAGGTGACAATTAGACAAATTCTTCCAGTGGAGTAACAGTTATTTAATTTGTTTGAAATTAGGTTTTATACATAAGACCATAGACACGAAGATGATACATAATAGACAAAAAAATAGACAATAGTCCATAAGCACTATTTAAGCTTCCGAACATTGTTGGCCGCGATTTACACATATTACACATATACGTATTGGCCGCCTACGCAAATTGACGTTGACACCTGGTTATCCTTTGGTTCTTGATCTTGCAACATTTTTTTAAACAAATTTTAATTATGCACATTATATTTTTAATATAAATAATTGCTCAAGATCTTACTGTATAGTGTAACAAAATGACTGAAAAATAAACAATTTGATTTGATTTGATTTGAAGTAATATTTTTTTACACAAACTTCCTCAAGCCGCTTTTATTTTCAAGCGGGGACCAGGGTTGTAAGAAAAATAACCGAATCTTGGAATTGACAGCATTCCGTAGATGAATCCAAAGTTTTTACATTGGATGGATCTTTAGTTAAGTTTTAAACAAAAGTACTCTCGTGAGGCGGATATTATTTTTGTCTAACATCCAAATGGCGAAAGTTTTAACAACTCCAATTTTGATTTATCTGGCGAATTATTTTTGGGTTAAAATTTGCATTAGAGATACTGAACTTCTCGAAACTTAATAAATTCCTTCAGATGATGAATTCTTATTTTATTTCTAAAGTATAATAAAAATAAAATGTTTTAATATTCTGGGTAACGTAGAAATTTTAAGTAAACAACCACTGTCTACTAACAATATAATTCCAAGCTATTATTATTATTATTATTATTCTATACTCTTTATTTGTACCACCATAAAGATAAAAAAAAGAATATAGAAAAAAAAAACACAGACATGATACAAAAGGCGGCCTTATCGCTCACTAGCGATCTCTACCAGGCAACCTTAGGAATAGGAAAAAATAAGGAAAAAAGCATTGCAGTATGTATTACATCCTATAACATACATACATTCGAATAGCTACATACTAATACATAAACCAATAATAAACATTAATAAATTTAGCATTTTTGAAAATGTCTAGTGACTTTGACCGGCGTATGGTCAGTGGAAGTGCATTCCAAAGCTCAGTAGCTATGAGCTATGATAACCTAAGGCTTCAGACATAAGACGTTCGGCCTCTTCAGGTGGTCGGGGGTATGATTCTCAGGCATACGCCGCAACAGATCACCGGATGATTTTTGGCATGGGTATGGTTGAGGATCCGGAGAGTATGACACTCTCCAGATCTAATTTTTATCCCAGAAAATTAAGGAGTTCCCGCGGAAATAATAAAAACTTAAACCACGCGGGCGAAGTCGTGGGCATCAGCTAGTTTACAATAAGAAGAAGGTTGTATAATTATTATTAGGTACCAAGACTGTTATATCTATAATAATTATATTTAATATCATTATTTCGTTTTACAGGGAAGACTTAGTAAGTGCTCTGAAAGTGGCAGCCATTCCGTCTGCTACAGCGTCTACTACTTCAGTAGTCGCGTTCACTCCCATTATACCGATTCGTAAAGCTTTTTCCACTGTAGGTCCAAGGCCGGGGGTTATCAGAATATTGTAACTGAAATGAAAAAAAAATTAACTTTTCTCCACACAGCGCACGTTGTCAAAAACAAACTTCTAAACTGCAGCACGACAGTACAGAATTGTTGAAACTCACTTTTCTGTCAAATGCTTGATGAACTTTAAATAATCATAGCCCTTTGGTAACACAACTGTTGTGACTGTCACAAAGCGATCTTCAGGCTTCGGGATCAGGAATTTGAAGCCATGCTGCTGCAGACGCTTGTGGAAATGCTCTGCGACATCAGCGTGAGTCTTCCAGATCATCGGAAGAGTTCTATTGCATATTTCTTGCAAACACTGTCGTAAAGCCCATAACAAAGGGGGTGACAACGTGTGATGATATCTGTGAAAATAATAAAGAATTTGACAGTGAGATTTTTTATAATTTGATTTAACGACTATTTTGGCGTACATGTGGGACTCAATATTTTTAAAGAAAACAAACCAGCCACGTGCGACTTGGACCCGCGCACCGAGGGTTGCGTACCTGGAAGGATTTGGTATAATTATTCGACCTCTAAATAATTTTAAATTGTAAGTCGGTAGATAGTTGCAAAATTATGCAAAATGTGACCGGACATTCGCGCCATTTGGGTTGCACACCTACCTTTCAGGTACGCAATCTTAAAAATGATTATTTTTCAAACAACAACGATGAATCCGGTTAGTTACGTATTTAGGTATTATTATGTGTTTTCAGACGTTTAGTTTGATCACTGATTCCTTTTTCGAAACTAATGCCTTTATTTAAAGTCTTTGGCTTTTAAAATTATCATACCAGCCAAACATCTCGAGATTTTGTTTTAAATGTACGTACTAATGATACATGTAAGATTGAGGAGTTTTAAGCGGCTAGTATTTTTTTTTATTTAATGTTTATTAAAAAACGATTCTTCTTAACTTTGATGATCATATAGGAAATTTATATTTTAGGAATGTACCTTTGTTTTAGTTTGTAACCACGTTTTACCCTGTAAGGTACTATTTAGTATTTTGTGGTTTTACCATGGACCTGAAGTCTCTCAATGTTCTTCTGTCGTTCGATATTCAAACTCTATCAACGTTAAATCGATGTGCATAAACTATAAACTCATACTAACATTCGCGTGTTTCCGTAGCAGTTCCATTGCAGTGCCAACAGCTTAATGTCCATGTAAAATGGTGGCTGGTGCTTCCGGTTGTTTATTTTGTCTCTAAGTATAGAAAAAAAGGTGTATTTATTTGTGAAAAGTATCCCAACTTATTAACACTTATCGTAGGTATGCTACATTAAGAGCTAGACGAGGATTCTATTTTGTTATCAATTAAAAGTCAGCGTAAATACTGAAACAATTAATATTTAACACCTCGCCCAGCCTCTACAGTACGCGCGCGAGTTGAATGCAGAGCTTTTGTATGTGTCACCATACATTAGCTCTGCATTCAACTCGCGCGCGAACTATACTTTTATTTCACATCCATATTTCCAAAAAATAATGCGATCTGCACGATAGGCAAACTAGAGGCCGTAATAGGCTCGTGGCTCCATCGCTCCGCCTCAAGTCAGAAGGTCATTCGTGGGAATGAGCATTCTTTTATATAACAAAATTCCATAACCTATTTTAAAGTTGCCTATACACAAATTTAAGAAATCCATTAAAAGTATGCTCCTGAAAAAAGCTTATTATACTGTTGAAGAATAAATGATAGAGGAGCATGGATTTGATCACTCCAGCAATGCTAAGGACAGCGGTTACTTATTTAGACATTGATATAATAATTGTAAATGAAATATTTATTTAAAAAGAGCAACCACCGAGTTTCTTGCTGGTTCTTCTAGGTAGGAATGACATTCCTAACCAGTGGTAGATTCACTTGAAGATTCAAAAGTACTTGTAAAAGTTTATTTGAATAAAAAATATTTGAATTTGAATTTGACTTTGGTACTTATGGCACTTACCAATACGTGACCAAAGATATCTAGGTAACAAATTTATTTATTACAATTTAATTTCAAAAGTTATATATACCTACTCAGCTTGCATATTATATACCTACTTTAAATACTTTATTTGAACATCCATTAAAATTAATTTGATATATATTGATATTCTAAAGCAGAACACGAAAGACGCTCGTGCTTAGCTTTACTTGCTTGGCATAGCGCGGTTACAATATCATCAATCTCAAATAAATCAAGTAATTAGATGCTATTAAAAGTAAGGTTCAGAGAGTGTAAAAACGTATGCTCACTCGGCCGTCCCGCTGAATGCCACCGGGGATATACCGGCGGGTCCACTTAGAGCTTTTTGGGTGGATGCGTACACGGCGTCTACTCCCCATTCGTCCATTAAAAACGGCACTGCGCCTATTGACACCACCGTGTCCACTATAAGGAGTGTGCCGTACCTGAAAAAGAGTAAAAAAATCCTCTTAGACATACACTAGATATTTAACTAGCGAACCTGACAGCCGACCTACTAGTACCTACGTGAATCTGTGTATATGCGTAAATGAGCGTAATTATTACAAGTCTGGTAAATAGTTAAAATATTGATAGAATAATAAGTTCAGTGTGCACACTTAACTTACATACGTCACTGACACTTAACTGTCAGTTAAGTGACGTATGTCAGTTAAGTGATAGCTGATAAATTAACTTGTTAGAGCACAGAATAGGTAATAGTACGTCAGAGCATGGCGCAACGAAATCCTAGCAGGAATTTTTATGTACCTAAGCACGGCGTAGGCAGTACCTTAGAGATATCGGTGGACTCTTATAGCTTATGTAATGAATGATTTATAGATCAACAATTTGGTGTTCTCTAGTGTTACTATTGGTAAAATATAAATTATATCAGTTATTATAGTTATAGTAATAGTATATAGTATTATAGACTGTGGATAAGCCGGGATTATACTCATTTACATTGAAACTTTGGCACAGAAACAGATTTTAGTCCGGAATAATATATAGGCTACTTTATATCCCGGAAAATTATAGAGTTCCCGCAGAAACCAAAAAACCTTAATCCACGCGAACGAAGTCGCGGGCATCAGGTAGTGTTTTATATATTATAACTGATAATAATTGAGACCACTAAGGCGACCAGAACTTTTTAAATATAATATTATCCTAAAGATAAACTATAATATATTATACAAACGTACAAACTGGGATTTCATTTTAAGTCAAACAATATCAAATCAGAGCATAAAAAAATAAATCGCTTACTTATGACACAACTCCCCAAGACCTTCCAGCTTCTGAAGGGTACCGGTCGAGGAATCTCCGTGGGTTATGAAGAGGGCTGTAGGTTTCCATTTATTTAACTCAGTTTCAATATGTTCGAAACTGAACGTGGCGTCAAGTGGGATACGAATTGGTATCGCGTTGATATCTGTGATGAATAAATTATGTCATAAATTCACAAAATAGTATGAGTAAGCTTTTAAAATAATTATTCGCTTTCATCTATAACAAAAACCAAAACTATGACTATCAAAACTAGATCTATAAGTACCAACATAAACTAAAATGTAAAAAAACATTACCTGGGTATATATTTTCTTCCTTTACTTAAAAAGCGCTATCAATGAATTAATCAATTTCGATAAAATTTATATACTTCTGAAGTATGATCTACCAAACAAAAAAAGAATCATCAGAATTGATTCATTGGCGGAATGATGGCATACAAAAAACTATACAGTCGGAATGAGAACCTCCTTCTTTTTTTAAAGTAGGTTAAAAAAAGAGTAAACTGTGTAAATTTATACAAGTCCTGCCACTACTGTTTGCTTGATATCTATAGTTCTAAACTAATATCTCGTATAAATGCGAAAGTTTGGATGGGCTGATGAACGTTAGTTACGCAATCACGCCAGAATGGCTGAACGGGTCTGGATGAAATTTGGCATAGAGATAACATTTAATCTAGAATAACAGGAAAATTGAAGATTTTCCACGGGAACCAAAAATCTCAATCTGCTAGTTGTTTTTTTAAATTCCACCACAAGTTAGCCCTTGACCGCGATCTCACCTGATGGTAAGTGATGATGCAGTCTGAGATGGTAGCGGGCTAACCTGCTATGGGTATGGCAGTTATATTAAACCCATATCCCAAGTCAGTTTCTACCGGAACGCTAAATCGCTTGGCGGTACGTTACTAAAGCACTAGGCAAAATGCTACCTAAAATGTTATTTTAGGTAGCATTTTCATTGCAGTACTGCAGACAGCAGTAGCAGAATGCAGCAGTGGATGAAAACGTAAAGTTTGTTGCACCATTTAAATCTCAGACAGTAGGTACAATAATTGTGAATTGCTCTCGAAATGCGGGAGCCGTCCGCTCAATGCTTATGTTTAGATTTTTGAGTGCTGAGGATATAAACACATTAATGTATAGATCGTAGTAGATTGATCGAAGTCGATCCATTGGTGTGGTAATACCTGATTAAAATCCGAAAAGTTGAAGGTTTAGATTCCATCTGTAGGTCTTTAACCGTAACCTAATTCTAGCTCCTAGCACAAGCTTCACGCTTAATTAGCTGAAGGAGAAACGAGGTTGTGTCGTCTTTGAATTTATAGGTTCCTAAATCGGCCTTTACATTTGCCCCGTTGTAAATAATCTTTGAATGATTAATAGATTTTCACGAGCTTGCCAGTGAGAAAAACTACGAGGGAGAGAGAGAGAGAGAAAACTTACTGTATCTCTGGGCAATGTTTAGAGCTCGTTCATCCCACATGCCCCTAGTCGCGATGACCATAGTCTCATTTGGCCCGACGAGGTTAGTAATGGTAGCTTCCATGCCAGCGTGTCCGGAACCACTTATTGCCAGCACCAACTTGGACTTTGTTTGGAAAAGGTACATGAGACCATTGCGTATGTCGTCCATTACCTGAAAAAACAAAGATGTCTTTTACATAAGTTCCTGCTATGCCAATATTTTTGTTGTATGCCATAAAAATCGGTTTATTAGAAGTAGTACCTGTTAGTCATATTTGTTGCAATATTATATTTCTAGAATGAACAAAAATTCCATTAGCTAAGTACAGAGTATTAGCAAATTTGATGATATTATTGTCAGACTAGTTGATAAATCGTGCCATAACATTCCGTCCTAGTTGGGGGTTGAGATAAACACATAATGTATCTAGGGGTGTAGATTGTGGATACCTGCTAATCTACCTATCATTTAGGTAACAAGCAGTTAGTATTCATAAAAAATCTGTAACCCGACTACGCTTAAAATTTCAGAGACCCCACTTTTTTTGATGTTACATCCGTTGTGTCGATTTTGTTCGTATTAAATGTAGCCTATGTTACCCGGACCATAATGACGAATCTATTCACAACCTCATTCATCAAATCGGCTCAGTAGTTATGTAAGGTGCTACGTCTCAAAGCCATAAACCAAGAAAAGGAGAAGAATAAAAAAAATAATTAAGTCTTTGACTATGTATATTGAGAAGGATATGAAATATCATATTTAAATTGAAGCTTCCGGTAACTAAAAATGGCGTATGGGCGGAGCTTAAGGTGGGGGGGGGGAGGGGCTGGTATTATCGATACTTATATTCTCGATATAAAATTATCACAACTATACTTAATAAATAATTAAACATTATTTGTATTTTATAATGAACTAGCTGATGCCCGCGATTCCGTCCGCGTGAATTGAGGTTTTTTGATTCCCGCGGTAATTTTCCGGAAAAAAAACTTACCGATGTGTTATTCCAGACTATAATCTATCTCTTCCATCCATCCATACATCCAATATTTCGCGTTTTTAATTTAACTGTTTCATAAATAAAAAAGCAATTGATAATATTACAATATAATAAATTCTTGCGTTTTCGGATTGATCTTCTAATTGTACAAGTAATAAAATTTTAAAAACCCGCGACGAACTTGCAGCTCTTCTTTGTGCCCATAAATTTGAAACATTAATTAGAACTTCTATAACTTCTATATTCTAATATCTAAAACCAATCATGCTGCAACGCCCCCGTGTTGGCCAGCTTGGTGGACTACGGCCAAACCGTTTTCATTTCCAGAGGAGACTCATGCTTACATTGGTGCCTGCAATAGGTTGAAGTATGAAGTATTCTGTTTTGAGAAACATCGTCATTAGATTCTGGACACAAATTGAGGTTCAATTCTTGCAAGGGTTGCCTTGCCTGTTGCCCAGATGATAAATTCTGCAAAAAGAAAGAAATAGTATAATTATATTATTTGGATTAGAGAAAAGCATTATTGAGAAGTTTACATTATTGTTTTTATTATTCATTACAAACAAGAATATTGAGTAAAGATTCTTACTGGTATACGTAGAAATGGGCAGGCATCATCTTTGAGACGCTGGCGGTTTAGAGTGTAATTATTAATGTCATTCCCATTGAAATGATGACTACATATTCTGCTTCCTTTTTTAGGTTTGAACTCAGGTCTGTTTATAGCATTCAGCCATTACAGTCTTAATTCATGATATTTTGGGAATTTGAAACAATTGTAAAACATTAGTTACAATGATACACAATAACTGCAATGAAGGGATCAAAAACCACTTAAATAGACGCTGTAATTTTCAAATACGAGACACCATACCTGAGATCGCGTGTCTTAATCACTAGGTTATCATTGCTACAGCTTAAAATGAGTTTGGCAATATTATAAGTATAAGCTAACTGTTTAATTTCATCTCTCTACCCCTCAGAGTAAGAAACAGTAAGTGTGATATGAAGTTTTAATTTTATCGATATTCAATTTATTTGTAAAAAATACAATCCTACTAATATACCTACACTCCAAACAAAAACTAATGAAATAATCCAAATTTTTGGAGACAAATTTACGTGTTTTGGATTAAGTAAATGAGAAAGTAAGCTATAATTTGACGAAATAACTTAAAATATACGCCACAAAAAGAAAAACTAGACGACTTTGTTACTCACCTATGGGCGAGGTCGAATGAATTTCCTGGGCGTTGTACATTATTATTATTATTATGACATCCCACACTGAGCACTTCACCATAGTTGATTACATAAAACTACAACAAAATACATGAAAATATTCACAAAACAGGCAATTAGTCACAACCGAAACACCGGAAGCACAACAGACGCCATTTATTAATACCAAAAAATTGCCTTCAATAGCAAAATTTGATGATGTCATTGCGCGACACGTTCACGCAATATCATAACACACATGTCTCGTTCGAATAACGTAGCTTCCAACAAGTAAGAAAAGTCAAAACATAGTTCTACATGTTTTATTAACAAAATGCATCGTATAACTATAATTGAGTAAGATGCAACATATCCTCTCCTATATACTTAACAAAGGTTTTTCTAGCTTGGGCAAACTACCAATTAGTTTAAGGGCACTTTAATTTGTGTAAATTCTCGTATGCAATTACGTTTAATTAAACCTACCTTCTTTCTATTTGAAATTGTAATTGAGAAATACTTCGCACCACGTGGACCCTGAACAAGAACTATCTCACTCAATCCACACTACTTAGCCAAAAGGCAAAAAATATTAGCTAAATACCGAAGCAGTCTCTAACCCACGGCTAAGATAATAACGATATTATATTTATTAAGTAATATTTAATAGTAAAATAAGTATAGTAAATAGTAGGTTCTCATAATACAACTGAACTCACGTTAAAGTACTCGTCACACATAGGTGATAACACGGGTTTCTTAAGAGCCTCTGCAACCGACGGCCATACGTCGCAGGGCCCTGGCCCGCACATCAATGGCTTTACGAAATTTCGATTTTCTATTTTCGGAACTGGTAGTGTTATTTTTGAAGCAAACATTACTGCAGTTCTGAAAAGGAGAAAATGGTTGGCATTAACATTTCTACTATTACTGCTGAGGGTGTTATATTTAAATGAAAGAGTCAGTTGGAGGGATTTCGTACCTAATGATATTTATGAAAAAAAAGTGTTTTAGATGGATTGCTAGCCAGTAGCAAAATAGCCAAATAGCGCCTATTTTAGCAGTCTCTCTTGCAAGGGCCACACTATAAGTAAGTGCAGAAAAGAAAGTGTCATGTCCTCAAGGGTACACACATACATCGTAATAATACTTAGTAGATAAAACATATTTCATTGTGATCTTCCCAGTAAAAGTAGCAACCAAGTTTCTATGCTAAAATCGAGCTAATGTTTAAATTTAATGCTAACAGTGTGGTTGTTTCGCTGCAATGTTCTGGCGGTATCGGCGAAGCATTTGTAGTAAAATAATAATAGATGAAAAGACGAAATTAAAACACAAATAAAAATTAAACAAGTCAAGTTAAATATTCCTTGATGCAATAATATAAATTTAGTAAAATACAGAAATTATCAAACATTATACTGTTTCTCATAATAGCTATTTTAACTTAGGTATGGATTAAAATAATGATTTTTATATCTTTATCGTCCTAAGCAAAACGAGCTCTTCAAAAGGCCTATATATCTATCTATAGTCAATCTATCTACGTCTATCGTCTATAGACGCATATGGATGGAAGTTTAGTTTAGTTCTAATAATTATTTTAAGTAAACATGTCGATTATTTATCTATGTACGTAATTATCATGGAAGTAGGTGTATTTAATATCTCTTTCTAATCTCTTAAAATCACAACATTATTTTTTTGGTGCGTCATTGATGACAAGTATATATTTTTATAATAATATTATATTATAATAATAATATATTTTTTTGGTTTCCGCAGGAACTTTTTAATTTTCCGGTATGAAAAGTAACCTATGTGTTATTCCAGACTATAATCTATCTCCGTGCCAAATTTCATCCTGATCCGTTCTGCCGTTCTGGCGTGATTGAGTAACAAACATTCATCCATTCATCCAAACTTTCGCATTTATAATATCAGCAAGTATGGATAGACTACCTATAATATTCACTGATTGAAGCACCAATATGCGGGACATCACTGCAAATTATTAAATGAGATCTGTCTATTTCATCAAAGATAGGGTAACCCTGCGCCAGTGTGGGGAAGACAGATATTCCGTAGACACCGATACCCATAAATAGGACATCAACAAGTATCATTTTCTAAAGAAAATATATTTTTTGAATCTGTATTGATAAGTCCATGCCCGAAAAGTAAAAATCTATATTAATTTAGATTACCAGACTAGCGTTGGGCTAGGTTTGAGCATTATTGTCATAATCTTAATAAAAGAAATAAAAATAAAATTGTAATGCCTGCTTCTAGGCTTAGTAAAACTAGCAATTCATTTGTTGGAAACAGTGTCCGCTTCTACAATAAGCTCCCAGAAAACATGTTAAAGATGTCTATGGATAAGTTCAAAGTTAATGTAAAACGTAAACTCATTGAAAAATCTTATAACCATGTAAAGGACTACTTAAACTATGGCTCTGATAGTTCCTCAGTTAAGATGATTTGTGAGATGGTGATAAAAAAAACAATACCCCGGCTGAGTTTGTTGTGGGCTCTTCTCAGACCAGGGCGCGTTTGGAACCCTCGTAGCTTTAGTTTTAAGAACCGTTACCGATTATCACCATCATGTTTTATAAGTAAGTAATTTTTAACGTCAATAAGTGTACCTACAGTGTACCTATATTGAATAAATGATATTGAGTATTGAGTACTATTTATGACTTTCTAATTAACTTGTTTACGTGCAAGTATACTCAATACTCAATTTATTTATAACATGTTGGACATACAGATTCAGTACAGAGTCTCCTTTTTATCATATCTATGTCAACCGTATATCCAAGACAATAAAGCGAAGTTTATTTTGATACAAACGTACTTACATTGGAATTAAAATTCTACTGCTAAATAGAAGAATACCCGGAACTTTCACGTAGATTTAACTTTTCAAATATCCCGTGGGAACTCTTTGATTTTCTGGTATAAAAAGTAGCACTATATTTTTTAAATTCCTTCTTTTTAACAATAAGAAGAAAAATGAAGTTGATATTGCGGATTTCCGCGAAATTTCTGGAATATTTGTTGTAATTATTAATTATTTTTATGTAAATGGATGTATATTTAATCCATTTCGAGTGAATAAGACTATTTATTTGTTCAAATCATCAAGTGAAAATATAGATCTCCCTTCTAATATGAAAGTGTAACAGAAAGGTAAATAAATAATAAAAAATCTTTATTTATTTTATTTTCTAGCAATGGAAGTGAAAAGTTGAGTTTCTGCCATGGGACTAAAAGCCATTCTACTCGATTCTATAGCATACCTCGCTACGCTCGGTAAGCTAAACGTCTTGCATGAAATGGCTCATTTTAGTCCCTTGATGAACAATCTACTATTAAATATCAGTAGGAATAAAAATATTTATTCAGAAACTTACCTATTTGCAATATTTTTTTATCAAATAGGTATCCAATTGAACGCGCCTACAGGAAACTAAAATTAAGTTTTGTTTTGTAAAAAAAGTATAACCAAGCTTATCACACGTTAAATCAGCTTCGAATACAGACGAGAAGTGATTAAATAGAACATTAATAGTTAACTTGGTAAGATAACCTATTCTCAACAGTGGCGTGCCTAGGGTCCAAAACCAGGTCAAGCCTGCTAAATATTTTCTAGGATATGAAAATCTAATTCACAACTTACCTAGGTAGGTACCTGTCTACTGTAAATTTGTGAAATGAAGCGCTTTATGTTACGAAAACCGAAACAACAGCCAGCTGAATTCATAATATTAGATACGTACCTACTTATAATCACAGAATCCATACCAATATTATAAATCCGAAAGTTTGTGTCTGTTGGTCTGTCTGTTTATCTGTTTGTTTGTCTGCTATGCTTTCACGACTCGTCCATTCAACCGATTTTAATGAAAATTGTTAAAGGTTTAGGTTGTATCCCAAGGGAGGACATAGGCTATTCCCGCAGGAACACTTTAATTTTCCGGGATAAAAAGTAGCCTATGTCCTTCCCCGGGATACAACCTAAACCTGTACCAAGTTTCATCAAAATCGGTTGAACAGATGAGCCGTGAAAGCGTAGCAGACAGACAGACGGACACTCTTTTGCATTTATAATATTAGTATGGATGTTTATTGACTAGTAGTTAATAATAAAGTAAGCATTATATTATGCAGTCAAAAAGAAGACGAGCTAAAATGTTGGAAATGTTGGCAACAGTGCATTTGACTGTATATTATGAGTGTTCCCGTTTCTAATGGTATTAAATACGTGAATGAAGTGCAACTGAGGCTTCCGAGTGAAACAAAGGGAATTAGCTCGCACGAACCGTCAGAATGGTAACACAGCACACGCTGGAGTGAATGTGAAATATAGAGTATCTCTGAGATATTAATTTAGTGTTCTTAGTATTATCACTTTACTAAGAATGATGTATAGAACGCGGTATTATTATTGCGACGTTATTATAGTTACAATTTAATTTAGAATGATGAAAATGGTGCTCTACCTACTTTTTAAATTTCTAATGCAACAGGGATGTTTGTTCTATGAATGTTTAGCCCTATAACGCACATAACTGAAGAGTAAAATATTACACAATAGGTTTTTTTCCGCTACAATTTAGCCTTTGCGATCGCACTTGATGGTAAGTGATGATGCAGTCTAAGATGGTGGCAGGCTAACTTGTTAGGGGTACGGCATTATTCGGTTTCCACATGACATTGTGCCGGTACGCTAAATCGCTTGGCGGTATATCTTCGCCGGTACAGTGGTAAAAGCCACAGCCGAAGCCTCCCACGTACCAGACCAGACCAGACTCAGAAAATATAAATTTCCATATTGATCCTGCCGGGAATCTAACCCGAGACCTCACACCATAAGACTGCAGCGCTCACCACTGCGCAACCAGGAACATCAAGAAAAATTCTAAAAACAAAACCAATTATTGTTTTAAAATTAACGTGAATAGATCCGATGGTCTGAGCCTGATGTCTGGCAGAGGCTCTAGGAAATGATTTAAAATTTTCGCTGGTCTGGTCTCATTCCACCGAGGTTAGTAACCGTACAGACAGCAAATACGGGTCTAGGTGGCCAGAGCGTAGCGGTTTAGGTGGCATCGTAGCGTCGCGTAGAAATCCAATAAGGGTGAGAAAAATTCATGTTGTATCGCATTCAAGGGCTACCTTGACGATAATAATGATGCGGCAAAGATGCGGCAGATAAAGTTAAAAGATATTTAAATAACCTTAAATTATTTATAGGCAGGTACTAACATGGATTCTAGTGCTTTGATTTGAAAAGAAATACGCGTCGAACTGAAAATCTCCCCGAAATCGTTTAAAAGTACTGAAATTATCTTTCAAATAGCCTTGTGGTTATCCATTTATACTTTAAAAAACCTTTTATTTGGAAACCTGATCATTATTATCATCATTGTTTTGACATTATTATTATTCACTTTACTAGGGGCATATTGTAACATCCCCCGTCTCACAATATATTCTTTATCATATTAAATACTAGTACATTACAACACTGTATATTATGATTTATATATTTATCACATAAATGTACACTACACAGACGCACACCTCAGACGCTTTCCGAGGTAAGATTGAGCTGTCAACAGAATGACGCCCGTATTTATACACAATGTCTTACTCGCCTACCCTCCAGTATACTACATCTCTACCTTGTTTTTTGTGCTTACAATTAGTCTATTATATATAATAGCTGTAACCACTTTGTATATTTTTTAATACAGTGGGTAACTAACTTCACACAACTTAAATTCCTGTTTGGTCCAGGATCGTTGGAATAATAGACTGATTGATTTATTGATTGATGTTGCTTGCTAATATAATATTATAATAACAATAACAATTAAATGACAAATGCTCATGATTGAGAAATAAAAATATCGGCCAAGTGCGAGTAGGACTCGCGCACCAAGGGTTCCGTACAAACCTGTAGCAAGTTTAAAATTATTTTTATTATATTATGATGTAATTAAAAATTTATGCTTTTCGCAATTTTTCCTTTATCTGTGTTATAAGACTTTGCTTCGTACCAAATTTCAAGATTCTGAGTTCACGGGAAGTACCCTGTAGGTTTTGATTCCCTTGCGAGTGTCGGAAATTTGCAGCATAAACGGCTCTATCTTTTGATTGCGTTGGCTTAGAAGTTTGATTTATTCACATCTCCAAGGGACAGTAGACTTTAGTATTTGAACTTGATTTCAGCTTGATACCTCCATGCGTTCTAGAGAAAAAAGGTTTTGACAGACAGACAGACGGACAACAAAGTGATCCTATAAGGGTTCCGTTTTTTCCTTTTGAGGTACTGTCGTAACGAATAGAATGAGAATGGAAATTCAAAGAACGGGAAAGAATGGATGTTGAATAAGATGGTTGAACGACAAGTTATGTCGGAAGGTTGTCAGCTTGAGGCATGAAACCTTCGCGACTTTGCTAGATAAAGATACCGATGCACTTACCCTGAAATACTTACGGGTTTTCAATGATTGCCGAGATGACTCAATCAGCTAGAGGTCGAATCTTTGTTTCAAGGACCGTACCGGGCAAATCCCACGAACTCTTCATTCAGGGCGAACGGGTTGGAAGGTTGAGTTTAAACAATAACTAAAGCAATTACAGAATATGATTTTTAATCGTGTTTCTACAAAAGAATATAGGTCTAACGACTACAATCGCTCTAAACGAGTAGGCTTACGCTACGTTGGGTCAGCGTTCATTTGTGGGAACGCGTCGTTACGCGGCCGCAGTGTCCCGCTACGCCTAGCGGCGTGGCGAGTGGCTTAGCGTCTCCATAGAAGACCCGATGAGCTAGTTAGGCGAGAAGGCGGCGACAGTAAGTCCGCCAGCCTCCTTGCTGCGACACACTTGAAGCATGGAACCGTAGATATGGACGATAGGCACATATACACGTGCGTGCTTTTCGAAACACAGCACTAATTATGGGTAATGATACCAAACGCGAGATCATTACGATGCACTCAGTTCACTGATATTATTACTAGGCATGGACAATATATTACGTCGAATACATTCCACTAAATTTAATAATTGATCTTCCAAAATGGCGGAAGGGGTTAAATAAAAATTAGCCTTTGACTAGTGGCTTAACCTAGTCAAGTAGAGGGAAAATTAAGGAAGCGAACCGGCCCCATAAAGAGGGAGAATAATATTTCGTAGAGAAAGTTGAAATAACTCGTCAGAACAAGGGAAAGAAAAAAAACAGGCCCATATAGATTTTATTTATAAGAAAAATACAAAGATCCATACAATCCATCCATACATAAAATGATAAGTCTTGTATTGCAGGCGTTATCAAGCATGGAGGACTATCACTCTAGGAGAGATCTGGTAAACTTCTTTCCTGGGTAAGCACAGGATTCGTATGGAATTTTTACAAAACCTAAATTCTTGCAAATGAAGTTGCAAGCAGTCAATCTTATAAAGTGTTAGTTGTTCCTTATCTAATTGCTAGGTACATAAAACACCTAAATTTTAGTATCAGAAGCTTTCAAATTAATAAACTAAGTTGCTTTTCCCTGCCGGAAAATGTCTTCCCAAAGATCCTTCCGTAAACAAAATGCAGGGCTGAAAGCAAATTTTAAATTAAATTCCCTCTTCTCCGCGAGTTAATGTCCCGTGGGTCTTTTCTCTGCTTTTAATTTCCGGAGAGTTTTCATTGAGGAAATAGTTTGATGGGTGTTTGTTTTATAATAGCTTTTCCCGCGACTTGATCCGCGTTTATCTTTTTTTAAATCTCCTCGAACTCTCACTCTCGTCAACTACTTATCCTATCCTACTTTGAGTAATATGAATGGATGTTTGTAGGTTTGTATGTTTTTATGTGTGTATGAGGGACGAGTGGCCTAGTTGCGACAACTCATATCAGTCTATTGTGATTGTTAAGCAACATTGACCCAAGTCGGTAACTTTATGGGTGACCGAATATGGTATTCTATGGCATTTTCATTTCTGCCATGCCTCAGAGAGCACATTAAGACGTAATCCCGGTATTTATCACTAACATCTGAAAATAAACGTTAGAAACTTAGGAGTTGATATAGTACTCTTAGTCTAGTCACAATGATTGAAATGATTTGGCTGTTTGAATCGTACTAATATTATAAAAGCGAAAGAAAAAAGAAAGAAAATATATTTTTTTTTGTTGGTTTGTTGGTTTGTCCTTCAATCACGCTGCACCTGAGCCACGGATTGACGTGATTTTTGATATGGGTATAGTTGAGGACCTGGAGAGTGACATAGGCTACTTTTTATCCCGGAAAATTAAGGAGTCCCCGCGGGAATCAATAACACGCATACGAAGTCGGGTATTAAATAAAAGATTTCCCGCGGGGATAAAAAAACTGCGGACGAAGTCGTGGGCATCACCTAGTCTTTTATTAATATGTATCTAACTACCTTGGCAGAAGGCTAGCTGTCTGATCCAATTAATTTCGTCAAAATAGCGTGATATTGCACCAGTTACAAAAAAATGTAACATGGTACTTACTTAATTAACATTTTTATAGCAATCATGAGCTATATTTCTACTCTTCTAACAGTCTTTGCTAAGGTAGCCGTTTTCAGAGGTCATCGACTTGCTGGTAGCGTCTATTGGAAAATCTATGAAGTCGTATTACCAGAGACCATTATTTTCACAGTTCGCTCGTTCCGTGGGCCACAGCAATTTTCATCCAGTCGACTTCACCACGTTCCCGTCATTGCTGGTTGCGATGCTTGCTTGCATCGTAGCCTCGTAGCGTACCTTAGTATTTCATTGAATCTAAGTAGTATGTTCGATTGAAGACGCAATTGATTGCTTTAGTTTGAAATGAAATGATTTATTTTATTTCATATAACTTGTGTCACTTAAAAAACGTTAAGACTCTACCACCGGTTCGGAACGCTGATTCTACTGAGAAAAGCCGGCAAGAAACTCAGCAGTTGCTCTTTTCATAGAAAATAAATGGTTACAATATGTAGGCAACACAACACATACGTTACAAGATACTTATTCCACATTACGTTAGTTTGATGATCTCCCTGGTGCAGTGTTTAGCGCTGTTGTCTTAACATGGGAGGTCGCGGGTTCGATTCCCAGCAAAGTCAATTTGGGAATTTATAATTTCTGAATTCTCTCTTGTCTAGTCTGGTGGTAGGCTTCGGCCGTGGCAGTTACCAACCTACCGGCAAAGAGGTACCGCCAAGCGATTTAAAGGGAATTGTCCATTTTTGGCTTGGCGTGAACAGAATTCATGCAAAAAACCAATTATACCAAAAATTATTATAAATTAAATCATGATTATTTCTGATTTTCAGTTGTATCAATATAAACTGATGAAAACTTTATTTAATAAGTATTTAATTCATTAATTATATATTTCCGGTTTAATTCCACTATAACGAACGTTGCCAGCCTATAAAAACAATTATTTATATCGATTCGATTAAAAAATCGATTCGATTATGAAATCTATACTTAAATAGTTTTAAATCGAATAAAAAAAGAAAAGTTAACTGCAGGCTTTTAAAGTAAAAATCTTCTAAATATGGCGAAAAATCACAGAATTGCATTATTAGGTACATCATTTATTATTAAATATATTTTAAGTAGCAGGGAAATAATATTATTGCATTTTTAATTATAATATTGTAATAACTTCGATTATCGATTTAATCGATTTGTTTCCCGCAAATGTATTTTATGGCAACCCTTGACGTAACAGTTCAGAGACTGTCTTTGTCTTGTCACTTGCTTGTCACTTTTATTCCATTTCGCGCGGTAAAAGTACATTCGCATTTCGCTTTGTTATTTGTGGTGTTTTGAGTGATTGTTGAGCATTTGTTGTTACTTTTGTTGCTTCCCGTTTTTCTATATCGACCTTTGCTAATAATAATGGACTCTGATGACGCTATTTATGACGACCCTGGCATTCCTACCGGTACTGATCGAAGCCCTAATGTTGACCTCGGACTGAACACGGAACCCGCCATGGATGTAATTCCAATGGAAGGTACTTCAGATGCATTGGAATTGAGATGCATTAATTGTGGTAACGACGTGAATCAAAGGAGAAGAACTTAAACTTGAAACTGAACCTTGAACTTATAGAGGTTATGTCCGTAATACGACACTGGATTGCACCCCAAGTGGTAAGTGTTCAATTTGCTATGCCAAGCTAATGTTTATTTAGGAAAAAGTCGCTGTTACGTTGATGCGTAAACTATGCATGAATACAGGGTTAATACTAGAAACATTTTTAATAAAAGCTGAAAGCATAATATTGTGCTTGTATGTACTTATGAATTAATTCATTACTAGTTGATGCCCGCGAATCCTTCCGCGTGGAGTAAGTTTTTAAATTCTTTACAGAACCCATTTGTTTTCCTGGGAAAAAGTAATCTAGATGTCACTTTCCTGGTCCTCAACTACACCCATGCAGATAATCTTATCCACTAAAATATAAACACTTGTGTATTTATACTTTACTAAGGACAAGAATTCATAATAAAGCTAGGTAGTTCTTATTATTTTTTCTAGTGTGATAAAATATATTTCCTTTTTAACAGGTTACTGAGAGCACTGTAATATGCCACTCTTGCTGGACTCTAGCTCTCAACCAGCCACAACACTCCACTGAGACAAATGATCAACCTTCTACTAGTGGTGGTCACCATCGTCGCATTTGTGTTAGCTGTGGATGCTCTTTGTTGAGAACAAGATCTCACAGGCTACATACTGACACAGAACGTGAGGCACGCATACGAAACATCATAATGGAGAGGATTATGCCCCGACAAGTAAATATTATATTAAGTATTTGTCACTTTTAGGTGCTATGTACCTTCTCTATATTGTTAACATAATGTTAATGTACTTGCATTGTATCTCATATATTAATAATTAAACAAACATTTGCTACATTTAGCTATCTTTGTGGGCTATGGCCAAATCGTATTTTGTTCTGAGAGCTCAGTAAAAAACAACAATAAGGCTGAGATGGTGATGATAGTTAACATAGTTAAGAAGTCTAACTTCATAGTTCATTCTGTCCTCATAATAAATAAATACTGTCATTATATTATGTGTATACTAAGCTAATTAAGAATCTGTTCATATAAGTGAACTTTGTTTCAGCTGCACGCATCTGATGAAATCTGCCACCCCTGCTGGCAGAGATGTGATAGATTGTCAAGACATACTCTTGAGCCACCTCAATATGGAGCATCTACCATTATTCTGCCGAACCTTAAAAGAGCAGCAGATACCCAGGGACATTGTTTTTTTCCGGAGTGTAACTCACTGGAAAGATTGACAGTTCCTAAATGGTTGAGGGTGAAGCTATTTACAGATTTTAAGTTTTATGTTCCAGTAAATTGTAGAATTTGTACATACCATTTGCAAAATGATAATTGGCAGCAATTAGCTGATATTCCACAATCGATACACAGTTTTACTGCTGAACAAATTGAAGATTTTGCATCATTTGTAAATGAAAGAGTCACTACTTTAGACTTTTCCAATATAGAAAATATGTCGGAAGATTTTGTACATTTTTGGGTAGGCTTAACAAAAACTCAATTTAGGCAACTTATTTCTGATGTGCCTAGCTTGAGGAACATGCAGAAGGGAACAATAGCTCTTGCTGCATACTTAGTTAAATTAAGAACAGGGGACAGCGATGAAAGAATTTCCACATTGTTTAATATGCCTCGAACTACATTGATGAGATATATAAATAAAGCACGTAATGCACTCAACCAACATTTTGTAACTAGAAACTTGGGGATAAATAATATTACTAGGGCTGAAATTGCAGCAAGGAATTTGTTGATACCTAATGGACTCTTTTGTGCCGAATATAGGAAACCGATTGTTATTATGGATGGTACCTATCTGTACGTACAAAAGAGTTCAAACTATCTTTATCAAAAAGATACCTACTCCTTACATAAGTATAGGAATTTAATGAAACCTTTTTTAATAGTGTGCTGCGATGGGTACATTGTAGATGTAATAGGCCCCTATCCAGCGACTACATCTGATGCTAATATAATGTCAAATGAATTTAGCAATGAAACAAAGCCATTACGGCAATATTTTCAACCTGGAGACATTTTTATACTGGATAGGGGTTTTAGAGACAGCTTGCCATTGTTGGAACAGAACAATTATTCTGTACACACCCCTGCATCCTTACAAGAAGGTGAAAACCAATTATCAACACTAGCAGCTAACAAGTCTAGAACAGTTACAATATGCCGATGGGTTGTTGAAGCAGTAAATGGCATATTCAAACAATCTTTTAAGCTTCTACGACATGAATTTTTCAATGTTGCATCTAGACATGCCATGACAGATTTCAAGGTTGCTGCAGCATTGATAAATAGGTTTCACCAAAGGATAAGGGATAGGGACGATGCAAGCCAAATACTAGAAATAATAAATGAAAAGCTGTACACCAACAATGACTTGGCTGATTTTGTTTCGAGAAATAATTTAAATAGAAGGCGAACACAATTTTTAAATATCAGTGTTAACATCAACAATGTACCTTTTCCCAGACTAGAATTAAATGAGTTAATTCTCATAGCTTGTGGTACCTATCAGTTGAAACAAGCACGGTCCTACTACGGAGAGCACATTAGAGGTGATGGATCCTATACAATTGAAGTGTGTAGAGACACAGCCAGCAACCTACTGGAAGGTTTTCCGTCGACCGAAAATTCATCGTTACTGCGAGGTAAAATCCATAGCAGGCACATAAGCCGAAAGCTATACTATGTTTATATTTTATACCAAAATAATAGATCAGGCAGAGAAGCCATAAAGCAATATTGTTGTAACTGCATAGTGGGTCGACGGACAGTGGGTTGCTGTGCCCATGTAATGACAATTATTTGGTTTTTGAGCTGGGCAAGGTATCAAGATTCAATAAATCCACCTGCCCAGTTCTTAGATAACATCTTATTAACATATGATTCAGATTAATAAAAAAATAAGAAAAGACAATGGTATTTTATTTCAAAAACCTTCATTTTAAACCTTCACAATAAAATTAATTAGGAACACCTGGACACAAAGCTTTATTATTTTTCTAATTCCTACTGGTTAATGCTACTAACTTAATATAAAATTATTATTCTCAGTGTCTGTCCAGTCCAAGCCAAATCCTCCATACAAAGTGGACAGTCTCCTTTAGCGTTCCGGTACTATGCCGTGTAGAAACCGACTAGGGATATGGGTTTAATATAACTGTCATACCCCTAACAGGTTAGCCTGCATCATCACTTACCATCAGGTGAGATCGCAGTCAAAGGCTAATTTGTAAGGGAATAAACTGTGCTCGGGTTGCTGTTAATGAGTGAGAGTTAAGAACAAGAAAGAGTATTTTTTTGACACTCGCTGAAGAGGCCTGGATAATAATATTTCTTCTTCTTTCATTATCAGCCTTTATTTATCCAACAATGGAAAAGTATTTTCATCTTCAGAAAATTAGGCTAAATTGGATCTTGGCCGAGAAAACAGTGAAGTTCTGGTTTCAGAATAAGGGTTAATGTCTAGATTTACTGCTAATAGGGTGGCTGTTTCGCTAGTGTGTTCTGGCGCTATCGGTCGGCGCATTTGGCAACCGACTCGCCCGGGATAGGCCAGTGCAACTTTACACATCACTCGATGATTAAAATATTGGTTTCTTGAAATAAAAAGAAAAGTCCTGACACACTCACTGACTGGTTCATCCACGCCGAGCCACAACCATTGCAGGACAGAAAGCTGAAAAGCACAGAGATATTTTTTATTTATTTAGACAAGGAATAATTCAGGATTTTTCGAAATTCCCATGGAAGCGATTTTATTGATTCTTATTATTTATAATAATAAATTTAAATGTGTATCTGCCTGTCTATCTGTTAAGTTACCTTTTCACGGTCTAGCTTGACAGATTTAGATGATATTTTGTACAGAGATAGCTTGAATCGCGGTGAAGAGCATTGGCTAAACGGTGGAAAATCAAAGAGAACCCGCGGGGTTTTTGACAAGCCTGAATTCATGTGGACCAAGCCGCGGGCATCATCTCGTACATAATTACGGAAATTGTAAATACGGTAAAGTCAAAGTCAAAGTCAAATAATGTTTATTCAATTTAGGTAGGTACACTTCACTTATTGACATCCAGTTTTTTATAAAATGTAATGGTGAATAATACGGTATTTAAGTAATACTTTTGTTTCTCCCCCTTTGTACCATGTAACTCATCGCTGAAGATCGTATTGGTATAAGGGTGAAAACATACTTACGGAGTACGGACCGGTCAGAAAAAAAAGAAGAGAGTGCAGAAAAGTCAGCATCATTCAACCACCACCGGACTAAACGCGTGGACAAAAGATTTTCGGATTTTATTGGTTGAAATAATAATGACGTCAACCTCGGTACAGGACCTCCAAATCCAACCGAGCACGCCTCCACTATAAAGTACGATTTTGATTTCCAACTCAGCGATTTTTCGATGGCTAAGTAAAAGGCCGCAATTACATTTGTAATGTAGTGCTGTCCTAATACTAATTACCTTTTAATATGTTAACCTTAATAATTGTTCTCTTTATACATCAATTACACCAACCAAATATAGATGGCGCTGTAAAACATTAAATCGCGAGAGCGTTGTAGGATCTTTGTACAGCTATTATGTGATTTCTCCATACCATCTTTAGCTATTATAACCTTGATGGTTACCTACCTACCTTTAAATATATACCTATACCTTTACATATTTTTGAAAACGCTCGCTTGTGAAAAGTCTTGCGTTAAAAATGAGGAAAATACAAGAGTTAAGAAAAAAAATATTTAATTTAATAAAAAGATAAAAATTAAAAACTACATACCTATAGGAATATTATAATTATATTTCTTACTAGACGATGCCAGCGACTTCGTCCGCGTAGATTTTTTTTTCGGTTTTAATTTTCTGGAATAAAAAGAAGCATTTGTATTAATTCAGGGTATAATCTATCTCCATTCCAAATTTCAGCCAAATCCGCCTAATTGTTTGTACACGAAAGAGTAACAAACATACACACACATACAAACATTCGCCTTTTTAATATTAGTGTGCCTACTACACAATATAATATGTTCCAATGGAAGTCAAATTCATAAACCTAATCTATGCTAATATTATAAAGAGGTAAAGTTTGCGACGTTGTAGGGGGGAGGATGTTTTTTTTTCAACTACAAGTTAGCCCTTGAAGTGATGATGCTGATCTACTGAACCGATATTGGAAATTCTGGTACCAATAGAAATGAATTATTAACATTTAATAATTGATTATATATTAATTATTAACCTGAAAAATTAAGGAGTTTAAAATGTGGGAATTTAAAAAACTTATTTTACGCGAGCGAAGTCGCGGGCAACTGCTAGTTATCCTATAAAGACATAGTGAGCACTTTAATTGAGCGATACGATTAGATACGATTTCATAGGCCGGGAGTAACCCAAAGTAAGTATGTTACGAAAAACAATAAGTGTTTGGCATAAAGTATTATTGCAATTAAGTAAATTGCCTTGGCGGCGAGATTTGAAGGTAACGAGACCAGCAGCGGACTAAAACCAATTATGAAAGTGAATGCAAAAACAAATTGTAGAATGTCAATTGTGTTGTTACTACATTTTTCTTGTTATTTACAACTATAATATAAATTGTGTGGTGGTTCGGAACCCTTTGTGGGCGAGTCTGACTTGCACTTGACCGTTTTTTTTTAATTCTTAAGCCTTCATATAAATACGAATTATTTACTTACTGAAACTAACTAAAAAATCTAACTAATCCTTACTTAATATTATAAACGCGAAAGTTTGTGAGTATGGATGTATGGATGTATGGAAGTTACTCATACACGACAGAACGGCTGAACAGATCTGGCTGAAATTTGGCACGGAGATAGATTATAGTCTGGAATAACATATAGGCTACTTTTTATCCCGGACAATTAAAGAGTTCCCACGGGAACCAAAAAACCTCAATCCACGCGGACGAAGTCGCGGGCATCAGCTAGTTCTATCTATAATTATTACTTACTGAAATATCGACCTGAGTACCAGACTTCATTTATCTGCATTTTTTTTGGAGATTGATAGGATTTGGAAGCCCGGCCGCATTGAAAAAAATATCTGTATGTACTAAACATGACCGTGCCGTTTTTATTTATTTTAATCTGTCATCAATAGCGGCTCGTGCACATTAAAATCATTCTCGCTTGGTCTGTTGATTTTATCGTGAGCTCTAGGACTATTAGATGGACGTGAAAACAAGCCAGCGTTTTGCTGAAAATACCGAGAGCCAAATTATTTACCAGGCGGTTGTGGTGATCTCTTATTTATACGGTATCGAATAAAGAAACGTTCCAAAATACTTTTTACCGATAAAATTGTTCCTCTTTTCGTGCAGCGGTATTAAAATCTGGTTCCGATTTCATATTCCGCATCTCTATTCTCGATTTTCTCGATGAATTCGAAATGCTTGTTTTACTATTGCAGAGACTCTGATATTTTTAACGGCTAGTTGGAATTTGAAATCTACCTGTATTCCATTATTATATATGTCACCGTAAGATTGTAAAAACCGTTAGATTATAATCTAACTCACGAAATTTTAAACTGTCGAAAGATTACAATTTAACGAATTATTTTCCGGTAGATTGTAATCTGATAAGTATTTAAACCCGATAAAACCTAAGTGCCCAGCCTGTGGCCGGGCACTACTTGATTATTTATGTCGAACCCTAACCTAACCTACAAGAACGAGACAAGAAACGTAAATAAAATGAATATTTCAAAAATTGAAACTCAGAACATTGAACAGTTTACAATCTTTGGACAGTTTAGAATTTCGCGAGTTAGATTATAATCTAACGGTTTTTACAATCTTACGGTGACATATATATTCCATATAAAATTCCCGCGAAACTCGGTTAGAATAGTAAGTATAGGTATACT
This sequence comes from Erebia palarica, assembly GCA_964035005.1. NCBI lineage: Eukaryota > Metazoa > Arthropoda > Insecta > Lepidoptera > Nymphalidae > Erebia > Erebia palarica. The sequence continues at coordinate 31,740,550 of OZ035984.1, read as the reverse complement.
TACTGCCTACTTTACGGAAGGACGTGGGCACCTACCGCATTATTATCCCAAGAAAACTCCTACCATTATGTGATCAATGGAAAGGGGTCACGACCCTCAGTAATGAGGAATACGACGCAAAGAGACAGAGACTGCCTACTACCCTTGTACTTTAGTTGTTTTAGGACTGTACTGCTAGGTTACATATCCGGTGTTATATAAGTTGAAGAGTTCGGATATTAAAAATAACCCTTGGTTATTCCATAAAAATTAATAGTACGATTTTATTAACCTATAATTATATTTTTTATTCTCACTAATATTATAAAAGCGAAAGTGCGTTTGTCTGTCATTCTGTTTGTCTGCGACGCTTTCACATCTCATCTTTTCAACTGATTTTAACGAAATTCGATACAATGATAGATTGTATTCCGAGGAAAGACAATTATTTTTACCGAAAGTGCAAAATATTCCCACTGTATTTTTAGTTGTGGGTATCATCTTGTACTTACCTCCATAAATATATATGCCCTAATGATATGCAAATCGCATCTGCTCCCTAATCTGCAAAATTTGCGCCAAAATAAATGTGTATTTTAGGATCTGGTAATTTTACATCTAGCTATATAAAATAAGGGCTAAAGTAGAGAAATTCAATGCATCCCCACAATGCTCGAACAGTTTTTCTCGAAATCAAGGAATGCCAGACAATGAAGTAGTGATTGCAGCGCACTCCGGTACGAAACCAATTGCCTGACAATGCGTAATTGATTTATTTGCGCCCGCCGCGCATGTTGCTTCCGTTCCAAAGTATACCTACTGTTTTTTCATTTATTTAAAAACGAACTTTCTTTCGCCCCGAACTAAGATCTCGCAGTATCCATAAGATAGTTTTAACTATATATTGTAATAATAATTAACTTTTAACATTAGACGCAAAAGAGCTAAATAGTTATTGGAGAAACGAATAAACTTTTACAGAGCGCCATCTATTGACATCATTGTGAAGTTCTGATAAAAATACTGTAGCTCATTAAAAATTAAATAATTTCGTTTCCTTATAATATTTATCTAATTTTAGTATTTGCTGTTCAAGTACAGGATATAATTCAAATAACTGATTAAGTTTCAGGCTCAGCCTTTCAGAAAATTGAGAGTTATGAGGTCAACTTTGGACGTTAGAAAATCTCCACTTTGAAAGCCCCCCATTTCGTCAATTTTAGGGGTAAAATTAAAAAAAAATATATTTTTGGACTCTATTCCTAATTATCTTTAAAATGATATACCGCAACCATAATATTTATGCATTTCCTTTCTTTGCATTCCCCCTGAAATAATGATTTTTATAACTTTTTAAACCATAGTTGGCCAAAGGCCATTGGTTTACATATTATATCTAGATTTTAAATAATTACGTTCAGTAATTCAGAATTTATAAGGCTCTGACAGACGAACGGACGGATGGGCAGACGGACGGACGGACGGACGAACCAACGGACAAGTGCAAATACACTCAAGTAGACTCAGAGACCTTCGCTTCGCTCGGTCAATTAACCAATAAAATCAAGAGGTAACGCCAAGCGATTTAACGTTCCGGTAAGATAACGTATAGAAATTTCCGCCTAAGACTGCATTATCATTTACCATCAGGTGAGATCGCAACTTGGGTAGAGTGTCTGATATTACTTAATCCTCTCAGTGGTTGTCTCACTTATAGAGAAAACCTACATGGAATATTTAAGTTACTAGACCCGATGCTTTCACCTTTTTACGTACAATTCTTGATGATGCCCGTGACTTTCGGCTGCATAGATTCAGGTTTTACAATTCATGAAGGAATTCTTTGTTTTTCCAGGATAAAAAGTAGCTTAGTCACACTCCAGGTCTTCAATTAAACCCATGCAAAAAATCACTTGGATATGTTGCTCTGTTGCAGCGCGAGTCAAGGAAAAAACATTAATATTTAATTAATATTAGTGAGTTTGGATAGCAGCTTGTTTTTCTAGCAGTCTGTCAGTTGTCCAAACTCGTAACCCCAAGAAACAAAACTACTGGATATTACACATTCCCGACTCAGAGAAGTACAGTTGTGCATTAAAACAATGATTACGGTTCATTCCGAAAACTTCACAATAACAGAGAGAAACTTACTCGTAATTAAGAGCAGGATACTCGAAATCAAAGCAAAGTTTAATAGAATGTGGCTACGTGCCTTCAGGTAAATTAAGCTACGGCCAACTTGGAACCATGACTTGCAGGCTGGTTATACTGTTTTACGCTCAAGTACAATTGCTACTCATAGTAATCTTATTAATATTATAAATGTAAAAGTTTGGATGTTTGTATGGTACTCCGTCAAGTCACAACGACTGAGGCCATACTGCTAACGCTTAAAGCAATACTTAAGCAATACAACTTAAAATGACAGTTTGATGTCACGTGTAATACCTTGACGTCAATTAATAAGGATTATAATTGTAAAACACGAAAGTCAATAATTATTATGAAACAATATGGCTTTGAGCGTTGGCAGTATAGCCCCTGAACTGAAATTAAAAATTTAGAAAGCAGATATTATATGCTCCGAATTAAGCATACTTAGACATTTTACACCGGAAAATTAAAAACTTCCCGCGGGAATTACGAAAGAAGTACGAAGTCACGAAGTATCCGATTATTATTTATTACTAGATAAGCTCTCCAACTTGTAAAATGATTGCTACTGACTACTGTGTAGCAAACGCAATCCCTTCTGGTTGGCATGCAGGATACGTAACACATACAAACATCAAAACTTTCAAGTTTATACTGTTAAGTAAAATTGGATATACACAATCAAAATTATTTATGTTTTCACGTACAATATACAAATAAAAAAAGTACCAATGACTACAGAGAACGAATTAATAATACTGCATCTGAGAAAAACTTTCAATTTTCAGACACATAAATAAATCAACTGCAGATCGGCAGGTGGCGCCACGGGAAATAATTGGAACTGCACCGAAACACCCAGCGGGGAAATTTACTGTATCGTCTGAAAATTCCTTTATTCCACGGACATCTTTGGAATAAATTTAAAAAGAGGCAACTTTAAGACTTTTATTATAATTCTTTAGCGCTAACAGAAACTTGAGAACCAATTATTTGGCCTAAGTACCACCTTTTGCCTGATAAATAAAAATATTAAAGGCATGCATCCAAGTTATTAGAAGGTAACGTCTCTGTGTCCTTGTATGTCTCTACTGAAAGGGTAGAATATAGTTTTCTGTGTGATAAGTCGTACAAATTATATCAACATAAAAAAACATTACCTACTATTAAAGTTAGCTAGGCCTAACCTATTTACAAATCAACCCCGCGAGGAATGGTAGCAATATTGCTGGCTAATACATGAATAAATAATTAGATAAATAACAAACAAGGTTAAATAAGGCTAGTTGACTATAGAAAAAAACATTAGTGAACGCAATAGTTAATTTGGGTGTCTTACTTACACTACAAAAAGTAAAAAACCGGCCAAGTGCGAGTCGGACTCGCGCACGGAGGGTTCCGTACAAACCTGTAGTAACTTTAAAATTATTAAAAATGTTTTTATTATATGATGTAACTAAAAATTTATACTTTTCGCAATTTTTCCTTTATCTGTGCTATAAAAACGTTGCTTTGTACAAAATTTCAAGATTCTGAGTTCACGGGAAGTACCCTGCAGGTTTTGATACCCTTGCGAGTGTCGAAAATTTTCAGCATAAACGCCTGTATCTTTTGATTGCGTTGGCTTAGAAGTTTGATTTTTTCACAGCTCCAAGGGCCAGTAGACCTGAGTGTTTGATATGAATTTCAGCTTGATGCGTTCCCGAGAAGAAGGGTCTTGACAGACAGATGGATGGACAAAGTGATCCTATAAGGGTTCCGTTTTTTCCTTTTGAGGTATGGAACCCTAAAAACTAAACGTATACGTACTTTCGTATCGTAAAAGCAATAATTCTATTTAGGTCTGCACCATTTGTCTTACATTATTTGTAATCTTGAATTCAACACCTAACACTAAGCATTTTCTTAATTGGAACTGGAAATTGGTATTGTTACTAGCTTTTTTGAACCGACTTCCAAAAAAAGAGGAGGTTCTCAATTCGGTGCGTTTTTTTTAAAATGTATGTAGGTGCACATCTCCGTGGTTTTTTAACCGATTTGAAAAATTTTTCTTTCAGTCCTTAGAGGAAGCTCTCGAGGTGGTCCCATAAAAAAAATCTCCACTTCTTCACTGGACTTCAAATCCTCAATCCTGACACTAAAAAGTTCAAAATAAAAATTATTTCCAAAAACCGACTTCCAAAGCCACTGTAAAGTAAAAAATAATTTTGATTTCTAATTTACAGTGGCTTTGGAAGTCGGTTTTTTGGAAAGATTTTTTTATGAGCTATATTTGGAGTTATGAGAGGGAGAGGAAGAGGGGAATAATAATTGAACATTTACTCGCAACTCTTCCTTGTCGACTTAACAAAGAGATAGGGCGCCTGAGCATTGCATTCCTGACACACATTCCTCCTTTGTGTTGTTCATCATTTTCTTTACGCCTCGCAGGAAGCTCTTATACTTGTGTATACAACTATAAGCCTTTGTCTTTAGTTACATACGTATAATTGATTGCTCTTCGGGCTGAAGTATGCCCTAGTTTCAGCAAGGTAAGATAAAACTGCCCCCGTGTACCTAATGTGTTTTAAATGTGAAGTTGTGTGTTGTGATCTTCACCTATAAGCATGTTTTATAATATGAATTAAGTGCGCGTATACGTTCAGTCGATTTTGATTAAATTAATTATTGTTACGGACTTAGATTTTTTATCCCGAAAAGTCTAAAAGTTTTCCCACTTTATCCACGCGAACGAACCTGCCGGAATTATCTATTATTATAAGGAAAACAAGTAAAAAATTTATAGAAACGCCCCACTAATAGATTGTTTTAAGCATTTAAGCCTTTCAAATTGAAAACACTTGCTCCATTGTTTATAGATCAAATACACTCTATTACTCTTAGTTTCCAACTATTTATACAAGTAAGTGCCGAAAGGGGAGTTTCTAGGGAGTCACTTACTTGTGAAATTGTATTAACGAACCCCTAATAAAAATATTTTCGTTATCATACCCATCGCGCGGGATGTCGCTTAAGTATATAAAACATGATAAAATTAATATTATGATGTAGTAATATTATCATTTTGTGTTTAATTCTTCTTCAATAACCTCTCTTACGGAATTTATTACATTAATTTTTCAACATACGTCGTTCACGGTCACACTTAAATTAAAAATTAATTTTAATCAGCGGCATCATACTGACATCGTGATGGAGATATACGTCTAGACAGTTATTTAAAACTTGCAGAGTACTGGGAACTGATAGAACAGTTAGCTAGTTGGCTAACTAGCTGTTTTCTCTTAGTTATTGAAAGCGCTGCAGACTTGGATAGATTTTGCTCGATTCCCAGATGCGTTCACTACTTTATCATTAGCAGGTGAGGGATTGCACCGCCCTTTAAAGGACACTGGTATGCCCATGGGGTTGCACAATTTAACTTTACTGGATCCGATATGCATATATAGAACAGGCAATATGGCGCGCTAATTATAATTCGAGTGATTTCCACTACAGCCCATTAACGTCCCACTGCTGGGCACAGGCCTCCTCTCACATAGGAGAGAGGGAATAAGACCCACCACGCTACTTCAATGCGGGTTGGCGGGCTTTAACGACTATTATCATGTTAGTGGTAGTAACCGGGACCGGCAGCTTAACGTGCTCTCCGAGGCACGGGGGTGAAGCACCGCCAACTTCCTAACTCCGAGCTAGTACTGAGAATTTCCTGTCAGGAGAGCTCAATACCCAACTATGGCCCGACCCGGGACTCGAACCCGGGACCCCGTCGGCCGCAGTCGAACATGCCAACCACTAGGCCACCAAGGCATTCAAGCGATTTGCGCGCACGTAATCGTGTTCTATTATGACGACGGCTACGTCAAATAAACTAGCCTTAATAAGTCGTATGCAAAAGTATACCTTCTTCGTGATAGGTTCTGAATTATTCAGAACCTAAAATATGGCAATTATAACTTTGTTTTCACTATTTATGGAGGCACAAGATTATAATGAAAACAGAATAGATTGTCATCGTATTCTGTGAGCTACCTACGTATTTAGTACGCAGTCAAAATAATGTAGAGCTATTATAATTCGTCGTCATCAAAATGCCGCCAGCAAGGAATTACACGTTGCTCCTCGCTCGTTAATTTGACGATTTCTGTAAGCGCTGGAAATTCATTGAAGCTTTGTTTTACGAGCTGAGCTAGTGACTCTTGTGAAAATATTCATTTCAACAATTTCATAATTATTTGATAAATTATCCAATTTTCAAGCATAAATTAGTGTTTTTCTTAAACCTAATTAAACGTTAATAATATTCAGAAAATTTGCGTGTAGAAAATATCAGGGGAGCTGGGATTTCACTGTGAGTGATGATATTAATGCAGTATTAATTACATTACACTACATTTAATATCTTCTCGCAAGCTCCTATTATCTTTAACTCCGATACCTCTTTATTTACAAAACAGTAAATATTTCGAGGCAGCATTTAAAAAGTTAGGTAAAATACATAATTTTTAAACTAGAAATGCGAAAGTGTATAAGTTTGTTTTCTGTTTCACGCACAAAATAATAGACAGAATTTTTGCATAGTTGGAAAAAGGCATAATTAAGTTGTATCTTCTTTGCATACCCAAAAGTAGAAAATGGTCAAGGTTTTGGCCACCAAGGTTTGCATAGTATCCTACCTGTAAAAATACAGCGCATATATGCAAAGCCTCTAAACATCTTAAGGGTACCGCTCCCTTCGCTAACGTAGCCGCAGAATACGGCGGAGGAATTGAAAATAGTGCCCTTATTATTTCGAGTACAAGTGTAGGGGAACATAAAGGGGAGAACATTGTTTCTACTTCCTCGTTACGTGCCACTTCAGATGCTCTGATAACAAACCGCCGGGTTAGATACACAGCAAGATAGGTATTGTTTTATCCGATTCATTCGGGGAAGAAATATTTGGAACGTAGTCTAACCTTTTGTGATATAAAATGAATGGGATTAAACCATGGTAGGACACGACGTAATCTATTTTTTTCAGAAAATGAAATTCACACCCATTCCCTACTTCCCTACTTCTATGTTTTATGTAGGATTTATGGATTTACGCGATATCGCTAATGACATCACATAGACACACTCACAGACACTACAGCCCTCTAACGTCCCACGGCTGGGCACAGGCCTCCACTCTCATAGGAGAGAGGGAATTAGAGATTAGACCCACCACACAGCTCCATGTGGGTTGTCGGGCTTTAACGACAATTATCATGTTAGTGATAATAACCGGGGCCGACGGCTAAACGTGCTCTCCGAGGCACGGGGGTGGAACACCGCCAACTTCCTAACTCCAGGCTAGCACTGAGAGTTTCTAGTCAGAAAAACCCACACTTAATTATAGCCCGACCCGGCACTCACTCGAACCCGGGACCTCGTCGGCCGCTGTCGAACATGCTAAATTGCTAACCACTAGACCAACGAGCCAGTTAACAATAAATAAGCTAATGACATCATTAAACGTCAAATAGTAATATTATGGCGATTTTTGCCGATTAAACTAGTTAAAAACCCAGACTTCTATTCCCAGGTATATTATTGAACATACAGAAATCGCCCAGTTAGGTACAGGTTTTTTCTATATTTTATTCATACTGAGATATACTTAAAATAGAAAAATGAAACAGTCTCTAATTATATAGAAGTTTAGCTGTACAATGTCCCACGGATAATCGTGTAAGTGTAGTTAGAAGTTTCACGGCAGTTTGTTATCGAGTATAGTATAAGTTGACGGGAAGTTACAGAGTAATTTGGGATGAGCCCGACGCCGTCGCCGCGACGGTTCCAGACACAGTTTTATGACTTAGTTGTTTTAGTTTTAATTAAAACTACTCTTGTTATTTTAGTTATTCTGTCTCATTAAAGAACTTCCCTAAGTTTTAAATTATATCGAACTATAATACATTAGCTGCGTAGTTTAATATTCATTGGATAATGTTTCGTTTAATAAGGCGCCCATAAATAGGTGCTTACTATACTTTCCAAAAATAATTTCGTCGTAGTATTGCACTCATAGTATCTACAATCTACATGCTTTCATTACAAGAAAGTACTTATAGTAATTAGTAAGTTTATAAATAACTAGCAGACTTCGTCCGTGTGAAATAAGTTTTTTAAATTCCCACGGGATCTCCTTTATTTTTCGGGATAATATATAACCTATGACACTCACAAATAATAAGGCTTTCTATTGGTACCAGAATTTTCAAAATCGGTTCTGTAGATCCAGAGATTACCCCCTATAACGTCACAAACTCACAAACTTTACCTCTTTATAATATTACTAGCCAGCCTTGCCCGCGACTTCGTTTGCGTGAAATAAGTTTTTAAATTCCCACGGTAACTCCCTTATTTTTCGGGATAATACCTATATATAGCCTATGACACTCACAAGTAATGAGGCTTTCTATTGGTACCAGAATTTTCAAAATCGGTTCAGTAGATCCAACGTCCCCTACAACGTCACAAATTCAAAAACTTTACCTCTTTAAAATATAAGTTTAAATTGTAGCGCTAGCGTAACATTTCACTCTCTTGCGCTCGGATTTGTAGCAGTAAAATGTCGTAGCACCTTGCGTAGCGCGAGAGGTTTGTTAAGATAGGTATAGGTTCATAGGTATAGGTTGTACTTTCAATACATTTCAATGAAAAACAAGCTTTATATGAACAGCCCGTGTTTAAAATTATTAACCTGAAAATAACGCCTAACTACATTCTTTATACCAATACAAACTGCAGTACATATTATAATATGAACACGAGTTTCATCATCATGGAGACTGTGACCGAGAAGAAAAAAATCTTTAGTTTTTTTTTCGCTATAATTTAAAAGTAATGTCATGTTGAAAATTCTTCGCGTATGACGTCACAATGTTATTTCTATTCATTGTGGCACACAGCTGATTAGCAGTGTTGACTGTACTATCGTGAAATTGCTTTAAGATTATGACGTCACAAACATGGCAACCAATCGTGGCGCGTTCGTAGTCACGTGGTTCTTTTTAAAATTTAAATTTTTTTAAATTGTTTATTATTAATTTAAAATGAAATTTTTAAGAGTTTTTCGCATCGACTATTTATACAATTTGTGTTAAAGTTTTAAAATACATTAAAAAAAAACGATATTTTTTTTAAATTCAAAAACCCAATTGATGTGTATAAGTACTCGTAAGTCAAAAATTATATTAGTAAAATCTTCTTAGACAGGAATGTTGTAAATGAGTACATAGCATCTGGTTCCATCAATTTATTGATCGAGCGTAAGGAGATAGTAGTGGCCACGAGGCGCGTATTGAAGAACGTATTTAAGGGGATTTACTTTGGACGTTGACAAATGACCGTCACTCGGGCGGACGGACGGATAGACAGCGTAGACCGCACCATAAATTGATTCAGACACTCTTTGTTATACGTTGGACAATTTTAAAAACCTATATTCATGTTCTTACGTTGAATGATAGTCTACTTTTCCTACTGCTAAACAGCACGGTATTATAATTTTAAATGTCTTTGGCTAAACAGCGTCTGTGTGTATCCACCTAACCTTACTGCGGATGACCGCAGTTCTGTACTTAATTTATTATATTATACAATGGCTTTATTTTAATGAGATATTTTAAAGTTAGAAGCTTAAAACGACGCAAAGAGCGTGAGGATCGATTTACCACTGTAAGTAGTGGTACCAGGAAAGAGATGGCAATAATAAATACAGCAATACTGGCTGCAACGGGAGGATAAATTTACAGTAGATTAGCCGCTGGAAACAAGCGGCACAACACCGTGCTCTGTGGCGATCCATGCGGAAGACCTTCGTCCAGCAGTCGACGTCTATAGGTTGAAACGACGACGACGATGAGACTGTCGACATTTACTCGGATCTTCTCGTTGTCGTAGTAAAAAAACAAAACAGCTTAGTTGCCTACACAAACATAAGATCTATTGCAAACGACCGAAAAAGAGGGTTCATGTTACGTCGCATTGGCGAAATTAGACATTTTTTAGTTAGAACGCAGGGGACCCAAAAATTGATCCTACAGAACACAGAGTTATTAACTTAATTACCAGTTATTTCCGATTATTTTTTGGCGAAACTTGTAGCTAACATTGACATCATGCGGTGAGTAGACGTAAAATTTGATATCGCATTTAGACTCCGATGTCGGACTGAATTAGATTCAGTTTTCCCACAAAAACGTCGTCGTCTGTATTAGTTCTAATTTAGAGACCACTAGAAACATGAATTTTAAAACACAACGCCTAGATGATAGAACTAAATTTTACTAGCAATGTGTCTACGTTATTTTTGACTTAACTGCTCCATTATTTTAACTATACAGCGTGTAGAGACAGTACTTGCACGAAATGTATGAAGTACAACAATAAGTGTCAAGTCAAATTAACAAATTACTTCGTTTGTAGAATAAAATGAAGGAAATTCTGTATTAATTTTGGCTCCATCATGATATAACGACCTTTATTGCTAGCACTAGTTCTTCAAGAAAATTTCTCAAGATTATTTCGAATATCCTGGTACTAATGTCATGTTCCTTTGTTACAATATACCATACAATAAAAAAATGCATTCGAAATTATACTGACTCATATATAACTGACTTCAATAAAAGGAGGTTCTGAATTCCATTCGTTTTCGTTTTGCATTAGAATAAAATCTAAGATACGTCTCAAAATATCCAGAATTAATTCAATAAATGTATACTAAAACCATTAGTAGGAAGGTATGACTATCTGTCTTCTGTCTGTCGGTATGTCTGTCTGCTTATCTGTTAACTTTTCACAGCCCCTCCACTGATATTATTAGCCCGAGAAATTAATCTTGCACAATTGGTTATAATTTAGAGTAGCTGCCAACTCAGCTGCTATTTACTACAACTTAGGTGCTATTTACTTTCCAGCTCTTTTAGTAGAATCTGCTTTTGAAAATTTGTTTTAGATTAGCTATTATTTTATCAGGTGAGATCAAAGGCACTTATTTATCGTTGTTTAAAAAGTAGGATTTATGTGGCTAGATTTATTTATTGTTCCTGGGAAACATGATATGCATCATTTGAGCTCTCCACAAGGGTGAGATATAGCGGCCTTAGCGTTTGTTATTTTTATATGGCGGACAAAAGTGCCTACAAATCAAGATAACAAGCAGGGACGGCACAGAAAAATATATATATTGCGACCTTTACAAAGTTTTTGCGTGTAGCTAGTACTAGGTAATAATTAAAAGTAGGAACAATTTAAAATATTCTTATACTATAACTGCCTCGGTGATCTAGTGGTTAGCATGTTTGACTGCGGCTGACGAGGTCCCGGGTTGGGCCATAATAAGAGTTGGATTTTTCTAGAAATTTGACTAGAAATTCTCAGTAGGTACTAGCCCGGAGTTAGGAAGCTGGCCTTGTTTCACTCCCGTGCCTCGGAGAGCATGTTAAGCCATCGAAGGAGTGCCCAGTAGTGGGATGTTAATGGGCTGTAGTGGTGGTGGTATACTATAGCTGAATATTTCTTGGTTGCATTATAGTGTACCTAATACTCCAATTGCAGGATAGCATTGCACATTTGCAGTTCATACAAAATGTCTCTTGGATTTGCTACCAAAAAGTGTTCTCGAGAGCAAAGTTGCTTTTTACTACTTTTGAGCTTCGCATGGGAAATGGCGTCAGTAAAGATAAAGACTTCATTTCTGTTTTGTTCACCTATGACTAGCGTTTCTATTCAACACCATCGCAATATGTGTGCATTTGTAGATGTTTTTGGCAGTTCATTATAGAACCAAATTATTAAATTCACAAATTTTTGTCCGCTTTGCATTTAGATTCAGTTCTATCTTTTAATCTTTTGTAGATATATTTTTATTAAATTAGTAAACTTAGCTAGAACAGAAAATAAAATTAGGAATAAATTAATTAAAATGATCATGTTGTTTAATATGGCTTCATGAAATTAATATATACGTACTTACTTAACTGGATTTAGGTTGCTTTAGGTATTTGATACGATACTCGATATTGTTACCGTTCTTTGTAAAGCATTCACTGACCCGTGTATAACGTACAAGTAAACGAGAGCTTAAGTGATTACGCCATGCATCGGTATTAAAGGCAACCATTACGGCCCAAATAGTCGATAAAAGAAACCATTAAAGTTTTGCGGTCTCGCCGCGGACAGAAACTTTGTCGTACGTACGCTTACGGTTAGGCAAACAGTTTTATCGTATCTTTGTAGCGACTAGAAATATTGTATTTTACAGTTGAATTCAGTGACTCGTGTAAAGTAAACGATAGCTTTCAATGGCGAGACTGCATCGGAATAATGGCAAGGGCGATCACTATGAGCGGGTGCGATAAAATAAATGAAGGTTTGCACCACAGATAGAAACATTGTAATATAAAATTAACGATACCTACGATAAGGTCTTTTTTATTGGTATCTTCAAAGGGGTGTACCTATATTGTGTAACTCTTTACACAAAAAATTACAAAGAAATAAATCATTTTAAAAACCATAAAGTCAACATTTTGTGAAACAAAGTTTAAATCAAGTACATAGGTAAATGAGAGTAGCTTAAGTAATTAAAGCCTGAATTGAAAAAAAGGCAAACATTATGAACCAAATAGTCGATAAAAGAATCCATTAAAGTTTTGTGATTGCTGCGGATATTCTCGTTTCGTTTTTACTATACGGGATAGATTCTCACTCCAGTCTTCTTGATATTATAGTGATTTAGAAATATTTGCAACGTAGTTGTTTTTTCTTAATAATAATATAACATGCCTATATTTTACAAAATATTTTATTAAAGGATGCCCGCGACTTCTTTTTTTAGCTAGCTTATGTCTTTCTCCGGGATGCAACCAATTTCTGTATCAAATAATTCAAAATCGGTTGAACAGATGGGTCATGAAAGTATAGCAGATAATCAGACAAACTGATCGACAGATGGATGTCCTATCCCATTAATATTATAAAAACATCGTTATTGTGTAATATTTGAATAGTCTTACCTTAGTTCTACCCATATTATAATACGTACTCATGTAATGCAAACAGATGCCAAGCAAACTAAATCCTAATCAATCTAATTTTACTTTTTGAAGATAATATTATGTGCATAACAGGCTGTAGATATCTTTTCTTCTTAAAACTGAACTTGAGGCAATATTACGTCGAGAAAGCTGACGATACGATATGATAGTACTCTTATATATCTTATTTACGATAGATAATAAATATCTTATTTAGGATACTTTGTGATATTACCTACCGGTAAAATTAGAGGGTATAAAAATACCGCTTGCCGGCTTTTGCATTTAAAATGAACAATAGAGATATCTCTAATTTAAATAGTTAATCTAGTCTTACAAGTTTTGTTTCAAGCTGTTAAGATAGTTATCGTGGAATCACTATGGAAGTTTTAATTCGAGGTGAGAGTGCTCCATTTAATTAAAAGTATTCCACCGAGATTGTATAAGATTTCTAGACCGTGTTAACAATTGTTTTGAAGAAATTCTACTTAGCGTCTTTTATTATTTCTTAGATATCGCTATAGTTAAAATACCCATTTCAATTTTTTACTGTAAAATGAAATCATACTAATATTATAAATGCGAAAGTGTGTTTGTTTGCTGGTTTGTCCTTCTATCACGACACAACGGAGCGACGTGATTATTGCCATGGTTATAGTTGGCATGGAGAGTGACATAGGCTCCTTTTTATCCCGGAAAAATAAGGAGTTCCCGCGGTAATAAAAAAAAACTTAAACCACGCAGACGAAGTCACGGGTATCAGCTAGTATAAAATGTAAAGAAAAATATCATGATTTGATGAACAACTTTATTTGGTTCGTACTTCGTAGCTTTACCTCTTTACGTATGCATCAGCGCTCGAGTCTTGAAACTCTAATATAGAGCGTGGTTAACTCTACTCTATAGCTAGACTGTAATTTATTGCCCAGCTGAATATTTAATCAAACTACTGACTGGCGTTGGCGAGTAGCGCGCTCTGTGAATATGCAAAACTTAATCCTGTAATGCGTGTCATGCCTGACGCTGCATTGCTGTGTGGCCTTCTCTGACATACTCGCTATTAACTATTAAGCCACTCATTAAGTTTCGGCGATCTATTGTTACTACTGTATATTCAGATCTACAGGTGTACTCTTTAGAATAACGCATGTAAAAGTTCACATCAGGCCCCCGTAATCGTTTGTCAAACGGATAGTTCGATCACTTTGAGGTGGTCATAGATGGCTGCAGGTAAAAAAAGCATGTATGAACTTCTTAACAGTTCGAATAATACGTTTTAAGCTGTCAAATGATTTCGATTTGATTACACAATTGGGCCTCTGAACTTTTTACCTATCATGATCACACTCACCTACCTATAGTCGTATTAAGTAAGTGCCTCCCCTAACTTAAATCCATAAGATCCATAAGATCATGATCATTAATTTAGCGACAGCAAACTTTTCCTCCGCAAAACACATCCAATGTACTTACCTATAAACCACGTTACCTATATATAATGGTAATAATGAGGGGAACATGGTCGTATGCTTCATTCGTGCCGTCTTTGTACTTATCTGGCATGTGCTTTATTTCCAACAGATCAAAAAAATTGCATTCAGTTTTGGTCATTCGGCAATTATATCAGCTACAAGCCTGTACTACTACCAAATTTTTTGCTACAAGTTTGCTCTCTTCGACTGTGCAAACTAATAGGTACTCATTTTAGCCATCTTTTATAAAATAAATTTCTGAAAACTATTCAGAAACTAAACGTCTGATTAAACTTCCCTGAAAATTTAAAATCAGCTGAATTAGTAATCAGATCTAGAGAAGCGTCAGAAATGGCCACAAGGCTGGAATATGCAAAGTCCAATTCAGTGAAAACATGTCAGCGGGTGCGCCAGTGCTTTCTCTATCCTACTGTAGTATGAACTATTATGACTCTCATTAAGTTAGGACAATTTATCGCTCAAATGAATTAGTAATCAGATATACCTACGTGCTCTGGAATGTGTGCTTTGTGCATTACATAATTCTGAGTATAACCAGGGTCAGTACGTAGTGATATCTCAAATTCTCGGTCATAATCTTGGTTTGTTACAATTTTGCGACCTCATGCAAGTAAATGAATTTGAGTTTAGTACGGTAGTTTTGTAATCGACTCAAACCGAATTACCTTGTAATTACCTTCTTAAGAAGGCGGCGAAGGTTAAATTGCCCATATAAACGTAATCCCAAAAAAAAATTGTAATTCGAGAATATTTAAAGTATATCATGCGATTATTTAGATTGAACTTGTTTTTATCCCCCTATTTAGGTCTCTGGATAATTTCAAAATACTCTCCCAAAATTAAATGTAAGCGCATTACGTTTTGCATAGTTTTACGACATTATAAATGACATGTTTTCTACTTATTTGTTTCATATTAAAACCAACGATATATTCCGTATTGTCAAGTAACAATACATTACGAAGTGAAAAACAAAACAAGTTTTCATTCATCATTTTTGGTATTTACGGAACAAGGCTAAATGTATAACAAATTTTGAACGCTAATAATATTGCTATCGCGCTTGCACGGCATCATGTGTCATCAGCCAAATAGAGGTAGCAATCAATATACCGGCAGATTTTTGTTCGCGCCATGAATAGAAGTTGCGAGAGGCCATCGCCGGCCTCTTAAGTATTTGTTTTGACACGTATTTAATTCCTTAGTTACCCTATGAAATAGATACAAACTTCATTCAAAATAGTTATCATTCTAAGTTAATGAGTTTAAAACGCATAAACTTATAACAATAATTGTAATAATATGTGACGTATTATTTTATGTATATATCACATTTGATGCAAAAACTATTGAGTACCTCTATGTTATCCTAATTATATTCAATAGAAATTATGACTACGATAAATCAGATATATTTTTTTTGTTATGAATGGAAGAAATATGAGTTTTTTAATGTTACTCAGTTTTAATTTATGAATATTTTGCGGGTTAAAGTTGGCACCAGATAGAATTTGGCGCTGTGGTAACATTGTTTGGCTGCCCTTGCTATCGCAGTTTTAATGAAGTTACTACCGTAATAGAAGTTTTTTGATTTCCAGTTTTTAATAATTTTGGTCGATATCCAAATTCATAAAAAGATCTCTAAGAATTACCATTACTTAATTAAATTCGTGTTCATGTTTACATTTTCCTCCCCTTCGAAGAAGATAATTATATTGGACATGATACCCTACGGTCATAATATTGTACGTTTTCCTTTGATTTACAAATAAATTAGGAAAATATTACCCAATTCCGATTTCACGAAATTTGTGATAGGTAGAATTTCTCGTTATTTAAAATTATATTTTTACAAACCAATGGTTCAGTAATTATGCTATATCATAGTCAGGTGAGAGGTATGTTATGCGAGATAATAATATTATAGAGGTTCTGAAAATAAAAACACGTTTTCTCATGACGTTATTGAATTTTGACGACCTCCGAGGGTCAATTTAGGAATTTATAATTTCTGAATTTGCCTTGGTCTGGTCTGGTGGGAGAATTCGGCCGTGGCTAGTTACAACCCTACCGGTAAAGACGTGACGCATAGCGATTTAGCGTTCCGGTACGATGCCGTGTAGAAACCGAATAGGGGTATGGGTTTAATATAACTGCCATGCCCCTAACAGGTAAGCCCGCTACCATCTTAGACTGCATCATCACTTACCATCGGGTGAGATCGCAGTCAAAGGCTAACTTGTAGTGGATAAAAAAGAAAAACTAACCTACATAAATTCAAATAATACCTAGTAGCATAATCTCATTAATTACTCACTAAGATTTTAATGCGATTTTGGTAGCTTTAGCTTATCAGTACGATATTTGATCCTCCATTTTATGTGATAGTATACTCGTATTTCATAAATAATTTTTAAATTGAATTGAAGAATTTTTAACTACGAAACAATCCTGGTTCATTTGTTTTGATGACCCTTTATAAGATTTTGATGTACCTATTGAAATACTTTTGTCTAAACGACTCTGTCCGAGAAAATAGGCTCTCCAACAGTTCAAAATATTACTATTATAGCCAAAATGGTCAGTAAAGTAACCATTAAAGTTATGCGGCATCCGAGGACGTACATTGTCGTACTTTAACGACACAGGTTACACTTTGTTCGTTGTCATATTGGATTTTAAAGGTAGCCTTAACAAACAATGTTCAGCTTATGAGCATTTAAGTTTTTAATGTCCGATCTTTGCGTAAGATCTTTTGTAATTGCCATGGTTTATCGCTTCGTTCAAAGTAATAAGGCCAGTAAGCTTTTGAAAAGTAATCACTTTTATTTTATAAGAGTTCTTGACTTTAATAGCTATGTTTTCCGCGTAAAACCTATACTGAATTAGGTACTTTAAAAAAATAATTTAGAAAACGAATGCGTTTGAATAAGTATTAATTTGTTACTATTTTTATAATCAGCCCATTTTTATTAGCTGTTTAAAGCCACTATTATTAATCGTAATTATATTTGAATAAGTATTCATTTGTTACCGTTTAAATAACAAATCACAACCCTCAGAACACTTTCATTAATTGTTGCCAGACACAATTTATCATAATTGATACTAAGTTTAATACTTTTTAAGCAGCGCCAAAGCTAGTAAGCTGTCTCAACAGCGAAATGCACATTTGCAGTTCATACGAATGTCTCTCGGATTAGTTGAAGTAGCCTCGAGAGCAAATTTGCTTTTTACTGCTCTTCCGTACCGCAAGGAA
Source organism: Erebia palarica (assembly GCA_964035005.1). Classification (NCBI taxonomy): domain Eukaryota; kingdom Metazoa; phylum Arthropoda; class Insecta; order Lepidoptera; family Nymphalidae; genus Erebia; species Erebia palarica. Next base: position 31,722,593 of record OZ035984.1, on the reverse strand, counting down.
AGACGTAAAGATAAGAACTGCTTTTACAGTTGAGTTGAGTTGAGACTCAGAGAGTTTAAATATTTGGTTTTAGTTGAGAACTAGCTTTATCTCGCTAATCTTCTACTTGGATTCAGACTTTTAAGATGGCGTTGCAATTTCTCAAATAAATCTCATAATTGTAAGTTGTTGGAAACACAAGATAAAATATGTTTATAATCCATGTACAGATCGTTCACAGTTCATTCACCCTATCACTTATTATGTACTAAAGAACGACTGGTTCTCTCTTACCTCAAAAACTGCCACAGGGCTAAGACGTATTATTAAGTCGAGCTTTGTACTTAAGTATAAATTAATTTGTTGTGCCATGAGTTGTGTTTTTCACTTTAGCAAGAACCCAGTCTACTATAGTCCACAAAACCTCCCACATACGGATAGTACCTACTTAACCACCTCTACCGAATTTCGCTGATTATTCGTCAAAATATATTTATGCTGTTTGGAACGTAGGGAAAAGTTCCAAATAATACGATAGACTAATGAGTACCCTAAGTCATCCAATACAAAATCCTTATAGTCATAGTCACACATTTATTTCATATTTATCTTAATATATCTATCATGTTTTATTCTGTTATCGGATCGGCTGCTTCCGATATTCAAAGTAGGATTGAATAATATTATCTACTGAATACGCTGTAAAATTTAACAATGATCCTTTTCGAAGATAGGATGAAGCGATTTATTAACTGGACAAAAGATTAGACTCATAGTATTATCGAAACAATGAACCTAACTTTTCGTTCTTGTAAAATTGGAAATGAGTTATCGATTTTCCAGATTGAAAAGTGAATTTTAGTACGAACAAAGTCCAAAAGTGCGATTATAGCTACCTGTAATATACATTGGTAGACACCACAAATGTAATCAAGTTGAATGCACTTTCAAACACTCATAATAATGGAAATACAAGTGAGTGTACCGACTGTTTCCATTCAATCGACCCCTAGAGGCAAATGCAAGAATGTGAATGTACATACTGCATAATAATAACCGTAGTAGTGATAACTGTTTGCAAAATTTTAACCAAGTATAGCACAAAACAAATAAAGTTTCGCGTGAATAGTAAGAAGTCTAAAGATTCTTTTTAGTCGTGCACTCTTGACAGAATGGTCGTGGCTGCTGGGATGATACAGGTACGGTCGTCATCAGTCTTCTTTAATTTGGACCGCAGCGCCTCCCGCGCGATTCTCCTCCACTTGTCTCGATTGGTAGCGTTGCGGGAACGCTCCACCACAGTTGTCTGGGTCATAGTTTTTATTCGGTCTGTTCATCTTCCGGCTCGCTTTCCTTCCACATGACCGTGTACCACCAGGCGCTCAAATGACCCTTCATTTCTGGAGATGTGGTCAAAGAACTAGTCTCTAGATAGAACTCTGAAAATATGACTTCCCTAGCCTAGCCAAAAACGCTGTTTTAGGTATTAAAATTATTAATGAAGTATTTGGATCAGATACTGTATGCTAGATACCTCCTAAGTTTTTATCTCCCATATAAATATAATGCCTTTACAAATACTTAGGTACTATAATGTTTAAAAATAATGTGAAATGGTGTTTCCTTGTTGGTCTGTCTTTCAATCTGTATCGGAGCAATAATAACTAATCCACGTGATGCGGGCCACGGATATAACTTAATATACCTGGAGAGCCAGAAGCTTTTTCAGAATTCCGGATAACAAAGGAGTTTGCACTTAATTAAAAAAAAAAACATCGTGGATGAAGTCTTGGGCATCATCAAATCCATTCTAATATTATAAATTTGAAAGTGTGTCTCTTTGTCTGTCTGTCTCTTTGTATGCTACGCTTTCACGACTCATCTATTCAACCGATTTTGATGAAATTTGGTACAGGAATAGGTGGTATCCCGGAAAATTAAAGAGTTCCCGTGGGAATCAAAAAACTTAATCGACATGGACAAAGTCGCGGGCATCATCTAGTAGAAAAATAAAAGCGAGTGAACATAATATTATAAATAATTAAAAAACATCGACTGCCCTGCCATACATTTTGAATATTCGTCAAAAAAATTATAGCCAGTGTCATTCGGGAGGATGTAAGGATTCTAACGATACTCCATACATCCAAAATCCAAGTTGGTTCAGCCATTTAGAAGTTATGGTAGAATAAAGAAACTCATATACATACATAAGTATTAGGTACATGACACTCCTTTTTTGGGCAGTTGTCAGTAAAAACACAGAATAGGTAATAGTGAGTAAAAGTGCCCATACATCAAACTATATTTCGTTTAACACATCATATTGTGGGGAAGGGAATTTATGCGCGCAAAGTGTCAATCTTAACTCAGTAGAATAACTATTTCTGCAAAAGTGAGGCGGCACCTGCCGACACGGGAGAACGTATGCGTCGCAGGAAATCAATCACAAATCGTGTTTCACCGCCATGTTTGGAGCAAATTGAATTTGTTTGCCTCGATGCTCCAAAGTTCTAACGTCTGTCACTGTAATTTGCAGCGAGGATTATGTGATGCGACACAAGCCGATTTTGAAACCATAGTTATTAACCTGCTTGGTTGTTGCTTTCTTAACTTGCTTGTTCATATCAAACTTGCTTGCTGATTTTTTGGGTTGCTTGCTTGCCTTCCAAGCATGGAAAGTAGTATGGCGAAAGCGTACTATTGATGAATTGTATAACGAGCATGCACACCACACCCCCTTTTGTATAATAAAACTATCACAATGTAAGCAGGCAGGATATTGAGTAAGGCATCATTCAATATTATCTCTACAGTGGTACCTACTTAACCAGTATTAAATTATTACGTTACATGTTATAATTTTGAGTTTAAACTCTAAAGATGTTAGCCACGCTCGTAAACTGAGAAAAGATTTACTAGCAGCCATAAAACATCATTAAACGCCTTACGGGCCGCGACTTTACGGCTAACGACAATGTTGACTTGAACTGCAACTTGCTACCTGAATGACACTACAACCATTAAAACATTTTACAATAGAACTTAGCACTTTATAAATACAATAAAACAAAGTTCGTCATGATATTCGAAGAATAAGTGGCAGGGAACATAGTCCGATTCGAAAGAAAGAAAGAATACGCATTTTGAAATTGAAAATGGTTATCAGATGCAAATCGCCTGAGACGTATTTTTGCCCATAGCTCCGAGGATTTTAGGAGGATCGAGATGGAAATAGTACCAAGAGTTGAGGAATTCACTGAGACACGCGTGAGCGTTTGAAGTTTGAAAATCGGCTGGTAAAATTTTGAAAAATATAAAAAAGTCGGGTTTTTTGGGGGATGTTTGTTTACTAAATTGTAAATATATCGGAATAAAATCCGCCTTAAGAAAAAATTAAAATAAGGGTCCTAGGGTATAAATGATTTTTTTTCAAAATAGGTTAATAATTGTGGCCTGTGGGTGGAGTTCATAGATGATGCAGGCATCTATGAACTCCTTAAACAGATCGATTAATACGTTTTAAGCACTCAAATGGTTAAGAATCTCTTAGAAAATTGGGCCTTTGAACAAAGCTCTGAGATATCATAAGTCGCAGTATAGTGGTAGTATAATACAATGAAAACTACATATTGCCCGCAACTAAGTCCACATCAATTATCAAGACACGCGGAAGCGTGTCCAGCCAAAGTTCAAAAAAACTGGCGAGCAGCACCGTGTGTAATATTACACGAACCATTTGGAGCCACTTTTGACCCCCTCATAACTCAAAAACTATTTCACATAAACATGTCAAATTTGGCGCATATATTGAGACCCGTGAGATACATATGTGCTCCAAATTTCATAAGCACACCTCAAATGGTTATTTAGATATAAACGTACAAAAATCGTCATTTTTATGATCAAAGGTATAGATCAAAACTCTGACACGAGGCATGCTACCATTGCTTAAAGCCGTATTATTTTAATATTGTTGACGTTTATGTTGTAGTGTTATAATCATTATTTTAAGGACGTCAAAGTACGTGACATTCAACCGTTAGTTTGAAACAATACTGCTTTAAGCGGTGGTAGTAACTCCTTAACTATTGAAAATGACACATAATTATTATTTTAATGTAAATAATAATGAATAATAATATAGTTGCATTAAAACCTTACCTTCGTATTCATACATTTTGTGCAACGAAACGTCATTGACAGAAAAGAAGAAGAAACGTATTTGAAGTCGTCAGTTCAAGCTGTCAGTCATTGTGATTTGTATTCATTGTTTATAGTGGTTTTAGTGATATCGACTGTTTACCGTGCTTGTTAAGTAGGTACCTAAAAGTACAGTTTCTACCAGCAAGCCAAATTTTCGGAAGAATAAAATAAGAACTTACAGCTTTACAACTTTTGAACGCTATAATTCGTATATGAAAACTAGCCAAGCCAAAGCCTTAGTCTTCAACATTTTATACTAAGTTATAAGAAGGAATGATATTTTAAGTTGTTATAAAATATTATATGTTGTTATAAATAAATTTCAGGACTGACCATTGAACTTGGCACCCATTTAGATCTCACTTCTTTTGTCGCTGAAGTCAACAACCAAGGCATATATATCACAATTTTGAATTTGGCTCTCATTTCACATTTATGTTTTTGATGGGATATATAAATTGCAGGACTGACCATTGAACTTGGCACCCATTTAGATCTCACTTCTTTTGTCGCTGAAGTCAACAACCAAGGCATATATATCACAATTTTGAACTTGGCTCTCATTTTACATTTATGTTTTTGATGGGATATAAATATATACACTAAATATAATTTGAAACTATGTATACTCCATAACACAGTTTTTTTAGAGATAGAGGCCATTTTATAACTGTGAACCTTTGTAATTTTGCAAATAAAGATTTATTTATTTATTTTCATTTAACCATAAATGCATTGTTTAAGTTCCTTATCACTCAATCCTATAAGTCTAACAGATTCCTGCCAAAGTTTTTCAGCTATTTCATCATCATAACCAGCCTTTTTAGCACGAGACAATTTACAGTTGCTGAAATACTGACCACTGACTCTACCAGCTCTCTGGTCTAGGGCAACGTGTAACGCAGTCTGAGCGCCTTCCCACGGGGTTTTCGAAAACGTTCGTAAAACCAAAGCCAGGCAAGTACCGATATTTTTTCCGATACATTCAAATATACGAGTTCCAACCACACCTGGATCCACACTATGCACCACAACGTTAGCTTCTTTCAACCTCTTCGCCAATTCATGAGTAAATAGTACTATGCACAGTTTGCTATTTGCATAAAATTGTACCGGGTACCAATACTTTATATCGTTCAATCTATTAAAATTCACTGATCCGACTAGATGTAAAATTGATGCAGTGTTAAGAATTCTAGCAGGCTCCAAATTCGTAGCGTTTTTCTTCAATATTGGAAGTAAAAGTGTTGTCAGTAAGAACTGTCCAAAATAATTTACTTGCATTATATAACTCATTCCATCCTTTGTGATGAACTCGTTTACAGAGCCAACTCCCGCATTATTCACCAATATATCCAATCTGTTTTCTGTTTCATAGATTTCTTTGACAAATTCTCGAATTGAAGCTATTGATGATAAATCTAGTAACTTAAACAACACTTGTTCGTTTTCTGTTTCACTAATTATCTTTTTTTTGGCATCTTCTCCTTCATCTTCGAAAGGACATGCTATTATAACTTGAGCGCCTCTTCCTGCTAAATCTGTGGCTATTTCTAAGCCTATTCCAGTCGTCCCTCCTGTAACTACGACAGTCTTTCCATCTAGCCTCTTTTTCGATAGACATATCGCGTTAGTCGATTTTTGGTAAAGGCCTATTGCAAATACAACTATTGCAATAAACACTACTATGTAAAGCACAATTATCATTGCTACGTGTGTTGTGGATTGCGTATCACAAATTGATGCTATTTATCATTCGCTGAGTTCACTTTATAAATGTTAAAAACTGGCTTTTTGATGGCTCTGGCTCTGATGTATACGTTCATAATATTATGTCATGTCAATATAATATGTTTAATCTTAATTGGTATAGTACACAGTACACTTTATGGACGTCAATAAGAGAAAATACAAGTGCTTATTCACGTACGATACTGAACGCGGCAGGCGCCCGCACCCGCGCGTTCAGTGCTATTATTTTTATTCTGTAAAAAACGGTCTTCCTTCGGGTGTTATGACAATTTGTGTGCTGTTTTGAAATTTCATACCCTATTGCATCCATATACATATTGTACGTAATCATACTGGTATATCCAAAAAACCTTGAAGGACAGTTCTTCTCTCAACTATAGTATAACTAGATAATGGACGCGACTTCGTCCGCGTCGATTAATTTTTGAAGTGAAAACTTCTTTAGGCGCGTGGAGCACTTTTTGGTAGGGGGTAAAAATGTGGAAACGCGTGACCGACACCGTTCTTCTTAAGACAAAAGGTCTTAAGTAAAATATAGTAATTTTTTAATTAAACTTTAATGCCTTAGTTTTAAGCTTTATATTTGATTTTTTTTTCTTTTAAATCAGAAATCAAAATTTTAATATTCGTTTTCACTTCTATCAGTAATGCCCCTATGACTGCCAATTTTTTAGTTTTTGATTCTCGCGGGATCTCTTTAATTTTCCGGGAAATAATCTACACATGTACCAAATTTCATCAAAATTGGTTGACCAGATGGGCCGTGAAAGCGTAGCAGACAGACAGACAGACGCACTTTCGCAGTATTATAAATATAATACTAGATGATGCCCGCGACTTCGTCCGCGTGGATTAGGGTTTTTTGATTCCCGCGGGAACTCTTGAATTTTCCGGGATAAACAGTAGCCTATGTCCTTTCCCGGGATACAACCTATCCTTATACCAAATTTCATCGGAATCGGTTGAATAGATGGGCCGTGAAAGCGTAGCAGATAGACAGACAGACGCACTTTCGCATTTATAATAATAATAAGTATGGAAGACTGGATGTATGAAATTCACAAAATTTTATATTTTAGAAATTTCGATTAAAATGCCCATGTTTACAACTACTGGAAGACGTAACGAACTAGTGAGAAGACTAAAAAGGACTAAGCCTTTTGAGTTAGTGCATTGTGATAACTGACAGTGTAAAGTGTAGTGCTAAAAGAACACGTGAACAAAGTGTCTAAGTTTATCGAGAAAGATGCGTCAATGGACAATTTCTTAGTACATAAGGTAAATTATAAGTTTAGGTTAAAGCAAAACTGCTCACTAACCAATTAGTTAGGCTAGATCGTAGTTAAATGAGTACCTCGCACGTACTCAAAAATAGGAAAAAAAAACTACTGGAAGACGTCACACCCGCGCAAACGCCTGGCGGCCAATGTGAACACGAACTCGCCCAGTCAACCGCGCCCGCCGCAGCGCCCGCATCCACGCGTTGCACGTGAACAAGTATTAAGACGTGATGGTGATAATTAACGACGCGACGCGACGCGGTCGCAGACTGTTTGGACAACGATGTTTGGACAAAATATATCATTAGTCTATCAGACAAGCTAAGAGGTCAAATAGAGTGGTTTCCGTGACAAAAGCACACAAACTGTAGAGATTAACCACTGAGAATTGTCATAATATATATCCAACGCATCTGACAATCTTTAAATCTATATATATAAAAATCAATTGCTGTTCGTTTGTCTCGGTAAAACTCGAGAACGGCTGGGCCAATTTAGCTGATTTTGGTTTTGAAATGTTTGTCATAGTCCAGGGAAGGTTTAAACGGTGAGAAAATATGAAAAAATTGCGAAGAAGATAGGGCAGGACATTGTCTGCCAGACCCACTAGTCGTTTATATAGAAACTAGTTACTAGACGATGCCTGGATGACTGGATTAAAGTAGCCTATGACCTTCTTCGGGATGCAAACTATCCTTGTACCAGATTACGTCACAATCGGTTGAACAGATGGGCCTAGAAAGCGTAGCAGACAGGCAGACAGACACACTTTCGAATTTACAATAATAATTAGTAAATGTAGTTATTAGTAGGGTAATTAGTAATTATTAAATTAACAGCAATTATTATGGATAAATATACTGCACCAGGATAGTAACGGACTCATTAGCAAATCAGGGGCCATACTGCCAGCGCTTAAAGCAATACTTAAGCAATATTACTCAAAATGACAGTTTGATGTCACGTACCTTGCCGTCTCTAAAAGGATTATAATTTTAAAACACGAAAGTTAACAATAATGAAACAATATGGCTTTAATGGCCGCACAATAGTTATGGTATGGCACCAGACCTGTTTGTTAATTTTAACTTTAGATTATCTTGAATATCCTATCGATGTGTTAATATTATGTAACTGAGCACAATATGACAAAATGTGACATTGATAAGAAGAACCGTGGTTTAATAAGTTTGCTGACTAGTTATAACCTTCATGCCCACATCACATGCCCAATTCACGTTTATCATCGTGTATTGATTGAATGGTTAGCAATATTAAGTCAACACATTTTACGACCTCCCTGGCGCAGTGTTTTTAGCGCTGTTGTCTTAACGTCGGGGTCCAGAGTTCGATCCCCGTCAGGGTTAATTTGGAAATTTGTAATTTCTGAATTTTCTCTGGTCTGCAAGTCTGGCGGGAGGCCGTACTTTACCCTACCTCTTACAATTATCTTTTTCTCAAAAAGAGTTTTTATTATACAAAACATACATAATTATGTTTTTAAACCATTATTTTTAAATTCGCGCGATAACAACCGGTCACGTGACGTTTGCTAGCTGTGACGTCATCTTACACGAAAGTTTATTTCATTCCGAAATTAGGATTACACGCAAATAAAGCAATCCATAAATGAATCGCCTTTGTGCAGATTCGCGATAATACAGCCAATGAATTTGTACATTTTATGAGAGTAAAGCAGATTTTTAAATTATGATACTAAAAACACGAATGTTTCCTGAAATATATTTTATTCGAACATAATAATCCGGCTGTGAAGCGAATCTTAGCACTATAATCACTATATTAAAATAATTTTCAGGTCCCCGTAAGTATGCTGTTTTAGCAACGCTCCGCAGAAATATTTGTCAGGATTCTCTTTCGCAACCATCAACGTCGATACAATAAATTGATTTGGTAGCAGATGTGTTCAGACTTTGCCAGATATTTCGATACCGCATAACATTATTATTTTCCGTTTATTGTATAGGTACGAGTAGTAATAGTTGTAGGATGATTAATGGGGTAGAACTTATAAGAAAATTTATTTTTCGAACCAGTTTTTCGCCATAGGACTGATATGAATTCCTCTGTTATGTCAGTAAGTAGCGCAATTCAGTTGGGTTGGCCAAGACGTTGTAAATCTTGAATGTCGTATCTACAGTGTCAAAAATATTTTAAGAGAAGATTTCACGAAAAGATAATAAAAAATGAATTCAACTTTATGTAATCGAAATAATCTATTGACTTTTATTAAATTCTTGCAATAAAAATATATTATTATATTTTAAAATCAGGTAACTCCCCACTTTTGAATGTAAATTTCGGAACTTATGCAAGCCTGGGTGACAGTAAAATATCGGATATTAATTCAGAAAAACGGGAATGATTCACATTGCCGTTTTTGACAATGAAAAAAAACTGATGAAAAAATCCATAGATTCACAAGGATACCTGGATTTATTACTCAAGATATTATTGATATCGTTTTGAGAGTCTTGCTTGTAACCTGTATTATAATGACAAAATGGTACGTGTTTGGGATTCCGATTATTGAGAATTGGCTTTTCAAATTTTTTGCATACCTGTACTTAACTAACTGAAATAGGATTTTACAAGGATCTATAAAAAATATTATCTTGATATAGATGCGAAGCCTCGGTCTCGCAGGCGGTCGGTGATAGATGATGCGTCGTCTGTGCTGGCTCGGGGCTCATTGAGAGGAGGGATTAAAGAGGGACATTGACGAATCACCGCCCGAACATATTGGATCGCTTTTAAACTTCGCTGACCTATTAGGTACCAATTTACTCCACTCTGGTAGGGTTATAATTTTTTGAACATAAGCATTATTGTTTGGAGTAAGTATCTATATACTCCAACTTAACTTTGCGCTATATGTTCGTTTGCTTGTAAAGTCTGTTCCAGTAGAAATAGAGTTGTCAATCTGTCGCGTTGCTCTGTTGCGGTGTGATTGACGGATAAACCAACAAACAAACACACTTTCGCAATTATAATATTAGTATAAAGTAATGTCCTCCCGACCGAATTTCGGCCACAGCGGCCTATCTCCAGAGACAGATAGTCATCTGCGCGGGAGATATTATAGTGCACAAGTGTGTGTGCAAACACAGGTGCACTCTCTGTTCCTTTTACTCTCATAGCCCGATGGGACGGCAAATCAGTCACAGGACCGACAGCTTTACGTGCTCTCCGAGGCACGGGGGTGAAGCCGCCAACTTCCTTACTCCGTGCTAGCACTGAGAATTTCTTGTCAGATAAACCCAATACTTGTTAAGGCCCGACCCGGGACTCGAACTTGGGACCTCGTCGGCCGCAGTCGAACATGCTAACCACTAGACCGACGAGGCAGCATGAAGTATGATGTTCCTCGTTGCATTTTGAACTTTTTCAGGTGGCTTTTCCGGAAGCTAGGACCGCGTCAAAAGTAATTCACATACTAATAAGCTGTACACTTGTCGAGACTAACACGGCAGTTTTATCATAATGTTTTCAAATAATTAATGAATTTAACTTACGACAAGATCTCTTTAATATTGCCTGTAGAATAAGATGAAAAACAGCCCTTAACTTAATAATGCTAAGTCGAAGAAAAAGACTGTCATTATTTGTAAACTGGTTGTGAACAACTTTTGTTCATGAAAGTTAGTGATGCAGTTGATAAAGATAAAGGAAGATTAATTTGCTCAAATATATAGATAGGTAGATACTATTTATCAAAGTATATCTGCTCTTGAAACCGAAAGGTTTACTAAAATATTGATAGGAAAGCCCACTTACATTGTAATTTTAAAATTTAAGGCATAGAAAATGCATAGCAACAACACAGACTTTATGTTCTAGAAAAATCAATTTAAACTGGGATGGTACTCGAAATAAATTGCACCGATGCAAGTTGTTATAATTGTTAACCAATTAACTGAGATACTATAATGAAGGGATCGCAGTTCAAGTGGTTTGGCAAAGGGTGGTGGGGACGATTATCATTTGAAAAAAAAAAACTTCATACAAACCATTTCAATCAATAAAAAAAAACAAGCTAATACTAATAAAATTATTGACTTTTTAAAAGCTCCCAGTAATTATAACCGGACTAGACTGGTAGATCTGGTCTACTAGGTAATAGTTATGTGGAGTTCTGTACTACAGTATGACTGTTTATAAGGCAGAGTTACGTATTACTATTTAAAACTCGTCTCCAAATTAGCCAGTTTGTCTGCTGACACGTACTAAAGGCGAAACACATTACGAAAAGGACGTAACGGCGTGGATTACTATCTGCCAGACAAATTTTTGTCCGTAAGTAAGTAGTGTGTTTTCGCCCTAATCCTGCATTACTTTTACTTTATTTTATTTTCACTACAAGTTAGCCCTTGACTGTGATCGCACCTGATGGTAAGTGAAGATGCAGTCTAAGATGGTAGCGGGCTAACCTGTTAGGGGCATGGCAGTTATATTAAACCCATAGCCCTATTCGGTTTCTACACGGCATCGTACCGGAACGCTAAATCGCTTGGCGGCATGTCTGTTACCGGTAGGGTGGTAACTAGCCACGGTCGAAGCCTCCCACCAGGCCAGATCAGGAAAAATTCAGAAATTATAAATTTCCAAACCCTACCGGGGATCGAACCCGGGACCTCCGCACGTTAAGAGCGTTCAACACTGCGCCACGGAGGTCATCAAAAGGACACTAACAATATAGATATACACGAATTATAACAAGTTATTAAAAAGTCATTTAATACCCCCTAAACTGGCGGCCGCCTTTATCAAATGTAGTAGAAATACATTAAAATATTATGTAAACTAATATTATAAAGAGGAAAGATTTGTTTGTTTGTTTGTTTGTAATGGATAAACTTAAAACTACTGAACCGATTTTAAAAATTCTTTCACTTATAGAAAGCTATTTTAGCAGAGAGTAACATAAGCTTTGTTTTATTTTCAAAAAAATTAGAGATCCCTACGAAAATTGCAATAATGTGAATGAAGTCGGAAAAAATCGTAAAATCTTAGAGTTTCCGTGGCGCGCACTGCGTAGATAGTAAAAGTTACACGAAAACAATGTATGGTGGAATTGTGCCTCTTAAATATTCCTAAAAAAAATTCTGCAATAGCATATATCTATATTTTAAGGTGATCTCACAATAACCATTAGTATGATTTTATAATTTGTCTAAAACAAAGTTTTTCTTTCGAAAGTGTTTTTACTGACATTGTATTGATCCTCATCAATATAAACTAGTTTGTCAACTCAAGTATTTAATATAGACCAAATTCGTCCTTTATACCGTTTAATTCAGATGAATATATTAGAAAATATCATAAAAATAATGTAACGCGCAATAGAAATAGGGGCCGCGACCTGCAATGGCAGGCGGGGGAAAAGATATCGCAATGCTAATGTTAAACCTGATGTGCTGCCCAGTGCCGACTGGCTATTATTGGGTATGGACTATTATGATGATTAGTGCTACCCGTGCGAAGCAAGGGCGGACCACTAGTATTTAAAAAAAACTGTCCTACCTAAACCTTTCTTGAAATGAGAGCAAGTCTCTAGATTAATAATTACCTAGATTTATTATCTAGGTAATTATTTCACCACTCGCCGCTTTGGGCTGCCGGTGATACGTTACCAGACGGCCATTTCGCTTTAAATTTCGTATCTCATAAAGGTATGAATAAAGTAAATATAAATTGGCTTGTTAAAAAATAATGAAGAATGTTTATTCTGCGTAAGGGGCATGAATTAGGTCCTTTATTTTAATCCGACTGAGGCATAGCCAAAAGGAAGGGTCATTATTTTAGCAGCATGTGTATAGTTCGCGAGTGAGTTGAATGCATAGTAAATGTATGGTGACACATACATTTACTCTGCGTTCGCGCGCGAACTATATGAATGTATGTTCCACCATAGCGCCTAAACTACTGAAGCGATTTGGATGGATGAGGTGTTAATTGGTTTGTTATAATGGTCCGGGTGACCATTATAACGAATCAGTTGACATCATGGTCGTTACGATGGTATAATCAGGGTGGATAGAGGTTTTGCCAATTTTGCAGGAAAAGTAAAACGTCTTAAGTGCCTAACTAGCACAGTTTTGTAAAAGTCCGCAAGATTCTTCAGTTTAACAAACGTAGTTTTGCGGTCCCAATTTTAGGTGATTTGTTGGTTTTTAAATTCTAAAGTATACATACATTAGCGGTCGCCCGCGACTTCGTCCGCGTACAATTTCTGATTTCCTATGAGATTTTCCCGCTGCAAAAGGGCTACTTATAGCAGCTATATAGCATCGGCAGGTTTTTATACCAAAATAAATATTTCTATGCCTCTTTCTAAGCTTCCGAACCCCCTCAGTGGGTGAGTAAATTCTTCTCAAAGCAAGCCTTTGATTTTTATTTCTGCGATGGACGTGATGGAAAGTATTTTTGGAAAATCATAAGAAAAATTCCGAAAAATGCCAAAAAAGATAGCGTGTGTAAAACCAACAATGCATTCTAGAGTACTTCCGTCACTTCCAAAGCGGGCCACTAGATTATTTAATGTAATCGATGTAAAACACGAGATGGCCCAAGCTGGCATGACGAGTTGACGGCTACCTTAAGTGCACATATCCATTCCATGGCCCGTAATGGAAGCTTTCATCGTTCACCCGCAGATAAATGTGACGTGTTCGTGCAATTTGCTTTTGAAGTTTGCTTCGTTTGCGAACACGGTAATGCACTAAAGCTGCGCCAATTATTTAACAATTTAAATTGAGTCTATCAATTTCGCAGGTACTAAAATATATTCTGTCGTTCGGTGTCTAGTACGAGTCTGATTTGGAAATTGGATTAATTAACTTTAGGTTAAAATAAGTTCATGTTCATAATAAAATGTAAAGTAGTATTAAGACATAATTATTGTGTAACGACGATGTCACCAGCGTAGGGGTGAGGTCAAGTCTCTGTTTCAATGAAGTAAAGCTAGGGCCAATTTTGGAATGAACTAATTTCCAAATAGGCAAAGCACACTAGCGACAGGACAAAATATCTGCGCATTTGGATTATTTACCCACCCGACAAACGACGATCTGTCCCTAGTGTGTTTTCGCGCTAGTGTTAGGGTTGAAGCTTAGCACGCTAGCACTGACGCGAGTTACATGCACCATGTGGTGGTGGTAGTAAGTAAACAAGATATTAAACGATTTAATTTCCTGGTAAAACCGTAAATTTAGACGTTCATTAAATCCGTAATTTTAAATATTTTAGCTTTTCTTACATTAACATAAGAACACCTATGTACTGATGCAATATACGATTAAATCTCACGTAAGGCTATTAATATCGTGGAAGGTCTTTAATAAGGCTTCAAACAGAGGAGAGGTACCTAACTAAAGTTACTCGAGCAAGTGAACTAGAAACTAGCGAGCTCAGAAGACAAAGTGTAATGAAAGCTTTTTATATATAAAAGTGCTTTGTTCTGCGCTTTCTTAAATAGTTTTTCTTCTGGTGGATGTTGAACTCACAGGCAAAGGTCGTAATGAAGTTATGTTATGAATTGTTTATCTGTTTGACTTTTTGTTTAACAGTGACACTTTTTAAGTTGAAATGTTCTGCTTGCTGTTATTTTATTTCTAAAAAGATATTATTTTGTTTTATAATAATTACATTTTATTGAAATCTAATATTACAAATCTACTTACTATACAAATCTAATTGTAGTGGTTACTTTGTATAAATGACAAGTGGGTGATATAATTTTAATTTTATTACATCTTTTGGGACATTTTAAGACAATGTCTGTAATTTAATTTGGTAGCAGCTAACTCTGACACTATTTCCTTATTATATTCATACTTGAGTAGTTTGTCATTTGTATTCTACGGTAATGTTTCTTCGGAGAAATTATGTTAGTTGTTCTAAATAATTCACATGAAACTCGCATTAGAGCTTGCTGGTGGCACTTCAAAACTCAATCGTAATTCTAAATTGCTTACGCTAACTATAGATTAACAATATTCATACATACACCATAGAACATATTCCGAACCAGTGGTAGATTTACTCGACTATTCAAAAGCACTTATTAAAATCTACTTAAATAAAAATATTAGAATTTGATTTTTGAAGGACGAGGCGAAGCCGAAGACTTCCCAAGGGATTTTAAAAGGACGAAGCGCCTATGAAAACTAGCCAAGCCAAAGCCTTAGTCTTCAACATTTTATACTAAGTTATAAGAAGAAATGATATTTTAAGTTGTTATAAAATATTATATGTTGTTATAAATAAATTTCAGGACTGACCATTGAACTTGGCACCCATTTAGATCTTACTTCTTTTGTCGCTGAAGTCAACAACCAAGGCATATATATCACAATTTTGAATTTGGCTTTCATTTCACATTTATGTTTTTGATGGGATAAATAAATTGCAGGACTGACCATTGAACTTGGCACCCATTTAGATCTCACTTCTTTTGTCGCTGAAGTCAACAACCAAGGCATATATATCACAATTTTGAACTTGGCTCTCATTTTACATTTATATTTTTGATGGGATAGTACTTTTCTCTAATTTGCAAGGAAACAATGCTTTTTGAAATTGTCGATAGATGGTGTTGACCTCCTTAACTCACACTCAAACTCAAGTGTTGTAGACAATGAAATTACTTCCAATTTGAGTATTCGCAGTCAGAAAAGAGTCAATGTAGGTTCGTATTGTTTTTATTTTCATTTATGAAGCAATTTCCGAGCAAGTAGGAGAATAGTAGTTTGTGATATAAGAGCGGTAAATAGGTTTTTACATACGAGTTGACTAATGTCAGCCCGATGACGCCAGTCGAGGGCTGACCGTCGTCACGAGGATGTAGAAACCTTAACGCCCGTGTATCACACAATATTTTTCAATACATTTGTGAGAAAACTCGAAAATAAAAGTCGAGTAGGTAGGCACTAGGTACTCACTAGAAAATGGTTTTTCACGCCCATACTTATTTCGAGATTTCTGGCGGCAATTATAAGCGCGGTTTTTTTTTCAGATCTATAATACCTAAGTGTTGATTTAATTTTATGACTCCACATCACATCTGCCATTCTGCCAAATAAATATTTATTGATAATTTTTAAGAAAAATTTAGCGCGCGCTACGGCGCGTTGTTGTAATTGCGTTTTTTTAATTCGATTCATGGCTCTAGGTTCTAGTTCTTAGCTTCCAGCCTGGACTATTCAGCCTATACTATTTTGATTTATAAAACTTAAAAACAAATTTAATTAATTATATTAAATACATTTTTTATTTTATGCATTAATTTCATCAATTCACATCTAAATGTCATTATTTTTTAGGTTTTCTACAACAAAGTCAATATCATTATGAACCTTCTTGCAAGAAAACTTTTTATTTAGAAGTAACGTGGACTTACAAAAGTTAAAAAAATTTGCAAATTTACTGCACGAGGGCAGTAAATATTTACTGCACGCGGGCAGTAAATTTAACTTACAAGCCCTGTTTACTGCCTCTGTAAGTGCATTTTTCGAGCAAGTGCATTGAAAAATATATTTATTTGTCCTAATGCCGGTGGACATGGACTGTTGGGAGGAGTAAGGAGTGTCAGTCGTTCCTTCAGGGAATGGGGCTATGATCCGTGTTCTGTGGCCACCTGGTAGCAGTTGTCCATCAACTTTTAGCGTGGTAATGGTGCAAGCGAGCTTCTTGGGTACCTGTGGCCCAGGCATACTGAATATTGTAAGTAAGCGTTCTTAAATTCACCGAAAAAAACTACACATGGAAAATCTACCATCAATTTAGTAATAAATTTAAAGTAGAATCAATGCAGCATCAATTTGATGATGGGAGCAGATGAAGTCAGCTCGCTTGGAGCACGTAGGGAAATAAATTTTAAATCGCGTTAGGGCGCGTTTTCATTGCTTACAAACGTACGATTTTCAGTCTGATCTGGATTCGATTCTTGTCTTATGGAAGGCAGCGGCTTTGGCCACATTATCCGTGGCAGTTACCACCCTACCGTTTAAAATGTGCTGCCTTTTAGGATTATTAAAAACTCTCATACCTACTTAATTCCTACGTCTTGGTAAACCCGCATTTACCTTAGTGGGTCTGGCAGACTTGTCAGAAACCTAGAACCCGAATGCAGCAAAATCTACCGAGTCTACTTTAAAATCTCAACCATACCGGTACCCATTCACAAACAAATATAGTTCCAACCATTGTAGAGTTTCTGCGAAATTAGGTGATACCTGCGACTTCGTCCGCGTGGATAGAGGTTTTTTGGATCCCGCGGGAACTCCTCAATTTTCCGGGATGAAAATAGCAATTATATCACTCTCCAGGTCCTCAAAGATACCCATGCCAAAAATCACGTCGATCCGTTTTTCCGTTGCGGCGTGATTGAAGGAAAAATCAACAAACCAATAAACGAACAAACACACTTTCGCATTTATAATATTATATATAATCTTAAATAGGTTATTAGGTAGGCTCTTTGAGGGTTCTTGGAGCATTGCCTCAGACTCCTCAGAGGTTTTTAATAAGCAGAAATGCCACACAACTCGTTCTGTTCCCCAGATTGGTAGAGGAGACAAGACTACGTAGAGTCGGGTTGTGCTGATTGGGTTTTGGGTGAGATCTACATTTTTTTATAACATACCCTTATATACCAAACTCCCGTGCTGCACACTGCAATTATTATATATTAGCATAGCATACCGTAGCATAGCATAAAATGCATAGCATAGCTTTGCTATGCGTGTTAGCTGTCCAGCGCCGAAATGCAGCCAGCATTCTTGCCACCATTCCATGTGGGCATGATTTACATAGGAATTAGGTTAGGCTAGCTAGCTTTAAGTTTTATTGTATTATTTTCCATGAAAAAAAATAAATATCTATATCTATACATCTATATCTATATATATATAAAAACTAGTTTTTCGCTCTGTGCGCGAGCTGCTAAAGCAGCTCACGGGATGTGGTTAGACTTACAGTCTTTACTGTATCGATTTTGAACGAAATCGGTCAATTAACAAAGAATTTCACAATGGCGCTGATTTTTTTAAAATTTTGATACCAGTTTCCTGTTCTGTAATCACAGGGAGCCCTAAATATCAATTTTGAACGAAATCGGTCAATTAACAAAGAATTTCAAAATGGCTCTGATTTTTTTTTATTTTGGTAACAGTTTCCTGTTTTGTATCCCCAGGGAGTCCTAAATATCGATTTTGAGCGAAATCGGCCAATTAACAAAGAATTTCAAAATGGCGCTGATTTTTTAAAACTCTGATATAAGTTTCCTGATTTGTAATCCCAGGGAGCCTCGTCGTGGGTAAAACGAAACCGTATCAAAATCTTGCATAGTTCTATACTGGCAGTCTCTTCAATATTCTCCATATAATTTAGTATGAAAAAAATATTCCGCCATCTTGAATTTTTTTTCATTTCGCTAAATAGACCTCCTCATCCTGATCATCTCTTGCTAAGAAACCACACTTCCATCTCTCGTACTCTCCGAGATAGACACTCACGAAATTTGTATGGCAGCCATCTTGAATCCACCATTTTGAATTTTTTTTTTACTTATTGCCAATTGGATGAGGTTTCGAGTGACATTTGTTCGAGCACTCCCCACCTATCTTCAATACCCTGGCGGTGCCCTTCACCCGTCTCCGAAATCCTCAATCATCAGGTGTCTCCATATTTTGCTTCAAGTTATATTTTCTGACTTCCATACGAAGCCTTATGTGGAAAAAAAAAATTTCATACAAAATTTTACAGGAGGAAGTTTTTAGGGAAAATCTCGAAAACTACCCCGAATGTGGCAACACTGTTTTTATTTCTCGATACTGCCCGTCGAGTTACACAATCGATCCATACATGTCAACTTTTCCAAATGTTGCCAACCGCCTCTAAGACGTGATTGAAATTTTCAAAAACACAAAAAGAATACAAAATGGCCGCCACCTCGTTTCACAAAAACTTTTTGCATAGTTTCATAATTTTCCTGTGAACTACAGGAAACACCGCTCCTGACGACGTTTCAATTGTTCATCTCGCTCGCACCCAGCCGACATGATAGCCCCTGAAAAAAGACCATGTCGAAAATCACTTTTTCTTTGATAAATTCCAGTGTTGCCAGACCTCGGCGACGAAATTACCCAAATGTCATTCGTACAAGTGGGACACGTGGTCGCTCGTACTCGAATTTTCTAAAAAATACGTATTTCGATTTTTTAATTTTTGGGGTAAATCTTGAAATTTTCCAGAGAAATGGGGTAATTTTTTTCCTCCAATCCATACCTCGAGTCTGTACACACAATCGCCCCATAGACGTCGAAACGCTCCGACGTTGCCAACTGCGAGAAATTTGAATTTTAAAATTGCGTTTTTTCGTAACTCAAACCGAACGGCCGCCGTGACAGCCGCCATCTTGAATTTTTTTAAATCACTCCCATTCTGCCAAAATACAGGACAGTTGTAGGCGGGAAAAGAAAAAAAAATTATGCTCGACCACGCCGTTTCGGATCTGTGGCGCCGCGGTTCGAGGTCGAAAAATCAAAAATTTTAAAACACTACAGCTCGGCCGCCATCTTATTTTTCCATTTTTTTCCACTTTTTCTCTAGATCGTTTTCTAATTTCTACAATCACTGCGAGTTGTAACGAAATCGGTTGGAAAACAAAAGAGTTGCAAGAATCACGTCGGCCGCCATCTTGTTTTTCCGAAATGTCATAATTTTTCCCTACTCGACTCCCGCACTCGAACACATCTCCCATACATCATTGTATCATTTTCTGTCTCTTTCTAGGAGAACAATTATGTCAATGAGTCAGTGAGTGAGTGAGTGGTAATCGAGCTATATATAGTATAATAACTAGTTTTTCGCTCTGTGCGCGAGCTGCTAAAGCAGCTCACGGGATGTGGTTAGACTTACAAGTAGCACAGTCTTTACTGTATCGATTTTGAACGAAATCGGTCAATTAATAAAGAATTTCAAAATGCCGCTGAATTTTGAAAATTTTGGTACCAGTTTCCTGTTTTGCGATCCCAGGGAGCCCTAAATATCGATTTTGAACGAAATCGGTAATTTAACAAAGAATTTCAAAATGGCGCTGGTTTTTTAAATTTTGGTAACTGTTTCCTGTTTTGTAATCCGAAGAAGTGATAAATATCGATTTGGAACGAAATCGATCAATTATTAAAGAATTTCAAAATGGCGCTGGTTTTTTAAAATTTTGGTATCAATTTCCTGTTTTGTAATCCCAGGGAGCCCTAAATATCGATTTTGAACGAAATCGGTCAATTAACAAAGGATTTCAAAATGGCGCTGATTTTTACAACTTTGGTACCAGTTTCCTGTTTTGTAACCCCAGGGAGCCCCGTCGTGGGTAAAACGCAACCGTATAAAAATCTTGCATAGTTCTACACTAATTGTAGTCAATTCAATATTCGCCATATAATTTGGTATGAAAAAAAATATTCCGCCATCTTGAATTTTTTTTAACAAAGAATTTCAAAATGGCGTTGATTTTTTTAAATTCTGGTACCAGTTTCCTGTATTGTGATCCCAGGGAGGCCTCAATATCGATTTTGAACGAAATCGGTCAATTAACAGAGAATTTCAAAATGGCGCTGGTTTTTTAAAATTTTGGTACCAGTTTCCGGTTTTGTAATCCCAGGGAGCCCTAAATATTGATTTTGAACGAAATCGCAACAATAACAAAGAATTTCAAAATGGCGCTGATTTTTTAAAATTTTGGTACCAGTTTCCTATTTGTTAATCCCAGGGAGCCCTAAATATCGATTTTGAACGAAATCGGTCAATTATTAAAGATTTTCAAAATGGCGCTGATTTTTAAAAACTTTGTTATCAGCTTCCTGTTTTGTAATCCCAGGGAGCCCCGTCGTGGGTAAAACGGAACCGTATCAAAATCTTGCATAGTTCTACACTAATTGTAGTCAATTCAATATTCGCCATATAATTTGGTATGGAAAAAAATATTCCGCCATCTTGAATTTTTTTTCATTTTGCTAAATAGACATCCTCGTCCTGATCATCTCTTGCCAAGAAACCACACTTCCGTGTCTTATAAATAAATAAATTCCAGTGTTGCCAGAACTCGTCTACTAAAATACCCAAATGTCATTCGTACAAGTGAGACACGTGGTTGCTCGTACTCGAATTTTGCAAAACGTATTTCGATTTTTAAATTTTTGGGGTAAATCATGAAATTTTCCCGAGAAATGGGGTAATTTTTTTCCCCAGTCCATACCTCGAGTCTGTATACACAATCTCCCCGTAGAAGTCGAAACGCTCCGACGTTTCCAACTGCGAGAAATTTGAATTTTAAAATTGCGTTGTTTCGTAACTCAAACCGAACGGCCGCCGCGACAGGCGCCAGCTTGAATTTTTTAAAACCACTCCCATTCTGTCAAAATACAGGATAATTGTAGGCGAAAACAGAAAAAAATATTATGCTCGACAACGCCGTTTCAGATGTGTGGCGCCGCGGTTCGGGGTCGAAAAATCCAAAATTTGAAACACTACAGCTCAGCCGCCATCTTGTTTTTCCAATTTTATCCACTTTTTCTATTAATCGTTTTCTTATTTCTTCAATAATAGCGAGTTGTAACGAAATCGGTTGGAAAACAAAAGAGTTGCAAGAATCACGTCGGTCGCCATCTTTTTTTTCCGAAATTTCATAATTTTTCCCTACTTCCATCCCGCACCCGAACACATCTCCCTTACACCATTGTATCGTTTTTTGTTTCTTTCTAGGAGAACAATTATGTCAATTACGACACACTACTACTACTCTTGTAGTCTCTTCAATATCCGCCATATAAATTGGTATGAAAAAAAAAATCACCATCTTGAATTTTTATTTCATTTCGCCAAATAGAACTCCTCGTCCTGATCATATCTTGCCAAGAAACCACACTTCCATCTCTCATACTATCCGAGATAGACACTAACGAAATTTGTATGGCAGCCATCTTGAATCCACCATTTTTGAGTTTTTTTTAAACTCTTCGCCAATTGGATGAGGTTTCGAGTGACATTTGTTCGAGCACCCCCCACCTATCTTCAATACCCTGGCCGTGCCCTTTACCCGTCTCCGAAATCCTCAATCATCAGCTGTCTCCATATTTTTCTTCAAGTTATATTTCTGACTTCTATACGAAGCCATCGGTGAAAAAAAATTTTTTCATACAAAATTTTACAGGAGGAAGTTTTTAGGGAAAATCTCGAAAACTACCCCGAATGTGGCAACACTGTTTTGATTTCTCGATACTGCCCGTCGTGTTACACAATCGATCCATACATGTCAACTTTCCCAAATGTTGCCAACCGCCTCTAAGACGTGATCGAAATTTTCAAAAACACAAAAAGAATACAAAATGGCCGCCACCTCGTTTCACAAAAACTTTTTGCATAGTTTCATAATTTTCCTGTAAACTACAGGAAACACCGCTCCTGACGACGTTTCAATTGTTCATCTCGCTCGCACCCAGCCGACATGATAGCCCCTGAAAAAAGACCATGTCGAAAATCACTTTTTCTTTGATAAATTCTAGTGTTGCCAGACCTCGGCGACGAAAATACCCAAATGTCATTCGCACAAGTGTGCCACGTGGTTGCTCGTACTCGAATTTTGCAAGAACTGCGTATTTCGATTTTTGAATTTTTGGGGTAAATCTTGTAATTTTCCCGAGAAATGGGGTAACTTTTTTCCCCCAATCCATACCTCGAGTCTGTACACACAATCTCCCCGTAGAAGTCGAAACGCTCCGACGTTGCCAACTGTGAGAAATTTTAATTTTAAAATGGCGTTTTTTCGTAACTCGAACCGAACGGCCGCCGCGACAACCGCCATCTTGAATTTTTTAAAACCACCCCCATTCTGTCAAAATACAGGATAATTGTAGGCGGACATAGAAAAAAAAATTATGCTCGACCGCGTCGTTTCGGATCTGTGGCGCCGCGGTTCGAGGTCGAAAAATCAAAAATTTTAAAACACTACAGCTCGGCCGCCATCTTGTTTTTCCAATTTTTTCCACTTTTTCTCTAGATCGTTTCCTAATTTCTTCCATCACTGCGAGTTGTAACGAAATCGGTCGGAAAACAAAAGAGTTACAAGAATCACGTCAGCCGCCATCTTGTTTTTTCGAAATGTCATAATTTTTCCCTACTCGAATCCCCCACCAGAACACATCTACCTAACATCATAATATCGTTTTCTGTCTCTTTCTAGGAGAACAATTATGTCAATGAGTGAGTGAGTGAGTGGTAATCGAGCTATATATATTATAATAACTAGTATTTCGCTCTGTGCGTGAGCTGCTAAAGCAGCTCACGTGATGTGGTAAGACTTACAAGTAGGACAGTCTTTACTCTATCGATTTTGAATAAAATCGGTCACGTAACAAGAATTTCAAAATGGCGCTGATTTTTTAAATCAGTGGTATAAGTTTCCTGATTTGCGATCTCAGGGAGCCCTAAATATCGATTTTGAACGAAATCGGTCAATTAACAAAGAATTTCAAAATGGCGCTGCTTTTTTAAAATTTTGGTTCCAGTTTCCTGTTTTGTGATCCCAGGGAGTCCTAAATATCGATTTTGAACGAAATCGGTCAATTAACAAAGAATTTCATAATAGTGCTGGTTTTTTTTAATTTTGGTAACAGTTTACTGTTTAGTAACCCCATGGAGTCCTAAATATCGATTTTGAACGAAATCGGTCAATTAACAAAGAATTCCAAAATGGCGCTGGTTTTTTAAAACTTTGGCATCAGTTTCCTGTTTTGAAATTCGAGGAAGTCCTAAATATCGATTTTGAACGAAATCGCTTTAATAACAAAGAATTTCAAAATGGCGCTGAATTTTTTAAATTTTGGTACCAGTTTCCTGCTTTGCAATCCCATGGAGTCCTAAATATCGATTTTGAACGATATCGGTCAATTAACAAAGAATTTCAAAATGGCGCTGATTTTAGAAAATCTTGGTATTAGTTTCCTGTTTCGTTATCCTAGGGAGCCCCGTCGTGGGTAAAACGGAACCGTATACAATTCTTGCAAAGTGCTACACTTGCAGTCTCTTTAATATTCGCCATATAATTTTGTATGAAAAAAAAAAACCGCCATTTTGAATGTTTTATCATTTCGCTAAATAGACTTCCTCGTCCTGATCATCTCTTGCCAAGAAAGCACACTTCCATCTCTCATACTCTCCGAGATAGACACTGACGAAATTTGTATGGCAGCCATCTTGAATCCACCATTTTTGAGTTTTTTTTAAACTCTCTGCTAATTGGATGAAGTTTCGAGTGACATTTGTTCGAGCACCCCCCACCTATCTTCAATACCCTGGCCGTGCCCTTTACCCGTCTCCGAAATCCTCAATCATCAGCTGTCTCCATATTTTTCTTCAAGTTAAATTTTCTGACTTCCATACGAAGCCAGCAGTGAAAAAAAAAATTTTCATACAAAATTTTACAGGAGGAAGTTTTTAGGGAAAATCTCGAAAACTACCCCGAATGTGGCAACACTGTTTTGATTTCTCGATACTGCCCGTCGAGTTACACAATCGATCCATACATGTCAACTTTCCCAAATGTTGCCAACCGCCTCTAAGACGTGATCGAAATTTTCAAAAACACAAAAGAAATACAAAATGGCCGCCACCTCGTTTCACAGAATCATTTGACATAGTTTTATAATTTTCCCGTGAACTACAGGATACACCGCTCCTGATGACGTTTCAATTTTTCGTCTCGCTCGCACCCAGCCGAAATGATAGCCCCTGAAAATAGACCATGTCGAAAATCACTTTTTCTTTGATAAATTCCAGTGTTGCCAGACCTCAGCGACGAAAATACCCAAATGTCATTCGCACAAGTGAGACACGTGGTTGCCCATACTCGAATTTTGCAAAAACTACGTATTTCGATTTTTTAATTTTTGGGGTAAATCTTGAAATTTTCCCGAGAAATGGGGTAATTTTTTTTCCCCAATCCCTACCTCGAGTCTGTACCCACAATCTCCCAGTAGAAGTCGAAACGCTCCGACGTTGCCAACTGCGAGAAATTTGAATTTTAAAATGGCGTTTTTTCGTAACTCGAACCGAACGGCCGCCGCGACAGCCGCCATCTTGAATTTTTTAAAACCTCCCCCATTCTGTCAAAATACAGGATAATTGTAGGCGGGAATAGAAAAAAAAATTATGCTCGACCACGCCGTTTCGGATCTGTGGCGCCGCGGTTCGAGGTCGAAAAATCAAAAATTTTAAAACACTACAGCTCGGCCGCCATCTTGTTTTCCGAATTTTTTCCACTTTTTCTATAGATCTTTTCCTAATTTCTTCAATCATTGCGAATTGCATTGAAATCGGTTGGAAAACAAAAGAGTTACAAGAATCACGTCGGCCGCCATCTTGTTTTTCCGAAATGTCATAATTTTTCCCTACTCGATTCCCGCACTCGAACACTTCTCCCATACATCATTGTATCATTTTCTGTCTCTTTCTAGGAGAACAATTATGTCAATGAGTGAGTCAGTGAGTGAGTGGTAATCGAGCTATATATAGTATAACTAGTTTTTCGCTCTGTGCGCGAGCTGCTAAAGCAGCTCACGGGATGTGGTTAGACTTACAAGTAGCACAGTCTTTACTGTATCGATTTTGAACGAAATCGGTCAATTAACAAAGAATTTCAAAATGGCGCTGTATTTTTTTTATTTTGGTAACAGTTTCCTGTTTTTTATCTCCAGGGAGTCCTAAATATCAATTTTGAACGAAATCGGTCAATTAACAAAGAATTTCAAAATGGCGCTGGTTTTTTTTTATTTTGGTAACAGTTTCCTGTTTTGTATCCCCAGGGAGTCCTAAATATCGATTTTGAACGAAATCGGCCAATTAACAAAGAATTTCAAAATGGCGCTGGTTTTTTAAAACTCTGATATAAGTTTCCTGTTTTGTGATCCCAGGGAACCCTAAATCTCGATTTTGAATACAATCGGTCAATTAACAAAGAATTTCAAAATGGCGCTTATTTTTAAAACTTTGGTATTAGTTTCTTGTTTTGTAATCCCAGGGAGCCTCGTCGTGGGTAAAACGGAACCGTATCAAAATCTTGCATAGTTCTATACTTGCAGTCTCTTCAATACTCGCCATATAATTTGGTATGAAAAAAAAAAACCGCCATCTTGATTTTTTTTCATTTCGCTAAATAGACCTCCTCGTCCTGATCATTTCTTGCCATGGAACCACACTTCCATCTCTTATACTCTCCGAGATAGACACTTACGAAATTTGTATGGCAGCCATCTTGAATCCACAATTTTTGAGTTTTTTTAAACTTTCTGCCAATTGGATGAGATTTCGAGTGACATTTGTTCGAGCACCCCCCACCTATCTTCAATACCCTGGCCGTGCCCTTCACCCGTCTCCGAAATCCTCAATCATCAGCTGTCTCCATATTTTTTTTCAAGTTATATTTTCTGATATCCATACGAAGCCAGCAGTGAAAAAAAAATTTTTCATACAAAATTTTACAGGAGGAAGTTTTTAGGGAAATTCTGGAAAACTACCCCAAATGTGGCAACACTGTTTTGATATCTCGATACTGCCCGTCGAGTTACACCATCGATCCATACATGTCAACTTTCCCAAATGTTGCCAACCGCCTCTAAGACGTGATTGAAATTTTCAAAAACACAAAAAGAATACAAAATGGCCGCCACCTCGTTTCACAAAAACTTTTTGCATAGTTTCATAATTTTCCTGTGAACTACAGGATACACCGCTCCTGACGACGTTTCAATTGTTCATCTCGCTCGCACCCAGCCGACATGATAGCCCCTGAAAGAAGACCATGTCGAAAATCACTTTTTCTTTGATAAATTCCAGTGTTGCCAGACCTCGGCGACGAAAATACCCAAATGTCATTCGTACAAGTGGGACACGTGGTTGCTCGTACTCGAAATTTTAAAAAAGTTCGTATTTCGATTTTTTAATTTTTGGGGTAAATCTTGAAATTTTCCCGAGAAATGGGGTAATTTTTTTTCCCCAATCCATACCTCGAGTCTGTACACACAATCTCCCCCTAGAAGTCGAACCGCTCCGTCGCTGCCAACTGCGAGAAATTTAAATTTTAAAATTGCGTTTTTTCGTAACTCGAACCGAACGGCCGCCGTGACAGCCGCCATCTTGAATTTTTAAAAACCACCGCCATTCTGTCAAAATACAGGATAATTGTAGGCGGAAATAGGAAAAAAAATTATGCTCGACCACGCCGTTTCGGATCTGTGGTGCCACGGTTCGGGGTCGAAAAATCAAAAATTTGAAAACACTACATCTCGGACGCCATCTTGTTTTTCCAATTTTTTCCACTTTTTCTAGTAATCGTTTCCTAATTTCTTCCATCACTGCGAGTTGTAACGAAATCGGTCGGAAAACAAAAGAGTTACAAGAATCACGTCAGCCGCCATCTTGTTTTTCCAAAATATCATAATTTTTCCCTACTCGGCTCCCGCACTCGAACACATCTCTCATACATCATTATATCGTTTTCTGTCTCTTTCTAGGAGAACAATTATGTCAATGAGTGAGTGGTAATTTAGCTATATATAGTATAATAACTAGTTTTTCGCTCTGTGCGTGAGCTGCTAAAGCAGCTCACGGGTTGTGATTAAAAAAAAAAAGAATTCGCTGATTTTTTTAAACTTTGGTATCAGTTTCCTGTTTTGTAATCCCAAGGATCCTCAGATATCGATTTTGAACAAAATCGGTCAATTAACAAAGAATTACAAAATGGCGCAGATTTTTCTAAAATTTCATATCAGTTTCCAGTATTGTATTCCCAGGGAGTCCTAAAGTTCAATTTTGAACTAAATTGGTCAATTCCCAAATAATTTCAAAATGGCAATGATTTTTTACAACTTTGGTACCAGTGTCCTGTTTTGTAACCGCAGGGAGCCCTAAATATCGATTTTGAGCGAAATCGGTCACTTAACAAAGAATTTCTAAATAACGCTGATTTTTAAAACTTTGGTATCAGCTTCCTGTTTTGTAATCCCAGGAAGTCCTAAATATTGATTTTGAGCGAAATCGCTACAATAACAAAGAATTTAAAAATGGCGCTGATTTTTTACAATTTTGGTATCAGTTTCCTGTTTTGAAATCCCAGGGAGTCCTAAACATCGATTATAAACGAAATCGGTGAATTAACAAAGAATTTCAAAAAGGCGCTGATTTTTAAAACTTTGGTATCAGTTTCCTGTTTTGTAATCGCAGGAAGCCCTAAATAAGGATTTTGAGCGAAATCGCTACAATAACAAAGGATTTAAAAATGGCGCTGATTTTTTACAATTTTGGTATCAGTTTCCTGTTTTGAAATCCCAGGGAGTCCTAAACATCGATTTTGAACGAAATCGGCCAATTAACAAAGAATTTCAAAATAGTGCTGGTTTTTTTTAATTTTGGTAACAGTTTACTGTTTAGTAACCCCATGGAGTCCTAAATATCGATTTTGAACGAAATCGGTCAATTAACAAAGAATTCCAAAATGGCGCTGATTTTTTAAAACTTTGGCATCAGTTTCCGGTTTTGAAAGTCGAGGAAGTCCTAAATATCGATTTTGAACGAAATCGGTCAATTAACAAAGAATTCCGAAATGGCGCTGATTTTTTAAAACTTTGGCATCAGTTTTTTGTTTTGAAATTCGAGGAAGTCCTAAATATCGATTTTGAACGAAATCGCTACAATAACAAAGAATTTCAAAATGGCGCTGAATTTTTTAAATATTGGTACCAGTTTCCTGTTTTGCAATCCCATGGAGTCCTAAATATCGATTCTGAACGAAATCGGTCAATTAACAAAGAATTTCAAAATGGCGCTGATGTTTTAAAACTTTGGTATCAGTTTCCTGTTTTTGAATCCCAGGGATCCTCAGATATCGATTTTGAACTAAATCTGTAAATTAACAAAGAATTTCAAAATGGCGCTGATTTTGTAAAATTTTGGTACCAGTTTCCTGTCTTGTATTCCCATGGAGTACTAAATATCGATTTTGAACGAAATCGGTCAATTAACAAAGAATTTCAAAATGGCGCTGATTTTTTAAAACACTGATATAAGTCTCCTGTTTTGTAATCCCAGGGAGCCTCGTCGTGGGTAAAACGGAACCGTATCAAAATCTTGCATAGTTCTATACTTGCAGTCTCTTCAATATTCGCCATATAATTTGGTATGAAAAAAAAAATTCCGCCATCTTGTTTTTTTTTTCATTTCGCCAAATAGGCCTCCTCGTCCTGATCATCTGTTGCCAAGAAACCACACTTCCATCTCTCATACTCTCCGAGATAGACACTAACGAAATTTGTATGGCAGCCATCTTGAATCCACCATTTTTGAGTTTTTTTTAAACTCATCGCCAATTGGACGAGGTTTCGAGTGACATTTGTTCGAGCGCCCCCCACCTATCTTCACTACCCTGGCCGTGCCCTTTACCCTACTCCGAATTCCTCAATCATCAGCTATCTCCATATTTTTCTTCAAGTTATATTTTCTGACTTCTATACGAAGCCATCAGTGAAAAAAAATTTTTTCATACAAAATTTTACAGGAGGAAGTTTTTGGGGAAAATCTCGAAAACTACCCCGAATGTGGCAACACTGTTTTGATTTCTCGTTACTGCCCGTCGAGTTACACAATCGATCCATACATGTCAACTTTCCCAAATGTTGCCAACCGCCTCTAAGACGTGATCGAAATTTTCAAAAACACAAAAGGAATACAAAATGGCCGCCACCTCGTTTCACAGAATCATTTGACATAGTTTTATAATTTTCCTGTGAACTACAGGATACACCGCTCCTGATGACGTTTCAATTTTTCATCTCGCTCGCACCCAGCCGAAATGATAGCCCTTGAAAAAAGACCATGTCGAAAATCACTTTTTCTTTGATAAATTCCAGTGTTGCCAGACCTCGGCGACGAAAATACCCAAATGTCATTCTTACAAGTGAGACACGTGGTTGCCCATACTCGAATTTTGCAAAAAATACGTATTTCGATTTTTTAATTTTTGGGGTAAATCTTGAAATTTTCCCGAGAAATGGGGTAATTTTTTTTCCCCAATCCATACCTCGAGTCTGTACATACAATCGCCCCATAGACGTTGAAACGCTCCGACGTTGCCAACTGCGAGAAATTTGAATTTTAAAATTGCGTTTTTTCGTAACTCGAACCGAACGGCCGCCGTGACAGCCGCCATCTTGAATTTTTAAAAACCACCCCCATTCTGTCAAAATTCAGGATAATTATAGGCGGAAATAGAAAAAAAAATTAGGTTCGACCACGCCGTTTCGGATCTGTGGCGCCGCGGTTCGAGGTCGAAAAATCAAAAATTTTAAAACACTACGGCTCGGCCGCCATCTTGTTTTTCCAATTTTTTCCACTTTTTCTGTTGACCGTTTCCTAATTTCTTCAATCACTGCGAGTTGTAACGAAATCGGTTGGAAAACAAAAGAGTTACAAAAAGCACGTCGGCCGCCATCTTGTTTTTTCGAAATGTCATAATTTTTCCCTACTCGAATCCCCCACCAGAACACATCTCCCCTACATCATTGTATCGTTTTCTGTCTCTTTCTAGGAGAACAATTATGTCAATGAGTGAGTGAGTGAGTGAGTGGTAATTTAGCTATATATAGTATAAATAACTAGTTTTTCGCTCTGTGCGTGAGCTGCTAAAGCAGCTCACGGGTTGTGATTAAAAAAAAACAACAAAATGGCGCTGATTTTTTAAAACTTTGGTATCAGTTTCCTGTATTGTAATCCCAGGGATCCTCAGATATCGATTTTGAACGAAATCGATCAATTAATAAAGAATTTCAAAATGACACTGTTTTTTCTTTTATTTTGGTAACAGTTTCCTGTTTTGTATCCCCAGGGAGTCCTAAATATCGATTTTGAACGAAATCGGTCAATTAACAAAGAATTTCAAAATGGCGCTGGTTTTTTTTATTTTGGTAACAGTTTCCTGTTTTGTATCCCCAGGGAGTCCTAAATATCGATTTTGAACGAAATCGGTCAATTAACAAAGAATTTCAAAATGGCGCTGTATTTTCTTTATTTTGGTAACAGTTTCCTGTTTTGTATTCCCAGGGAGTCCTAAATATCCATTTTGAACGAAATCGGTCAATTAACAAAGAATTTCAAAATGGCGCTGGTTTTTTTTATTTTGGTTACAGTTTCCTGTTTTGTATCCCCAGGGAGTCCTAAATATCGAACGAACGACGTATTGAACGAAATTTGTCAATTAAGAAATTATTTCAAGATGGCGCTGATTTTTGGAAACTTTGGTGCCAGTTTTCTGTTTTGTGATCCCAGGGAGTCGTAAATATCGATTTTGAACGAAATCGGTCAATTAACAAAGAATTTCAAAGTAGCGCTGTATTTTCTTTATTATAGTAACAGTTTCCTGTTTTGTATCCCCAGGGAGTCCTAAATATCCATTTTGAACGAAATCGCTCAATTAACAAAGAATTTCAAAATGGCGCTGATTTTTTTTAAATTTTGATACCAGTTTCCTGTTCTGTAATCACAGGAAGCCCTAAATATCGATTTTGAACGAAATCGGTCAATTAACAAAGAATTTCAAAATGGCGCAGATTTTTTAAAATTTTGGAATCAGTTTCCTGTTTTGTAATCCCAGGGAGCCCCAAATATCGATTTTGAACGAAATCGGTCAATTAACAAAGAATTTCAAAATGGCGTTGATTTTTAAAATTCCGGTACCAGTTTCCTGTTTTGTGATCCCAGGGAATCCTAAATATGGATTTTGAACGAAATCGGTCAATTCACAAAGTAATTCAAAATGGCGTTGATTTTTCAAATTCTGGTACCAGTTTCCTGTTTTGTGATCCCAGGGAGTCCTAAATATCGATTTTGAACAAAATCGGTCAATTAAAACAGAAATTCAAAATGGCGCTGATTTTTTAATATTTTGGTAACAGTTTCCTGTTTTGTGATCCTAGGGATCGTCAGATATCGATTTTGAACGAAATCGTTTCTGTAACAAAGAATTTCAAAATGGCGCTCATTTTTTAAAATTTTGATACCAGTTTCCTGTTTTGTAATCCCAGGAAGTCCTAAATATCGATTTTGAACGAAATCAGTCAATTAACAAAGAATTTCAAAATGGCGCTGATTTTTACATTTTTGGTACCAGTTTCCTGTTTTGTAGCCCCAGGGAGCCCTTAATATCGATTTTGAACCAAATCGGTCAATTAACAAAGAATTTCAAAATGGCGCAGAATTTTTAAAATTTTGGTAACAGTTTCCTGTTTTTAATCCCAGGGAGCCCTAAATATCGATTTTGAACGAAATCGGTCAGTTATTAAAGAATTTCAAAATGGCGCTGATTTTTAAAAACTTTGTTATCAGCTTCCTGTTTAGTAATCCCAGGGAGCCCCGTCGTGGGTAAAACGCAACCGTATCAAAATCTTGCATAGTTCTACACTAATTGTAGTCAATTCAATATTCGCCATATAATTTGGTATGAAAAAAAATATTCCGCCATCTTGAATTTTTTTTTAAAAAAAGAATTTCAAAATGGCGTTGATTTTTTTAAATTCTGGTACCAGTTTCCTGTATTGTGATCCCAGGGAGTCCTCAATATCGATTTTGAACGAAATCGGTCAATTAACAGAGAATTTCAAAATGGCGCTGGTTTTTTAAAATTTTGGTACCAGTTTCCGGTTTTGTAATCCCAGGGAGCCTTAAATATTGATTTTGAACGAAATCGCAACAATAACAAAGAATTTCAAAATGGCGCTGATTTTTTTAAATTTTGGTACCAGTTTCCTATTTGTTAATCCCAGGGAGCCCTAAATATCGATTTTGAACGAAATCGGTCAATTATTAAAGAATTTCAAAATGGCGCTGATTTTTAAAACCTTTGTTATCAGCTTCCTGTTTTGTAATCCCAGGGAGCCCCGTCGTGGGTAAAACGGAACTGTATCAAAATCTTGCATAGTTCTACACTAATTGTAGTCAATTCAATATTCGCCATATAATTTGGTATGAAAAAAAATATTCCGCCATCTTGAATTTTTTTCATTTTGCTAAATAGACATCCTCGTCCTGATCATCTCTTGCCAAGAAACCACACTTCCGTGTCTTATAAATAAAAATAAATTCCAGTGTTGCCAGAACTCGGCTACTAAAATACCCAAATGTCATTCGTACAAGTGAGACACGTGGTTGCAAAAAATACGTATTTCGATTTTTTTATTTTTGGGGTAAATCATGAAATTTTCCCGAGAAATGGGGTAATTTTTTCCCCCAATCCATACCTCGAGTCTGTACACACAATCTCCCCGTATAAGTCGAAACGCTCCGACGTTTCCAACTGCGAGAAATTTGAGTTTTAAAATTGCGTTTTTTCGTAACTCAAACCAAACGGCCGCCGCGACAGCCGCCATCTTGAATTTTTAAAAACCACACCCATTCTGTCAAAATACAGGATAATTTAAGAGGAAAAAGAAAACATATTAGGCTCGACCACGACGTTTCGGATCTGTGGCGCAGCGGTTCGGGTCTAAAAATCAAAAATTTGAAAACACTACAGCTCGGCCGCCATCTTGTTTTTCCAATTTTTTCCACTTTTTCTGTCGACCGTTTCCCAATTTTTTCAATCATTGCGAGTTGTAACAAAATCGGTTAGAAAACAAAAGAGTTACAAAAAGCACGTCGACCGCCATCTTGTTTTTTCGAAATGTCATAATTTTTCCTTACTCCCATGTCGCACCAGAACAGATCTCCCATACAGCATTTTATCATTTTCAGTTTCTTTCTAGGAGAACAAATCTGTCAATTGCTACACTACTACACTTGTAGGCTCTTCAATGTTCGCCATATAATTTGGTATGAAAAAAAATATTCCGCCATCTTGAATTTTTTTTCATTTCGCTAAATAGACCTCCTCGTCCTGATCATCTCTTGCCAAGAAACCACCCCTCCATCTCTCATACTCTCCGAGATAGACACTAACGAAATTTGTATGGCAGCCATCTTGAATTCACCATTTTTGAGTTTTTTTTAAACTCATCGCCAATTGGATGAGGTTTCGAGTGACATTTGTTCGAGCACCCCCCACCTATCTTCAATACCCTGGCCGTGCTCTTCACCCGTCTCCGAAATCCTCAATCATCAGGTGTCTCCATATTTTTCTTCAAGTTATATTTTCTGACTTCTATACGAAGCCATCGGTGAAAAAAAATTTTTTCATACAAAATTTTACAGGAGGAAGTTTTTAGGGAAAATCTCGAAAACTACCCCGAATGTGGCAACACTGTTTTGATTTCTCGATACTGCCCGTCGAGATACACAATCGATCCATACATGTCAACTTTCCCAAATGTTGCCAACCGCCTCTAAGACGTGATCGAAATTTTCAAAAACACAAAAAGAATACAAAATGGCCGCCACCTCGTTTCACAGAAACATTTGACACAGTTTTATAACTTTCCCGTGAACTACAGGATACACCGCTCCTGATGATGTTTCAATTTTTCATCTCGCTCGCACCCAGCCGAAATGATAGCCCCTGAAAAAAGACCATGTCGAAAATCACTTTTTCTTTGATAAATTCCAGTGTTGCCAGACCTCGGCGACGAAAATACCCAAATGTCATTTGCACAAGTGAGACACGTGGTTGCCCATACTCGAATTTTGCAAAAAATACGTATTTCGATTTTTTAATTTTTGGGGTAAATCTTGAAATTTTCCCGAGAAATGGGGTAATTTTTTTTCCCCAATCCATACCTCGAGTCTGTACCCACAATCTCCCAGTAGAAGACGAAACGCTCCGACGTTGCCAACTGCGATAAATTTGAATTTTAAAATTGCGTTTTTTCGTAACTAAAACCGAACGGCCGCCGTGACAGCCGCCATTTTGAATTTTTAAAAACCACCCCCATTCTGTCAAAATGCAGGATAATTGTAGGCGGGAATAGAAAAAAAAATTATGCTCGATCGCGCCGTTTCGGATCTGTGGCGCCGCGGTTCGAGGTCGAAAAATCAAAAATTTTAAAACACTACAGCTCGGCCGCCATCTTGTTTTCCCGATTTTTTCCACTTTTTCTAGTAATCGTTTTCTAATTTCTTCAATCACTGCGAGTTGTAACGGAATCGGTTGGAAAACATGAGAGTTACAACAATCACCTCGGCCGCCATCTTGTTTTTCCGAAATATCATAATTTTTCCCTACTCGAATCCCCCACCAGAACACATCTCCCTTACAACATTGTATCGTTTTCTGTCTCTTTCTAGGAGAACAATTATGTCAATGAGTCAGTCAGTGAGTGGTAATTGAGCTATATATATTATAACTAGTTTTTTGCTCTGTGCGTGAGCTGCTAAAGCAGCTCACGGGTTGTGATAAAAAAAAAAACAAAATGGCGCTGATTTTTTAAAACTTTGGTATCAGTTTCCTGTTTTGTAATCCCTGAGAACACTAAATATCGATTTTGAACGAAATCGGTCACTTAACAAAGAATTTCAAAATAACGCTGATTTTTTAAAACTTTGGCATCAGTTTCCTGTTTTGAAATTCGAGGAAGTCCTAAATATCGATTTTGAACGAAATCGCTACAATAACAAAGAATTCCAAAATGGCGCTGAATCTTTTAAATTTTGGTACCAGTTTCCTGTTTTGCAATCCCATGGAGTCCTAAATATCGATTTTGAACGAAATCGGTCAATTAACAAAGAATTCCAAAATGGCGCTGATTTTTTACAACTTTGGCATCAGTTTCCTGTTTTGAAATTCGAGGAAGTCCTAAATATCGATTTGGAACGAAATCGCTACAATAACAAAGAATTTCAAAATGGCGCTGATTTTTTAAAACTTTGGTATCGGTTTCCTGTTTTGTAATCCCAGGGATCCTCAGATATCGATTTTGAACGAAATCTGTCAATTACCAAAGAATTTCAAAATGGCGCTGATTTTGTAAAATTTTGGTACCAGTTTCCTGTCTTGTAATCCCATGGAGTATTAAATATCGATTTTGAACGAAATCGATCAATTAACAAAGAATTTCAAAATGGCGCTGATTTTTTAAAACTTTGGTATCGGTTTCCTGTTTTGTAATCCCAGTAAGCCCCTTCGTGGGTAAAACAGAACCGTATCACTTGTAACGTCTCTCCAATATTCGCCATATAATTTGGTATGAAAAAAATGTTCCGCCATCTTGAATTTTTTTTCATTTCGCTAAATACACCTCCTCGTCCTGATCATCTCTTGCCGAGAAACCACACTTCCATCTCTTATCCTCTCCGAGATGGACACTGACGAAATTTGTATGGCAACCATTTTGAATCCACCATTTTTAAGTTTTTTTAAATTCACCGCCAATTGGATGAGGTTTCAAGTGACATTTGTTCGAGCACCCCCTACCTCTCTTCAAAACCTTGGCCGTGCTCTTGACCCGTTGCCGAAATCCTCAATCATCAGCTGTCTCCATATTTTTCTTGGATACTGCTGGTCGAGTTACACAATCGATCCATACATGTCAACTTTCCCAAATGTTCCCCACTGCCTTAAAAACGTGATCGAAATTTTCAAAAACACAAAAAGAATACAAAATGGCCGCCATCTCGTTTCACAGAAACATTTTACATAGTTTTATAATTTTCATATGAACTCCAGGATACACCGCTCCTGATGACGTTTCAATTTTTCATCTCGCTCGCACCCAGCCTAAACGATCTCCCCTGAAAAAATACCATGTCGAAAATCACTTTTACTTTGATAAATTCCAGTGCCGCCAGACCTCGGCTACGAAATTACCCAAATGTCATTCGTACAAGTGAAACACGTGGTTGCTCGTACTCGAATTTTGCAAAAACTACGTATTTCGATTTTTTAATTTTCGGGGTAAATCTTGAAATTTTCCCGAGAAATGGGGTAATTTTTTTCCTCGAGTCTGTACACACAATCTCCCCGTTAAAGTCGAAACGTTCCGACGTTGCCAACTGCGAGAAAGTTGAATTTTAAAATTGCATTTATTCGTAATTCAGACCGAACGGCCGCCGTGACAGCCGCCATCTTGTTTTTCCGAAATTTCATAATTTTTCCCTACTCCCATCCCGCACCCGAACACATCTCCCTAACATAATTGTATCGTTTTCTGTTTCTTTCTAGGAGAACAATTTGGTTAATTACTAAACACTACTACAACACTTGTAGTCTCTTCAATAATCGCCATATAATTTGGTATGAAAAAAAAAATTCCGCCATCTTGAATTTTTTTTCATTTCGCTAAATAGACATCCTCGTCCTGATCATCTCTTGCCAAGAAACCACACTTCCATCTCTCATACTCTCCGAGATAGACACTCACGAAATTTGTATGGCAGCCATCTTGAATCCACAATTTTGAGTTTTTTTTTTACTCATTGCCAATTGGATGAGGTTTCGAGTGACATTTGTTCGAGCACCCCCCACCTATCTTCAATACCCTGGCCGTGCCCTTTACCCGTCTCCGAAATCCTCAATCATCAGCTGTCTCCATATTTTTCATCAAGTTATATTTTCTGAATTCCATACGAAGCCAGCAGTGAAAAAAAAATTTTTCATACAAAATTTTACAGGAGGAAGTTTTTAGGGAAAATCTCGAAAACTACCCCGAATATGGCAACACTGTTTTGATTTCGCAATACTGCCCGTCGAGTTACACAATCGATCCATACATGTCAACTTTCCCAAATGTTGCCAACCGCCTCTAAGACGTGATCGAAATTTTCAAAAACACAAAAAGAATACAAAATGGCCGCCACCTCGTTTCACAGAATCATTTGACATAGTTTCATAATTTTCCCGTGAACTACAGGATACACCGCTCCTGATGACGTTTCAATTTTTCATCTCGCTCGCACCCAGCCGAAATGATAGCCCCTGAAAAAAGACCATGTCGAAAATCACTTTTTCTTTGATAAATTCCAGTGTTGCCAGACCTCGGCGACGAAAATACCCAAATGTCATTCGTACAAGTGGGACACGTGGTTGCTCGTACTCGAAATTTTAAAAAAGTTCGTATTTCGATTTTTTAAATTTTGGGGTAAATCTTGAAATTTTCCCGAGAAATGGGGTAATTTTTTTTGCCCAATCCATACCTCGAGTCTGTACACACAATATCCCCGTAGAAGTCGAAACGCTCCGACGTTGCCAACTGAGAGAAATTTGCATTATAAAATTGCGTTTTTTCGTAACTCAAACCGAACGGCCGCCCCGACAGCCGCCATCTTGAATTTTCAAAAACCACCCCCATTCTGTCAAAATACAGGATAATTGTAGGCGGAAATAGAAAAAAAAATTATGCTCGACCTCGCCGTTTCGGATCTGTGGCGCCGCGGTTCGAGGTCGAAAAATCAAAAATTTTAAAACACTACAGCTCGGCCGCCATCTTGTTTTCCCAATTTTTTCCACTTTTTCTATAGATCTTTTCCTAATCTCTTTAATCATTGCGAATTGCAAAGAAATCGGTTGGAAAACAAAAGAGTTACAAGAATCACGTCGGCCGCCATCTTGTTTTTCCGAAATTTCATAATTTTTCCCTACTCGACTCCCGCACTGGAACACATCTCCCATACATCATTACATCGTTTTCTGTCTCTTTCTAGGAGAACAATTATGTCAATGAGTGAGTCAGTGAGTGAGTGGTAATCGAGCTATATATAGTATAACTAGTTTTTCGCTCTGTGCGCGAGCTGCTAAAGCAGCTCACGAAATGTGGTTAGACTTACAGTCTTTACTGTATCGATTTTGAACGAAATCGGTCAATTAACAAAGAATTTCACAATGGCGCTGATTTTTTTAAAATTTTGATACCAGTTTCCTGTTCTGTAATCACAGGGAGCCCTAAATATCAATTTTGAACGAAATCGGTCAATTAACAAAGAATTTCAAAATGGCTCTGATTTTTTTTTATTTTGGTAACAGTTTCCTGTTTTGTATCCCCAGGGAGTCCTAAATATCGATTTTGAGCGAAATCGGCCAATTAACAAAGAATTTCAAAATGGCGCTGATTTTTTAAAACTCTGATATAAGTTTCCTGATTTGTAATCCCAGGGAGCCTCGTCGTGGGTAAAACGAAACCGTATCAAAATCTTGCATAGTTCTATACTGGCAGTCTCTTCAATATTCTCCATATAATTTAGTATGAAAAAAATATTCCGCCATCTTGAATTTTTTTTCATTTCGCTAAATAGACCTCCTCATCCTGATCATCTCTTGCTAAGAAACCACACTTCCATCTCTCGTACTCTCCGAGATAGACACTCACGAAATTTGTATGGCAGCCATCTTGAATCCACCATTTTGAATTTTTTTTTTACTTATTGCCAATTGGATGAGGTTTCGAGTGACATTTGTTCGAGCACTCCCCACCTATCTTCAATACCCTGGCGGTGCCCTTCACCCGTCTCCGAAATCCTCAATCATCAGGTGTCTCCATATTTTGCTTCAAGTTATATTTTCTGACTTCCATACGAAGCCTTATGTGGAAAAAAAAATTTTCATACAAAATTTTACAGGAGGAAGTTTTTAGGGAAAATCTCGAAAACTACCCCGAATGTGGCAACACTGTTTTTATTTCTCGATACTGCCCGTCGAGTTACACAATCGATCCATACATGTCAACTTTTCCAAATGTTGCCAACCGCCTCTAAGACGTGATTGAAATTTTCAAAAACACAAAAAGAATACAAAATGGCCGCCACCTCGTTTCACAAAAACTTTTTGCATAGTTTCATAATTTTCCTGTGAACTACAGGAAACACCGCTCCTGACGACGTTTCAATTGTTCATCTCGCTCGCACCCAGCCGACATGATAGCCCCTGAAAAAAGACCATGTCGAAAATCACTTTTTCTTTGATAAATTCCAGTGTTGCCAGACCTCGGCGACGAAATTACCCAAATGTCATTCGTACAAGTGGGACACGTGGTCGCTCGTACTCGAATTTTCTAAAAAATACGTATTTCGATTTTTTAATTTTTGGGGTAAATCTTGAAATTTTCCAGAGAAATGGGGTAATTTTTTTCCTCCAATCCATACCTCGAGTCTGTACACACAATCGCCCCATAGACGTCGAAACGCTCCGACGTTGCCAACTGCGAGAAATTTGAATTTTAAAATTGCGTTTTTTCGTAACTCAAACCGAACGGCCGCCGTGACAGCCGCCATCTTGAATTTTTTTAAATCACTCCCATTCTGCCAAAATACAGGACAGTTGTAGGCGGGAATAGAAAAATAAATTATGCTCGACCACGCCGTTTCGGATCTGTGGCGCCGCGGTTCGATGTCGAAAAATCAAAAATTTTAAAACACTACAGCTCGGCCGCCATCTTGTTTTCCCAATTTTTTCCACTTTTTCTATAGATCTTTTCCTAATTTCTTCAATCACTGCGAGTTGTAACGAAATCGGTTGGAAAACAAAAGAGTTACAAGAATCACGTCGGCCGCCATCTTGTTTTTCCGAAATGTCATAATTTTTCCCCACTCGACTCCCGCACTCTAACACTTCTCCCATACATCATTGTATCATTTTCTGTCTCTTTCTAGGAGAACAATTATGTCAATGAGTCAGTGAGTGAGTGGTAATCGAGCTATATATATTATAATAACTAGTTTTTCGCTCTGTGCGTGAGCTGCTAAAGCAGCTCACGGGTTGTGATTAAAAAAAAATACAAAATGGCGCTGATTTTTTAATACTTTGGTATCAGTTTTCTGTTTTGTAATCCCAGGGATCCTCAGATATCGATTTTGAACAAAATCGGTCAATTAAAAAAGAATTACAAAATGGCGCAGATTTTTTTAAAATTTCACATCAGTTTCCTGTATTGTATTCCCAGGGAGTCCTAAATATCAATTTTGAACTAAATTGGTCAATTCCCAAAGAATTTCAAAATAACGCTGATTTTTAAAACTTTGGTATCAGTTTCCTGTTTTGTAATCCCAGGAAGCCCTAATTAAGGATTTTGAGCGAAATCGCTACAATAACAAAGTATTTAAAAAAGCGCTTTTTTTTTCAATTTTGGTATCAGTTTTCTGTTTTGAAATCCCAGGGAGTCCTAAACATCGATTTTGAACGAAATCGGTCAATTAACAAAGAATTTCAAAATGGCGCTGATTTTTTCAAACTTTGGTATCGGTTTCCTGTTTTGTAATCCCAGGGATCCTCAGATATCGATTTTGAACTAAATCTGTAAATTAACAAAGATTTTCAAAATGGCGCTGATTTTTTAAAACTTTTGTATCAGTTTCCTGTTTTTTAATCCCAGGGATCCTCAGATATCGATTTTGAACGAAATCTGTCAATTAACAAAGAATTTCAAAATGGCGCTGGTTTTGTAAAATTTTGGTACCAGTTTCCTGTCTTGTAATCCCATGGAGTACTAAATATCGATTTTGAACGAAATCTGTCAATTAACAAAGAATTTCAAAATAGTGCTGGTTTTTTTTAATTTTGGTAACAGTTTACTGTTGAGTAACCCCATGGAGTCCTAAATATCGATTTTGAACGAAATCGGTCAATTAACAAAGAATTCCAAAATGGCGCAGAATTTTTAAAATGTTGGTATCAGTTTCCTGTTTTGTAATCCCAGGGAGCCCCAAATATCGATTTTGAACGAAATCGGTCAATTATTAAAGAATTTCAAAATGGCGCTGATTTTTAAAAACTTTGTTATCAGCTTCCTGTTTAGTAATCCCAGGGAGCCCCGTCGTGGGTAAAACGCAACCGTATCAAAATCTTGCATAGTTCTACACTAATTGTAGTCAATTCAATATTCGCCATATAATTTGGTATGAAAAAAAATATTCCGC
This sequence comes from Erebia palarica, assembly GCA_964035005.1. Classification (NCBI taxonomy): domain Eukaryota; kingdom Metazoa; phylum Arthropoda; class Insecta; order Lepidoptera; family Nymphalidae; genus Erebia; species Erebia palarica. The sequence continues at coordinate 31,680,480 of OZ035984.1, read as the reverse complement.
CATCTTCCCCCCCCCCCAAACCCCCGTCGTGGGTAAAACGGAACCGTATACAATTCTTGCAAAGTGCTACACTTGCAGTCTCTTTAATATTCGCCATATAATTTCGTATGAAAAAAAAAAACCGCCATCTTGAATGTTTTATCATTTCGCTAAATAGACTTCCTCGTCCTGATCATCTCTTGCCAAGAAACCACACTTCCAGCTCTCATACTCTCCGAGATAGACACTAACGAAATTTGTATGGCAGCCATCTTGTATCCACCATTTTTGAATTTTTTTTAAACTCACCGCCAATTGGACGAGGTTTCGAGTGACATTTGTTCGAGCAACCCCCGCCTATCTTCAATACCTTGGCCGAGCTCTTCACCCGTCTCCGAATCCTCAATCATCAGGTGTCTCCATATTTTTCTTCACGTTATATTTTCTGACTTCCATACGAAGCCATAAGTGGAAAAAAAAATTTTCATACAAAATTTTACAGGAGGAAGTTTTTAGGGAAAATCTCGAAAACTACCCCGAATGTGGCAACACTGTTTTGATTTCTCGATACTGCCCGTCGAGTTACACAATCGATCCATACATGTCAACTTTCCCAAATGTTGCCAACCGCCTCTAAGACGTGATTGAAATTTTCAAAAACACAAAAGAATACAAAATGGCCGCCGCCTCGTTTCACAGAATTTTTTGGCACAGTTTTATAATTTTCCTGTGAACTACAGGATACGCCGCTCCTGACGACGTTTCAATTGTTCATCTCGCTCGCACCCAGCCGACATGATAGCCCCTGAAAAAAGACCATGTCGAAAATCACTTTTTCTTTGATAAATTCCAGTGTTGCCAGACCTCGGCGACGAAATTACCCAAATGTCATTTGTACAAGTGAGACACGTGGTTGCTCGTACTCGATTTTTCCAAAAAATGCGTATTTCGATTTTTTTATTTTTGGGGTAAATCTTGAAATTTTCCCGAGAAATGGGGTAATTTTTTTTCCCCGATCCATACCTCGAGTCTGTACACACAATCTCCCCGTAGAAGTCGAACCGCTCCGACGTTGCCAACTGCGAGAAATTTGAATTTTAAAATTGCGTTTTTTCGTAACTCAAGCCGAACGGCCGCCGTGACAGCCGCCATCTTGAATTTTTAAAAGCCACTCCCATTCTGTCAAAATACAGGATAATTGTGGGCGGAAATAGAAAAAAAAATTATTCGCGACTACGCCGTTTCGGATCTGTGGCGCCGCGGTTCGAGGTCGAAAAATCAAAAATTTTAAAACACTACAGCTCGGCCGCCATCTTGTTTTTCCAATTTTTTCCACTTTTTCTCTAGATCGTTTCCTAATTTCTTCCATCACTGCGAATTGCAACGAAATCGGTCGGAAAACAAAAGAGTTACAAGAATCACGTCAGCCGCCATCTTGTTTTTCCGAAATGTCATAATTTTTCCCTACTCGACTCCCGCACTCGAACACATTTCCCATACATCAATGTATCGTTTTCTGTCTCTTTCTAGGAGAACAATTATGTCAATGAGTGAGTGAGTCAGTGAGTGGTAATCGAGCTATATATAGTATAACTAGTTTTTCGCTCTGTGCGTGAGCTGCTAAAGCAGCTCACGGTTTGTGATTGAAAAAAAAAAATGGCGCTGTTTTTTTTAAATTTTGATACCAGTTTCCTGTTCTGTAATCACAGGGAGCCCTAAATATCGATTTTGAACGAAATCGGTCAATTAACAAAGAATTTCAAAATGGCGCTGGTTTTTTTTATTTTTGTAACAGTTTCCTGTTTTGTATCCCCAGGGAGTCCTAAATATCGATTTTGAACGAAATCGGTCAATTAACAAAGAATTCCAAAATGGCGCAGAATTTTTAAAATTTTGGTATCAGTTTCCTGTTTTGTAATCCCAGGGAGCCCCAAATATCGAATTTGAACGAAATCGGTCCATTATTAAAGAATTTCAAAATGGCGCTGATTTTTAAAAACTTTGTTATCAGCTTCCTATTTAGTAATCCCAGGGAACCCCGTAGTGGGTAAAACGCAACCGTGTCAAAATCTTGCATAGTTCTACACTAATTGTAGTCAATTCAATATTCGCCATATAATTTGGTATGAAAAAAAATATTCCGCAATCTTGAATTTTTTTTTAACAAAGAATTTCAAAATGGCGTTGATTTTTTAAATTTCTGGTACCAGTTTCCTGTATTGTGATCCCAGGGAGTCCTCAATATCGATTTTGAATGAAATCGGTCAATTAACAGAGAATTTCAAAATGGCGCTGGTTTTTTAAAATTTTGGTACCAGTTTCCGGTTTTGTAATCCCAAGAAGTGATAAATATCGATTTTGAACGAAATCGATCAATTAATAAAGAATTTAAAATGGCGCTGGTTTTTTAAAATTTTGGTATCAGTTTCCTGTTTTGTAATCCCAGGGAGCCCTAAATATCGATTTTGAACCAAATCGGTCAATTAACAAAGAATTACAAAATGGCGCAGATTTTTTAAAAATTTCATATCAGTTTCCTGTTTTGTAACCCCAGGGAGCCCTAAATATTGATTTTGAACGAAATCGCTACAATAACAAAGAATTTCAAATTAGTGCTGAATTTTTTAAATTTTGGTACCAGTTTCCTGTTTTGCAATCCCATGGAGTCCTAAATATCGATTTTGAACGAAATCGGTAAATTAACAGAGAATTTCAAAATGGCGCTGGTTTTTAAAATTTTGGTACCAGTTTCCTATTTTGTGATCCCAGGGAGTCCTAAATATCGATTTTGAACGAAATCGGTCAATTAACAAAGAATTTCAAAATGGCGCTGGTTTTTTTTTATTTTGGTAACAGTTTCCTGTTTTGTATCCCCAGGGAGTCCTAAATATCGATTTTGAACGAAAGTGGTCAATTAACAAAGAATTTCAAAATAGCGCTGATTTTTTTTAAATTTTGATACCAGTTTCCTGTTCTGTGATCACAGAGAGCCCTAAATATCGATTTTGAACGAAATTGGTCAGTTAACAAAGAATTTCAAAATGGCGCTGGTTTTTTTTATTTTGGTAACAGTTTCCTGCTTTGTATCCCCAGGGAGTCCTAAATATCGATTTTGAACGAAATCGGTCAATTAACAAAGAATTTCAAAATGGCGCTGATTTTTTTAAAACTTTGATACCAGTTTCCTGTTCTGTAATCACAGGGAGCCCTAAATATCGATTTTGAACGAAATCGGTCAATTAACAAAGAATTTCAAAATGGCGCTGATTTTTTAAAACTCTGTTAAGAGTTTCCTGTTTTGTAATTCCAGGGAGCCTCATCGTGGGTAAAATGGAACCGTATCAAAATCTTGCTTAATTCTATACTTGCAGTCTCTTCAATATTCGCCATATAAATTGGTATGAAAAAAAAAATTCCGCCATCTTGAATTATTTTTCATTTCGCTAAATAGACCTCCTCGTCCAGATCATCTCTTGCCACGAAACCATACTTCCATCTCTCATACTCTCCGAGATAGACACTAACGAAATTTGTATGGCAGCCATCTTGAATCCACCATTTTTGAGTTTTTTTTAAACTCATCGCCAATTGGATGAGGTTTCGAGTGACATTTGTTCGAGCACCCCCCACCTACCTTCAATACCCTGGCCGTGCCCTTAACCCGTCTCCGAAATCCTCAATCATCAGCTGTCTCCATATTTTTCTTCAAGTTATATTTTCTGACTTCCATACGAAGCCAGCAGTGAAAAAAAATTTTTCATACAAAATTTTACAGGAGGAAGTTTTTAGGGAAAATCTCGAAAACTACCCCGAATGTGGCAACACTGTTATAATTTCTCGATACTGCCCGTCGAGTTACACAATCGATCCATACATGTCAACTTTCCCAAATGTTGCCAACCGCCTCTAAGACGTGATCGAAATTTTCAAAATCACAAAAGGAATACAAAATGGCCGCCACCTCGTTTCACAGAATCATTTGACATAGCTTTATAATTTTCCTGTGAACTACAGGATACACCGCTCCTGACGACGTTTCAATTGTTCATCTCGCTCGCACCCAGCCGACATGATAGCCCCTGAAAAAAGACCATGTCGAAAATCACTTTTTCTTTGATAAATTCCAGTGTTGCCAGACCTCGGCGACGAAAGTAACCAAATGTCATTTGTACAAGTGCGACACGTGGTTGCTCGTACTCGATTTTTGCAAAAAATACGTATTTCGATTTTTTAATTTTTAGGGTAAATCTTGAAATTTTCCCTAGAAATGGGGTAATTTTTTTTCCCCAATCCATACCTCGAGTCAGTACACACGACCTCCCCGTAGAAGTCGAAACGCTCCGACGTTGCCAACTGCGAGAAATTTGCATTATAAAATTGCGTTTTTTCGTAACTCATACCGAACGGCCGCCGTGACAGCCGCCATCTTGAATTTTTAAAAACCACCCCCATTCTGTCAAAATACAGGATAGTTGTAGGCGGAAATAGAAAAAAATATTATGCTCGACCTCGCCGTTTCGGATCTGTGGCGCCGCGGTTCGAGGTCGAAAAATCAAAAATTTTAAAACACTACAGCTCGGCCGCCATCTTGTTTTCCCAATTTTTTCCACTTTTTCTATAGATCTTTTCCTAATTTCTTCAATCACTGCGAGTTGTAACGAAATCGGTTGGAAAACAAAAGAGTTACAAGAATCACGTCGGCCGCCATCTTGTTTTTCCGAAATGTCATAATTTTTCCCTACTCGACTCCCGCACTCGTACACATCTCTCATACATCATTGTATCATTTTCTGTCTCTTTCTAGGAGAACAATTATGTCAATGAGTGAGTCAGTGAGTGAGTGGTAATCGAGCTATATATAGTATAACTAGTTTTTCGCTCTGTGCGTGAGCTGCTAAAGCAGCTCACGGTTTGTGATTGAAAAAAAAAAAATGGCGCTGTTTTTTTTAAATTTTGATACCAGTTTCCTGTTCTGTAATCACAGGGAGCCCTAAATATCGATTTTGAACGAAATCGGTCAATTAACAAAGAATTTCAAAATGGCGCTGGTTTTTTTTATTTTTGTAACAGTTTCCTGTTTTGTATCCCCAGGGAGTCCTAAATATCGATTTTGAACGAAATCGGTCAATTAACAAAGAATTCCAAAATGGCGCAGAATTTTTAAAATTTTGGTATCAGTTTCCTGTTTTGTAATCCCAGGGAGCCCCAAATATCGAATTTGAACGAAATCGGTCCATTATTAAAGAATTTCAAAATGGCGCTGATTTTTAAAAACTTTGTTATCAGCTTCCTATTTAGTAATCCCAGGGAACCCCGTAGTGGGTAAAACGCAACCGTGTCAAAATCTTGCATAGTTCTACACTAATTGTAGTCAATTCAATATTCGCCATATAATTTGGTATGAAAAAAAATATTCCGCAATCTTGAATTTTTTTTTAACAAAGAATTTCAAAATGGCGTTGATTTTTTAAATTTCTGGTACCAGTTTCCTGTATTGTGATCCCAGGGAGTCCTCAATATCGATTTTGAATGAAATCGGTCAATTAACAGAGAATTTCAAAATGGCGCTGGTTTTTTAAAATTTTGGTACCAGTTTCCGGTTTTGTAATCCCAAGAAGTGATAAATATCGATTTTGAACGAAATCGATCAATTAATAAAGAATTTAAAATGGCGCTGGTTTTTTAAAATTTTGGTATCAGTTTCCTGTTTTGTAATCCCAGGGAGCCCTAAATATCGATTTTGAACCAAATCGGTCAATTAACAAAGAATTACAAAATGGCGCAGATTTTTTAAAAATTTCATATCAGTTTCCTGTTTTGTAACCCCAGGGAGCCCTAAATATTGATTTTGAACGAAATCGCTACAATAACAAAGAATTTCAAATTAGTGCTGAATTTTTTAAATTTTGGTACCAGTTTCCTGTTTTGCAATCCCATGGAGTCCTAAATATCGATTTTGAACGAAATCGGTAAATTAACAGAGAATTTCAAAATGGCGCTGGTTTTTAAAATTTTGGTACCAGTTTCCTATTTTGTGATCCCAGGGAGTCCTAAATATCGATTTTGAACGAAATCGGTCAATTAACAAAGAATTTCAAAATGGCGCTGGTTTTTTTTTATTTTGGTAACAGTTTCCTGTTTTGTATCCCCAGGGAGTCCTAAATATCGATTTTGAACGAAAGTGGTCAATTAACAAAGAATTTCAAAATAGCGCTGATTTTTTTTAAATTTTGATACCAGTTTCCTGTTCTGTGATCACAGAGAGCCCTAAATATCGATTTTGAACGAAATTGGTCAGTTAACAAAGAATTTCAAAATGGCGCTGGTTTTTTTTATTTTGGTAACAGTTTCCTGCTTTGTATCCCCAGGGAGTCCTAAATATCGATTTTGAACGAAATCGGTCAATTAACAAAGAATTTCAAAATGGCGCTGATTTTTTTAAAACTTTGATACCAGTTTCCTGTTCTGTAATCACAGGGAGCCCTAAATATCGATTTTGAACGAAATCGGTCAATTAACAAAGAATTTCAAAATGGCGCTGATTTTTTAAAACTCTGTTAAGAGTTTCCTGTTTTGTAATTCCAGGGAGCCTCATCGTGGGTAAAATGGAACCGTATCAAAATCTTGCTTAATTCTATACTTGCAGTCTCTTCAATATTCGCCATATAAATTGGTATGAAAAAAAAAATTCCGCCATCTTGAATTATTTTTCATTTCGCTAAATAGACCTCCTCGTCCAGATCATCTCTTGCCACGAAACCATACTTCCATCTCTCATACTCTCCGAGATAGACACTAACGAAATTTGTATGGCAGCCATCTTGAATCCACCATTTTTGAGTTTTTTTTAAACTCATCGCCAATTGGATGAGGTTTCGAGTGACATTTGTTCGAGCACCCCCCACCTACCTTCAATACCCTGGCCGTGCCCTTAACCCGTCTCCGAAATCCTCAATCATCAGCTGTCTCCATATTTTTCTTCAAGTTATATTTTCTGACTTCCATACGAAGCCAGCAGTGAAAAAAAATTTTTCATACAAAATTTTACAGGAGGAAGTTTTTAGGGAAAATCTCGAAAACTACCCCGAATGTGGCAACACTGTTATAATTTCTCGATACTGCCCGTCGAGTTACACAATCGATCCATACATGTCAACTTTCCCAAATGTTGCCAACCGCCTCTAAGACGTGATCGAAATTTTCAAAATCACAAAAGGAATACAAAATGGCCGCCACCTCGTTTCACAGAATCATTTGACATAGCTTTATAATTTTCCTGTGAACTACAGGATACACCGCTCCTGACGACGTTTCAATTGTTCATCTCGCTCGCACCCAGCCGACATGATAGCCCCTGAAAAAAGACCATGTCGAAAATCACTTTTTCTTTGATAAATTCCAGTGTTGCCAGACCTCGGCGACGAAAGTAACCAAATGTCATTTGTACAAGTGCGACACGTGGTTGCTCGTACTCGATTTTTGCAAAAAATACGTATTTCGATTTTTTAATTTTTAGGGTAAATCTTGAAATTTTCCCTAGAAATGGGGTAATTTTTTTTCCCCAATCCATACCTCGAGTCAGTACACACGACCTCCCCGTAGAAGTCGAAACGCTCCGACGTTGCCAACTGCGAGAAATTTGCATTATAAAATTGCGTTTTTTCGTAACTCATACCGAACGGCCGCCGTGACAGCCGCCATCTTGAATTTTTAAAAACCACCCCCATTCTGTCAAAATACAGGATAGTTGTAGGCGGAAATAGAAAAAAATATTATGCTCGACCTCGCCGTTTCGGATCTGTGGCGCCGCGGTTCGAGGTCGAAAAATCAAAAATTTTAAAACACTACAGCTCGGCCGCCATCTTGTTTTCCCAATTTTTTCCACTTTTTCTATAGATCTTTTCCTAATTTCTTCAATCACTGCGAGTTGTAACGAAATCGGTTGGAAAACAAAAGAGTTACAAGAATCACGTCGGCCGCCATCTTGTTTTTCCGAAATGTCATAATTTTTCCCTACTCGACTCCCGCACTCGTACACATCTCTCATACATCATTGTATCATTTTCTGTCTCTTTCTAGGAGAACAATTATGTCAATGAGTGAGTCAGTCAGTGAGTGGTAATCGAGCTATATATATTATAATAACTAGTTTTTCGCTCTGTGCGTGAGCTGCTAAAGCAGCTCACGGGTTGTGATTAAAAAAAAATACAAAATGGCGCTGATTTTTTAATACTTTGGTATCAGTTTTCTGTTTTGTAATCCCAGGGATCCTCAGATATCGATTTTGAACAAAATCGGTCAATTAAAAAAGAATTACAAAATGGCGCAGATTTTTTTAAAATTTCACATCAGTTTCCTGTATTGTATTCCCAGGGAGTCCTAAATATCAATTTTGAACTAAATTGGTCAATTCCCAAAGAATTTCAAAATAACGCTGATTTTTAAAACTTTGGTATCAGTTTCCTGTTTTGTAATCCCAGGAAGCCCTAATTAAGGATTTTGAGCGAAATCGCTACAATAACAAAGGATTTAAAAAAGCGCTTTTTTTTTTCAATTTTGGTATCAGTTTTCTGTTTTGAAATCCCAGGGAGTCCTAAACATCGATTTTGAACGAAATCGGTCAATTAACAAAGAATTTCAAAATGGCGCTGATTTTTTCAAACTTTGGTATCGGTTTCCTGTTTTGTAATCCCAGGGATCCTCAGATATCGATTTTGAACTAAATCTGTAAATTAACAAAGATTTTCAAAATGGCGCTGATTTTTTAAAACTTTTGTATCAGTTTCCTGTTTTTTAATCCCAGGGATCCTCAGATATCGATTTTGAACGAAATCTGTCAATTAACAAAGAATTTCAAAATGGCGCTGGTTTTGTAAAATTTTGGTACCAGTTTCCTGTCTTGTAATCCCATGGAGTACTAAATATCGATTTTGAACGAAATCTGTCAATTAACAAAGAATTTCAAAATAGTGCTGGTTTTTTTTAATTTTGGTAACAGTTTACTGTTGAGTAACCCCATGGAGTCCTAAATATCGATTTTGAACGAAATCGGTCAATTAACAAAGAATTCCAAAATGGCGCAGAATTTTTAAAATGTTGGTATCAGTTTCCTGTTTTGTAATCCCAGGGAGCCCCAAATATCGATTTTGAACGAAATCGGTCAATTATTAAAGAATTTCAAAATGGCGCTGATTTTTAAAAACTTTGTTATCAGCTTCCTGTTTAGTAATCCCAGGGAGCCCCGTCGTGGGTAAAACGCAACCGTATCAAAATCTTGCATAGTTCTACACTAATTGTAGTCAATTCAATATTCGCCATATAATTTGGTATGAAAAAAAATATTCCGCCATCTTCCCCCCCCCCCAAACCCCCGTCGTGGGTAAAACGGAACCGTATACAATTCTTGCAAAGTGCTACACTTGCAGTCTCTTTAATATTCGCCATATAATTTCGTATGAAAAAAAAAAACCGCCATCTTGAATGTTTTATCATTTCGCTAAATAGACTTCCTCGTCCTGATCATCTCTTGCCAAGAAACCACACTTCCAGCTCTCATACTCTCCGAGATAGACACTAACGAAATTTGTATGGCAGCCATCTTGTATCCACCATTTTTGAATTTTTTTTAAACTCACCGCCAATTGGACGAGGTTTCGAGTGACATTTGTTCGAGCAACCCCCGCCTATCTTCAATACCTTGGCCGAGCTCTTCACCCGTCTCCGAATCCTCAATCATCAGGTGTCTCCATATTTTTCTTCACGTTATATTTTCTGACTTCCATACGAAGCCATAAGTGGAAAAAAAAATTTTCATACAAAATTTTACAGGAGGAAGTTTTTAGGGAAAATCTCGAAAACTACCCCGAATGTGGCAACACTGTTTTGATTTCTCGATACTGCCCGTCGAGTTACACAATCGATCCATACATGTCAACTTTCCCAAATGTTGCCAACCGCCTCTAAGACGTGATTGAAATTTTCAAAAACACAAAAGAATACAAAATGGCCGCCGCCTCGTTTCACAGAATTTTTTGGCACAGTTTTATAATTTTCCTGTGAACTACAGGATACGCCGCTCCTGACGACGTTTCAATTGTTCATCTCGCTCGCACCCAGCCGACATGATAGCCCCTGAAAAAAGACCATGTCGAAAATCACTTTTTCTTTGATAAATTCCAGTGTTGCCAGACCTCGGCGACGAAATTACCCAAATGTCATTTGTACAAGTGAGACACGTGGTTGCTCGTACTCGATTTTTCCAAAAAATGCGTATTTCGATTTTTTTATTTTTGGGGTAAATCTTGAAATTTTCCCGAGAAATGGGGTAATTTTTTTTCCCCGATCCATACCTCGAGTCTGTACACACAATCTCCCCGTAGAAGTCGAACCGCTCCGACGTTGCCAACTGCGAGAAATTTGAATTTTAAAATTGCGTTTTTTCGTAACTCAAGCCGAACGGCCGCCGTGACAGCCGCCATCTTGAATTTTTAAAAGCCACTCCCATTCTGTCAAAATACAGGATAATTGTGGGCGGAAATAGAAAAAAAAATTATTCGCGACTACGCCGTTTCGGATCTGTGGCGCCGCGGTTCGAGGTCGAAAAATCAAAAATTTTAAAACACTACAGCTCGGCCGCCATCTTGTTTTTCCAATTTTTTCCACTTTTTCTCTAGATCGTTTCCTAATTTCTTCCATCACTGCGAATTGCAACGAAATCGGTCGGAAAACAAAAGAGTTACAAGAATCACGTCAGCCGCCATCTTGTTTTTCCGAAATGTCATAATTTTTCCCTACTCGACTCCCGCACTCGAACACATTTCCCATACATCAATGTATCGTTTTCTGTCTCTTTCTAGGAGAACAATTATGTCAATGAGTGAGTGAGTCAGTGAGTGGTAATCGAGCTATATATAGTATAACTAGTTTTTCGCTCTGTGCGTGAGCTGCTAAAGCAGCTCACGGTTTGTGATTGAAAAAAAAAAAATGGCGCTGTTTTTTTTAAATTTTGATACCAGTTTCCTGTTCTGTAATCACAGGGAGCCCTAAATATCGATTTTGAACGAAATCGGTCAATTAACAAAGAATTTCAAAATGGCGCTGGTTTTTTTTATTTTTGTAACAGTTTCCTGTTTTGTATCCCCAGGGAGTCCTAAATATCGATTTTGAACGAAATCGGTCAATTAACAAAGAATTCCAAAATGGCGCAGAATTTTTAAAATTTTGGTATCAGTTTCCTGTTTTGTAATCCCAGGGAGCCCCAAATATCGAATTTGAACGAAATCGGTCCATTATTAAAGAATTTCAAAATGGCGCTGATTTTTAAAAACTTTGTTATCAGCTTCCTATTTAGTAATCCCAGGGAACCCCGTAGTGGGTAAAACGCAACCGTGTCAAAATCTTGCATAGTTCTACACTAATTGTAGTCAATTCAATATTCGCCATATAATTTGGTATGAAAAAAAATATTCCGCAATCTTGAATTTTTTTTTAACAAAGAATTTCAAAATGGCGTTGATTTTTTAAATTTCTGGTACCAGTTTCCTGTATTGTGATCCCAGGGAGTCCTCAATATCGATTTTGAATGAAATCGGTCAATTAACAGAGAATTTCAAAATGGCGCTGGTTTTTTAAAATTTTGGTACCAGTTTCCGGTTTTGTAATCCCAAGAAGTGATAAATATCGATTTTGAACGAAATCGATCAATTAATAAAGAATTTAAAATGGCGCTGGTTTTTTAAAATTTTGGTATCAGTTTCCTGTTTTGTAATCCCAGGGAGCCCTAAATATCGATTTTGAACCAAATCGGTCAATTAACAAAGAATTACAAAATGGCGCAGATTTTTTAAAAATTTCATATCAGTTTCCTGTTTTGTAACCCCAGGGAGCCCTAAATATTGATTTTGAACGAAATCGCTACAATAACAAAGAATTTCAAATTAGTGCTGAATTTTTTAAATTTTGGTACCAGTTTCCTGTTTTGCAATCCCATGGAGTCCTAAATATCGATTTTGAACGAAATCGGTAAATTAACAGAGAATTTCAAAATGGCGCTGGTTTTTAAAATTTTGGTACCAGTTTCCTATTTTGTGATCCCAGGGAGTCCTAAATATCGATTTTGAACGAAATCGGTCAATTAACAAAGAATTTCAAAATGGCGCTGGTTTTTTTTTATTTTGGTAACAGTTTCCTGTTTTGTATCCCCAGGGAGTCCTAAATATCGATTTTGAACGAAAGTGGTCAATTAACAAAGAATTTCAAAATAGCGCTGATTTTTTTTAAATTTTGATACCAGTTTCCTGTTCTGTGATCACAGAGAGCCCTAAATATCGATTTTGAACGAAATTGGTCAGTTAACAAAGAATTTCAAAATGGCGCTGGTTTTTTTTATTTTGGTAACAGTTTCCTGCTTTGTATCCCCAGGGAGTCCTAAATATCGATTTTGAACGAAATCGGTCAATTAACAAAGAATTTCAAAATGGCGCTGATTTTTTTAAAACTTTGATACCAGTTTCCTGTTCTGTAATCACAGGGAGCCCTAAATATCGATTTTGAACGAAATCGGTCAATTAACAAAGAATTTCAAAATGGCGCTGATTTTTTAAAACTCTGTTAAGAGTTTCCTGTTTTGTAATTCCAGGGAGCCTCATCGTGGGTAAAATGGAACCGTATCAAAATCTTGCTTAATTCTATACTTGCAGTCTCTTCAATATTCGCCATATAAATTGGTATGAAAAAAAAAATTCCGCCATCTTGAATTATTTTTCATTTCGCTAAATAGACCTCCTCGTCCAGATCATCTCTTGCCACGAAACCATACTTCCATCTCTCATACTCTCCGAGATAGACACTAACGAAATTTGTATGGCAGCCATCTTGAATCCACCATTTTTGAGTTTTTTTTAAACTCATCGCCAATTGGATGAGGTTTCGAGTGACATTTGTTCGAGCACCCCCCACCTACCTTCAATACCCTGGCCGTGCCCTTAACCCGTCTCCGAAATCCTCAATCATCAGCTGTCTCCATATTTTTCTTCAAGTTATATTTTCTGACTTCCATACGAAGCCAGCAGTGAAAAAAAATTTTTCATACAAAATTTTACAGGAGGAAGTTTTTAGGGAAAATCTCGAAAACTACCCCGAATGTGGCAACACTGTTATAATTTCTCGATACTGCCCGTCGAGTTACACAATCGATCCATACATGTCAACTTTCCCAAATGTTGCCAACCGCCTCTAAGACGTGATCGAAATTTTCAAAATCACAAAAGGAATACAAAATGGCCGCCACCTCGTTTCACAGAATCATTTGACATAGCTTTATAATTTTCCTGTGAACTACAGGATACACCGCTCCTGACGACGTTTCAATTGTTCATCTCGCTCGCACCCAGCCGACATGATAGCCCCTGAAAAAAGACCATGTCGAAAATCACTTTTTCTTTGATAAATTCCAGTGTTGCCAGACCTCGGCGACGAAAGTAACCAAATGTCATTTGTACAAGTGCGACACGTGGTTGCTCGTACTCGATTTTTGCAAAAAATACGTATTTCGATTTTTTAATTTTTAGGGTAAATCTTGAAATTTTCCCTAGAAATGGGGTAATTTTTTTTCCCCAATCCATACCTCGAGTCAGTACACACGACCTCCCCGTAGAAGTCGAAACGCTCCGACGTTGCCAACTGCGAGAAATTTGCATTATAAAATTGCGTTTTTTCGTAACTCATACCGAACGGCCGCCGTGACAGCCGCCATCTTGAATTTTTAAAAACCACCCCCATTCTGTCAAAATACAGGATAGTTGTAGGCGGAAATAGAAAAAAATATTATGCTCGACCTCGCCGTTTCGGATCTGTGGCGCCGCGGTTCGAGGTCGAAAAATCAAAAATTTTAAAACACTACAGCTCGGCCGCCATATTGTTTTCCCAATTTTTTCCACTTTTTCTATAGATCTTTTCCTAATTTCTTCAATCATTGCGAATTGTAACGAAATCGGTTGGAAAACAAAAGAGTTACAAGAATCACGTCGGCCGCCATCTTGTTTTTCCGAAATGTCATAATTTTTCCCTACTCGACTCCCGCACTCGTACACATCTCTCATACATCATTGTATCATTTTCTGTCTCTTTCTAGGAGAACAATTATGTCAATGAGTGAGTCAGTCAGTGAGTGGTAATCGAGCTATATATATTATAATAATAACTAGTTTTTCGCTCTGTGCGTGAGCTGCTAAAGCAGCTCACGGGTTGTGATTAAAAAAAAATACAAAATGGCGCTGATTTTTTAATACTTTGGTATCAGTTTTCTGTTTTGTAATCCCAGGGATCCTCAGATATCGATTTTGAACAAAATCGGTCAATTAAAAAAGAATTACAAAATGGCGCAGATTTTTTTAAAATTTCACATCAGTTTCCTGTATTGTATTCCCAGGGAGTCCTAAATATCAATTTTGAACTAAATTGGTCAATTCCCAAAGAATTTCAAAATAACGCTGATTTTTAAAACTTTGGTATCAGTTTCCTGTTTTGTAATCCCAGGAAGCCCTAATTAAGGATTTTGAGCGAAATCGCTACAATAACAAAGGATTTAAAAAAGCGCTTTTTTTTTTCAATTTTGGTATCAGTTTTCTGTTTTGAAATCCCAGGGAGTCCTAAACATCGATTTTGAACGAAATCGGTCAATTAACAAAGAATTTCAAAATGGCGCTGATTTTTTCAAACTTTGGTATCGGTTTCCTGTTTTGTAATCCCAGGGATCCTCAGATATCGATTTTGAACTAAATCTGTAAATTAACAAAGATTTTCAAAATGGCGCTGATTTTTTAAAACTTTTGTATCAGTTTCCTGTTTTTTAATCCCAGGGATCCTCAGATATCGATTTTGAACGAAATCTGTCAATTAACAAAGAATTTCAAAATGGCGCTGGTTTTGTAAAATTTTGGTACCAGTTTCCTGTCTTGTAATCCCATGGAGTACTAAATATCGATTTTGAACGAAATCTGTCAATTAACAAAGAATTTCAAAATAGTGCTGGTTTTTTTTAATTTTGGTAACAGTTTACTGTTGAGTAACCCCATGGAGTCCTAAATATCGATTTTGAACGAAATCGGTCAATTAACAAAGAATTCCAAAATGGCGCAGAATTTTTAAAATGTTGGTATCAGTTTCCTGTTTTGTAATCCCAGGGAGCCCCAAATATCGATTTTGAACGAAATCGGTCAATTATTAAAGAATTTCAAAATGGCGCTGATTTTTAAAAACTTTGTTATCAGCTTCCTGTTTAGTAATCCCAGGGAGCCCCGTCGTGGGTAAAACGCAACCGTATCAAAATCTTGCATAGTTCTACACTAATTGTAGTCAATTCAATATTCGCCATATAATTTGGTATGAAAAAAAATATTCCGCCATCTTCCCCCCCCCCCAAACCCCCGTCGTGGGTAAAACGGAACCGTATACAATTCTTGCAAAGTGCTACACTTGCAGTCTCTTTAATATTCGCCATATAATTTCGTATGAAAAAAAAAAACCGCCATCTTGAATGTTTTATCATTTCGCTAAATAGACTTCCTCGTCCTGATCATCTCTTGCCAAGAAACCACACTTCCAGCTCTCATACTCTCCGAGATAGACACTAACGAAATTTGTATGGCAGCCATCTTGTATCCACCATTTTTGAATTTTTTTTAAACTCACCGCCAATTGGACGAGGTTTCGAGTGACATTTGTTCGAGCAACCCCCGCCTATCTTCAATACCTTGGCCGAGCTCTTCACCCGTCTCCGAATCCTCAATCATCAGGTGTCTCCATATTTTTCTTCACGTTATATTTTCTGACTTCCATACGAAGCCATAAGTGGAAAAAAAAATTTTCATACAAAATTTTACAGGAGGAAGTTTTTAGGGAAAATCTCGAAAACTACCCCGAATGTGGCAACACTGTTTTGATTTCTCGATACTGCCCGTCGAGTTACACAATCGATCCATACATGTCAACTTTCCCAAATGTTGCCAACCGCCTCTAAGACGTGATTGAAATTTTCAAAAACACAAAAGAATACAAAATGGCCGCCGCCTCGTTTCACAGAATTTTTTGGCACAGTTTTATAATTTTCCTGTGAACTACAGGATACGCCGCTCCTGACGACGTTTCAATTGTTCATCTCGCTCGCACCCAGCCGACATGATAGCCCCTGAAAAAAGACCATGTCGAAAATCACTTTTTCTTTGATAAATTCCAGTGTTGCCAGACCTCGGCGACGAAATTACCCAAATGTCATTTGTACAAGTGAGACACGTGGTTGCTCGTACTCGATTTTTCCAAAAAATGCGTATTTCGATTTTTTTATTTTTGGGGTAAATCTTGAAATTTTCCCGAGAAATGGGGTAATTTTTTTTCCCCGATCCATACCTCGAGTCTGTACACACAATCTCCCCGTAGAAGTCGAACCGCTCCGACGTTGCCAACTGCGAGAAATTTGAATTTTAAAATTGCGTTTTTTCGTAACTCAAGCCGAACGGCCGCCGTGACAGCCGCCATCTTGAATTTTTAAAAGCCACTCCCATTCTGTCAAAATACAGGATAATTGTGGGCGGAAATAGAAAAAAAAATTATTCGCGACTACGCCGTTTCGGATCTGTGGCGCCGCGGTTCGAGGTCGAAAAATCAAAAATTTTAAAACACTACAGCTCGGCCGCCATCTTGTTTTTCCAATTTTTTCCACTTTTTCTCTAGATCGTTTCCTAATTTCTTCCATCACTGCGAATTGCAACGAAATCGGTCGGAAAACAAAAGAGTTACAAGAATCACGTCAGCCGCCATCTTGTTTTTCCGAAATGTCATAATTTTTCCCTACTCGACTCCCGCACTCGAACACATTTCCCATACATCAATGTATCGTTTTCTGTCTCTTTCTAGGAGAACAATTATGTCAATGAGTGAGTGAGTCAGTGAGTGGTAATCGAGCTATATATAGTATAACTAGTTTTTCGCTCTGTGCGTGAGCTGCTAAAGCAGCTCACGGTTTGTGATTGAAAAAAAAAAATGGCGCTGTTTTTTTTAAATTTTGATACCAGTTTCCTGTTCTGTAATCACAGGGAGCCCTAAATATCGATTTTGAACGAAATCGGTCAATTAACAAAGAATTTCAAAATGGCGCTGGTTTTTTTTATTTTTGTAACAGTTTCCTGTTTTGTATCCCCAGGGAGTCCTAAATATCGATTTTGAACGAAATCGGTCAATTAACAAAGAATTCCAAAATGGCGCAGAATTTTTAAAATTTTGGTATCAGTTTCCTGTTTTGTAATCCCAGGGAGCCCCAAATATCGAATTTGAACGAAATCGGTCCATTATTAAAGAATTTCAAAATGGCGCTGATTTTTAAAAACTTTGTTATCAGCTTCCTATTTAGTAATCCCAGGGAACCCCGTAGTGGGTAAAACGCAACCGTGTCAAAATCTTGCATAGTTCTACACTAATTGTAGTCAATTCAATATTCGCCATATAATTTGGTATGAAAAAAAATATTCCGCAATCTTGAATTTTTTTTTAACAAAGAATTTCAAAATGGCGTTGATTTTTTAAATTTCTGGTACCAGTTTCCTGTATTGTGATCCCAGGGAGTCCTCAATATCGATTTTGAATGAAATCGGTCAATTAACAGAGAATTTCAAAATGGCGCTGGTTTTTTAAAATTTTGGTACCAGTTTCCGGTTTTGTAATCCCAAGAAGTGATAAATATCGATTTTGAACGAAATCGATCAATTAATAAAGAATTTAAAATG
The DNA here is from genome assembly GCA_964035005.1 of Erebia palarica. Lineage (NCBI taxonomy): Eukaryota > Metazoa > Arthropoda > Insecta > Lepidoptera > Nymphalidae > Erebia > Erebia palarica. Next base: position 31,662,724 of record OZ035984.1, on the reverse strand, counting down.
GCGCTGGTTTTTTAAAATTTTGGTATCAGTTTCCTGTTTTGTAATCCCAGGGAGCCCTAAATATCGATTTTGAACCAAATCGGTCAATTAACAAAGAATTACAAAATGGCGCAGATTTTTTAAAAATTTCATATCAGTTTCCTGTTTTGTAACCCCAGGGAGCCCTAAATATTGATTTTGAACGAAATCGCTACAATAACAAAGAATTTCAAATTAGTGCTGAATTTTTTAAATTTTGGTACCAGTTTCCTGTTTTGCAATCCCATGGAGTCCTAAATATCGATTTTGAACGAAATCGGTAAATTAACAGAGAATTTCAAAATGGCGCTGGTTTTTAAAATTTTGGTACCAGTTTCCTATTTTGTGATCCCAGGGAGTCCTAAATATCGATTTTGAACGAAATCGGTCAATTAACAAAGAATTTCAAAATGGCGCTGGTTTTTTTTTATTTTGGTAACAGTTTCCTGTTTTGTATCCCCAGGGAGTCCTAAATATCGATTTTGAACGAAAGTGGTCAATTAACAAAGAATTTCAAAATAGCGCTGATTTTTTTTAAATTTTGATACCAGTTTCCTGTTCTGTGATCACAGAGAGCCCTAAATATCGATTTTGAACGAAATTGGTCAGTTAACAAAGAATTTCAAAATGGCGCTGGTTTTTTTTATTTTGGTAACAGTTTCCTGCTTTGTATCCCCAGGGAGTCCTAAATATCGATTTTGAACGAAATCGGTCAATTAACAAAGAATTTCAAAATGGCGCTGATTTTTTTAAAACTTTGATACCAGTTTCCTGTTCTGTAATCACAGGGAGCCCTAAATATCGATTTTGAACGAAATCGGTCAATTAACAAAGAATTTCAAAATGGCGCTGATTTTTTAAAACTCTGTTAAGAGTTTCCTGTTTTGTAATTCCAGGGAGCCTCATCGTGGGTAAAATGGAACCGTATCAAAATCTTGCTTAATTCTATACTTGCAGTCTCTTCAATATTCGCCATATAAATTGGTATGAAAAAAAAAATTCCGCCATCTTGAATTATTTTTCATTTCGCTAAATAGACCTCCTCGTCCAGATCATCTCTTGCCACGAAACCATACTTCCATCTCTCATACTCTCCGAGATAGACACTAACGAAATTTGTATGGCAGCCATCTTGAATCCACCATTTTTGAGTTTTTTTTAAACTCATCGCCAATTGGATGAGGTTTCGAGTGACATTTGTTCGAGCACCCCCCACCTACCTTCAATACCCTGGCCGTGCCCTTAACCCGTCTCCGAAATCCTCAATCATCAGCTGTCTCCATATTTTTCTTCAAGTTATATTTTCTGACTTCCATACGAAGCCAGCAGTGAAAAAAAATTTTTCATACAAAATTTTACAGGAGGAAGTTTTTAGGGAAAATCTCGAAAACTACCCCGAATGTGGCAACACTGTTATAATTTCTCGATACTGCCCGTCGAGTTACACAATCGATCCATACATGTCAACTTTCCCAAATGTTGCCAACCGCCTCTAAGACGTGATCGAAATTTTCAAAATCACAAAAGGAATACAAAATGGCCGCCACCTCGTTTCACAGAATCATTTGACATAGCTTTATAATTTTCCTGTGAACTACAGGATACACCGCTCCTGACGACGTTTCAATTGTTCATCTCGCTCGCACCCAGCCGACATGATAGCCCCTGAAAAAAGACCATGTCGAAAATCACTTTTTCTTTGATAAATTCCAGTGTTGCCAGACCTCGGCGACGAAAGTAACCAAATGTCATTTGTACAAGTGCGACACGTGGTTGCTCGTACTCGATTTTTGCAAAAAATACGTATTTCGATTTTTTAATTTTTAGGGTAAATCTTGAAATTTTCCCTAGAAATGGGGTAATTTTTTTTCCCCAATCCATACCTCGAGTCAGTACACACGACCTCCCCGTAGAAGTCGAAACGCTCCGACGTTGCCAACTGCGAGAAATTTGCATTATAAAATTGCGTTTTTTCGTAACTCATACCGAACGGCCGCCGTGACAGCCGCCATCTTGAATTTTTAAAAACCACCCCCATTCTGTCAAAATACAGGATAGTTGTAGGCGGAAATAGAAAAAAATATTATGCTCGACCTCGCCGTTTCGGATCTGTGGCGCCGCGGTTCGAGGTCGAAAAATCAAAAATTTTAAAACACTACAGCTCGGCCGCCATCTTGTTTTCCCAATTTTTTCCACTTTTTCTATAGATCTTTTCCTAATTTCTTCAATCACTGCGAGTTGTAACGAAATCGGTTGGAAAACAAAAGAGTTACAAGAATCACGTCGGCCGCCATCTTGTTTTTCCGAAATGTCATAATTTTTCCCTACTCGACTCCCGCACTCGTACACATCTCTCATACATCATTGTATCATTTTCTGTCTCTTTCTAGGAGAACAATTATGTCAATGAGTGAGTCAGTCAGTGAGTGGTAATCGAGCTATATATATTATAATAATAATAATTGCTGTTCGTTTGTATCGCTAAAACTCGAGAACGGCTGAGCCGATTTAGCTGATTTTGGTTTTGAAATGTTTGTCGTAGTCCAGGGAAGGTTTAAACGGTGAGACAATATGGAAAAATTGCGAGGAAGATAGGGCAGGACAACGTCTGCCGGGCCCACTAGTATGTATATAAAAATCAATTGCTGTTCGTTTGTCTCGCTAAACCTCGAAAACGGCTGGGCGAATTTAGCTGATTTTGGTTTTGAAATGTTTGTCGTAGTCCAGTACGGTTACTCCGAGTTTGATCGAATTTGAAATACGTCTCACTAAAGTGAGGCGAGAGTGAGCTCCTCCATACATCTACAGCCAGCGCTCCAAGCGGCAACATGGTGAACAAAAAGTCACCGAGTCATTCCCACTCCAAGTGAAATTCGATGAGAAAGATCGAGTCTTTAACTCACCAAACGTACAAAAAATACGTTATGAGTAATGTCATTTGCTATTTTGGCACTCCGAGTGTTACTTTTTACACAGATTGACATCTCAAAGTGCGAGAATGACGTCATTTTCACACTCGATAGCGGATTCATAACTCACCGAAAATATTCCAGTGATAAACTATTATATTGGGACTCGATTATGACTGCGAGGCTTTATTTTGCTTGGAAAAAGATAATGGACGCTGCGGAATGACCGACGTGAAGACAGGCGTGATAAGGCTCAAGTTAACCGCGTCTCAGACAAAAAATTTCGTTCAGCTATATCGGCTCACGAAGAGAGCTTTTATTTATTTGTGCAAAATGTTGAGGGTAAACAGTGACCTCAAAGGCTCGCAAAGAGTATCGCTGGAGACGAAGGTACGTATGACAATTCATTTGGAAAGTATTGTTAATTCCACATAGTATTTAGGTTATATTTATTGTAGCAGCCCCAAGAACTATGTATTTATTTTATTAGTAACTCTAAGTCGCTGTATTAACAACGCAACGTACCTACTTATCTACTAAACGTAGAGCTATGCATTTACCTACCTACATTTGTACTAAAATACAAAGGTTCATACACACTTAAATACCTACCTAAAACATATTTCTGTCAAATTACAGCTGCTTAGTGCACTGCTTTTTTATGCCAATGGCGATTATCAGAGGATGGTTTGTGAGGCCTGTCATCTTGGACAGCAAACTGAGCAAATATGTGCATGAAGTCACAGAGGCACTTAACCATCCTAATGTGGTTAGGAAATATGTATATAAAAAAAACTAGATGATTCCCGCGACTGTGTGGATTAAGATTTTTGATTCCCGCAGGTACTCTTTAATTTTCCAGGATAAAAAGTAGCCTATGTCCATCCCCAGGATACAGGTAGACTGGTGGGAGGCTTCGGCCGTGGCTAGTTACCACCCTTCCGGCAAAGACGTGCCGCCAAGCAATTTAGCGTTCCGGTACGATGCCGTGTAGAAACCGAATAGGGCTATGGGTTTAATATAACTGACATGCCCCTAACAGGTTAGCCTGCTACCATCTTAGAGTGCATCATTACTTACCATCAGGTGAGATTGCAGTCAAGGGCTAACTTGTAGTGAATAAAAAAAACAATCTACTCCTGTACCAAATTTCATCAAAATCGGTTGAGTAGATGGGTTGTGAAAGCATAGCAGACACACACACTTTCGCATTTATAATATTAGTATGGATTATAGTGTTATAATCATATACTTCCCTCTCCCCTGAAAATAAGCATAAAGCTTGTGCTAGAAATAGGTACAACAATAGACCTGCGATAGATCTTACAACCATTAACCATTGAGCTATTGGTGGTTACTTCATGATTAAATGTTACAGGCTGTGGATGTTGACTGCCACATCATTAACATCAACCCAAGATACCCAGTATGATTCCACAATCAGTTCATCTTTAAGCTAAAGTTAAAACTCCAATTTTGAAACTGAAATGCCTGCATGTAAATCAGGCAATACTATCTTTTAGGTATGATATTTTACATTAATTTTCTTTAGCAAACCAAATAATTGAGGCCAATTCTGTTGTACACAGGGTTTGAAGCTAGGGTAGGCATTAGTTAGAATACCTATTTATTGACTGTCATGATGAAAAATGAGCATTGATGTATTTCAATATGGGTAAGCAGTGCTTTTGTGCCTCTATGAACTGCACGCCACTGGTTGTACACCATAACTAAATTTAAATGACAGCTCTATTTAAGTTGCTATCCCTTTTACATTATATTTATTTTTCTTGTGGAATTGACTGGCAATAGATTTAAAGCTGTCATTTTAATTTAGATATTGTGTTAAACAGAATTGGCCACAATATCTAACGGGCTAATTTACATAATTTAAGGGAAAAAAAACACACTGATACTCATAAAATTGTTTACTGGAATCCTACACATCTGCCTCTAGTTTGTCTGTTGTGTATATTAATTTTTTTTTAACAAAAATGTGTTAATTATTTATTAAATTTGAATATTTCAGAATTCCAATGGAACAGCCCACGGATAACAACTCTGATGTAACAAGTGAAGTGAACAATCCTCTCATCGCATCTTTTGTGGATCAAACAAGGCTGCTGACAATTGCCCAACAAAAGAGACAGATTAATCAATACATATTTCAACTAAAATATATTTGTATGATTACCTTTTCAACCTTTTCAATTTATTTTACAAACACAACACAATATTAAAACAAAATGAGTAGACACATTTGGCTAACTAATCAATGATTATTCTGGCCCAATGCCGATAGACTATTGAGGACTTGTGCCCAATTACATTAAGCACTTTGGTGCTAACTTCCGAGACAGTGGGGTCTCCGCATTTCCAGTTGCACTGAGTGCCCGAACTGCTGCAGTGTTCTCAGTGCGGGCACCTTTTTTTAAATCTTTGTAAGTCTGCAAATAAAAATATAATATTATTATGTACCTGCAACTTTCTTGTGGATAAAATTAGTATATATCAACAGTGGCATGCACAGGGTTTGAAACTAGAGTAGGCATTAGTAGGTCAGAATACCTATTTACTAGCTGTTTTGATGATAAATACATATTGACTTATATCCATTTGGGTAGCAGTACTTTTATGCCTCTATGAACTGCATGCCACTGTATATCATTTTATTTTGTGTATATTGTAGTTTACTTGAGTTTAAGTACTGTAATATGTCGTGATCTTACCCGCTTTCAGTGTTCGACAGTCCTGTCTGGCCCATGCTCTTTTAGGATATCTTTAGGTATTTGCCACTGGAAGTCCGCCCTTTTGGCGCTTATCAGTCCTGTGAACTCACCACAGTGGCTTGGTGGTCGTATGGCGACTAAGATGTTTATTTGTTGCTTCTTGATCTAAATGAAGAGAATAATAGTTGATTATGGCGATAAAAATAGACGAACACGTTTGAATAAATATGAAATATTAATTTAATATCAATAATAGGTAAACAGAAAGATTTGTCGAGAAAATTAGTTCAGTTTACATTTTGCATTCGCATCTACTTACTTTTAGGCACAGTTTATGTTCGCTTTCCCTCCATGTACAATCAATTATAATTAAAAAACAAGTTAAACCGGTGAATCCGAATACCACTACCCACTACATAGGAGCCGAAACGAAAATTATTAATTGTAAATAAACCAGAGTACATTATGATACTACAGCGCGACCGCGTATCTCTGACAGCTACAGTGAACCGACCGCAATCACCTCTGATTGGATAACACTCTTCCACTATTGGACAAAATCCATTGAAGTAGCAAGAACACCATAAATTTAGCCAATCACAACAATTGATACTGTAACAATGATTGATGTAGTATACCGACCAAAAATGCTGGTCAATATCACGAGCAGTGTTACCAACTCTCGAAAATATTTGTCCCTAAAACATAAGTCAAAAAGCCCCAAATATATTTTTTATACGACTGCCTGAAAAAAGGCGTATATTGTTTTCAGGGTTCATGTATGTATGTATGTATGTACAGCCCCGGATCTAGGGGGGGGCAAGCCGGGGCCCATGCCCCGGGCGGCACCCATACTCAGGGCGGCACCCATACCTCGAGCGGCAAATTCAAACTTGTAAGCTCAACACACACACACACAAATCATCATTAACTTTGACCACTGTGACGTCCAGTACTTTAAGGACAATAAGTTAATGAAATAAATTCTTCTATAAAGAGGAAAGATTTGTCTGTTTGTTTGTAATGGATAAACTCAATAACTACTCGACCGATTTTAAAAATTATTTCACTTATAGATAGCTACTTTATCAGCGAGTGACATCTATCTTTTATTTACAAAAAATTACAGAAAAGTCATTACGAAAATTGCAATGAAATGAATGAAGTCGGAAAAAATCCTCTCATCTGAGTGCTTTCGTGGCGTCCGCTGCGTAAATAGTAAAAGTTACGCGAAAGCAATGTAATGTGGAATTGTTCCCCTCAAAAAGTTCTAACAAAAAGTCCGCGATAGCTTCTTTTAAAGTTTTCTCACAATAACCATTTTTATGATTTTATAATTTACAAAAAAGCTTTACTTTCGAAGGTGTTTTTACTGACATTGTATTAATCCTTATCAAAATAAAATGGTTGGGCATCTCAAGTATTTAATATAAACCAAATACACTCTTTACACCTTAAATATCTTATATAGATAGATAAATATCTTAGAAGATATCATAGAAATAGGGGCGGCCGGCAGGGTGGAGATATCACAGTGCTAATGTAAAACCTGATGTGCTGACTGTTGCCCAATGTCGACTGGCTATTATTGGGTATGAACTATTATGATGATTACACTAGCGGCACGCTATGATGGCCGGTTTGACACATTACAATAGTGATGTGGAATGTCAATTTATTCTCGAACAAAAAACAATTAAGTTTTGTTTTTGTACCTGATTAAATAGGTTTAATAAAACAAAAATGTATATGTTTATTTAATTTATTTGAACGAACTGAATATTTGAACGAAAATGAATATACATACTTTATATGCACACAAGAAACATATGAATACAAAAGATACCAAAAAAGGTGCCACAAAAGGCCATAATTAATCAGATTCGTCCATACTACTATTTTCACTGTCGTCACTGCTATCATCACATACATTAATAATTATATGTTCGTTTTCTATAATATTATCTATTTTCACATCTCTTTCATAATCTTCCCTTATTAATTTAACAGTTCTATTCACAACCTTTTCCCAGTCTCCTTTAGTCACATGTTCACAAGCTTCTTCTAATAATTTTAGCATTTTTTTTGTGGTAAATGGGGGTTCTGTATTGTGTCTTGCAGCATATCCCTTAATTTGAGCCCACACCAACTCAATCGCATTATACTCACAATGGTAAGGCGGTAACCGTATAACTCTGTGCCCATGTTCTAATGCTATTTCGTCAATGACGTATCGGATCTTGGTTGGTTTGTTTTCTTTTAAAAGACGTACTAATTCCGCTTTTAACATATTCATGTTTGCATCTACGCCATTTTTACGAAGCCATGCGACGATATCAGCTTTCTTTTGGGATTGGGCAGGTGGCTTGTCAATTTGCATCGAGTGGTATGGGGCGTTGTCCATAATTATAATAGATGGTTCAGGGAGGCTACACAACATTGAGGTAAACCATTCAGTAAACTTTTCTCCATTCATGTCTTCATGATAGTCTCCAGTGGTTTTTGACGCAAAAGCCATGAGAGAACCTTCGACAAACCCGTTGATGGTTCCGGCGTGACAAATTATAAGTCGCGATCCTTTTCCTACAGGAACTTTGGAAGTAGATGCTGCTGTGTCATCGTTCCAAGAACGGCCTACAGTATGGTTAGCATTAAGCCATGTTTCATCCAAGAACACAACATTTTGCCAATTTTTGATTTCTTTCACTTGCCGTAAAAAAGTATACCTTGCCATCGCTATATCAAATCTTTCCATCAATATTTTGCGTTTGTTACATTTTTTGTATCGAAATCCAATGGTCTTCAAAATCTTCGTTAAAGAACTTTCCCCACCGAAGAATAATCCAGCTTCCTTCAGTGAATGCACCAACTTTTTTCTTGTTGGATACTCCTTCTGTAAATAGTAGCCGTAAACATGTCTTCGGATAGCATCGGCATCAAAGCTATCGATGCCTACGACTGGTTTTGCTCGTTTTCTCTTTTTTGGTGTGTGAAGTTTATTTTCTTCTGTGCCAGTCTCGCCATATTTTTTTTTAGTTATCCGTCTAACAGTTCGTTGTCCAATATTAAGCGCATCAGCTACGCGTTCAACCACTGACGTTATAGGTAAAATTGGCCCTCCATTTTGAGCTTCACGATCGAAATAGTTACGAAGGCGTATTACGAACTCACGTGTCTGACTATTTAGAACAGTTCTCTGCGTACGTTCGGTCATATCGACGAAATCCACAACAAAGGGCTTGAACAGAGTCCAAATTAACGAGCAAGGGTCAACAGTAATGCAGTATCAATATTTGAAATCCAAAGCCAGGTCAAAACTATATCACAATCGCATTGCACTGACAGTTTATACTTTTCGAAGCAACGTCAATTCGAAACTGCTTTGTTTTGCATTGAGCATTGACGCGAGTTTGCCGGAGGTAGTAGTTGTGCTAGCCAGCGATCCTATGTGACGATCGTATTAGATTCCATTTTTAAAAATTTATTGATATTTTTTTGCGATTTCAGAGGTTTGTCCACATAGTGAAAATTGTTCATATTCACAAGTACATTCACCCCTTAAATGGTGCAAACTGATTTTTCTACACTTGTATACATTTAAGAAATCAATTTAATAAATAAATTTTGAGTCCTAAACCTAAAACTACATTCGATAAAATTTATGAATCTCTGCACATCACTATCGTCAATAAAGTAATACAATTATTTCCTTCAAAGTCGTTATCAATTGATACGGAACTTCATGAGCGGACAAACGTCAAACCGGCCATCATAGCGTGCCGCTAGTTTAGTGCTACACGTGGCAAGCTGGGGCGGAGCGCTAGATAAAATACAGATAAAGAACAATATTTACTTAAAACTGCGAAATATATAAAACATTAAAAACTAAACATTAAATTCAAAAGAATAAAAAAAAATTATTTAATTTTAGTGGCCGCAATTTTTTTTTTATAAAAAAATAAGGTGGTAATTAATAGTACATTACTGCAGCGGCCAGCAAAACAGGCATTGAAGGACGAACGTGTTGTGAAGTTGTGGCCAAGGCTTGTATAGTACTTTTCTCAAATAATGCGCGGAAATTAAAACTAAGTAGTACCTAGACAGAACTTTTTATTTAAAAATATTTTTCTTACAATTTTGGCGGTAACAAGTTTTCTATTACGGCTCTTGCCGCCTCTTGAATTTCAGATGGCGTTAAAGTAAGTTCATCTCACTCATTGTCTTCACTTGAACTCATTTTGTCAAATACATTTCAAAATCAATGACAAAGAACAACGAACAACAATATTTTTTTCCGCGTTATAGCGTTCATTTGTTTTTTTTTTTCAATAAACAGCTTTCTATTTGCAAGCTAGTTCGAAATTTAAATAAAACCTTTGATAAGTTACCTCCTCGGTTGCCATGTCTCGGAGTAAAAGATCGTTCCGTTTTTAGATTAAACGACAGAATTTACTATGTAATTTATTTGGCCGCTAAACCACGACAGATATGGATTTTCATACAACTTTTGCCGGCCGCTGCTCGCATGTATTTGGCCAGTACGGCAAGTTCTATTTATCTCGAAGAAGGTTGTCAAAATAATGCTCAAATTTCCAAGCATGTTTGAGAAAAATATCTATTGAGAAGTTATGAAATCAAATTAGTATGTATGTAGACAACCTGAAGCAAACTACAAGTTTCTATCACTAATAGAAACAGAAAAAAAATTAAGAAAAGTGCTGACGCGAGCACTTCGGCCGCGCGCTGATAAACAAAAGGCAGCTATAACTCAGCAAAAAAATCAATATTTTGATATACCTACGAGGACAAAAATTGTCCGGATAGAAAAAAAAATTGAATTTTAATTAAAAATAAACTGAAAATCAGTTTTTTAAATTAAAAAATAGCACATATAAAAAATGGTAAACATGAGAATCAAAAGTAAAATATAGGCAGGCGGGGGCGGCATTTTTCAGTTTTTGCCCCGCCTCGAAAAAATTGAAGATCCGGGGCTGTGTATGTAAGTATGTATGTATGTATGTATGTATGTGAGTTTGTATATTCCACCATAACTTCTATACGCCTGACCTGATTTTGATAAATGAGGTATCGTTAGAATCCCTAGCTTATTCCGGGTGACATAGGCTAGTAAAATTTTTAAAAAAATTGATGGGGTGACCATGGTCCCGCATTAAAGACTAAAGTTGAAAAAAAAATCGAAAATAAGATTAACTGTATAATCATCATCTAGAAAATGATGAGTAGATTCCAAAAATATATAACGTTATAGTTCAATATCCAGTGATTCACAAACAAATATCATTTAATAAAAATGTGAATAAGACTCCAAAGGCATGCAAATCGCTTCATAAGGAGGTAAACTCCGAAAATAATATAGCAGGGCAGTCGTATTTTTTAATTCGTTAAATTAATTTCACTTGTTTACCGTACATTCAAAATTAAGATTCACAATGAATGATTCAAATTTTCGCTAATAATGAAAATCTTAATTTTGGAATTACGGTTTTCTTATTGATCGTAAGAAAAAATTACAATAAACATTATTTTTAGAAAATTAAATATTGAACAAGTAACTTCAAAAAATTATAATAACTATACAACCAATATTTTGTTTGACTTGTTATTCATTCAACTCCGCATTCTTAATAATAAGAATCGGTAGTAGATGATAGATCTAAGAAATAAAAAATAGGTAAAAAATATAAGAAGCCAAAAAATCCCTAAAAATATAAGGGCCCTAAAAGAAGCCCTTCGCATTTGTTTACGCCCTAAATTTGGGGCCAAAAGCCCTAAGTTGGGAACCATGATCCCGTGGATAGATAAAACACAGACTTAAGATTAAAATAATGACTGACATAGAGTAGACATGAATTTTGAAATATTGTGGCATTTTACATCTTACATCCATGATTTTCTTATAATGGCAACAATTGAGAGGACAAGTCTCTCTGCCTCGGACTGCAACAGTCAAGTGTGGTCTGGCGGTACTGGCTGCTATTTTCCCTCGTAGTACGTACGTCCGATATCCCACTCCTTGAAATCACACTTTTCAGCATCGATTTGCATGTTCGCGGGAGATATCTGTCCCCCTGAGGAGACAGATTGGAATTATTTATTATTATTAATAATTAATGTTGTATGCATTTGGTTGGGGTAGGTACCTCGAGGGTACTTAATACTAGTTCCACTGAGTTTTTATTCCCCAGTAGTTCACCTGCGGATAAATAGTTGCATAGAAATACATATAACGGGGATTCAAAGACATAACGTAGGCATCTTGCATTTAATGACAACTAGTGATGAGTAATGAATTTATTAATGTGCTGATTTCTGACAGATTTCTCATATGTCTGGCAACTCTGCGGGCCTATCACACAGCCTATCCTAGCGATCGGCGACTTTGAATGATTTCATTCGAATTATTTGATTATACAAATAATTCGAATGATTTACCAAAATTATTAACTAACATGCTCCACTAATTGATACTAATTTGATTCTATTAATGATAGTTACAAACTTGATTCGAATACTGATTTAGAAATACTGATTTAGATATTGATTACTGATTTAGAAATCGGTACAGTAACAAGGAATTTCAAAATGGCGCTGACTTAAAAAATTTTGGTTACAGTTTCATGTTTTGTAATTTAGCCACCTCCCGGCTAGTTGCCAGGATCCTCAGATATCGATTTTGAACGGAATCAATACCTATGTGAGCACCAGAATATTTTTAGCTGCTAAACATTAAATTTAACTCCCTAAAATAATAAAAAAACTCGCTAAAGTGGCAACACTGGAAACCCCAAGCTTTTTGAATGTTTTGATTAGAGACAATAAAGATTTTGGCATTTATACTTTTTTATGACATTCTACCATAAAGAAACGTACCATAGTGTGCGCAAGGCTGTCAGTGTCAAACTGCCAAAAAACTGTCAAATTACGCAATGAAAAATGCCAAAATGCCGCATGTATCTGTCTCAGTTTTTTGCGAATGTATGAGAGAGACAATTGTTGCGATCGTTTTGTCATACGATTTACTAACTCCGTTTACTCACTTTAATAAAACGTGCCCGTTTGATAAACTCATGGTATGGAAATATTCGCTTACACTTGGCGAGGTGAGCTCTCACGTCGATCAATCGAATTTGCAATGTAAAAACTCGGAGTAACGCTACAGGGAAGGTTTAAACGGTGAGAAAATATGGAAAAAATAGCGAGGAAGATAGGGCAGGATAACGTCTGCCGGGCCCACTAGTAGATTATATAAATATATACGTCACCGTAAGATTATAATCTAACTCGCGAAATTCTAAACTGTCGAAAGATTGTAAACTGTTCAATGTTCTGAGTGCCAATTTTTGAAATATTCATTGTATTTACGTTTTCTTGTCTCTTTCTTGTAGGTTAGGTTAGGGATCGACATAAACAATCAAGTAGGTTTTATCGGGTTGAAATTCCTATCAGATTACAATCTACCGGAAAATAATGCGTTAAATTCTAATCTTTCGACAGTTTAGAATTTCGCGAGTTAGATTATAATCTAACGGTTTTTACAATCTTACGGTGACATATATAAAATAATAAAGCTACTTTAGCTATACCTACGCTATGCGATGCTACGCTATGCTACTGTTTGCTATGCTATGCTGTGCTACGCTATGCTATGCTGCGCAATGCTATGCTATGCTATGCTATGCTAGGCTATGCTATGCTATGCTACACTTTGCCCTGCTATGCTATGCCATGCTATGTTATGCCATGCTATACTATGCTAGTCCACGCTATGCTATGCTATGCTATGCTATGCTGCGCTATGCTATGCTATGCTATGGTAGTCTAGGCTATGCTATGCTATGCTACGGTATCACATGAACGTGTCAATCCTCAACCATACTGTGATGCTATACTGCTCTATGCTATGCTACGGTATGCTATGCTACGCATGTTATGCTATGCTATGGCATGCTATGCTAAGCTATGCATGTTATGCTATGCTATGCTATGCTATGCTATGGTAGGCAAACAAGCATAGCATGTCTCTTGCTCTCTTGTGGTGGCTCTTGTCACCATAGATATTCCTGCGCTCATTGACCCGGCAGGGATTAGTCGGGATGATGGCAAGAGACCTGATGGATTGACGCTGATTCCCTTGGAACGGGGACGGGCGCTAATGTGGGACTCAACATGCGTAGACACATTGGCCCCGTGTCATATCAGGGAGACAGCATCAAGGCTGGGAGCCGCAGCAGAAAAGGCTGAAACCGGCAAGCGGCGGAAGTATGCTTCTCTCAATAGGGAGTTACACATTTGTTCCGTTAGCCGTGGAGACCCTTGGGCCGTGGAGTCTTATTTAAAAAGGGTATTTTAATAATCTATATTTATAGGTTATAAACTTATATCAATTTATAAAAATGTAGTTGTAACTACGCAAGAAGACTCGTTTCGTCGCCCCTTCATTCAGTATCGACCTTCGTATTGCTAAAAGGCCAATAAAAGGGCCTATCGATCTAACTCGATCGAACTACTCTATCGAAAGGTAACTCTTGATCGAAGCCGCGTTGTTCCGTTTCGGCGTGAGTGAAGGTCAAACTAAGAAACCAACAAACAAACACTTTCGCATTTATATGTATGTATTTTCGTATATTAATTCATACTAATATAATAATCATCATACTTCGCAGTATGATTGAGGATTGATTAGTTATTACACGTTCGTGTGATATTTACACGTTCGCGACGACATTTTAAGTTTTTATAGACTTGTACCTGATACACCTTATCGTTGGTCACTTATTATTATAGCTACACTTATTCAAAAGCAAACTTTATACCAAAAAAATGTATTTTCTTTTCGTTTTTGTGCATAATTAATCGAAAAATCATAAAATAAACTTACATAAATATTACAGATATTACAGATTTATAACGTTCTTAGTCCTTAAGGACGAAAATATTCATTTAGATAACATGCTGTAAAGGGCCTTGAGTACATTAAATGCACAATGTATTTAAGGTACTTAATTGGATAAGGATTAATGCTGTATTGCTTAAAATCGCTTCGAAAATAAGCCATTATTTCTCGTAAAAAGTAAAGAATAAAAAATGGTTATTGTGGGTTATCCCTTAGAGATAGACAGAGTTAGATATCGTGGACTTCTTTGTAGACCATTTTAAGGTGTACAATACTGTAGTACATTATTTTGATCTATCTCGTAGGGTTCAGCCAGCGTTTGCAATGTAAAGGCAAAAAGATAATGTGTTTATTTACAACACATACACATTAGAAAACTTTTAAATTATCAGTGTTGCCTACTATATTAAGCATGTATTATACCTATAAACTTTCCTCTTGAATCATTCTATCTATTAAAAAAACCGCATTAAAATCCGATGCGTAGTTTTAAAGATCTAAGCGTACGGACAGACAGCGGGAAGCGACTTTGTTTTATACTATGTAGTGAAGATTGTAATCTGCATAATCGCTTACAGGCAGACAATGGTTAAAGCGCTAACTTGTACAAAGGTTATGCATCGCCTTTCAGCGTGGCAATGCTGCATGTTTGATGGGTACCTTTGGCCCAGGGGCAACCAGGGGTGGTCTTTTTGATTAGAGTTTTATTTTTATTTTTTGTTAGTAGGTATATAGGTATATTGTGTTAGGTAAGGATTTATTTTATAGTCAGTTTAATATTTCGATTATAGCATTTGAATGTATTGCATAGATAAATAAATAAATGTAAGGACTTGTAATTACTTGAACGGATCAAGAAGATATAATGAAACCGCGCACAGCGTTCGTATGACATGAACGGCGTTAGTTAAACGGAAAATATTTCTGTATCGCCCATGGGTGTGAACCGGCATGGCTCATGCGATTTTCTGCGCTTTTTCGCTCCACGATGTTACGTTTTCAATTTTATTTCGTTTTCTTATCGCTGTACATACAAATCATTGCAATTCACTACGAAATCACGTGTAGATTCCTAATATCTTTAATGGGTATAATCTATGTTAGCTCTACAATTATTTAATTCCCATACCCTTTTGTTATAACGACCACTGCATGGAACATTCAGCTCTTGAATTTTCCGGGATAAAAATTAGCCTATGTTCTTCCCAGGATATACTCTTCCTATAACAATTTTTTTCAAAATTAGTTGAACTGATGGGCCGTGAAAGCGTAGCACACAGACCTACGGACAGACACGCATTTATAGTATTAGTATGGATTCATGAAGAATGTTCGATGAAATCTATTTATATATATATTTTTTTAATACTTAGTTATTTCAGAAATATAGCCGGAGATTATACTTATAGGATGTTATAAGTTTGACAGATAGGTATACTAACTTTAGTCATCATGTCTATAGCAGTAACAAAATATTCATCATTATTAACAATTACCACGCTTGCTTCGTTGTCGATTGAAACTCAAATATTATTGTAGCCCGCATTAATTTTAAGCATTATGGTGTTCGAATAATTTTAATGAACTGGGTAATGAAATAATTATTACGAGCAGGTATATTACAATATTCCTTTAAATTGGATATTCAAACTCATCATGAAGTCAGATTATTTATTCGTATTTGATTTTAAATGCAATCAATACAGCGAAAACCTACCGAGAAATTGTTAGGAATAACAGGGTTACCACATCGATGCGTATAATAGTTATTATAAAGTCGAATAAAGACGATGGTTTGCGAATCGAGATTGCGCTCGAGTAATTTGTGCAAAGCAGTAGCTTTGGCGAGGAGAAATGTTTTAACTACGAATAATGGAGGCAAGACGTTTTAAGTCGATGTTCATCTCGCCTTAAGCACAACTCAAGATGGCGCTGGCATAATAAATAGGCGGCACAGTGTTTGTGATTTCGTAAATGAAAACGTTGTAGATGCTCGCAGCAAAAGGGTTGCAAAATTTTAGTGAGCGCAGGTTTTAAGTTTTTCTGTTTATGAACCACCTATAAATACGACAGTGAAAAGAAGCTAATAGCAATAGCTAATAGTATGGCTAATATCACATAGCTATGTTATTTTAATTAGCTTCGTCGTCTACTTCTTTTCCGCACCTAGACGAGTGACGAGTGACGAGACTAGTCGCCCCTTGTATGACTTCTGGTGCAACTTTCCATCGAATCACTCCAGCCAACCGAGCTCCACACAGAAGCCAAGTTATAAAGTCAGTGACACCTTTAGGGGTGTCGCTGGGTAGCTTATGAAGTGGTGCTGAGTAGCCAATGGCTAAAATGATCCGGGGGGGACTGCACTAGGACTCGGGAGTCTCACGTACAATGCATGCTTGTGTTTTTTTACAAAACGTTTAGTTAAATACATATTATCATGAATTTTGGAAAAAAAATAATGATTATTTTCTTCAAATAGAGCAAGTTAGGTCAGTTTACTTCGTTAAACGTAGCTTCGCAGCTAGCGCTCACCGCTTTAAAGGTATAATAAATTTCAAATACTTACACTATCTCAGGTAATATACACGTTCTTTACTTAATCTGGAAATGTGTTTGCTAACACCTTTTTTCCTTAATGCGGCTGACCTGTTTAGAAGGCATGTGCGGAGAAACATAAAATAAAAATATGAGCTACTTTAGACTTTATTAAATAAAGTGTAAAATAGCTTTCAGAGCTATTTTATATTTTAGTTCTCTAAAGTTCATTTTACTCACTACTTCTTACACGACATTAATGATATATCTATCTTTTAATCAAAATACTTAATATTATATAATCCTAATTATTATATAAATGCGAAAGTGTGTCTGCCTGATGTCAGTTTGTTAGCTTTTCACTTGCTGAACCAATGACGAAACCTCATCTTAACGAAATTAAGCCCACAGAAAGCTGGCATCTCGTAGACAGACGTCGTAGGCTTCTGGACTCGGGAAATAATATAATTTATCATAAATAACGGGAGTTCTTACGGGATTTCAAAAAAATCAAGTAGGCTACCGAAAATAAATAATTGTCCTATAGGTACCTAGCGTACAAACAGAGAAAAATTTGTATTTAGTATTAATTTTCTAAATAAGTACTAATTTAATGGTTTTATAAAATCATAATTAAAAAATAAAAGAATTACCATAAAGTATAGACAAGACGATGCCCGCGACTTCGTCCGCGTGGATTGGTGTTTTTTAATTCTCGCGGGAACTCTTCAATTTTCCAGGAGAAAAAGTAGCTTATGTCCTTCCCCGGGATGTAAACTATCTATGTACCAAACTTCATCAAAATCGGTTCAGTAGTTGGGCCGTGAAAGCGTAGCAGACAGACAGACAGATATAAACACTTTCGTATTTATAATATTAGTATGGATAGGGATAGTATGGATTCACTTTATAATATTTAAATATTTTTATAAAATTAAAAACCACAAAACTGTCACCAAACTATGATAAATTTAAGAGTAAAAAACAATTCCAAGGCAGATTTCCTTGTACTTTGAATGTAATAAAAGTGGTACAAAGGAACATTAAGAAGTGTTATTTGATATTATCTGAACAGAGGGATCTCTTCAGCTGCTCACAGAGCGAGTTCATGAAAACTGTTACATTTGTATGGTAAGTTAGTTTCATAGGATAGGTATGTTTTTTGTTGTTAATTAAGTTTATTTTTATCTATTATTATAAAGTATAGGTATATATTTTTTGTCTTAGTCTATCGCATTAGATTATACCTGTAAAGATAGATTTAAGCTGGAAGATAAATAATTAAATAAATTAATATTGCTTACGACAAATCCGTTCAAAACGCCTGCAATTCAATTAGGAGCAAAACGCGGCAACGGTGCGTATTGCATCGTAAACTGTGCTCAATAAGGCGTTATGAGCCGCACTAAAAAATAAAGGTGAACCGAGATACCTGTGACCTGGATGCACTGCGCTGGTTATTTTTATTTTATTTTTCGAGCCGGAACGAGGACACGTCACACGCCTGTCTGGATTTTGGTGAGTTGGTATACCTAGTTTAATTTGATTACAGAGCTGAAGTAGCTTTTTAGTGTAGTTTTACTCACTAGACAGGTTGACTCACTCTTCCAGAGTACAATACTGCAAATTCCAATGATACAATTAAGATAAGTTAATTAGTACCTACAACGTTGGTCAACGGATTTAGTTACTTTGGTGTATTCAATACTTTAAATTAACAATGTTTGTAAACTGAAAACATTTGTATATTTTTGCACACTGTCACTAGCAGCAAATTGTGAATGGGACTATATTGTAAAAAAACCATTATACTTAATATGTTAACACCTAGGGTAGTTACACTTAGTTGTAGGAGAAAGAAAAGTTATAACAACTTTACGAAGAAAACAATGTTCGCCCTATTGCCCTATATGAACGCACTAACGCGTTCATATAGGGCACATAAAAACGAAAGGATATAATAATTCAATATTTATTATTTTTCTCGCACTCTCAGATTGATAAAAAAGCGATAACAGGAAAGATCAGGACAAAGAGAAAAAGTAACATTTTCTCCCGAGCGCTGAGTCGCCCGGAAGAGGCAGTCACTAGTGTTTCCGGTATAGAAAACATTGCCTTCGGCTTTCCTTTATGGCCCTTAATCATATCCTGTTACTGATATTTTGTTGGCACTTCTTAGAAATACTTTTAAAGGGTGTATCTGTGTGCGTAGAAATGACCAGTAACAGCTAGACACAGTTCAGTATGTGTTGCTTTGTGCATCGCTGTAAGAATAATTATTGTTACCGCATTGTTGAGTTTTTTAAGTAAATCTGGTCTGGGCCTGGAGAGAGGTTTCAGCTGTGAGTAGTTACCATCCTACCGGCAAAAGACGTGCCGCCAAGCGATTTAGCGTTCCGGGACGATGCCGTGTAAAAACAGAATAGGGCTATAGGTTTAATATACCTGCCATGCCCCTAACAGGTTAGCCTGCTACCATCTTAGACTGTATTATCACTTACCATCAGGTGAGATCGCAGTCAACGGCTAACTTGTAATGGATAATAAAAAAAAGTATATGATCATCTAGTGCCTCTAGCTATGGGTAAAACCTTCAAAGGCAAAGCAACGCAGACAGTTCAAGTTAGAAACAATAACAATAATTTTGAACAACTTTCCAGCATTACTAAATGTGTTTTTCCACTGACATACGTACGACTGTTTTGTATTTTTCTATGAACATAATATCATACCTTGAACATAATATCGTTTCTTGAACGACTTAATTGCTATATCGTCGGTGATGCTGTTATGAATTTCGAGTTTTTCAGGGTGACGATTTTGTAATATATATAAATAAAATAGGGGTTGAAAGTTTGTATGAAAGTCCGTCGTTTTTTCAAGTTATAGGTATGAAACTTGATATTTGGGCTACCGATTTAAAATGAATAAATACGTGTTTCGCTATTTTTGAAATTTCTACCCTCAAAAGGCTGAAATAGGGAATGAAAATCTGTATGAAAGTCCTTTATTTTACAAGATATTTTCTTAGTTATTTCTGCGAAACTTATATTGGCTTTCGATAAAAAATAAAGAAGCACATGTGTCACAATTTTTAAAAATTTCACCCCCAAAGGTGTAAAATAGGGGTTGAAAGTTTGTATTGTCGTTTTTCAAGTTATAGCTATGAAACTTGGTATTTGGGTATAGTTGAGTCATAATTGTATTTCACAGTTTTTGAAATTTCTATCCTCCAGAACGTTAAATAGAGAGTTTGTCCTTCAATCACGCCGCAACAGAGCAATTGATCGAAGTGATTTTTTGCATGGATATAGACGAGGACTTGGAGAGTGACTTCTTTTTATCCCGGAAAATTAAGGTGTGCCCGTGGGAATTAAAAAACTTATGCCACGCGAACGAAGTCGCGGACGTCCGCTAGTTAATTATTATAGCTGTACAAAAATGCTTTTTTTTTCTTACTACATAACTTTGCACGATTTTTTCTTATTTGTTGTTTGACAAAGACCTATATTTTATTCTCTCTCTCTGCGTCGTATTCCTCATTACTGAGGGTCGTGAGTCGTGACCCCTTTCCATTAATCAAATAAAGGTTTCTTGGGATAAAACGCGTTTTGCGTGAAATTATTACTCTTTCGTTGCGGTCTTTGCTCGTTTTACCTAAGTCACGACTCACGAGTCGTGTCTGAACCGTGTCTTGTACAAAACTTATGTATTATCGATCGTATGAGTGTAGTGGGTAACGTATCGTGCCCACGAATCGTATCATAGCTTGGTCTGTGGAAAAGCGTCGCAAAGTGAAAATCCCATTTCTATTTGACGGCGCTGCGTTCGAACACCCCCATGGGACAACCAGCAATAAACTGCTTGTATTGTAGCAAATTTTATATCTGAACTTTGCGTTTGTAGGTCAAAGTGGAAACTTTTAACATTCACTTTACTACAGTTTATATAACCTTACTATAATGAAAATCTATGCCATTCTTTATAAAACGTACATTAAAAACATTATATTTATCTAAATTATTAAAAAGAGATTTATCATACAGTAAGGATAAATTCAACAGTTATTACTCTTGAAAATATATTAATATATTTTTTATGAATGATATTATTATGTTGTTTGCTCTTGCTACGATATAAGAATATTTACGTAAGGTAATAATAATTATGTACTAAATGATGCCCGCGACTTCGTCCGCGTGGAGTAAGGTTTTACCGTTGAAAATGTTTATCAGATGCAAATCGCCTGAGACGTATTTTTGGCCATGGCTCCGAGGATTTTGGGAGGATCGCGAAGGGTATAGTACCAAGAGTTGTGGAATTTGGAAATCGAGACACGTGTATGAGCGTTTGAATTTTTAAAATCGGCTTGTAACTTTTGGAATTGGATAAATGTAAAAATTTCGGGTAATTTGGGGTGCTTGTTTACTAAATTGTAAATATTTCGGGAAAAAATCGACTTAAGAAAAAATTAAAAAAAATTACGGTATGAGTTTAACTACAAATTGGCGAACTTGTAGGTGGACCCTTTAGATTTGGAAATGTAGAAAAACGGGTATTTCCGTATATAAAAAGTGATGTAGGTTCTATAAGAATCTATGATTATTGACCGATCGTCATGATAATGGTGTTAAAAGATGTGAATGCGAGAAGTGCTTTTTCGTATTCATTTTCAATGCTGTAATGAAATCTGTGAATTTTTGATTCCCGCGGGAAGCCCTTTATTTTCCGGGATAAAAAGTAGCTTATGTCCTTCTCCGGGATTAAAACTCAGTACCAAATTTCATCAACATCGGTGGAAAAGATGGGCCAGGAATGCGCAGCAGACAGATAGACAGACAGACACACTTTTGCATTTATAATATTAGTATGGATTTACAGCACGACACGACAATGTCTACTATGTCTACTATCTACTTCTAAACATGATCTTACACGTTAATTAGTGCGTTATCAAACCTCAAAGACATGCCTGCCTACATAGGTAGTTTTGATGTCTTGTTAAAACAAAGTTTATCTACTCGTACTTCACATGCATTTCCTAATACATGCATAATAATATTATAATATAAATGTAAGTACCTTAATAATTGACACATAATATTAAACTTAAACTTAAACTTCGTATTATGGATAATCATAAATTAAATATAAAAAAAAAACAATACCAATTGTGATATTTTTGGAATACCAATTCAGATATATACTTTCTGTAGAAAGAAAAATTTTCTAATAATATGCTATGTATAATTTATTTCTTTTTATTCTTACCGCTCAAAATCGTATCTAATCGTATTGAGAAAACTCAATATTCAATATTAATAGAAGCGATAGTTGTTTGAAAAACACAAACAACACCAGCTTTTTATTTATTGAAATCACTTTGCATTGTTATATTAAACAGTACATAAGCACCAAAGAATGAGTAGGTAAATAGTGAAGTTGTGGAACCTCGGAACACATCTGGCACCAAATCAATTTATTGTAGCTACGTGTTATTCGTGAGTTGGAATCACTAACTTTATTTCTGGGGAGCACAGTTGAAACAAAACCCAATTGGTGAAGTAGAAATTTCAGGGAAAGCGTTACTTTAAAAAATCTGATATTAAAGACGTGCATATTTGATGCTTATGCTTAGGCCAAATCATCAGGTTCCTGATGATTTGAAATAATGATGATTACGGTTGAAATATAGAGTATAGAGCAAGAGTTATTATTGTATTTGCTTGTTCACAAGCCCCTCTTCCCACTGGGCACTCTGGGTATGTGCCCAGGGCCCCCGTCCTCGATGGGGGCCCTCTTGTTACTGCCAGATCACCAACCGATAGATAACCGATATTCCTTAACGATAACTATACACTCATATTACGTTAAAAATAATATATCTTAATAGTAAGTTAATCAGATTCTAAATTCATATTCTATATCTAAATTAATATTGAAGTTTTTTTTTAAGTAACCGTTTAAAATATCATTTGAATCAATCTAGAATATTACTTATCTACACTTTATCCATGTTTTAAAAAAATAGACACAGGACTATTTTGTTAAAACAAGCATATTATATCTTTTCATAGGGGCCCCATTGTCCCAATGTGCCCAGGGCCTTCAATAGGTTAAAGACGGCCCTGCTTGTTCACTTAATTTTTTGCAGTATGATAGAAAACTGTTTAAAAGGCTACTAGGAACTACCTTTATATTAGGTACGCTTGGTATAGTACTTACATAGGAATACACTTATGTATATAAGTCATTCAGCTGCATTGCTGTGCATTCGATTGGTTGTCGGTTCAGTCAGTCAACATCAATTTGTACCGACATATTCCATTGTTTGTTGTGCCGTAAAACCATTAGAGCTAATGCCAGTGTATTTTCGTCCTATATATACGTGAATGTTGATTTTGTTAGAAATAAATATATCAGGAGTGGGTAGGTCCTCAGTTTGCTAGACGATGAAATTCGTCCGCATGGATTTTTCCTAATCAAATTTGTTGACAAAATTGGCAATCGTAATAATGATATTAAGAAATCCATTAAAAGTATGCTTCTGGAAAAGCTTATTAACTAAAGCTACTGTTAAAGATTATGTAAATTATAGAAAGCATGGATTTGCTCCAGCAATGTTAAGGACAGCGGTTATCTAAATGTACACATTGATATATTAATTGTAAATGAAACACCGAGTTTCTTGCTGGTTCTTCTCGATAGGAATATCATTCCGAACCAGTGGTAGATTTACTCGACGATTCAAAAGCACTTTTAATAAGTTTATTTGAATAAAAATATGGGTTTCAGTTTGAGTTTAATGTTACTAATTAACAAAAATAAATCATAAATGTTATGGTACAAAAAGTATACCAGTAATTTGGAAAAGTCCAAATCCATCATCATCTCGTGCTTATATTTGAATAATACAATAACAGTCGTTAGTACTGAGGGGCATTGATACAAACAAATTCAATTTGCCCCAAATACCTACACTGCTGAACACAATTTGTGATTGATATCCGGCGTACACATTCCCTCACGTTGGCAGGTGCCCATTCTCCCCACGAATGTTTATTCTGTTGATATAAGATTGACAGATTGCGTGAGCAGAGGCCTTTTGTGTTTTCTTTTATGGAGAACTTTATTACAGTAATGTTGATAGTTGTACTTGAAACTGGATTTGCTTGAGCCTTTTTCTGTATGGAATCAATTTGGGATAGCACTTTTGCCTAATGCATGATCTTTTCATCAGGCTAGGCTTTAAATAATCCTGTGAGAACTAATTGTTGTCTTGAGCTGGAACATTTCCATGATTAAAGCTTTCTCAGTGGTAGAGTGGAGTTGTACAGTGGAGTTGTAAAAAAGTAACATCGAATAATATAAACTGAGCTGATTGCAAATTTTTATGCTGGATTCACTAGAATCAGTCATAAAATATTTTTAAAATCAACTTTTAAAATAGTAGTTTATTATAACTTTCAATTGGCACTAGGTGACTCCCCGTAGGATTTCCTTTGAGAATATTTTTATAGAAAATCTACATGCAAAAATTTAAGTTTCTTTACCTTCCTGTTAAAACTAAACATAACGTTTCTAGACATAAAGAACAGTCAGTTAGTCAATTTATCATTTTATATGCAGCATTTTTTTTTAAATATTACTTAGGTATCACTTTAGTCCCTAAGTCTTATGAAAATCTATTTGGTGCCAACGCCTTAGTAGGTGCATATCGGTGGACCAAATTTCGCCAAAATGGATGGAACCACATAAAAGTTCGCTGGTTGAACAGAAGGGCCGTGAAACCGTAACAGCTAGGCAAACAAACAGCCAGACAGACTTACCGCTTAACAAGGTTTTGGATTATTATAATGAACTTCGGAAGCTAAACATTTCAGGCGTGTAATTAAGACTTGGGCGATATTGGATACGGTTAGCTTGTGAACCTAGCTCCCAATAGCAGGCTAATTAGATCATACCATGAATACCTCTATTATTGACGATTAATAATATTGCGCCTGCAAGGCTATATTATTATCTTCTAAACCACAAGATCTCGTGAAGTAAAATTTAAACTTTGCATTCCAGCAAAAAGTCTTGTATTTTTATTTGCAAGGAGTAGGTTTTTTTATCTACTACAAGTTAGCCCTTGACTGCGATCTCGCCTGATGGTAAGTGATGATGCGGTCTAAGAAGGTAGCGGGCTAACCTGATCGGGGCATGACAGTTCTATTTAACTCATACCCCTAATCGGTTTCCACACGGCATCGTACCGGAACGCTAAATCGATTTGCAGCACGTCTTTGCCAGTAGGGTGGTTACGTGTGGTGGTAGCCACGACCGAAGCCTCCCACCAGGCCAGAAATTATAAATTCCCAAATTGACCATGCCAGGCATCGAACCCGGGACCTTCACACGTTACGACAACAGCGCTCAATACTGCGTCAGGGAGGTAGTCAAAATGTATGATAATAGGGGTGGGGTTTGTACCTTGTATACTATTAATCCTATATTATAGCTAGCAAAAGTCTGAGTAGTTTAATCTAACTTTACTTTTGTTAGTTTATTAAAAAAAGAGATAATTCATAAAAACTGAAAACTGGTACGATACATCCGACTCTCCCCTATAAATTATTTTAATTTATACCGATTTCAGATTCGTAACTAATTGACTCTGAAATCAGCATTTAATAAACAATGACCCAATATATATATATATTTAATTTAAGTACCTATGGCAAGTATACAGATTCCTACTTAATTTTTTATTCTAACTCTTGTAAGAATTGTAACTTACTCTTGTAACTAACCACTATTTCATAGTGGTTAGTTATGAAGTTCATTCGAAAACTTATAGATACCTCTTGATATTTACGTCTTATTAATTTAGCGTACAAAATAAACAAAAATGTATGAGTTGGTAATATGATAAGTACTTACACAAAGTTGAGAAACTTAGGGTTTTATTCAATTTCGTTTTGTTTCGAAAACAATTGTCTATTTGTATAAATTATATAATAAAACATCGCTACATTGCCTACTTTAAAATCTCATACCTCTGAGCCCCTTATCGCATACGCGTTACAGAAAATAAAGGTCATAATTACGCGTACGAGCGTACGAGAGTTACCTGTCATGTTTAAGGTAAGTGACGTACTTGAGTGCGCAAATGGAAAGAGAATTCGAAAGTAAGGGTACATAACAACGTGCAGCTTGTAGTTAGGCTTCAAACAAAGCGTATCGGGAAATCTGCGCGTCTACACCCTCCCTTTTAATCTAGAGACGTCAAACGGGAGTCAGGGAGTATTAGAGCAGTATAAAACATCCAATAGTGTTGCCTCGCGCTTACAGAAGGAGCTAATTTTACTTAAGTGGGCTACTCTACGTGCGTATGCTCTAGGGGCTTTGAGCTTGACTACGATGACACATAAAATGGCGTTTAGTTTTATCCGTTCTGTTAAGCATTTTGATTTAAAGATTTTGAGTAAGTTCTGTAGCTTCTGTAGTTGTAACAGCTGTAATTTATATTATCTTATTATTTTTGCCTGTTGGGAGGCTTCAGCCGTAGCTAGTTACTACCCTACCAGCAAAGACGTGCCGCCAAGCGATTTAGCGTTCCGGTACGATATCGTGTAGCAACCGATTAGGGGTATGTGCTAATTATAACTGCTATGCACCTTACAGGTTAGCCCGCTACCATCTTAGACTACATCATCACTTACTATCAGATGAGATCGCAGTCAAGGGCTAACTTATAGTGAATAAAAAAAACTTCAGTTAATGGGAACAATCACTTTTATATAAAGATGATGAGGAGAAATCAGTAAAGGGTAAAGCAAATTTAAAATTCATAACTATTATATTAGTTATTTGTAATTGAAGATGACGAGACCTACTCTTATGAGTAAGTGGCAAAAATAGTACTGCCGCTGTACCTACTCACGACCGGTTTTATCAGTATGCTTCCAGTAGTCTTTATTTAAACCCTAGCCGATGCTCGCGACTTCGTCCGCGTGGATTGAGGTTTCGCGGGAACTCTTTAATTTTGCGGGATAAAAAGTAGCCTGTGTGTTTTCCAGACTATAATCTAGCTCTGTGCCAAATTTCATCCAGACTTTGTCAGCAGTTCTGGAGTGATTGAGGAGCAAACATCCATCCAAACTTACTCATTTATACTATCTTTCTTCTTTATATATGTAATTCTACCGTACGTGTGCATATCACTGAACTCCTCCTAAATGGCTGGACCGATTCGAATGAATGCGAATGAATGTGTTGCGATTTCAATGAATGATTTCTTTTGTATGCGTTTAGATGGCGCCCTGGATGGTTCACAAATCAGCCCGGCAGATGGCGCTGCAGTCGGTATCGTTTGAAATATCATGCAGGACAACGTCTGTCGGGTCCGCTAGTTAAGTATAGACTAGTCAGGATTAAAAAAAAATTAAAAACTCGACTGCCCTGCCAAAAAACGAACTAAAAAGTTAAAAATCTAGTTAAATTAGAATCTTATTCAAATTTTTATTAAATGATATTTTTTTGTGAATCACTGGATATTGAACTATAGTATTATATATTTCGAGTTATTTTTTTCAAATTTAGTCTTTAATGCGGGACCATGGTCATCCCATATTTTTTAAAAATTTTACTAGCCTATGTCATCCGGAATAAGCTAGGGATTCTAACGATACCTCATTTATCAAAATCGGTTCAGGCGTATAGAAGTTATAGTAGAATATACAAACTCACATGCATACATACATGAACCCTGAAAAC
This sequence comes from Erebia palarica, assembly GCA_964035005.1. Lineage (NCBI taxonomy): Eukaryota > Metazoa > Arthropoda > Insecta > Lepidoptera > Nymphalidae > Erebia > Erebia palarica. The sequence goes on along the minus strand of OZ035984.1, from coordinate 31,634,858 downwards.
AATATACTCCGTCTTCAGGCAGTCGTATAAAAAGCAGCATGTTACAGCCCTCATAGTTCCTCTACTTGAGGTGGTAGCGATGCGCGCATTGTTTAATACAAGTACGCATGTATTCTTTGTCCACGTATGCCATACTTATGAATTTTCTAGGGTAGTATTAATGTCAACATGTGTAACTTTTACATTATAATATTTACACGGTGTAAATGATGATTCGTTTGAAAGGGACATTTATGTAATTAGTTTGCGCGCACTTGTATGTTTTTTTTTAATAATTGCCACTTGTTACGGGTGCGTACACGCATAAAACATAAAACACTCCTTTTTAAAGGCTTGGACAAAAAAACGCGATGACTGCAACACAACGTAGCTCTGTGGTTACGTGTAAACCGTGTGAAAAATAATCATACAGTATTTTCTGAGATAAGATTGAAAAGTCAGACAAATGGTGAAGGGACTTTGTTTTATAATGAGTAGTGATAGTGAAGTCTAAGCGTCAGATTTTTTAGCTTAAATACTCTTATCTTTTAAAAGGTTGTCTTTTTCACTTCCTGCAAAAAGATAATAAGCATTAAAGAAGAAAAGGTGTCAGCAAATATTTTCGAATTAAGTAAAGAACGTTTATTTTACACGAGGTTTGTTATATTTGAAATTTACTGTCCCGATGGCGGAGAGTGCATCTCAGTTACCTCTTAAAAGTTATTTCTGTTGAGGACGCTTGAATTACTTCGTTTTTTTTGTACAGAATTGAAAGTGGTTAAACGTGGTTAATTGAGGCATGGGTGTTTCAATCACAACATTATGCCACATTTTCAAGCCACAACGGAACAACGAATGTAATATGTGAAATTTGCACTAGTAGGTATAGGTACCTAGTTTTAGACGTGGGTAGTGACATACACACTTAAGCTTCTTTTTGTCTCGAAAAATTTAATAATAACAACGAGATTTCAAAAAGTATGTATATACTCGGACATAGTTTCGGGTATTACCAAGGAAATAATACTTAGTTTAATTGATTTGTTACTCTTTACCGCATAGGTTTGGTATTTCTCAAAATCTATTCTCTGTAAATATAGGAGAAAATCTACGTAGTATCATGGTAATATAGGATATTACCATGATACTACGTAGATTTTAGAGTTCCTAGACCCAGAGTGTTTAGCTGTAAGTAAATTTTCGTAAATCTAAATAATAAAATGTTGCAAAAAATTACATGAATGAGAGCACTATGCGATTACACACAACAAAAAAAATACCCACATACACCTATTTCACGACTATCGTGAGTTGGCACCTCCTTTCAGAGCAAAACTCGCAGCAAAAAAGTCTCTGACACCTTGTCAGAGGATAATTTATTTGAGTGCGAATATAAAAAAAAATATTCATCGAGGGGTGCATTAAGCTGACGTGAAATTGATTCAGTAAAGAACGTGAGGAGACTTCACGGCTCTGATTCAAATGTACCGACATGAGTCTAGAAGAAGCAAAGTATTACACCGAAAGGCCTATAACTTCATTAGACAATCAGACTTTTAACTCTTTGTCTATTTCAGAGAAAGTTAAAATGGCGCTATGCTATATAATAATATATGTAAAGTCCAACTCAAACTCAATTTATTTATAACATGCAGGTGTCTCTTATGCCCTACATGTCTTGTTTTAACTACCACCGGTTCGGAAAGGAGATTCTGCTGAGACGAGCCGGCACGAAACTCAGTAGTTGCTCTTTTTAAAAAACTATAGTAGTGTAAGTTATTACTAATTATACTATCCTGTGCCCCGCTGGACCCAAAGTCGATTGCTTTCATACAACTTTGTCATTAAGAAATTCGTCAATCGTTTATTAGTCTCGACTCAACAAGTGTTCCTTTACGGTTTTTTTAAATGCAATGTAGAAATCCATATCCATACTTAAATCCTACCCATAAAATGCCTATCTTTTAAAATGATAAATATGACCTGATAGATTAGTTTGAACACAAAAAAACTAAATTTTCACCTCCAGTTCCAACGATTGATGCTAGCGAATAAAGTGAAACGAAAGAATGCGTTAGAAACTCCATTCCTTTTACTTTACGCTGTCGAAGACAGACCGAATAAGAACTTGCAGACGGTTCTTTATTTCAGACAATTTATTTTCTATATGTTTCTTCTCACATTATTTTATACCAAGCGTTTTCTGGTATAAAATAAAAATCCCAATTTTATGTTACTAATATTATTGATGCGAAAGTATGTTTGTTTGTTGGTTTGTGGTTGGTGGTGTGGTTGATCTAGTTAAGGACCTAGAGAGTGATATAGACTACTTTTTATTCCGGAAAATTAAGAAGTTCCTTTGGGAATTAAAAAATCTTATTCAACACGAATAAAGTCGCGGGCATCAGCTAGAATTGGGTACTAGGTAGGTCCCCAATTCTAGCTGTTATTAATAAAAAAATAATATTAGTCTTTATTTCCCAATAAAGTCTAATATAGAAAATATAAATGTAACCATAAAAGAATCATAACAGAATTAATTTGTGAGGAGTCCTCACAAGAAGCAATTTTCAATATGAAATATTTCTTCAAAATTAATTAATTTCCGTGTAGACGAAATCTTTTTGGCTTCATTTAAAATGTTCCCTGTTGTTGAATTTTTATTAATTGGAAACTGATACCTATTCGGAAATATAATTTATTTCCTAATAAGTATCCATATTAATCTTGGTTCATTATTTTAATTTAGGTAAATATAGGCATAATACTGTTGTTTTATACATAGGCTTTTTTTTAGACTTAACTCAACTTAACTTAACTCAATATATTCAGATATTCATAGTCTCAACTGAGCAGAGCTGAAACGATTAATGTATTCAATTCACTAATGGTCAAGGAGACTTGGTTGGGGCATCAGGTCAAATATTATGTAACCACATTAATACATCGTCAATGGACTTACAATAATATAGAGTACTAAAAATTTAGTGAACTGTATTGGAAGAAACATCCATAATATTATGAGGCGCAGAGGCGAGTGCTATTGTCTTATAAGTAAGTGGGAGTCCCAGGTTCGTGACTTTATATTTTCTGAATTTTTTCCGGGCCGGCCTGGAGGGAGGCTTCGGCGGTTGCTTACAGTTGCCGCCCTACCCGCTAAGATTAGGCAGGCACCGCCAAGCGACTGAGCGTTTCTGTACAATGCCGTGTAGAACTAGACATCAACTAGGGGTACAGGTTTAATGTAACTGCCATACCCCTAGCAGGTTAGCCCGCTGCCACCCTAGACTGCATCATCTCTTACCATCAGGTGAGATTGCAGTCAAGGGCTAACTTGTAGTGAAATAAAAAATATTTTTTTTACCTATTTCACACGTCATGTAGGGCCCTAAATCTCGCATGAGACAGGAAAAAATTTCATTGATCATTTTTGAATTGCATAAAAGGTTTTTATCAAAAATAGCTAAGAATAATTATTCGGTTGTTACAGAAATAGGGACATTCTAGCAACGGATATAGGCTACTTTATATTCCGCAAATTAGAGAGTTAACGCGGACGTCGCGGCCTTGATCTTGTTATTTATTATTTTAAGGATATTTTTATAATATTTTTTTATTTAGAAGGCGCCTGACGCTTCTCGACTGGACATCCTTGTAAACTAACTTATAGGTACACAAGCAAATGTAAGATTTTTTTAAGCTTGATTAAAAAATAACTCTACTAAATATCAAACCAAATATTAAATATTATTATTATATAAACGTTACTTAAAACAGTTTTAGTAACACGAGGTTCTTCTATAATTAATTATATTTGATTAATTAGGATGAGTGCTTCGATGAGAGGTATTAAATATCGTTCCCAACCAAACCAATAAGGTTTTAATGTTATTTTTGAGGCAGACGCAAGGGGAACGAATCTCGTGACTCGTCGCTTGATTGCTACGTCTAGGGTCGTGCCCCACTTGGGGGAAATTACACTACACTGTACCTCTATCGAATGTTTTGTGAGCGCGACCTGCATCACTTGTTACCCGAGTGCAATCTCTACTCGCGTTTGAGGCGGAATAAAGCCTCGCTACAAACATCGACTTCAAATGACTCGCCTTCTTTATCCGCTGAAACAGTTTGCTTTACGATGCGGGAACATTTTTCATCGCGGAAATGCGGCAGGTATTATTTACTAAATATGCGATTAATTTTGACTTTGAATACGGTTTATGGCTGACAAAACACTTTTTGAGCCACCAATACATGTCCTGCACGCGCTTTTTCAGATTAAAATAATTATTATGCTTCTTCTTTTTGAAACTTCATGGTTCCAAAAGAAATTGCATAAATTTAAAGACTATTTGTTAAGTCGAGGTTATTATACTGTCGATAATATCTTAATGACAAAGTTGCATGGAAGCAACTGGCCTCTCATCCAGTAGCCCGCAAATCAGTGTAGTACTTGTAACTTGTTGTAACTTGTGTACTTTGTAACATTTTGCTTTTTAAGAAAAGAGCAACTGCTTTCTTTTCGAACCGGTGGTAGAGTATTGATCCTACGTGAAATAAAAAAATCATTTCATTTGAAATATGTTAAATTCCTTTCTTTCTTGGTCCTTAAAATTATTTTATTTGTTTATTTATTTGATTGTAGATGACAGTAAAACATAACATAATTCTGTATGAAAATGGAATTAATTAACAAAATATCTCGTACTAATGTTACTGGTATGTACATTTGTGTTTAGATGTTAATTGTTATTTCGCATCTTCTCAATAAACATTGCAATCGCGATACAGCGCAAGTGCTACCAGCGAGTTTATCTAATGCGAGTTTTATGTGAATTATTTAGAACAACTCGCATAATTACTTCGAAGCAACATTACCGCAGATAATTACAGATACAAATTACAGTCTGTAATTATCAGATACCATCTAAATCGCGCAGCTGTTGCGATAATATATTAATACAAAACTAGTTGCAGGATATTGTAACTACTCATTTCTGAGTTCATACTAATCTATCATAACCCATCCATACTAATATTATAAATGCGAAAAGGTGTATGTCTGTCTGTTTGCTAAGCTTTCACTGCCCAGTTACTAAACCGATTTTGATGAAATTTAGTACAGAGATAGGTTACATCCCAGGGAAGGTCATAGGCTACTCTTTATACCGGAAAATTGAAGACTTCGCGCGGGAATCAAAAAATGTGTCTGTTCAACCGATTTTGATGAAATTTGATTACAGGGATAAGTGGTATCCCCGGAAATTTAAGAGTTCCCGCGGCATCATTTAGTATCATAATATTATCATTGCGAAAGTATCGGTTTGCTATGATTTCACGACACATTTCTTCAACCGATTTTGACGAAATTTAATACAGAGATAGGTTGCATCCACGGAAAGTGGATGGACGTATGGAAGTGGGCTTTTTATCCTGGAAACTGTATGATTTTCTAGGATAAAAAGTTACTAAGTTACCAGTTCCAGGTAACGATTTCAAGATGCAAACAGACAGACATAGACGGATAATTATGATACAATCCTAGTTTTAAAATCTTTCAGAGTAAAGCCATTGCCTTAATCTTAGGTAGGCGTCAGTAAGGTAACGTATGTATAGACTATAGAGAATATTATGATGTTTCAATACATCTAAGTCTTAATTTACTTGTAATTAGGTACTATTGACTTACGATGTATCCGCTATCAGACATAAATCAAATTGTTATTTACGATCTACCTGGCGCTCCCGGTAAAAGTTACCTCATAAATTTCGCTTTGTTGAAGAGTATAATGCATTTTCCCGGAACGAAATTTTCAGGACACTTTTGTTCCTCGAACACTGAACAGTTTTCACTAAATCAAATTTTAAGTTCATTCTATTAGTTTGCTTGGGGCAAATCTCTTTACGCCATTATTACAGGACTCTACTTTTAATAAGGTTTAAAAAGGATTCTTTTGCGACTTTTCTTTTGAACACCTTCTATAATAAGTTTGTAAGGTTGTACTTAGTACATTTTTCAATATCTTCAATTCGCTTGTATTTTAATAGCTATATCAAAAACTTCTTATATGTTGAAGCTATTCCACCCGGGGAGTAATGATACTCAACGATCCTTGGGTATATTATTTCCGCGGAGTTTGATCCGCTATGGCGTCATAAATGCGAACGTTTACCCCTCAATCTTCATTTTCACTAAATGCCTCTTAGATAATATCGTACGCAGTTTGTCTTGGATGATAGAGATGGAAGTTTTAGTTTTTTTTGATAAATTAATTAATAATTTCATATTGTAGATTTTATTTTATTGTCAGAGAGGAATAATGCAGCTGATATCTTGCATAGATAATACAGAATACCATCTTGTGCTGCAGATGTCCAGTGGGTGCCATCAACTTTCTTGAAAGAAAATATTTTTCTTAAGATACTGTTTTTTTAATCCACTACAAGTTAGCCCTTGACTGCGATCTCACCCGATGGTAAGTGACGATGTAGTCTAAGATGGTAGCGGGCTAACCTGTTAGGGGCATGGCAGTTATATTAAACCCATACCCAGTGGCGTGCACAGGTTTTGAAGCAAGGGTAAGCATTAGTTAGTCCGAATCCCTATTTACTAGCTGTTTTGATGAAAAATGAGCCCATTTGGGTAAGCAGTGCTTTTACGCCTCTATGAACTGCACGCCACTGCCCATACCCCTATTCGGTTTCTACACGGCATCATACCGGAATGCTAAATCACTTGGTGGCACGTCTTTGCTGGTAGGGTGGTAACTAGCCACGGCCGAAGCCTCTCACCAGGTCAGACCAGGGAAAATTCAGACATTATAAATTCCTAAATTGACCCTGCCGGCGAGCGAACCCGGGACCTCCGCACATTAACAGCGCTCAACACTGCGCCACGGAGGTCGTCAAAGTCTTATATTTAGTTCTTACACCGAAATTGCTAGATTGACCACGGTATATGGGTATGTCAGATTACACCAGTGACGATCAAATTGTAGAAAATTGTGTAATGAATAACACATTCGCCTTGGACATCGATACAAATAAAATAGATATAATAATTGTTGTTTAGGCTGTACCTTGATAAATGAAACTATCACTATGTACAGATGATACGTGGGCAAAATTCCTGAACAAATAATCCAAAAATATTGTGTAGAAATATTGGTACTCATTCAGGGACGAGTGGCCTAGTTGTGACAACGCACATCAGTCGATTATTAAGCAACGTTGACCCAAGACGGTAACTGGATAGATGACCGAATTTGGAATTTCAAATTTGGTCTTTTCGTTTCCTCCGTGCCTCGGAGAGCACGTTAAGCCGTCGGTCCCGGTTATTATCACTGACATCTGATAATAATCGTTACAAAAACCTAAGAGTTTAAATACTCTTAGTCGAGCCGTATGCGGAAGGACGTGGGAACCCACTGCATTATTATCCCAAGAAAACTTCCACCACTATTTCATTATTGGAAAGAAGTCACGACCTTCAGTAATGAGGAATACGACTCAATGAGAGAGATAGTGGTACTCATTAAAGAAACTTAGAGTAATATTTTAGCACGTTTTAATTTACACCTACAATCAGCTGTGGCAGCACTAAAAAAACCAATATACAAATAATATAAAGGTTCCAAAACAAAGTACTTCGTAACATCGTGAATGCACCGTGGTACATTAGAAATTACGTAATTCATCGAGACCTGAAAATTGAATACGTCGACAAAGTCATCACCAAATTTGCAGAAGCCCATGATCATCGGCTTCACCATCACGTTAACGTTGAGGCAATCCAGTTGCTCGACGTTACGCAATTAGTGAGAAGACTAAAAAGGACAAAACCCTTTGAGTTGGTGCATATTGACTAGTGATAGTGTAGTGATAGTGCTGAATGAAAGAACACATGAACAAAGTGTCTATTAGCAACAATAAAGACTAAGATACGTCATTGGACAATTTTTTAGATAATTATAAGCTTAGGTTAAAGAAAAATTACTTATTAGTCAAATAGTCTGGCTAGATTGTAATTATATTGAGCACCCCTGTTAAATGGTACTCAATAATAGAAAAAAATACAAAACACCTACAATACAAGCGCTATAAGCTCAAAGCCGTTACATTAGTTGCATGCGTCATCTTCTACATTTTGCCATGAAATCGTCGGCGACGATGCTGTCATTGTTTCCAAAACACAACTTTTTATGGTTACAGCGTGCTAACGTGGTATTGCTTTGGAAGCAGACAATATAATGGGGTTAGGTTTATTCTTTGCTTTGTGTAGCTTCTATCTAAAGTGTTTGATAAATATTTAAAAATCACAATAATTATTATATTTACAAAAAAATAGTGGTAAAGCTAAAAAAGAGTAAATTTGAACAAAATCTTTAAAAATCGAGTTGATTTTTTGTGGATTTTTTGACAAACCATTTTCATGGTATTTTTTTGAAAAATTTGAAGGGTAAATAGTAATGAGGTTCGTGTTCCGCTAACTTTACGTATTTTGTATTTTTATCTTTGCTACCTTCAGCGTAATCTGGGGCCATACTGCCAACGCTTAAAGCCATATTATTTCATTATTGTTGACATAGAACCCTTATTTTAGGTATGACAACGTACGTGACATCAAACTGTCATTTTGAGTATAATAATATTACATATGTATTGCTTTAAGCGTTGGTAGTATAGCTCCTGAGTAGAAATGTTATATATTTACTTAAATAGCTTTGTAGTGGACTTCACTATAGTTCAGAATACTCCCACAATATCACTAGTGTATAAACAATATCACTATTCTAAGCACATAGTATTATGTGCGAGTCAGCAAGTAAAATATTTCATTCTATTACTATAGCAAAGTTAAAACCATCAAAGTTTTTACATCCAGTATCTTCCAACGAATGAAACTTTTCCGAGACAAATTAATTGGAATCCAGCGCGATTGCGAAGGTTTCAGATAGATGTACTCACATTTATCACTCAGTTCTTAGATTGAAAAATACTCGAAGGAGAATATTCACGGTTCAGCAACGTTATTATAGCACTACTTGTTAAATATTTTTAAATATTTTAATAATAGGATAGTATGACTGCCTCGTTGGTCTAGTGGTTGTCATGCTCGACTGCGGCTGACGAGGTCCCGGGTTCAAGTCTCGGGTCGGGCCATAATTAAGTACTGGGTTTTTTTTACCAGAAATTCTCAGTACTAGCCCGGAGGTAGGAAGTTGGCGGTGTTTCACCCCCGTGCCTCGGACAGCACGTTAAGCCGTCGGTTCCAGTTATTATCACTAACATGATAATAGTCGTTAAAGCCCGCCAACCCGCATTGGAGCAGCGTGGTGGGTCTAAGCTCTAATTCCGTCTCTCCTATGAGAGTGGAGGCCTGTGCCCAGCAGTAGGACGTTAATGGGCTGTAGTGGTGGAGGATAGTATAGTTTAACAAACAAGTAGATGGAAGTTGGAAGAGCATCACCTAAAAATGTTGCAAGCCTAACGTAAAAACTTGTTACAAACAAAAAAATGCTCATACTCGATTGAATGAAAAGGTAAACTAGGTAACTACAACTTATTTTAAAACTAGCTGATGCCCTCGACTGCATCTGCGTGGTTTAAGTTTTTTATGAGTCTCGCGGGAAATCCTCAATTTTCCGGGATAAAAAGTAGCCTATGTCACTCTCCAGGTCCTCAACTATACCCATTTCAGTAATCACTTCGATCCATTGTTTCATTGCGGCGTGATTGAAGGAAAAATCATCAAACAAACACACTTTCGCATTCATAATAATAAAAGTATGATTGAAATCTTTAGAAGACTTGTCAAATAGAGAAGAAAGCTTATAAAACAATTTCTGTAGAACTACTTATTTACTTTAAAACTTATGAAATAATTTTATGAACGTTGAATGATTCAGCGTCTTATAATTTCAAAATACATTTAATAATATCGCGGACAGAAATCTCAGGGACTTAATTTACAGAAATCTTTCTGAGCATCTCGATATTGCTTGGCATACTTCTAACAAATAATTTATTTCCAAAAGGGAAAATAGTCTTGATTTTCATATTTCGTCAGAATCTGCGACTGAAACCGCACAAAGAGGCTATTTAGATTGTGACACAAAATTGGACAAGACTTAATTTGAAACTGCTAACGTTCTGCCAAACAATGGGAATATTAACACTCTGCTGCAGTATCGTTATAAATCGAATAGTGATTTAGACACCCGGCTTCCTATTCGAGCGATCGGGGATTCAATCCCCGGGCATGCACCTCTAACTTTTCGAAGTTATGTGCGTTTTAAGAATATATATATATATATATATATATATATATATATATATATATATATATATCAATTGCTTTAACGTTGAAGGAAAATATCGTGAGGAAACCTAAAAACCTGTAAGTCCTTCAATTTATACAAAGGTATGAAATGTCAGCCAATCAGCACTTGGCTAGCGTGATGGATTACAGTGAATCCCTTTTAGTTCTGAGAAGAGATGCTGGCAATGGGTAGAAGTGACGATTTTTTTTGCCTCTGCAATCAGGGGCAACTTTTAAATTTTAGGAGATGTGTTGTGCAGATATGAAGTGGTGATGACTATTGTCATAGTTATAATGACGATGGTTTGTAAGCCTTCAAAGTAGTTTAACATAAACTCGCCGGCATATTTAGAGGAACATAAAAAAAAAGGTTTGATATCAGTATCATGTAAGGTTGCTGGCTGGTTTATACGTGATTTAATTTAAAAAGAAATATTTTCAAATTAAGAAAACAACTGAACATCACATTTTATGCAATTGTTTTAATTTTATTCAAATACACCATATCTGGAGCGAACTTCGAGTATTTCTTCCTTCTGAGTTTGATTTAAAATTTCATTGAAATACTGTTTTTTGTTAGTTTTTTTTTTTAATCGCGTATCTTTCTGAGGTTGATGACTGAATTATGCCTGACTTAGCCCCAACGGAGATTGCCAGGGCACTCGAAATGCGAAGAAATGGTCAAACCTACAGATTGATATCCAGAGATCTTCGTCGACCAGTTTCAACGATCCATCGCAGTATCCAACGGTTCAGGGAGACCGGTACTTATGTGAGAAGAGCAGGACAAGGCAGAAAAAGACGCACTTCGAGTAGGGATGATCGTTTCATTCGGCTTCGTGTACGTAGGAACCCCCGTTTGACGGCCGTCCAAGCCCGACATGAGTTAGAAGCAGTGCGGGGTGTAACCGTAAGTGAGCGTACGGTACGAAGAAGGCTCGAAGAAGCTGGTTTGGGTTCATTTGTGCCCGCCAAGGCTCCAAGGCTCGAGGTAAATCATCGTAGAAACAGGTTAACTTTTGCTCAGGAACATCGACTTTGGAACGCGGAGCAATGGAGTAAGGTATTGTTTAGTGATGAGTGCAGAATTCTCTTAAATCAAATTGACAAAGCAGGCAAAGAATATACAGACGCAAAGAAGAACGATACATTCAGACAAATTTTGAAACTACAGTTGCATACGGTGGTGGATCAATAATGGTTTGGGCGGGCATTTGTTTGGGAGTTCGCACAGACTTGGTAGTGATTGACAGAGGGAGTCTGACTGCAGACCGCTATATCAGAGAAGTTTTAGAAGAAAATGTCGTACCGTTTGCCCCATATATCGGTGAAGATTTTGTTTTTATGCAGGATAATGCTCGGCCGCATACCGCTCGGGTAACTCAAGCTTATCTTAATGATATGAATATCACTGTTATGGAGTGGCCGGCGAGATCACCGGATATGAACCTAATAGAGCACGTTTGGGACTTGCTGAAAAGAAAAGTTAAGTCCAGAATTCCAGCTCCTGCCAACGTGGGAGAACTGCGAATCGCCGTAGTTGAGGAATGGCGGAGACTATCCCAGGAGACCATCGATAACATCATTCTCAGTATGCCTAGACGGGTACAAACTTTAATAAGAGCACGTGGAGGAAATACGCGATATTAATCACCATTTTTCTAATTTAATTAATTGTTATTTTAATATTAAATTTCACTTTTCCCGGTTACATGAAAAGTTCAAAAATGTACCATTTTTCACAAATAGCCTTTACTCGCAAAATCTGTTCTTAATGTGATCTCATTTTAAGCAAAACAAATGAAACTTTAAATAACATAAGAAGTGTATTAAGTAGATTTTAAAATAAAACCATATTTTTTTAATTATGGACCTTTTTTTTATGTTCCGCTTAATATGCCGGCGAGTTTAGTTTGGGACTGCAGGGCCTCAGCAACCTACTTATTTCTAAAGTTTCGTTCAGACTAATAGCTTAAAGTTCTGAAAGGATTGAGGACCTCCAAGTGTTATAGTGACAACCATTGTGACGACTAAGTACTTTCCAGTTAACCTAATGCTACTTTTGTAGTGTTTTGATTATATTTATTACTAGCGGTCCGCCTCTGCTTCGCACGGGTAGCACTAATCATCATAATAGTCCATACCCACTAATAGCCAGTCGGCACTGGGCAGCTCATCAGGTTTTACATTAGCATTGCGATATCTTTTCCCCCGCCTGCCATTGCAGGTTGCGGCCCCTATTTCTATAGCGCGTTGCATTATTTCTATGATATCTTCTAAGATATTATGGTGTCAAGGACGAATTTGGTCTATAATTAATACTTGAGATGACAAACTATTTTATTTTGATAAGAGCTAAATTTCGTGTATCCATTCTCATACGTTTATGGTATCGTACATACATAAACATATGAGAATGGGAGGATGCACGAAATTGAGCTCTAATTCAATGCCGTTATGGTATATTTTACTTTGATGCCGAACTTTGCCGATTTGATCGGCAATTCTTACATAATCGCACCTCAGGTTAGGTTTATGGTGCGGACGCTAATTTTTCTTTCTTTTCATTTTTTTAGGCGATAGAGCCCATAGTATGAAACACATTAAATACTTCATAAATACCAAATAAAATAATATAATCAAATACTATCCATACTAATATTATAAATGCGAAAGTATGTCTGTCTGTCTGCTACGCTTACACGCCATCTGCTCAACCGATTTTGATGAAATTTGGTACCGGGATAGTTTGTATCCCGGCTGCTTTTTATCCCAGAAAACTAAAGAGTTTCCGCGGGAATCAAAAAACCGTAATATACGCGGACGAAATCGCGGGCATCATGTAGTAAATCCATAACTAAAAAAGTCTATCAAGGCAGGGATTTTTGCCTCGCTTCTCTTAAGCTCTGAGGCCTGAGGAACATGTGTTTGCACCAAGCCGGAAGTACTAAGTACGTAGGAGTTAAAATAGGTCGTCCTACTCGACTTCAGTTCTTCCAGGCTAATCATCATCTACACTTCTTAAGAGATAACTTTTTCAGTGTTTATTTGTTTTTTCTATTGCCAATCATAATTTCTAAGTTTTCCACTTAAGGTTTCAATTCATTTCATTTCAAACAGTTGTAAAAGATTACCGGATGGCAAACGACCGAAGCTTGAAAACCGCTCTATTTATTGCTCTATATATATGAGAATGTAAACAAATCAAAAACACGTTATTCAAACCAAATAAAATATCGACGATAAAAGCGATTGATCTTAGAAAGCGATAATTAATCTTAACAGATATTAATATTTTACCATTGTCTTGCAAAACCAAATAAATAATATCGAAAAGAGTTGTAAATTTAAATAACTCAATAGCTGCAAAGTATCTTTAAGTAAGGTTTTATCTTTAGCACGAGGAAATGCCCTGACTCCGGCTCCAGCCAGTGTCAATATTGAATCAACGGCGCTCGTGTTTGTGAGAAGAATAAATTGCGACCAGTCGCCGGTAACTGTTCGCATCGGACAGATACTTTTTTCCAATGTCTTTTTCTTTTGGAAACGCTGCAAATATAATAGAAAATCGCTTGGGTGTGGGTGTATTATTTTCTTAAAAGTCGAATTTATATAATGATCGACTCGACTTATAATTGAGCATTATTCAGTCATTTTCAGAATTTAAAACTTTAGTTTGGATTTTTAGTGGTTGGTATTATTACCAAAGATGGAACGGAGTAGTAGAAAGTATACTTACAGTGGAAATCCGATAGTCTACTGGACACTGGTTAAGACTTTGGCCTCCTGTTCTGGGGTCTAACCCGTTTGTTCTAGGTGAACAACGAAAGTGATGCGACGCAGTGCGACTCCTGAGAAAATGATAAACTAATCTTCGTAAAGCAAAGCAGGCTAGGCCACGTGAAGGGACAGCTGCTTGATATAATGTCGCATCGCGACTCATCGGGTCATTTCGTGGTTCTCACTCACGTAGGATAATGCCTCAGGTGCGAATCCTGACATGTACAAGGATTCTTCACAAGGATATCCAATATGCATAAAAAAGGGTGGATGAAGTCACAGGAATAAGCTAGCTTACGATAGGTCTCGTCTTGTATCAAGACTAACAAAAAAGGGTCAACCTCAAGTCGTAATATTTCTCAGTAAATCCACTAAAGAAGTTGAGTTATAAAAAGTTCGCCTTGAAAACTCGTTTCGGGAAACGTGGTATAGGAAAGTTTTCACCAGAAAATTTAGTACATAACTTACGTCTCATACGTTTTCACTTCTTATCCGGCTTCATTGTGGCCGTAGTAAATTTTTCCTTACATAGAGTATAATTTTTTAGAATTTGTATAGGCGCATGATAATCAATACACGCGGAAGCGTGTCCAGCCAAAGTTCAAAAAAACTTGCGAGCAGCACCGTGTGTAATATTACACGAACCATTTGGAGACACTTTTGACCCCCTCATAACTCAAAAACTATTTCACATAAACATGTCAAATTTGGCGCATATATTGAGACCCGTGAGATACATATTATGTGCTCCAAATTTCATAAGCACACCTCAAATGGTTATTTAGATATAAACGTACAAAAATCGTCATTTTTATGATCTACCTAGGTATAGATCAAAACTCTGACACGGGGCATACTACCATTGCTTAAAGCCGTATTATTTTAATATTGTTGATGTTTATGTTGTAGTGTTATAATCATTATTTTAAGGACGTCAAAGTACGTGACATTCAACCGTTATTTTGAAACAATACTGCTTTAAGCGGTGGTAGTAACTCCTTAACTATTGAAAATGACACATAATTATTATTTTAATGTCAATAATAATGAATAATAATATAGTTGCATTAAAACCTTACCTTCGTATTCATACATTTTGTGCAACGAAACATCATTGACAGAAAAGAAGAAGAAACGTATTTGAAGTCGTCAGTTCAAGCTGTCAGTCATTGTGATTTATATTCATTGTTTATAGTGGTTTTAGTAATATCGACTGTTTACCGTGCTTGTTTTCAATGTTTCACAAAAAACTTTTGATTTTGAACTTTTGCAATCAAAATTGATGAGATGTAAAAATGTGCTGTAGAGGTAGTCTGACCATAGATGTAATCTGGCAATGTCAGTGTAACTCTAGGTATACTATATATTTTTCTTGAGAATTCTCGTCTTTAATTATCTTGTACAATGAGTCGTACAATAGAATTACTGGTGGGTGACACACTGACCTTACACCGAATAATAAGTACCTACTAGTGTAAAACGTAAACTAAACTAATAGAAAAGTCCTATTACAGTGTAAAGGATTATTTGAATGATAGCAAGGCATGGGTATGAATTGTTACAGCGGCTGATTATGTAATGTTATATTATAAGTACATATATATAATTTCAAATATTTGTGAGATGGTGATAATAAAAAAAAAAGCGGAGTTTATTGCGGGCTCTTCTCAGACCAGGGCACGTTTGGAACCCTCGTAGCTTTAGTTTTAAGATATCGTAGTTAATTATCACCATCACGTCTTATGCTCTGTAAGCATGACGTTCAGAAGGTGTACTTTGTAGGTACATATTTTGAATAAATATGTTTTGAGTTTGAGATTGAGTTCAATAATTTCTGTACAAAAAGTAATGATATCCCATCAAAAACATAAATGTAAAATGAGAGCCAAGTTCAAAATTGTGATATATATGCCTTGGTTGTTGACTTCAGCGACAAAAGAAGTGAGATCTAAATGGGTGCCAAGTTCAATGGTCAGTCCTGCAATTTATTTATCCCATCAAAAACATAAATATGAAATGAGAACCAAATTCAAAATTGTGATATATATGCCTTGGTTGTTGACTTCAGCGACAAAAGAAGTGAGATCTAAATGGGTGCCAAGTTCAATGGTCAGTCCTGAAATTTATTTATAACAACATATAATATTTTATAACAACTTAAAATATCATTTCTTCTTATAACTTAGTATAAAATGTTGAAGACTAAGGCTTTGGCTTGGCTAGTTTCCATATACGAATTATTATTAAGTAGGTACCTAAAAGTACAGTTTCTACCAGCAAGCCAAATTTTCGGAAGAATAAAATAAGAACTTACAGCTTTACAACTTGTGAACGCTATAATTCGTATATGAAAACTAGCCAAGCCAAAGCCTTAGTCTTCAATATTTTATACTAAGTTATAAGAAGAAATGATATTTTAAGTTGTTATAAAATATTATATGTTGTTATGAATAAATTTCAGGACTGACCATTGAACTTGGCACCCATTTAGATCTCACTTCTTTTGTCGCTGAAGTCAACAACCAAGGCATATATATCACAATTTTGAATTTGGTTCTCATTTCACATTTATGTTTTTGATGGGATAAATAAATTGCAGGACTGACCATTGAACTTGGCACCCATTTAGATCTCACTTCTTTTGTCGCTGCAGTCAACAACCAAGGCATATATATCACAATTTTGAACTTGGCTCTCATTTTACATTTATGTTTTTGATGGGATCTAATCTAATCTAATCTAATATATATATAAAATCGTTAAGGGATCAACGCCCAGCCTAAACCGCTGGGTTTATTAAATTGAAATTTTCAAAGTAGGTTCCTTTTGTAACGTAGGCGCTCACTAAGATTTATAATTATATTATTATAAGATTGATTTTTCAAAATTCCACCCCTAAGGGGTGAAATAGGGGGTGAAAGTTTGTATAAAAGTCCGTCATTTCTCAAGTTATATCCATGAAACTTGGTATACGAGCTACTGGTTGAAAATGAATAAATACGTGTTTCACAGTTTTCAAAAATTCTAACCCCGAAGGGTTGAAATAAGGGATGAGAGTTTGCATGTGAGTCCTTCATTTCTCAAGATATTCTTAAGTTATGAACGAAACTTGGTATTTCGGCTTTCGATAAAAATTAAAGAATTACGTGTGTCGCAGTTTTTCAAAATTCAACCCCTAAAGTGGTAAAATAGGGGTTGAATTTTTTTATGACATCTATAGCCATGAAACTTGGTTCATGAGCTGCGAGTTAAAAATCAAGAAATACGTATTTCACAGTTTTTTGAAAATTCGACGCTCATAGGGGTGAAATAGGGGATGAAAGTTGGTATGAAGTGCCTTCATTTCTCAAGATATTTTACAAGTTATATCAACGAAACTTGGTATTTGGCTAACGGTAAAAAATAAAGAAGTACGTGTGTCACAGTTTTTCAAAATTTTACCCCCGAAGGGTTAAAATAGGGGTTGAAATTTTGTATGAATGTCCTTCATTTCTCAAGATATTGCTCAAGTTACATCTATGAAGCTTAGTGTTTCGGCTTTTGGTAAAAAAATAAGAAGTACGTATGTCACAGTTTTTCAAAATTCAACCCCCAATAGGTTTAAAAAGGGGTTGAAAGTTTGTATGAAAGTCCTTCATTTCTCAAGTTATAGCCATGAAACTTGAAATATAAACTGCGGGTTAAAAATGAAGAAATACGTATTTCACAATTTTTGAAAATTCGATCCCTAAAAGGGGTGAAATAGGGGATGAAAGTTGGTATATAAGGCGTTCATTTCACAGGATATTGTTCAAGTTATATCAACGAAGCTTAGTTTTGTGGCTTACGGTAAAAAATAAAGAAGTACGTGTGTCACAGTTTTTCAAAATTCAACCCTCAAAATGGTAAAATAGGGGTTGAAAGTTTGTATGGAAGTCCTTCATTTCTCAAGTAATAGCCATGAAACTTGGTATATAAATAGCGAATTAAAAATGAAGAAATATGTGTTTCACAGTTTATGACAATTCGATCCCTAAAGGGTTAAGTTAGGGGATGAAGTTGGTATGTAAGGCCTTCATTTCTCAAGATATTGCTCAAGTTATGTCAACGAAGCTCAGTGTTTCGGCTTTTGGTAAAAAATAAAGAAGTACGTGTGTCACAGTTTTTCAAAGTTCAACCCCCAAAAGGATAAAATAGGGGTTGATAGTTTTAATGAAAATCCTTCATTTTTCAAGTTGTAGCCATGAAACTTGGTAAATAAACTGGGGGTTAAAAATGAAGAAAAATGTGTTTCACAATTTTTTGAAAATTCGATCTTTAAAGGTGTGAAATAGGGGATGAAAGTTTGTATGTAAGGCCTTCATTTCACAGGATATTGTTCAAGTTATATCAACGAAGCTTAGTTTGAGAAGAGATGAGAAGTAATCCATACTTAATATAATAAATTTGCGTAACTGTGCCTGTTTGTTTGTATAGTTCATGGCGTGTCTACCGAAACAATTTTGACGGCTATTAATTTCCATCCCGCATATACTGACATAACCTACTAGTAGTCCTGGAATAATATGAAAGAGATCCTACGTGATTTCTTTCTTTGCATAGCTAATTTAAAATTGTATGAGCCACAAACTTTGACTTTTCGTCTCAGACCGATTTTACCAATGTTAGTACTGGACTGACTTTTTAAACATGCGGTGTGTCATTGAATGTGGACTAAATGCACGCTTAGGCACGTGTTAACGTGTGCGTTCTTTACTTTTCTGCGTCAAAAAATTTATAGGTTTCCAGCGCTGAATTAGCTTTTTTGTATACTTTTGCCAAATCGACGGCTGACTGCGTCTTTACTCGTATCACATCTCAGACATACATACCATGGTAAATTTAAACTAAGTACTTGAAGATTTTCAAATAACTAAAATATTATTTTATTCGAGTCGAAAAGTTGACGCGCAGCCGTGCGTATTCTAAAGCTGCTTGGCGCCAACTGCTCGCTGGCTCGGAGACGCTCCCTCATTACTTTGCTAAAAGTTGCCTTTAAATATATCATATTAAAATACTGCATTGATAAACAAAAACTTAGATATAATGTCTTCCCGACCGAATTTCGGCCACGGCGGCCAATCTCCAGAGAGAATTGCCATCTGCGCTAAAGTTATTATAGTTAACAAGTGTGTGCGCAAACACAGGTGCACTCTCTGTTCCTTTACGCTCATTGCCCGATGGGAAAGAAAATCAGAGCGAGATCAGTCGCAGGACCGATGGCTTAACGAGCTCTCCGAGGTACGGGGGTGAAAAACCGCCAACTCCTAACTCCGGGCTAGTACTGCAAATTTCTTGTCAGAAAAACCCTATACTTGTTATGACCCGAACCGGACTCGAACCCGGGACCTCGTCGGCCGCAGTCGAACATGCTAACCACTACACCGACGAGGCATACAAAAGTAAGTCGGAAACCAAGTCGTCAAACATCCACATCCACACTTATGTGTCACAGGATTTCGACTCTCCTCGGCCTTCTGTTTGTTAACCCGTATGATGTCGCCTGTTTACTATGACTTGGGTCACCAATAAAGCAAATTAGTGAGCTGCTTGGGACCTAACGTTTAAAAATCAATCCTCCGAGATACCCCGCCATCGAGCTACCCGCTAAACTTTGGCTTCGAATCTTGTTGAGCTATTTCCGTTACACTACATCTCCGATCTTCTTTTTTAATAATTAAAACTTATATAGTCTGTATAAAATTCTGTTTAGTAGTAAGTATAGAAATAGATTGAAAAATACCTTATCATAGTACCAAACCGAAATTCGATATTGTATTGAGAATCAACAATACCATGTTTATCAGTTTTCGTGAACACTAAAAAACATGGTATTATTGATTATGTCCATATATTTTTTTTCTGCGTTGTTCTTGAATAATCGTGATTTTGAAACAATTTCTTTGACGAATCTTTACTTTATTTTGTAAAGTATATCAATGAAAAAGAATTAAAATAATATTATCAAAACAGTTTTACATTTACCATTCTGTTGCGAGAGCCTCTTGTAATTAAAATATGGGAATGTTTGAGATGTAATTACAAATTCTTTTTACTTTTTAAGGATTAGGAAAAATAAAATACGTTTTTAGAGTCGGTTCCAGCCTTGAGCAACGGTATAATATATTTGCTTTTTTATGTTAGCAATTAAATATTCTAAGGCCGCAATTACACTTGTAAGTTTTTCCGTAAGTAGCGTGCGTAAGGAACTTAGGTACAATAACTGACGTTTGCATTGGATAGGTACACGACTTACAAAGCTGTATATGTCACCGTAAGATTGTAAAAACCGTTAGATTATAATCTAACTCGCGAAATTGTAAACTGTCGAAAGATTACAATTTAAAGCATTATTTTTCGACTCAAGTTCAGTGACCCTATTAAGCAGTGTTGTTTAGAGCACCAGTACGACGGACCGACATTAATAAGATGCGGGTAGGGGTTGGATGAGGAAGGCTCAGGACCGGGTGTGGGGGCGCTCACTAGGGAAGGCCTATGTCCGACAGTGAATATCGACAGGCTGATGATGATGATGATGATATCAATTTTGTAAAACGGCATCAATTATTTTTACAATTCCAATTGTTTTCATTGATTGAATTTATGCTTGCTGCGATTTATTTTGGCCAACAGCGGAGGATTGTTATCCGATCAGCAAATTTTTAAAGATTTCTGTAGCAATTATTTTTAGGTTATAAGGCTACCTACTGGTTTCCGAAAAAAGTGGCGCTGTTTATAGATTATAGCGGAAAATGACGCCACAAAAGCTCTAGTGAAAAATGAAACAAGAGAGCCAATATTTATAAAGAGAGTTTCCTAACATGCTAACATTGGTGTCAAATATTGGAGATACAGCTGTGCCATCTCATACTATAAACAGTTATACTTATTTATAGGCACTACTTTATTAAAAAAATAAAAAAAATAGAAGTGAAAACGTATGTTTAAAATAATTAAAATATATATATAAAGCTTAAAACTAAGGCTATACTATTAATAACTATTAATAAGTTTAATTACGAATGTAGTATATTTATATTCAAGATCTTTTATCTTCGTAACAACGCGGTGTCGGTGACGCGAATCCACAAGTTTACCCCCTACCAAAAAGTGCTCAACGCGGCTAAAGAAGTTTTCACTTCAATTATATGTTTACACAAGTGAAATTAATTTAACGAATTTAAAAATACGACTGCCCTGCCATATTATTTTTGAAGTTTACCTCCATAAGAAGCGATTTGCATATATAGCCTTTGGAATCTTATTCACATTTTTTATTAAATGATATTTTTTTGTGAATCACTGGATATTGAACTATAGTGTTTTATATTTTTGGAATCTACTCATAATTTTCTAGAAGATGATTATATAGTTAATCTTATTTTCGATTTTTTTTTTCAATTTTGGTCACCCCATCATTTTTTTTTTAATTTTCTAGCCTATGTCACCCGGAATAAGCTAGGGATTCTAACGATACCTCATTTATCAAAATCGGTTCAGGCGTATAGAAGTTATGGTGGAATATACAAACTCACATACATACATACATACATGAACCCTGAAAACAATATACTCCTTTTTTCATGCAGTCGTATAAAAAGAAAACTTGATGAAAATTGTATACTGCGACACAGCAAAAAAGCGCGTGTATGACGTAATTTATGCCCCATATTTCGTTAAAAACGACATAAGTTTTTATAGAAAAGTTGTTGATACTCGTACCGTAAATGTCAAGAGTACCGTATAATCAGACATATAAATAAGCCCTTACGATATAAGCGTAGAATTTTCTTGTTCTTTTTTTTTCTTGTTATACGACTGCCTGAAAAAAGGAGTATATTGTTTTCAGGGTTCATGTATGTATGTATGCATGTGAGTTTGTGTACACCACATCTTCTACACGCCTGAACCGATTTTGATAAATGAGGTATCGTTAGAATCCTTAGCCTATTCCGGGTGACATAGGCTAGTAAAATTTAAAAAAATTGATAGGGTGACCATGGTCCCGCATTAAAGACTAAAATTGAAAAAAGAAACAGATTAACTATATATATCATCATCATCTAGAAAATGATGAGTAGATTCCAAAAATATATAACAATATCCAGTGATTCACAAAAAAATATCATTTAATAAAAATATGAAAAGGATTCTAGCTAATTTAACTAGATTAATTTAGATTTTTAACTTTTTAGTTCGTTTTTTCGCAGGGCAGTCGTGTTTTTTTAATTTTTTTTAATTCTGCCTTGTTTTCCGAAGTTACAGTTAAAACGTTTTATGTTTGAAAATTTAAATTACTGTTCGCAAATTAATGCGTGTGACTGGGTGGTAGGTCATAATTATCTACATTTATAGCTGTTGTTAGGACAATAGGGAGTGTGTAGGCTCGAAGATATATTAAAACAGCGTCTGAATAAAGCGTTGGTCCCTGGTGGGAGAGAAAGGAAACCACTCCCGAACAGAATTAATCCTATAAATTTTAGATAGAAGAACTGCTTTTGTGAAGAAACGAGTAAATGCAATAAAAGAGAATAACGTGTACTAGAATACTCGTATATCAGCTGATCTTGTTAAGCAACTGGACTGAAGAAAAGTAGTAAATTTCTATCCCTAATTTTGAATAATATTTTGCTAAAATACAGTGTTATTTTTACAAAAAAAAACAAATACTATTAGCAATAGAAACAAAATATTAATAATAATAATTGTAATAGAAGCACTAGTCATGCTCAGTACCTACCATCCTTGCAACTGTTAAGATTGAAAACGCACAACGGACTGTAAAGATAAAATGTCAGCGCGAAACCTCGGTACGGTTTTAAATTATAACGCTGCCCAGACCTGCGTGCCACGACGAAACTTTTTCCCGGGCGTGTAGTGGAGTCGTTTTGTCAAATTCTGTCCGAAGAGTGTTTTCGATCGATAAAAAGTTCGTACTAAGGCCATTTTTTGGATATGTGACAAGTTAAACGGGTTTTATACAAGAATAAGAATAAAACCCGTTTGGCGATACCTAAATGCAATATGCATATATTTGCTAAAAGCCCGCATTCAAGAGCAGTAACAATATTTAATAAACTACCAGATGGCATCAAAAAAATTGAAAATGATTCTACTTTTTACCGCAAGTTAAAGGACTATTTACTCTAGCGGCACGCTATGATGGCCGGTTTGACACATTACAATAGTGATGTGGAATGTCAATTTATTCTCGAACAAAAAACAATTAAGTTTTGTTTTTGTACCTGATTAAATAGGTTTAATAAAACAAAAATGTATATGTTTATTTAATTTATTTGAACGAACTGAATATTTGAACGAAAATGAATATACATACTTTATATGCACACAAGAAACATATGAATACAAAAGATACCAAAAAAGGTGCCACAAAAGGCCATAATTAATCAGATTCGTCCATACTACTATTTTCACTGTCGTCACTGCTATCATCACATACATTAATAATTATATGTTCGTTTTCTATAATATTATCTATTTTCACATCTCTTTCATAATCTTCCCTTATTAATTTAACAGTTCTATTCACAACCTTTTCCCAGTCTCCTTTAGTCACATGTTCACAAGCTTCTTCTAATAATTTTAGCATTTTTTTTGTGGTAAATGGGGGTTCTGTATTGTGTCTTGCAGCATATCCCTTAATTTGAGCCCACACCAACTCAATCGCATTATACTCACAATGGTAAGGCGGTAACCGTATAACTCTGTGCCCATGTTCTAATGCTATTTCGTCAATGACGTATCGGATCTTGGTTGGTTTGTTTTCTTTTAAAAGACGTACTAATTCCGCTTTTAACATATTCATGTTTGCATCTACGCCATTTTTACGAAGCCATGCGACGATATCAGCTTTCTTTTGGGATTGGGCAGGTGGCTTGTCAATTTGCATCGAGTGGTATGGGGCGTTGTCCATAATTATAATAGATGGTTCAGGGAGGCTACACAACATTGAGGTAAACCATTCAGTAAACTTTTCTCCATTCATGTCTTCATGATAGTCTCCAGTGGTTTTTGACGCAAAAGCCATGAGAGAACCTTCGACAAACCCGTTGATGGTTCCGGCGTGACAAATTATAAGTCGCGATCCTTTTCCTACAGGAACGTTGGAAGTAGATGCTGCTGTGTCATCGTTCCAAGAACGGCCTACAGTATGGTTAGCATTAAGCCATGTTTCATCCAAGAACACAACATTTTGCCAATTTTTGATTTCTTTCACTTGCCGTAAAAAAGTATACCTTGCCATCGCTATATCAAATCTTTCCATCAATATTTTGCGTTTGTTACATTTTTTGTATCGAAATCCAATGGTCTTCAAAATCTTCGTTAAAGAACTTTCCCCACCGAAGAATAATCCAGCTTCCTTCAGTGAATGCACCAACTTTTTTCTTGTTGGATACTCCTTCTGTAAATAGTAGCCGTAAACATGTCTTCGGATAGCATCGGCATCAAAGCTATCGATGCCTACGACTGGTTTTGCTCGTTTTCTCTTTTTTGGTGTGTGAAGTTTATTTTCTTCTGTGCCAGTCTCGCCATATTTTTTTTTAGTTATCCGTCTAACAGTTCGTTGTCCAATATTAAGCGCATCAGCTACGCGTTCAACCACTGACGTTATAGGTAAAATTGGCCCTCCATTTTGAGCTTCACGATCGAAATAGTTACGAAGGCGTATTACGAACTCACGTGTCTGACTATTTAGAACAGTTCTCTGCGTACGTTCGGTCATATCGACGAAATCCACAACAAAGGGCTTGAACAGAGTCCAAATTAACGAGCAAGGGTCAACAGTAATGCAGTATCAATATTTGAAATCCAAAGCCAGGTCAAAACTATATCACAATCGCATTGCACTGACAGTTTATACTTTTCGAAGCAACGTCAATTCGAAACTGCTTTGTTTTGCATTGAGCATTGACGCGAGTTTGCCGGAGGTAGTAGTTGTGCTAGCCAGCGATCCTATGTGACGATCGTATTAGATTCCATTTTTAAAAATTTATTGATGTTTTTTTGCGATTTCAGAGGTTTGTCCACATAGTGAAAATTGTTCATATTCACAAGTACATTCACCCCTTAAATGGTGCAAACTGATTTTTCTACACTTGTATACATTTAAGAAATCAATTTAATAAATAAATTTTGAGTCCTAAACCTAAAACTACATTCGATAAAATTTATGAATCTCTGCACATCACTATCGTCAATAAAGTAATACAATTATTTCCTTCAAAGTCGTTATCAATTAATACGGAACTTCATGAGAAACTACATTCGATAAAATTTATGAATCTCTGCACATCACTATCGTCAATAAAGTAATACAATTATTTCCTTCAAAGTCGTTATCAATTAATACGGAACTTCATGAGCGGACAAACGTCAAACCGGCCATCATAGCGTGCCGCTAGTTTAATAAATAAATGCTATTATACGATAAATGAATCTTACAGAATAATAAACCGCTAACCATTGCTATAGATACTTCATAATATTTTGACATTTTCCTAATTAGGTATGTATTGGACCTATTGACTTATTAATTATTTTGACATATTTTTTTTACTTTTTAATCCTTTTTTCTTTCGTAATTGACATTGCGATTAAAATTGTTTTAAGCATTGATTTATTGTAATTTTGTCCATTGTAATTATGAATTTTGTTAAATTGTATAATTGTCAAAATTTTGTATTAGGTAAATATTATTCTAAATTTTTATTCGAAATTATTATTTTCTTTAACTTTACTTCAGTAACTAAGCAACTACGTTTTCACGACATAATAGATTAATTTATTCAACCAGACATTATTAAGTACCTACAGATAAATAATATTATAGAATTATAAATAATAATTTCTAAGCACCCCTGCCACTCAAACTGCAAATGCCCTAACGGGGTGATATGTAAATTTTTGTATTGTTCATGTTAAATGCAAATAAATGAATCTGAATCTGAATCTGAATCTTTGAACTGGTATGCACATAGGTTAAGGATTGGTATTCGCTACATTCCTAGGAGCGCAGTGGACACCAATCCTAAATCTATTGTGTATGCAATACTTTTCGTGACTTGGTTTTTGCTAAATTTTGTATGCTATTTCATAGAAAATTAAAGTTACGAGTAGTTAGTTGATGTACTAGAAAATTTCAACGCTTGGTAGTTTTATGTTACATACCTGTAGAAAGTAACTAGTGAATAGGTACGCACTTTCGGTAAGAAATGTTTTCTCAAGAATCTTAACAGTATCTCGCGTATCCTGTCACTCTAAGTAGAACAAATGCAACCCTTTTCGCATTAAAGTTGTCGCGCAAAACAAAATATGTCACTGTATCGCATTGTTTGACTTTGGGGAAGGACTCCTTGAACTGTTTATCTTGTGTTTTGAATGACATTCGAAAAGCACAACATAAAGATTCTTCCCTTTTTATCTGTTTTACTTTTTTGTGTTATTTCAAGCAACTGGTTAAGTTACGTTAAGTTATTTGTGTTTGTAAGACATTCATTTTATTGTTACGTGATTTGTGAGCTAGTTTACTAAAAATGAGATGCTCTAAGCTATAAGTTTGTAACAGCTACTCTCCATTCTCTGTGTTATTGTCTTCTCCTATCTTTACTGCAATCAGGAAGATATTTAAACAAAATATAATAATTGGCTGCTAAAAGAAGACGCCCTATCAATAGATATATAGGCCGAAATAGTCAATAATCATAGATTAATAATGATATATTTTTCTTAGCTGAGTTTAAAGAACATCATAAAAAAAACATGGAAAAACGAGTTTGGCTCATACCACGATTTCAATATTAGTTTATAGCAATTTCCTTAAAGCTAACTAGGGGCTACTGGCTAGTTATGATAGTGCGGATGAAATAGTCTAGGCAATGGGGCGGTTTGTTGTATGGAGACCCTCGCATTAAATCCTCAGTCGTTGAAACTTGGCAGGGTTTATTATAAACCAAACCTTATACAAAAATATCCAATAAAAAATCCATCCGGAAATTAGGTATTTATACCTAAAACTTTATATTTATGACTGAATATTTTATCGATTTCTTTTTAAAATAATAGTAGGTAGTATATTTACACTCAAAACCGAAATATCAAAATATGAAATAATCATGCAGAACGTCGATAATTAAACTGATTTTATTATCAAACCTAAACTGCGTTTACGCGATGATGTAATTTCCTGCTTTAACAATTAGGTATAGCATAAAAAACCTTACTAACTTTCTGATTTTTTATTGGATATTTATAATATACGTTTAACTCATGATACTTTATCATTCTGTAAAGTTTCGTCGCCTGAGGAATTATTGTTGGGGTCAACTAGCTTTATTGCCTAGACTAAAAAGCGAATGTGACAAAATTTACTAACGTGTTAATCTTATCGCAATATGCGTTGCTATCAGAAGCGAAATATTTGGCAACCGCCTCGCAGTTGCAGCCAACTGTGAGAACGCTGTATCGTGTGCAGTTATTTGAACGGAACTTAAAATCTAAGGCTTTCAAGATTTATGCGCGGCCTCTTTCAGTGCCATACTCAAGTTTTGCATATACTCATACAATACACACATTTTCAAGTTAGTAAGAATATTGTTTTTTTTATTTGACTGTCACATGCACGCGTACACTTGGATCATAAATTACATTTTGTGATATAAAAATTGTTTTTAATTTGATAATACAATACTACGTTTACTACGTTTAACTTTACGACCTTTAGAAATATTTAATCAATTATTCTTTAGTTAGTAGCAAACAACTGTAGAAAATTACTGGAATATATTATTTAATTGTTTTAGTGTTTTATTAATATCGGGCATAATATCGAATTCCGGCTTCCGTTTTCCCTCCTCTTTAATATATGTATCTACCTTCAAATCAAGATTTAATAGGTATAGTACCTTTAGAGCCGGTTGTTTCAAACAGTTGGTTATCGTAACATACGTTTGTTTAAATTTAACACACGTAAGAACTTTAACGTCTGTTAATTTGCTAGTTACCTACTTATTATTACTACTATTTATAAAGTAGTAATAATAAGTAGGTAACTAGCAATTTAAGGGAATGAACGCCTTATTTCACTTACGTTCGTTAGCGCCATATTTAAACGTTACATGTCCGTCAAAAAGTATTGATGCAACCCAGCCTTAGACAAGCGCGCTCCATCTTAGGCTGCATCACCACTTGCAAGCAGGTCTGTTTCCAGGAAAGCGCTAGCCTACAAATAAAAAATATATATTGTCGTGAGCCTTTATGTCATACAGAATATGATACCCTATTTATCAAATTCCATTGGGTAAGTTTCCCAATTATTACGAAGGCACTGATAAACCAGTAATTTAAACAAACACATCTTCCATGTTCGGTAAATATATACTCAGCGTTGTTGGGAGCTTTCGCAATTTAGAAGCAAAATGTGACAAAATATAGTAGCGTGTAAATCTCGTTACGAACACTCTCGGTATCAGTAGCGACGTATTTGGCAAGCGACTCATGCTTGCAGCCGAGTGTGACACCGCTTTATACAGTGGGCGTAGCTATTTGAACAGTAAACTTAGAAGATAGTGCTTTCCAAGATTTATTCTCAGGCTTGTTTTATACTTACTGTATGAAGTCCTACATCTACTGTTAATTATGCTATATTTTGTTTACCTGGCGTGTGCATAGAGGTACTATATAGGTATTAATATCTTGGACGACCAAACGCCGTGGCTTGGAATAAAATTTTGTCAAATGGAATACGGTTATTTAATCTATGTAGAAAAGTTTTAGTATTTTAATGTATACATTTTTTCAATATAAGAATTTGAATAAGACGTCACGGTAGCAGTGAAATTAAATGAACTTAACTGAGCATAAAATGTTCCAATACGTTATCATATTATATTGCAAAATGATTTATGTTAGGTATACTTTGCCAAAATTTAAGACTAGATTTGTCAATGTCTACTTGCAAGCAAAATCTCTGTGCAAGTGCACTGATATCAGTTGTGACGTTTTTGGCGTACTTACTCGTCCTTGGACAATGTATTACAAAGTAACTAGATAATGCTCGCGACTTCGTCCGCGTAGACTAAGTTTTTTCGATTCCCGCGGGAACGCCTTAATTTTTCGGGATAAAAAGTAGCCTATGTCCTTCCCCAGGATACAACCTATCTCTGTACCAAAATCATCAAAATCGGTTGAACTGGTGGGCAGTGAAAGCGTAGCAGCAGGGACTGAAAAACAGATTCATACACACTTATACTTCTGTAACAAAAATGAATCTGTACCAGAAATAAAGGGTTTTAAAGTGTTTCTCTAAAAAATGATATGAAATGTGCACATTTCATACCCTGTAAATGAGTTCGAAAGTTAAACTTCCCGGCCTAGGCCAGTAAAGAATGTATGTATTTTCATTACATATCATAAGTTTGAATTTGGAATCTTTCTTCCTGAATATCTTGTAACTTATTATAATGTTCTTTGGCCTAAATAGTTTAAATTTGGAACTCTACCGTATTACGCGTTCAGCACTCACAGCGCAAAAACTAATTTAATTTTTAATATTTCATAAGTAGGTTGCTTTTTTATTTACTTTCTTTTAATTACATAATATAATATATTTAAAAAAAGTAACTTGTTTAATTTTTTAGAAAAGAACTATACACACCTCGACCGGGAGAGCATTTCTGGTCTCGTATATAGCCGGCCTCGCGTAGCTCGGCCGTCTAACTAACACTCGACCAGAAAACGCGTACTTCCCGGTCTCACGATGTAATGTACTATTAAAGTGTAACCGAAATAGCGTCATTGCCAAATTTACTGTTAACGCGTATTCAAATTTGAACTTAAGGTTGCAATTGTTTTAAGAAAAACATGGCCATGTTGTGTCAGTGTGTGTAAAGTCCAATGAAGTAAGAAGAACGCGTTGTCATACAGTGCAGTTTATTAGGGCATGTACCTATTAGGATTACAGATAAAAATACTTATTAACAGAAATAAAAGGTTACTGATTGATTGGGTTACAGTATCGTGTCTGTTTCCGTTATAAGTATTTCTGTTTTATAACAGTTTCAAAAAACAGTGTTTAAACCCTTTATTTCGGTTACAGTTTCAGTGCTTACGTAGCAGACAGATAGACACACTTTCGCATTTAAATTATTAGTATGAAAGTATGGATATTAGTAGTGATAGTAAGTCCTCGTATTCACTAGGGGACAAAAGCTTCACGACGTGTCGCTAGAGAAGTCAGGCGACGTCGCTCGACTTCGCCCGACATCGCACGACATCTGGCAACAGGCAATAATGGGCAAAAGGTCGCGAGGCCAAATGTCGAACAACGTCAGACGACCGATTTTTCTCCTAGTGAATTCGAGGCCTGAAGTATTTCTTCAAAACTTAAAATAATAATAACTTAGAAAGATTTATGCGTGCTTGCAAACTCTATTATGTTGCGATAATAAAAATTCAGTGTTACAAATATGCCTCTGCGAAAATATTATAGAAAAATTGCTTACAACAATGAACAACTTTAAGTTGATTATGAACTTACTAGGCCTTTTCCTTCAGTTGCGGTTAATCAAGTCAGGCAACCTATATCTAGATATAGATCCCAAGGGACCTAATTGATGGAAATTTCAGTACTATTCGGGTCTAACTATGCTTTTCACCTGAAAAACCTGTTATTCATTTATACGGAACTAAATTTAAAGGGAAAGCTCAAAATCTGTATTTCACTATGTTTACGCAGTGCAGGAAATTATTGCGATGAAACTCGATCATTCAAATGTGACCAATAGGGATGATGCCTATATAAAAAATAAATTATTTCTAACTGATTATTAAATAGAGGATATTCAAAGAGACCCAAAATTCACATCCTCGGTTAGTTTCAAGTTTTATAAACATTTTAAAATAAAGATTAAATAAAAAAAGTGCGTTGAAATTTTATGACGTCACAACTATGAATTTCATACAACTTCCATACTAGAAGGGCGTTTTTAAGTTTGTTAGAGAGTTGCTGATTTGATTGAGTTGTCATCCTAATATGTCATAATTTGACAACTATTCAAATAAATATTTTTTTAGTGATTATTAAATATAGAATCTCCCAAAAGTCGTAATATCCGCGTCCCCTGTTAGTTTCATGTTGAATAACTATTTCAAACTATCGATTAAAGTAAAAGAGTGCGTCGAACTTTGATGACGTCACTATTCAGTATTTCATACAAAACCCCATACTAAGCACGCGTTTTGACGTTTGAAAAAAAGTTGATGATTTGACTAGTTGTCAAATACCTAATTCGAATCAAATACGGATCGTCAAGTACAAACCATTTCCGACGGTCGCTGCTGAAAAACTCATTATGAGAGGATTATCGTGACTTTGACCGATCGCGCCTTTTACGCATAGGGATCAATCAGAAAAGCGATATCAAACACTTTGTGCAAATCGTGCCTTTTCTCGAATATCCGCCATTAATAGCGGCATGGTTTAGATCTGTGTTTAATCCATATCCATACTATTATAAATGCGAAAGTGTGTCTGTCTGCTACGTTTTCACGGCCCAATTGTTCAACTGATTTTGATGATATTTGGTACAGGGGTAGGTTGTATCCCGGGGAAGAACATAGGTTACTTGTTATCCCAAAAAATTCAAGAGTTCCTGCGGGAAACAAAAAAGAATATCTGTTCATTCGATTTTGATAATAGGTTGTACAGGGATAGGTTGTATCCCGGGAAAGGATATAGGCTACTTTTATTCCCGAAAAATTTAAGAGTTCCCGCGGGAATCAAAAACTTTATCCACGCGTACGAAGTCGCGGGCATCATCTAGTTGTAGATATTTTACACATTGTTACCAGATACCTAATTCAATGAATGTACTATAATAAAAAAATCGGCGTCTAAAAAACATACTCTATGTTTTTTTATTCCATTACAAGTTAGCCCTTGACTGCGGTCTCACGGTCTAAGTGACGATGCAGTTGAAGATTATGAGGGCTAACCTGTTAAAGGTATCGCAGTTATATTAAACCCATACTCCTAGTCGGTTTCTACACGGCATCGTACCGGAGCGCTAAATCGCTTGGCTAGCCACGGTCTAAGCCTCCCACCAGACCAGATCAGAGATAATTCAATTATAAAGTCCCAAATTGACCCTTCCTTAGGGGTTTTAAGGGGGGGGGGGGCGTTGGGCCAAGCAGGAAAACGGACCGGGACCTCGCTCTTGCAGGGGCCTCGCACTCTTTCCAACAGCTCTACAAGCGGCGCCCGAGTAGAAAAAGTCATAAGTACTAATGTGTATTTGAATCTCGTGCCTCGCAAATATCTACCGCCCAGAGCCTCGCAATGGCTGAGGCCGCCCCTAAAGAACGACCATCTTGCTGGTTTTTTTCTGAACGGAACGATATTCGCACCAAACAACACAGAACCATTCGAAAGCATTAATTGTATTTTTATTTGAATTAAAAGCTCTTTCAAATCGTAGGTGATAACGATACTAGGTATACAAGGTTTTGTTTGTCTTGAATTATTTTTTTGGTCTTTGTTCATCCTAATACCATCAGGATTTGATATTTTTTGAAGTGAAAACTTCTTTTGGCGCCTTGGGTAGTTTTTGGTATTTTATATTGAAAAGTATAAAACTTCTTTAGGCGCGTTGAGCACTTTTTGTTAGGGGGTAAAAATGTAGATTCGTGTGACCGCCATGCTCGCGAACAGCGAAATGCTCGCGAACAAATAAAAATACTACATTCGAAATTAAACTTTAATGCCTTAATGTTAAAGTTTATATTTTAATTTAATAAAAAATCTTTTTCACTTCTATCGGCAGTCCCTATGACTGCCAATTTTTATTTTTTATTGCATTGGTAGCTTAATTTATTAAATACTAGCTGATGCCCGCGACTTCGTCCGCGTGGAATAAGATTTTTTGGTTCCCGCAGGAACTCTTTAATTTTCCGGGATAAAAGTTAGCCTATGTTTTATTCCAGGCTATATCTCTGTGCCAAATCTCATACAGATCCGTTTAGCCGTTCTAGCGAGATTGAGTAACAAACATCCATCCGTACATCCATCCATCCATCAATCCATCCAAACTTTCGCATTCATAATATTAGTATAGACTTACAGTGTACTTTCACTTACGTCACATATAAAGTCCAGTGAGCTTAGTGTTCAGTCATTACTTTAGAATTCATTAAGAGAGGATTATCGTTGACTTTGACCGATCGCGTTATTTGAGGGTGGGGATCAGATAAGACCGCAACATCAAACAATTTGTCTCATTCGGATCCTTCCCTCGAACAAACGCAATTAATATCGTCAGACTTTTCGATTTATAGTGGAAAACATCTCAATTGTAGAATTTATCCATACCACAATACATTTTATGTCCATCTGTACTGCCATTAGGTATAAATGTTAATGTGTATCTATCTACTGCGTTTTTACAGCCATCTGTTCAACTGAATATAACGAAATTTAGAACGGTATACGTCGCATCGAAAAAGCACATTTACACAGGGTTTACGGACAAAATCAACGTTCAAATCAATCACAACGCTTAATCGCCGTCTTTGCCGGTAGGGTGTTAACTAGCCACGGCCGAAGCCTTCCACCAGGCAAATAATTAAATAGTATATTGTAATATGATCAAAACAAAGATCTTCCCCAACTTCGCCAATATATTACGAGCTTGGAAAGCAAGTTTCTCCTCAAAGTTACAAGCATAATAAGAAGTCATAAAAATGCAAGTTAGTGATGAGTAAATTGTACTTATGTACTAAGTAAAGCTTGTTCCACATTTTACTAATAATTATTATGTAAGTACTTGTCTACATTTTTCATTCTTGATTTAAAAGTAAGTTGTTACTACTTAGCCACAGTTACAGTTAACAGAATTTTGGTACTCATCTCTTTTAAAAGTAACAAAAAATTGAAGATAATAGGCAAAACCACCACGAACAGGATAGGGCAAAACATCCGCACGAAACGTCCTCTTCGTATTTGAAACATGGTTCTTCTAGTTGCAGTAGACGACGCAACTCCATAATATGTGTAATATTGTATGCTCGGACCTTTTTCCGCCATACCTGTACTGTTACCTATTCTGTGGCCAGACTCCATAGTGTGCCCTAATAAATTACGACGCTGCAATGGGCGGGGATCATGGCTCTGTTAGCCCATTGCATATGGCAAGTTTAGAAATCTCTACACTATGGTACCTCTATTAACTATCTACCTATATATACCTCTATTATTACTTTTCTTCGTCTTCTTTGTCGACAATAGATAGAGAACTACGCTGCTGGCTTGAACACAGCACAACAGTGTCGATTGTTAAAGATTCGTTCAAGCAACACAGTAGACCTCTATCGATTATAGACAAAGCCGACGAAGAAAAGTATCACGCCACTTTGACATACAATTTGTTTTCAAACCAAGTGTTCGAGTCTTCAAGCAGAGTTCTTCCCTCAGATTCGTTGGCTAAGAACTCATTAAGGGAGGATTAACGTCGACTTTGACCGATGGAGCTATTGAGGACGGCAATCAGATAGGATGGCCACTCAGCAATTGATTCGGTCCTATCCATATTATATTGTTATTTGCGAAAAAACTATAGTTCCAAAGTGAGATTATTGTGTTTAACCAAAAAACCTCGATCCACGCAGACGAAGTCGCGGGCCTCAGCTAATGTACTTGAAGGACGTAATGTGATGTAATGAAAAACTTTATGGCATACTTACCTATTTGAAAGACTTCAGTTATTTATTTTATCTACTCCCATGCTATAAATCCTCTATAACAGGTTCTGAAACAGTTAGCTTATTGCCAACATTAAAACACCCAATGTCCTAATAACCATAACATCATCCAAAACGGTGATGTAATGTTGTACTGAATTTCATAACAACACTCCTTTGTTTTTTTTTCGATCCCTTCGGCGCAAAGGGTTTACTCAACAGACAGCCACATCTGCTCGATGCGAGGTATCTGTATGAATTGCAAAAAAAAAACATCTACTTAAACGAATTTCAAAAAAAGAACATTGTCATACACGCGCGTTTCAATACCAGAACGCCGCGCGCTGTAAAAAAAAGTTATTAGAATTTTCCCCGCGTGTCGAATGTAATTTCGAATTCCATAGAAAATAAAAATAGTGAAGTGGTAAATATAAATATTCCGCCGAGTACATCGGGATCAGGACGTTCCAACATTAAAGATCATCAAGTGAATTTTAATAATTGCACTATACAAAATGTTAATTACTACTACAATAAATAATTCTTTCATTAATATTTAGTTTATTTGTATATACTCAGTAATGGATGATATTAGGTTACTAGGACTGGATGTTTTAATGTTAGCAGTAAGCTAACTATTTCAGAATCTGTTATAGAGGATTCATAGCATGGGAGTAGATAAAGTCTTGTATGCAACTGTTGATAATTAGGTATTAAAACACTCATATGATACTATTATCACACTCCGCTTCGCGTCGTGTGATAAACCCACATTCGTGTTTTAATACCCCTTATTACACAACTGTTGCATAAATAACTATTATGAATCTTCAGTTATTTATTTAGTGGAAAGAGCTTACAATTTAAAGGTAATTTATGTCTTATGGCGACTGCCGAGCGGAATCGAAGCGTCATAATTCGCTACCTAGTAATTAATTATGTTTAACAAGCTAATGTCCGCGACTTCGTCTGCGTGGATCGAGGTTTTTTGGTTCCCTATATGCTATTCCAGATTATTATCTATCTCTGTGCCAAATTTCAGCCAGATCCGTTTACCCGTTGGGGCGTGATTGAGTAACAAATATCCATACATCCACACATCCATCCAAACTTTCGCATTTATAATATTAGTTTTAGTATGCCATAAAGTTTTTCATTACATCACATTACGTCCTTCAAGTAGATTACTTGTAGGACTTGTGGCCTAGTTATGACAACGTAAATCAGTCGATTGCCATTGTTAAGCAACGTTGACCAAAGTCGTTAACTGGATGGGTAACCAAATTTGGCCTTTTCGTTTCCTCCGTCCCGTTTATTAGTATTAATATCTGATAATAATCGTTGCAAACCTAAGAGTTGAAATATTCTTAATTGATTTGTATGCGGAAGGACGTGGGAACTGGGAACCCACCGCATTATTGTCCCAAGAAGATCCCTGCTATTATGATAATAATGTAAAGGGGTCACGACCCTCGGTAACGAGGAATACTACGCAGAATGGTACATTACTTACCTATTTTCTTTGTTGCGACTGAAAGTTTAAATAACTTTTTTGTGATTGAAAAGTGTTTTACAGCTGAATGTATAAAAATCCAATATGAAAATTTTAATTAAAGAGCTCACCTCGTTTAACAGAACATTTACGTCTAACGTTTTAAAAATATTGCACTTGCATTTAAATAACATTTATTTTAAAGCGCGGTCTTACAAAATAATGAGGCGTTGCTAGAAATAAACGCGCGCATTGAAGGTGGAACTAGGTACATAATATTAAATTAATGGTTACTATTATTATGTCATGTGCTTACCTACCGAATGTTTTTAAATATTCTAAGCGTGAGGCTTTTGTATTGAATTGTACTTCTTAACCACCGCATTAAACAGAGGCGTAATATAAAAACTGCGCTCCCAAAAGGATGGACCTATTTTAATTAACTTTTTCTTGTTTGAAAGGTGACATAATCGAAAATATTCTTAGCTTTGATTCAAACAAATCTGTTTAGCCGTTCATAACTAATGTGTTCTTCTCTATTGAGAGAGAGTATTGAGAGCTTATGAGTTTTATACTATAATGAGTTTAATATATGCTTTTGTTGAGTTTAATTTTCATATAATTATATAATGCTTTTAATTTATATTAATTATTTTATTGTTAATGTTTTCATTTATTTGGTGACGTGGATGACGTAGCGTTGCACTTGCACAACACAGGAACTTTATACCCCTTTATGATACAGTTTCTATGCGGCACGGCCTCTAGAATTATTATCTGTGATATTATCAGTATCCAAAAAGCCAATTACGCGTATATTTCAGATTTATTTTTGCGACTTGTTTACGTTTTGAGTCATCCATCGAAAAAATATTAAAATAGATTGCTAAATATACAACCTTCCAGCAATAGGTAAATAAAATTATTCATTAGATCCGAAGGATGTAGAGCGCAATTTTGTAAACAACGAAACAACTACAGTATTATACCTAATAGCTATTACTTAGAAAAGTTTTAGGCAAAGCCATGTTTAGACTCTCTAAATGTTTGCCTAGAGAGTATTTATAATCATCTATTTCATTATTATGTACATAAATTACTCTTTATCGCTACGTTATAGCGAGGGTCTCCTTGACTTTTCATTCTAAATTATTTGTTATTGTCCTAGGCTTGATGGTATCATGTGCCTGCTTACTTGTTTTACATGTAAATTTACTTTTACTAAAATATACCTATTTTTTAAGATCTTTAATTTATAGATTTACTTTTAGTTCATTATAATATTTCTTGTTTGGTTTTTCTTGTACTTCTTATTCGTTCTAGCATAATATTCCCACTGGCTTATTAGCATTGAGAATTTCTTCTAGTTAATTATAACATAATTTGCTGGTTTTGTTTCTCTTGTAGTTCTTATTAGCTCTAGCATATTTCCACTATTGATTAGCTTAAATCTAAATCCATTTGAATGATTTTAAGATATTATCTATTATTACATAATGCGGAAAGTCCGTCATGATTACCTCGGCACCTTCCTCGCCTGGCACGTCATAATTATTCTGCTTCTCCTTCGATACTTGTTTTTAAAGTGTGAATTTATCTTTTAGATAATGGAAAATTGACATAATCATTATTTAAAAGGTAAGGATTTTGTATTACAATGACGTAACCGATGTATAGAGAATCGAAGTCATTAGGGGCAGATTAACGTTGACTTTGACTAATCGAAACTGCTTGGGACGATCTGATACGACGAAGACACCAATTAATTTGTCGGATTCCCACGGTTTTTAGGTTTAACATCTAAAAGGACAGCTTGACAATCAAGTTTTAATTATGGACGTTTATTCAGATTGGTAGAAAATTACATCAATTAAATCTTAATTAATACGCGTTGATTAAACAAGAAATTGTGGCTAATTGTGTTGTGCACGTTAATAGATAAGTGTACTACAGAATTAGCCACCTCCGTTTCAGCGATTAGTGCCCATTGCTGCAATTTAGCAAGTTAATATTTATGAGTTACGTTCTTTTGATCTGCCAATAATGATTGGCAGATCAAAAGAACGTATATTAGCATTATGAGCCAGTGGCTTGGGCCAATGAACGGGTAAATGGTAGATCATATGATAATTTGGTAGATTACCGTGACATGTTCTTCAACTATAGAAAACTGGTTTTTGAAAGATTATTACACTTTTATGTACAACATATTATTATTTGCTCATCTTCTTTCTCAGTGATTTTTCACACTTAAACGCAGGCATACGATGTGCATAAGACCTCCGCGCTGGTGCGACTCTCCACCGGATCACTCCAGCCATCCGATCTCACTCCAAAATCCAAGCAGGCCGCCCAGGCCGGCGAAGATTTCCGGGAGTCCACTACAGCCTATTAACGTCCCACTGCCGGGCACAGGCCTCCACTCTCACAGGAGAAAGGGAATTAGAGCTTCGACCCACCACGCTGGTCCAATGCGGATTGGCGGGCTTTAACGAGTATTATCATGTTAAGGTCCGACGGCCTAACGTGCTCTCCGACGCACGGAGCTCTTAACTCCGGGCTAGTACTCAGAATTTGTAATCAGAAAAACCCAATACTTAATTATGGCCCGACCCGGGATTCGAACCCAGAACCTTGTCGGTCGCAGTCGAACATGATAACCACTAGATCAACGAGGCAGTTCAGTTCCGGGAGTATTGCTGGGGAATGTAGGCTTCCCGTTGGGTGATATTTGCTCATATTATCCCGATGCTTTTTACTAAATTTCAATATAGTCAATTTTAAATTTTACATTTAAGTCAAAATATATACTTGTAACTTAGCCCATAAAACTTTAACATATTCTCGATTTCATATGTAAATGTTTTAATGTAGGTATTTCAAGTTTAAAATGCTTATTACCAAATTGCCGATTATGGTCTAGTAGGCCCAAACATTTCGTATTTTTAGTAAAAAATATATTGAAAAAAACATCGTCTGGCTTAATATAAAGTAAGTTGCTTACCACCCTACGTAGGAGTAGAACCAAAATGAAACGAATGTTTTTCTTTTAGAGGCTGCGAAATTAAAAAAGTTCACAAGAGAACACGATTGAAATCATAACGTAAAATTAATTACAGGAGCTTTAGACCATGAATCGTTTAAAAAAATATAACTCTTACATTTCAATATTATTTATATAAGAGAGTGAACTTGTAGCAAAGTAATGAGGTGGCGTGTCCGACTCGGTGAACAGTTGAAGCCAAGATTCTTTAGACTAGAAAATATTCTAAGGCTAGGTCTATATGTTTCCGCTCAGTATCCGATACTTTCTTATAATTTACCTTATCATTTAAACTTGAAACTTCTATCTTTTTCTTTCAAATTAACTTTTACAAGTGCTTTTCAATCGTCGACTGAATCTAACGCTGGTTCGGCATGCCATCCGTACCGAGAAGATAGATATTTATTATTTTCAACGACCTGAATTTACATAGACAAGCCCTGTCAAACAGAGAATGTGAAACTATTTTACTAACGCCATCTAGCCTGAAAAGCGGGATAGTGCTATGACGAGGACAAGGACAGGCTTATACAGGTGTGGGGCGCGCTCTACAGGTCGGACGCCCAGTTTTTTTCTATTAAAGGGCCCGTCTAATACCTACATATATATCGATTATTATTTTAGTTAATATAAATAGCACCCATCGCGGCGAGCTGACAGAATTTGTTGAAGAATTAGTCGTAAAACTCCTACTACTAGATAGGTACATTCGGTTTTCTTTAGCGACTGTGTCTGTCTGTCTGTCTGTCTACTACGCTTTCACGGCCCAATCGTTAAACCGATTTTGATGAAATTTAGTATAGAGACAGGTTACATACCGGGGAAGGTCATAAGTTACGTTATATCCCGGAAAATTGATAAGTTCCCGCGGGAATAAAAAAAATGTTATCCACGCGGACGAAGTCGCGGGCATCATCTAGTATCAAATAAAAATAATAAAATAAAAATTTTATTTTTGGCATATAATGTAGTATAGTATAGTATAGTTTAGATGTTCAATCATTAAATCAGTTATATACTTACATCAAGTTTTTTTTCATAATAATCGGAATAGTTAGCAATAATTTGTTTATTTCTGCAATATTGCAATATTCAGTGTATAAGCTTAGCCTTATGACTTCTCGTCTCGGACACGAAGTCACCGAAGCACGTGGAGTGGTCTGAGACTCAGTAACGATAAAATTATATACACATTCTAATAAAACGCATTGGAATTCAAATATTTCTTCGCTAAAATATAAAATAACACGGTATAACTTACTTTGTAAGCAGTAAATATAGGTACCTACTACCTGATTATAATAAGTAGTGTAGATGCTTTAATAACTTAGTAAAACAGTTAATTAGTAAAAACGAATATTTATTTTTTATTTATTTAAAGATGAATAATGAATAGTTATAACAAAAATTCATTGAAACCTGACAAAGCAGTACAGAATCCAGCTCATTTATTCCGTAATTATTACAATAATTACCTCTGATTTGTTTCCACCTTTCCGCTGTTGGCGAAAGTCCATTATCTCAGCAAGAATGCTATAATTTCAGCCAATCACAATAATTTAGACTAAAAATGTTTGATGAAGGTTTGACAAAATGTATTTTCAATCAAATCCCTATCAGTTCTCTACCTACCCACTCATGTCACTCATGTCGCATTAGTTTATTACGAATATAAGTTCAGTACAGTCAGGGCTTTAATCATAATATGTTATAGATACCTACGACAATGATTAACTCATCTGGGAATCAAGTCAAGAACTATTACAAAAATCCTTTTCAATTGATTTTGTTTGTAATTAATTATTTGGTCACGCTTATTAACTTTATCTAATTTCACTTCAAATGTTTTAAATTTTTGGCAACCTAACGTAATAGTGTCATAGAACTGCACGTATTTCATATATATATTTCTGTGACATCGATGATAATAATCACATTATCCAGGACAGAACATAAATCTTATAAAGCGCCCAGCTTTTAAGTTATCCGTT
The DNA here is from genome assembly GCA_964035005.1 of Erebia palarica. Lineage (NCBI taxonomy): Eukaryota > Metazoa > Arthropoda > Insecta > Lepidoptera > Nymphalidae > Erebia > Erebia palarica. The sequence goes on along the minus strand of OZ035984.1, from coordinate 31,593,483 downwards.
CGAATGCTCACAACATACAGAGCGCATTGTCACAGCTGGCTGGTTTGCCAAATACGTCACTGTAGATACTTATTCTAACACATTTGCGACAGAACTGTACTAAAATTCTTGCACGGTAGTTCCAAACAAAATGTATGATACATGATATGATTTATATAGATATTTTTATGTTTTCTCGCGAGTGAGAATCCGTATTGACAAATTATAAATTCGCATTACAGTACACAACTTTCTGAAACTTATTCAAAACTAGATGATGCCCGCGACTTCGTCCGCGTGAATCAATGTCTTTTGATTTCCGCGGGAACTCTTTAATTTTCTAAGATAAAAGTAGCCTATGTCCTTCCCCTGGATACAAACTATCCCTATACCAAATTTCATCCAAATCGGCTGAATATGACAGACAGACAGACACTTTCGCATTTGTAATATTAGTATGTATTCAACTGATATATTGTGTCTAGCATAAATTAGAGCATGATATGACCTATAATGAATATCTTTTAAGATTGACTGACAGAGTTCCAGTAGATACATGACTGAAAAAATTAAAGAAACTTAGGCGTAAACCTTATCTATACTATCTTATAATATATAAAATTCTCGTGTCACAGTGTTAGTTACCATACTCCTCCGAAACATTTCAGTACACGCGGACGGATTCGCGGGCATCAGCTAGTAATATTATAAATGCGAAAGTTTGGATGGATGGATGTATGTTTGTAACTCAATCACGCTAGAACAGCTGAACGGATCTGGAAGAAATTTGGCACAGAAATAGATAATATGTAGTCTGGAATAACACATTGGCTACTTTTTATCCCGGAAAATTAAAGATTTCCCGCGGAACTAAAAAAAAACTTCAATCCACGCGGACGAAGTCCAACCGCAATAATTCTTAGCAAAGATTTTTATTTCAGGTAGGTAATAAGCGCAGTTTTCACCGAATATAAACTATCAGACCGGCACACGCGAACTGGCAATCACGGCAATTCATGGTTTTGTTGAATGCAACAAATCGAAACCCGCACACAGCTAGAATACAGCCTAATGTGAAAACATTGCCACCAATCGCTAGGATTTCCAAAATTTTCGTGATGGCCATGGACATTTTGTAAAAAAAAGATATTTCATTATTTTTTTGAAAAACTCTTTACTTAGGACATCGGGAAGGGGCCTATATAAAAACCGATGTACCCTATCTAAATACCTAATTAATAAGTTTTTTTATTCCCAAGGGAACTCAATAATTTTCCGAGATAAAAATTAAACTGTGTTACTCTCCAGATCCTCATCTATACCCATGAAAAAAACTTGTCGATCCGTTGCGGAGTGATTGAAGGACAAACCAACAAAGTAAGAAATTATGATTAATTTCAGGTTTGTAATTATTTTTCCGGTTATTTTGTGCACAGATGGTCAACTGGTCACCCTACGAATGGCCAATCTATTCATTACTTTTCCGGAATTTCCACCACTGTTGACGAAATCAAATGGACTTTCTAACGCAATTCGCTGGAAGCCAAATTAATTACTGACGTTTATGAAATTGCTTTGCGCGATTTAATGTCGAGGCTGAATACGAAAAGTTCGCCGATATAAGAGAATGCGAAACTTCGGGTAGTTCTTTTGTTTTGTATATTTAAGTGAGAAAAACATTGAAGATTACGGAACTCTTCGCTTTCGTTTATTTGCAATTTTACTCAGTGTTTATAGCTTGTTTACGTCGGTTCTTACGGACTAGTGTTGTATTTTGAAGAAATACTGTTGCTGTGATTTAAATAATAAGTCTATTTTTCTTGTAAATTCTAGGAAAATTTCATTGTTTTGTAACGTTTTATATTATAAACTAGCCTTTGTCCGCCATTTACCTGTTTAGTTTTTTTTTATTCAAATCGGTTTTATGTGAGGCATAGGACTTTACTTTTAGTAAGACTCATGCTGGAAGGCATCATCACTGGTTCTTTTTTTGGATAATAATTACCATTAAATTATTACCCATTATTACCCACTAGAAGATGCCCGCGACCTCGTCCGCGTGGATTGATTTTTTAAATTCCCCCGGGAACTCTTCAATTTTCCGAGATAAAAGTAGCCTATGTCCTTCCCCGGGATGTAAGTAGTTGGGCCGTGAAAGCGTAGCAGACAGACAGACAGACAGACAGACAGACAAACTTTCGCATTTATAATATAAGTATGGATTAAATAAGTTTACAAATCCTCCAGTAATATGAAAACATGAGGTTTTTTTGACCATAAATCAATAATCAATAAATCAATATTTACCTGTTTTTCAAATTAGGTACACTGCAGGTACACTTATTGACGTCAATTACGTATAAAATATGATGGTGATAATTAGTAACGGTATTTTAAAACTAAAGCTACGAGGGTTCTAAACGCGCTCTGGTCTGAGAAGAGCCCACATCAAACTCAGCCGGGTAAAGTTGAAAAGAATGCTGAACACACTAACATGAAAATCCAAAGAAAGAGTGAGTGAAGAAAACATCAAAATTCACGGCATGATGTACGAATTTGATTGCCAAACTTCCACCGCAAAAACGATTTCAACAACAGTAAATTTGCCAAGTTTCAAGGTAGAACATTATTGCTAGTTTAAACTTCGTCCTTGGGTTAGCTTTTGTAACTTTACCCAAACAGTGCTACAGTGAAGCTTTCAATAAAAAGAGTTAAAATAATACTTGCCAAACACGTCTCACGTCATGTCACGTCAAAGCTTTCATTGTTGAAAAGTATTATATAATTATAGATGTAGGATTGGTCTCGCTCGTCTAGCGGAGCGAGATCAATCCTACATCTAAGTATATAATTTAAGTAGACTAATATTAAAGGAAAACGCCAGACTATGTATAGAGCTTTGCCCCACATATTAAATTTCGTTTACAAGCATGCCGTATGTAGGATTTAATAGATTTTTTATTACTGATAACTGTACATATATTTTGAAGCCCTAACACTTGCGGTTTTTTATTAAAACTAAGTTTAAGTTGCAATATTATTTTAGGTTATATGCATTTTTAATTGTGAAATGAGTAAAAAAAATGCTGTGTATCGTTACAATGCTCTTGCCAAGAGATATTATGGCTTTAAAATGAAGTAGGATACTCAAATGCCTGCGTAGCTTGAGGTCTACCTGAAGTAATAAGCCTAGTTAATAAGCTTGTGCTATCTTCTCTAACGATAGAATGGTTGACTAATTGGAAATAAAACAACTGTTAGTAATCATTGATTTATTAATCTTCATATTAAATATGTAATCAGTCGCTACATTATCAAGAAATACTGCCGTGGTGCATCAATATCATTTTGATGGTAAGCCTAACATGGCAACAACATGTCTTAGGATCCTGTTTACACTCCAGTGACAATTTATGCACCTCAATGTCGTTACTCAAATCGCAAGCAATGGTCATCCATGGAACATAGCGTAAAGTCGGCGAGATCGAATCAATATTATAGAAGGTCTAGCAAGTTTTTGGTGAAACATTAAAAACAAGCACGGTAAACAGTCGACTTCACTGAAACCACAATACAATGATCACAAGTCACAATGACATTGACATCTTCAAATACGTTTGTCAATGACGTTTCATTGCACAAAATGCGTGAATGCGAATAGAAGGTAAGGTGGCCTGGTGGGAGGCTTCGGCCGTGGCTAGTTACCACCCTACCGGCAAAGACGTGCCGCCAAGCGATTACGTGTTCCGGTACGATGCCGTGTAGAAACCGAATAGGGGTATGGGTTTAATATAACTGCCATGCCCCTAACAGGTCAGCCCGCTACCATCTTAGACTGCATCTTCACTTACCATCAGGTGAGATCGCAGTCAAGGGCTAACTTGTAGTGGATACAAAAAAAAAAAAAGGTTTTAATGCAACTATTTTATTATTCATTGTTATTTACATTAAAATAATAATAATGTGTCATTTTTAATAATTAGCAACACAAAATAACGAATTTAAACAAAGATCTGTAGGATAATTTATGTAACTATTAGGAGTTTTGTTTTATTTAAAAACTTAACAACTGTTGTTTTATTTAGTCGTGTATGCATAGAATGTAATGCAAATTTCCGCAAGAGAAATAGGAAGTGGACGAGGGACTTGAATTACTTTTTTTTTACATTTTTAAATCCGCAACTTTTTTTCAATAATTATTAACTCAACTATTATCCGCAACTTTTTCAGGAAATAGTAAAAAGGTTAGTCGACATCACAGGAGACCGAAGAGCTGGCAGCTACCTCGGACAAAGAATTAGCCTAGCTATTCAAAGGGGAACGCTGCCAGTATCTTCGGAACCTTGCCTAAAGGGACTCCTTTTAATAATATTTTTTAGTTATTATATTATATTTTTATTTTTAAGACTTTAAATATTACTAAGTTTCCTTTTATTTTTTTGTTGAAAATTAAAACAATATATAATTATTAAATCATACGTGGTCATAAATTCCTAAGATAATTTTAAAAAGTTTACATTTTGTGTAAATTATGAAAATTGGTGGGACAAAATCTGGCATTCTCTTTTTAGTAATATTCAATTTTATCTAATAACCGTATAACCGTTCCAGTTAAAATAACCAATGTCCTCCCGACCGAATTTGGGCCACGGCGGCCTATCTCTAGAGAGATAAGTCATCTGCGCGGGAGGTATTATACTGCACAAGTGTGTGCGCATACACGGGTGAACTTACTGTTCCTTTACTCTCATAGCCCGATGGGACGGAAAATTTCGACACGACCAGAGAGAGATCAGGCGCTGGACCGACGTCTTTACGTGCTCTCCAAGACTCGTGCTCTCCGACTTCGTTCGCGTGGATTGAGGTTTTTCGGTTCCCGTGGGAACTTTTCTTTAATTTTCCGGGATAAAAAGTAGCCTATGTGTTATTATAGACTATAATCGATATCTGTGCTGCCAATAATAATCTTGTAACCCTACATGAATACTATTTAAGTACCTTAGTCACTATAATAAGAGTGATTTATTTTTGATCAATTAATTAGTAATGAAAACGAAATGTATGTTTTGTATATAATTATTTTTATTAGTTGACAAGCCTCAATGAAACGTGTAATTGATCGAACAAAGCATTTTCAAATAACCAATGTATATAAACGAACGTAACGCCCTCTGGCATTACATCTGTCTGCCATCTGTGGTTGAATAGTTGAAAAAACTCGCTAACCAAAACGTTTAGTGCCATCTAGTGTGGCAGTAGAACAATGTAGCGTGATTTTTAAAGGAATTACATAACTCTTGCAAATATAGTTGTATTATTGGATTAATATCCTCATCCATGCTCAAATAATGCAAAGCTTAATTATATTCCTGAGATACGTGGTTAGCAATACTTGATAATATTTGTTTAGACTCGCTAACCAATTTTGCTGCATTATTTGCTGAAACATTTTTTATTTATTTTCTCAGTTTTCAGAGCCTTCAGACTCCTGAAACTTTTTTATCTGAAAACTATAAAATATTAAATTACAATAATAAAGAAATCATTGCTGCGCATTGATTTTTGATCTCCAGGCAAGCTCCCATAGTTCCGCTGGCCATTTCCTTTCATCCAGATCCGTTCAGCCGGTCTGTCGTGTTTGAGTAACAAAGATCTATCCATCCATCCGTCCATCCAAACTTTCGCATTTATAAAATTAGAATAGTAGATGCAAGATGATGCCAACTTCTGTGTGGATTTAGATTTTAAAAAGTCCGGCGGGTCTTCTTCCGTTGGGATAAAAAGTATCCTGTCTTTTTCCGGTAAGCAATCTATCTTAATATGGCCAGAGTACCACTGTGTTGCCTTTACACAGCCATTTGGGCTGTGTGGTACGGACACATAGATATTTTTTCGCATTTTTATAATATTAGTATATTCTAGGACTGGTTAAAATATTATAAGCTGATTCTTACTATTTTTAATGAAAAGAAACACATTTATCACAAAAGGAAAATATTATTACAATCAAAGTAACAAATAATTGAACAAGTATCGAACAACAGGACACAAGTCGGCTTGGGACGTAACGGCGAGGTGCAGAAAGAGGCCCGACGCTTTTTTTTAGTATGAGTTTTGAGTATGCTGCATAGGCCCTACTGGCCGCTACAGCATCACCGGGGGGATGGGCGAGCGCTAAGCGTCGCCGAGAAAAGAGCCCTAGGGTTCGATGACATCGGCGGAGGCAACGTCTTCCTAAGGGCGCCTCCTATGAGGCTCGGACCACGGCTTAGGATGACGTTGGGATGAATGGGAGGTCGGTTGGATTGGAGAGGCCCGACGCTAACGCTCGCTTGGTTATATAGGCTCGAGAACAAGCCGGGTGCAAACGGCGTGATAAAATGACCGTCTTTCCTTACCATATATTTTATGTTAACGCAAAAGGAATTTTAAATAGATTCAAGAACCCTTTAATAACATCACTTATTTTAATTTTTCCTTTTTATATCAGCTATATTGAGTATTTAATTAAAATCACATGTGAAAGCGTATCACTATTCGTTTATGAAATTGTTTTTTCGCCTGAAAGCCTAAATTCAAAAAGTTTGCGGACAAAACAACAACAACAAACTTTGTCTATTTCTTTTGTTTTCGTTTATAAAAGCAGCGAGAAAAACACTTAGATCCAGAAACTCAACGTTTTAGCTTGTTTTGGAATTTTATTTAATCGCAATTTTACAACTTGTTTGGCTTACTTTATTTGTAACTATCCGATGCTGTTTGATCCCGGCAGGGTCATTTGGGGAATATATAATTTCTGAATTTTCCCTGGTCTGGCCTGGTGGGAGGGAGGCTTCGGCTGTGGCTAGTTACCACCCTACCGGCAAAGCGCCAAGCGATTTAGCGTTCCGGTACAATGCCGTGTAGAAACCGATTGGGGTATGGGTTTAATATAACTGCCGTACCCCAGACAGGTTAGCCCGCTACCATCTTAGACTGCATCATCACTTACCATCAGGTGAGATCGCAGTCAAGTGCTAACTTGTAGTGAATAAAAAAAATACCTACGATTTCGTCCGATTGGATTAATAGTATAATTTTTATTTCGGCGAGAACTTCCTAATTTCAAGGCTTATATCCTTCCCTAGGACACTTAAGTCAGAACGCAATTTCATCAAAATCGATTGAAAAGATGGGCCGTGGAAGCGTAATTAACAAATAAATAATCATAAAATGTTTTTGCACGGCTCTAGTTGTGAACCTGGAGTTACATCGTACGCTACATTTTATCTCGGAAAATCAAAGAATCCTTCACAGATTTTTAAAAACAATCTATGCGAATGAGTCGCCGGCATCATCTAATGAAAATGTTTATATAGGTCCTAGGTTCTTACCCCAAATAGTTGAGAGAATAAAGCTTAATCAATATTGACTCGGAAAATGCAAAACCAACAATCTCTTTTTCCCTTTTTTGCTTGTTTGCTTTAAATATTTCTTTTTATTTTACGAACCGCAGTAGTTTAATGTTGACATAAAATGGAGAAATGCCTACTTACCAGTTCATGTTATCTTAACTTGCCTGCTTTGTATACCTGTCAAGAAGTCATATCATCCATACTAGATATTATAAATGCGAAAGTGTGTCTGTCTGTCTCCTACGCTATATCGGCCCATGTTTTCAATAGATTTTGATGAAATTTGGTACAAATATAGGTTGTACCCCGAGGAAGAACATATTATAGGACCTAGAGAGTGGCATGGGCTACTTTTTATATTCTGGAAAATTAAGGAATTCCTGTAAGAATAAAAAAACTTGGCCTGTCCTTCAATCACGCTGCAACAAAGCAACGGATCTACATGATTTTTCATGGTTATATTAGAGGACCTGGAGGCATATAGGCACATTTTACTTACTTTACTTTTACTTACTTTTACTCTTAAAGTTACGGAGTTCCCGCGGGATTAAAATTATTTAAACCACGAGGGCGAAGTTGCGGGCATCAGCTAGTATTTCATTTGGGAACCGATAATACATCCGTTTCAAAACTTATGAGATTATATTAAGCGTATAATATTTAGGTGGGATATTTTACATACTTTATGGCTTCAGTGGATTAATAATTATAAAAATTTGTAGTAGTGATAGTCTAGTGGTTCTAGCCTAATAGGTTCATTTAATTCTAAGTGGAGACTCGTACGTAACAGTGAGCTGGCAATAGGATGACGATGATAAAACAGTGCTTGTGATTTCTTCATAATTTTATTTACAGTATGTCTATGTATGCATATTCAGTATGTAAACAAGACGAGAGAAACGCATGCAATATTTCCTACTCACATACACACACACATCGTGTTCCTTGTTACCCACGGCAACATTAGGGACGGCATTGTGTTCCGGTGCCACACTCACCGAAATATGTCGTATTGAAAACAATAGCTGATTTTAGCGAATGCTTGAAAATGTTTGGGCTACAGGCTACAGGCACATTTTTCCGGTGCAATGTAGCCCGCCTAGATATGCGCTAGCCATTAGCCGGAAAATTCTGACACATAAATTACTTCGCATACGTTCTCATCCGCTATTATTTGCCTACGCTGGAGTGTTCTGTGTGGACTTTTTACAATAGTTGCACAAGCTATATAATTTATCTTTTGACCGTGTTGACACAATGTTGTACAAACTGAAATATGAATAAAACCATTTGTACAATATTTTCCACTTGCACCAATCCGTTAAATTTAAACACATTTAAACATTTTAGTTAAGTTTTCTTATGTATCCTTAATAATCTTAGGCCCACTTGCACATGGACTGATAAACTGATTTAGTTTTTGTAACGCCTGACACTTATGCGCCACATTTTGCTCTTGCTAAAGAGTGACAGAATTACAAAATATAACTAAATCAGTTTAAAAATGGCCTCGTGCAAGTTGGCCTCAATCAAAATTAGCTGTTCAGAAATGACAGTGTTACAGCATTGTTACCTATTGCACTAAGAAGGCCTTAAACAAAAACAAGCTGAACTCGGCTTATGATTGAAAGGTAGGTACTATCTTTTGAGGATGGTAATGTTGGTAACTTTGACCTAATTCGGTAATCTGATGAAAGAGCCCCTTGAAAATAATTCTGTTGGTGACTCTACGGGCCTGGAGTGTAACGCTTTCAAATCTTCATCACGGTACCGGGTATTATTAGAAACATCTGTGACAGCCTTGTTGATGTAAGACGATTAGAACTATATAAAATGTTGTGTACCTATTTGACTTTATATCTATTTAGGGCCGCCGGGTTATCCTTTTAGGCTTTTAACCTAAAGTTAGCTGCTACTTTGACAGAATTCGTATAAAATTTCTGTCAAAATTTTAAACGTATTCCTGAGATTATTTATTTCGTGGTTAGACGTACCCCGGCGTCTGTGCAAGTGGACCTTATTATAAAAAAACTATAAATCATGTTCGTAACATCGTTGAAGTGGATTGAGTTTGTTTAATCCCTCGGCATTTCTTTGAATTTTCGGGATATTAAAAGTAGCCTATCTCTGACTCGGACCCCGGGACGCAACGTACCTATTTGTAAACAAAATTTTGTCTTTTTTATAAACCGATGATTGGATGGGTCGTGGAAGGCTTGTTCAATCCATTATTTTATTTGGGTGGAATAAAAACCACCATCATAAAAAAAAAAGTAAGTAAGTACCCAGCGATCTTTTGGCTATTATTAGGCTATTGATTATAAACTTGGTCTATAAAATCTTTTGTGTTTATGAAAATACTGGAGGCTGTTTTGGAGTCTACGTTATCGTTTATTTGTTGTTGTTTATTGTAGAACTGTTTCTGAACTTCATAACTTGCTTGTTTCAGAAACTGAATATTAACGAAATAGCTCAAAGTTTTTAACTATCAACTCTATAGATAATAATTTATAATAAATAAATTATCTATAATATTATGTAGACCTACAAATATTTTTGTATCAAAAATATTGTGATTACGATGTACTTAACTTTGGTAAGTGGCAATGAATAGTATTATCATGACCTGGTAAATAAAAATGCTGTTGTGCAGCTCTCTTCTAATTAGGTTCATAGCCTCTTTTTAAAAGGTCCTTTGTACTGTAAACAATGGTAGTCTAAACAGTTTATAGTGATATAGTTAGGTGTAAGTAATTACCCGTTATAATATTATTAACCTCACTGCTATGGGTAAATTATACAGCCTCTGTATCTATTTGCACGTTATAAATATTTAAATATATGTATGTTTACCCATCGCTATAAACCAATTTAGCTGACGTAGGGCTTTATAGTATAGCGCGAAGGCTTTGAGTCATCATGAATATCAACCAGGCGGCGACAAGGGCCTTTATAGCACGAACTTCGGTTAGCCACTTGCTTTGAATAATACAAGTGTTTGAATGAAAGCGTTACAAGTGCTTTGATATTTGAATTGCGGTTTTAGAAAGGCGACCTCGGTAAAAATTGACCCATAATTCAATTTGAATTTTAGTTGGTTTTTGAAAGAAACCCGAATTCTTTTGCTTGTTTTACCATTTCAGACTCGTAAGCATGGAGTAGAGAAGAAAGCGCGTCTTGTTTATTATTTATCAACTCACTAAACTTTTATTTATATTGGCATAAAGGCAGCTTTGCGCATTAACCTTACCCATGGATGCCCAGCGTCATGCAAATCTCCTTCCTTTTTGGTTTTCAGTATATCATTAGTTTTAACTCGATAAAGCTGAGTTTAAGTTAAAAGGTTTTAAAGGTTAAATTTGTCTCATTAAATAACGTTCTCGTCAGTCTAATGGTTAGCGTGTTCGTCTGCGACTGACGAGGTCCCAGGTTCAAGTCCCGGGTCGGGCCATAATTGAGTATTGGGGTTTTCCGACTAGAAATTCTCAGTACTAGCCCGGAGTTTGGAAGTTGGCGGTGTTGCACCCCCGTGACTCGGAGAGCACATTAAGCCTACGTTACACTAACATGTTATGGTCAAAAGCCGGATACACTACGACCTTCACCGATCTGTTAACCAGATGAAATATATTTTTTATTTAAACACGTATTAGATAAATGCGCCTAAAATAGCTTGCCTATTAAAATCTTGACCGGCTATTTTTAAATAATTTTTTTGACAGGTTTATCGTAGGCAATGCTATACCATCGCGTTTGATATAAAATTACCTATATTTTGATTTATAACTCAAGCGGTTAACAGATCCGTGAAGTTACCTGTGGAATATTTAACTGTGTAACTTACCATACCATAACTTCACGGATCGGAAGAGACCCCACTTTTTGGATGTAATAAATCCGACACATTTAGATCGTGTAAATTCTAGCCTATTTCCCCCATACTATAATAACGAATCTACTGATAGGTACTTGCCTCATTCATCAAAAGCTTGAGCACTACGTTTGAACATACATAAATACAAACATACATAGGTACTTATGACTGCTATACACTTCGCCTGAGTGTGCTAGCCGCCCTATATAAGTGTATCTACACATTAGTATAAAATAATGCTTTTTTGTAAAGTTTTTTTCACCACCAGCTTATAAATCATAGAAAACAAGCTGATGTCAGCGACTTCGTCCGCATGGAATATCTACTTATTTTTGTCCCACGGGAACTCCTTAATTTTCAGGGATAAACCCATGCAAAAAAACACGTCGATCCGATGCTCTGTTGTGGCGTGATTGAAGGACAAACCAACGAACAAACACACTTTTGCATTTATAATGTTAAGCATGATTTTGAAATCCCCAGATGCGTAAATTAAAAAGTAGAGCGTGGAATATTGAAAAGAACATAAAGTAAATAATATATTGCAATTAATATTATTAAATCCGCATTTCATTTCTGTTATGAGCAGAGTATTTACACAGAAGAAGGTAAATTGTATCAAATAAAGTAATTCTGTGAATACCGACTGGTCTCATTCAGCCGTTAATGGAGTTTCGTATTTACGTGAACAGGCACGTGGAGGGTTTGAAATCCTTGAAATATTAATGAAAGAATTTATAGGATACTCAGTACAAGAAAATTTAGTATCACGTACTTACTTCTGCTTCGTTATCAAGTCAGCACACGCAATCCAAGAATCACGACTGTCATTATCATTTTAGCACTCCAATATACCCACATATAGCAATTCAACTTAAATGTGATCGTGGATTATTACAGTTGGAAAAAAAACAAGTACGTTAATTTTATGAGTCAATTGTATGTATAATCGTAAATAATAATTTAAACTCAATTTATTTATAACATGAAGGAAACACAGGTATAGGTGTCTTTTTTGTTACGTCATGTTTTGACTCTGCGTACAAGTGGTTCGGAAAGCCGATTCTGCTGAGAAGAGTCGTCAAGAAACTGAGCAGTTGCTCTTTTTAAAAAACAAGATATTACAATACGTAGGTATATAAATTGAATGCAGTAGTGTAAGTAAATACTGTCCTTTGGGGCGCTGGAACAATAGTCGATAGCTTCCATACAACTTTGTGAACATAGAAATACGTCAGTTGTACCTCGATTTGATTGCATTATTCAAAAGCACATTTTGGATGGACAAACTTTCTCGTAATATTTATCAATGACTAAAACTGAATAAATCAAACGAAAAGGCAGTGCAGAGTTTTGACGACAGCGTGTCCATATTTCACGGTAGGTTTTACTTTTAGCTTCGTTATCAGTCGGCACACGCAATCCGACAATCGCGGCTGAACTATGAATGCACATCAAACTGTTTTAGCACTTCACAATACAACTTCCTTGCTTTAGTAAAACCTATTCAAATGTAGCTCCTGTTTTCTTTTCTTAAACTATTTTTGTTCACTGTTGAAAAACGTTAATTACAGATACGTTAAGTATAGGTAGATTATAATTATGCAGCTGTTATTTTATACAACATTATATATTTTTAGAAAGTTGGAGGACAAAAAGATGGGTATGTCACCGTAAGATTGTGAAAACCGTTAGATTGTAATCTGTCTAGCGATATTGTAAACTGTCGACAGATTGTGAACCGATCAATGTTCTGAGTGTAAATTTTTTAAATATTCATTGTATTTACGTTTTCTTGTCTCTTTCTTGTAGGTTAGATAAGAAGAGTTCGACATAAATGATCAATTAGTGCTCATGTTCTATCAGATTAATATACCTAACAGACTAGAATCTACCGAAAAATAATGCGGTAAATTGTAATCTTTCGATAGTTTACAATTTCGCTAGATATATTACAAGCTAACGGTTTTCACAATCTTACGGTGACCGGTACATAACATCCCTAAACAGACATAAGCAAAGTACTTGATTAAATATACTCAAATATAAGAGCTAATATATTACCTATTTTTAAATTAACGAATTAAAAAATACGACTACCCTGCTATATTATTTTCGGAGTTTACCTCCATAAGAAGCGATTTGCATAGCCTTTGGAATCTTATTCACATATTTATTAAATGATATTTGTTTGTGAATCACTGGATATTGAACTGTAGTGTTATATATTTTTGGAATCGACTCATCATTTTCTAGATGATGATTATATAGTTAATCTTATTTTCGATTTTTTTTTCAACTTTAGTCTTTAATGCGGGACCATGGTCACCCCATCAATTTTTTTAAAATTTTACTAGCCTATGTCACCCGGAATAAGCTAGGGATTCTAAAGATATCTCATTTATCAAAATCGGTTCAGGCGTATAGAAGTTATGGTGGAATATACAAACTCACATACATATATACATACATAAATACTTACATGCATACATACTTATATACATACATGAACCCTGAAAACAATATACTCCTTTTTTCAGGCAGTCGTGTAAATAAATAATACTTTGAATAAATTCAACACCCACTAAAGAGAGACGGTGCGGCGCGGCACGTAGCAGTAAGTATGTATTATTTGTACAATGTCTAAGTGGGCCTGCTTCATACAAACTCATAGCGATGTGCATCTGTAGTGGGGCTAGACCTTAAATGTTTAAAATAACCTCCGATATATTGATGTCACAGGATACCAATTTCATCAACTAGAAAAGAGATAATCTTCAAACGGCGGAACCGCTTTTCTTGAATCATAGCTAAGTACACTCTCGGTCAAGTCACCTTTCAAACAAATAAAATCAAAATAGGTTCAACTGTTTGGGAGCTACGATGCTACAGACAGACACACAAATACACAGATAGATACAATCGTGAAACTTAAAACACCCCTTTTTTTGCGTCGGTGATTAAAAACATTATTGAAAGATTAGACGATCATACCAAATTTTCTTTACAACGTAAAACTTTAGCGGAACGTCAGCTAAAACTAGAAGGTTAATTCAAAGCATCACTAGCAGGTATCCATTACTTAGTCCCCGTGGATGGAAGTTAAAAAAAACGTGGGAATTAAATATTTACTTCTGGGATAAAAGTATCCTCAAAAATGCAATACAGCAAAATCAAAGTGATGAAGAGTTATTTTCGCATTTATCATATTAAGAATGGATGAATGAACTATGATATTTATTCCTCAAATCGTCGAGCTGTAGGTTTAAGGCCTCGGATACACGGACAGTTTGAAGCAGTCAGAATGGACTGCTTCGAGCTGAGCCTGCATAGTGAACTACAGTCTTCTACGTACACACATACATGGACCGCGCGAGCAATTGCGACTGCTTCGGGCGGTTGGCAGTAGTTTCAAGCTGTTGACTATGACTGCTTGAGCAGTCCGAGTATGTTGATTACTGGCTAACTGCTCAAGCGGTCCGTGTATGGCCTAAGAGTCATAATATTACATTGAAGTTGTCTAATAAGAAGGTTCGCACAATACAATATGTATCAGGTGTTGCACATGACGTGTTTTCTGAAGGATTTCCTGCCAAGTCGGTGCCATACATGAACAACTAAGAGAGACCTGATGCAATTGAATTAAAAGTAGTTCCCTGGTAGTCATTACCGTCATAGCGTGACGGACGCACACAAAGTACCTACGGACCAACGCACCGAAGAATGTGCGCGTACAGTCGCGGTCTGAAAATGTTCACTAGTTTTCAAATTAGATTCTTTAAAACACTGCGTGCATTAAGGACTAAAACGCCTAAGCAAAGTATTAATTACGTTTCAAAGCAATCAAAAGTTTTCAAACATCAAATTTAACAAAAAGAGCATTAATTACTTTTTTATAATTAAATTAATTACCTAATTTCAAGTATGACACTTTAGCATCATCGCATTTGTTAAAGTGTCATTTACTCAAAATATAAGAAAGAGGTTTTCTTCATCTATCCTATCTATACTTGCCATATTTCCACCTAATGAAAAAGTTTAAAAAAACCTTGATCTATGCCTAATACAACCACTAACGACCTTCTGACACAGATGGGTCCATGTAATTATAATATGAACTTGAATGTGGTAAACATTTTCTGCCTGCGACTGTACATATTGTATATAATTTGTACTTCAATCTTACTTCATATCTTACTAATCTTATTAATATACTAATACTAATATTATAAATGCGAAAGTTTGGATGGATGTATGGATGTTTGTTACTCAATCACGGCCCAACGGCTGAACGGATCTGGCTGAAATTTGGTACAGAGATAGATTATAGTCCGTAATTTTTATCCCGGAAAATTAAGAAGAAGAAAGGAAGTTCTCGCGGGAACCAAAAAACCTCGATCCACGCAGACGAAGTCGCGGGCATTAGCTAGTAAAACATAAAGTAATACGCAGGTCACAAAATGACTTCTCCAAGCTCCGGCAAAATCAGCAACATGGCTTTTAGAAACCCTATGCGATGTTGAAGTCTTCCACTTTGACTTATTTAGAGCATGAGCACTTAGTCCTTGATTGCGATCTGATCTATTGGTACAGGTAAGTGATGATGCAGTGTAAGATAAAATTGGGCTTATAGTCGGTGCACTAGCTTCGAGGAATTGGGGTATGAAGAAACGACGGCTGTACGCCACCCCCGATCGTCGCTCTATATCCAGCTCGCTCCCAGCACTAATTTCGACCTTGACGCGTGTAATTTTGCGATAGCAGTATTGTTTTGCAATTTAACGTCTCTAGGACATTCCTTAGGATTCCTCAGAGCTCGCGCGCAGACTATACCTGGAAGGGGTACGAAGACTTAAATAACCAAAAGCCGCAGCCTTCCACTAGACCAGACCAGCGACCATTAAGAATTTATAATTTGCCTCTTCCGAAAATCGAACCCGATACCTTCCATAGAACCCAGTATTCAACACTACCCCAAGGGAATTTTGTTGTTGTATCACAATTCTGGGACCTAAGTCTCCGTGACGCGTCACGTGTGCCCAAAGCTTTAGTACAAGCCTTGACAACTGTGCGTGATTGTAGATAAACAGAAACCTGTTAAATACATTTAAAATAGACGTAAAAACCATCGTACGTTTCACCTGACCATTATCCTTGCAATAAAACACACAAATTCTGTAAAAGGAGCAATCCGAATCTCACCACTGCGCCAAGGGGATCATCAACTAAGTTGTGTCACAATTCTGGGACCTAAACTGCCGTCACGCGTCGCGTGTGCCAAACGCTTCAGTAGAAGCCTTGGTAACAGTGCGTGATCGTGGACAAGCAAAACCCTGTTAAATAAATTAAAAATAGACACAAAAACCATCGTACGTTTCACCTGACCATTATCCTTGCAATAAAACACACAAATTCTGTAAAAGGAGCAATCCGAATCTCACCACTGCGCCAAGGGGATCATCAACTAAGTTGTATCACAATTCTGGGACCTAAACTGCCGTCACGCGTCGCGTGTGCCAAACGCTTCAGTAGAAGCCTTGGTAACAGTGCGTGATCGTGGACAAGCAAAACCCTGTTAAATAAATTAAAAATAGACACAAAAACCATCGTACGTTACACCTGACCATTATATCCTTGCAATAAAACACATAAATTCCGTAAAAGGAGCAATTCGAATCGACGCTGAATGTGAAACGGATTTTCTTTTATTTGTATTCCCGTGGATTGTTGAGCCTGGACGATTGACAGGTCACAAGGGAACTGTATCGAAACTGAAGAAGACTGCTTCTAGCCAAATGTACGGAACAGTTAATATTATTAAAAGAAATGTGAGGAAAATGAGTCTTTTTTTGGAAGTGAAACTTCTTCCTTAAGAAGTTTCACTTTCAAAAAAAATAATTGAAACGGATGTTGTCACCACGGTACAAATGGTGCCACCGGACAAACGTGTATACAAAGCTTTCCATTTTTGTAATTTTCTATTTGATTGATTAAATGTAGCAGTAGAAAGTCTGATTTGTTAATTGCTTTTTATGTTTTATTTTATCCGCCTCTGGTTGATAAACCAAAAAATGAAACGAAAGAGCGACACCAAAAAGAGACAAATATATTTATAATAGGATTTAGCCTGCGAGAGAATGAGATAGAATACAAGTTATATTTATTTCATTATCTCGAAGGCTACTTTTCTGAAGTTTCACTCAATTGAACACACACCTTTTTTAAATTAATTCACGCTACCCTTAGCCCATTTGTTTTCATAAAGATTCGTTTTATTGATTCAGTTAGATCTAATTAATCAAAATTTCAGATTGGTACCAGCAATATTTCATTAAGTTGAATACTATTAAAAGCTTCCTGATGCACGGGGGGCTTTCTACCATTGCGTCGCATGTATTAACCAATATTATTATTATTGATGACGCTCATGTTTCAGAATAATACTCCTAATTTTAGAATAATACGGCTTAAAGCGATCTTGGTAAACCTACAGCTTACTGCTATCAGTTAGCTCTAGAACCAAGTCCTAAAATATTGGGACTTGATTAGCAAAGCTTAATATTTTAATAGATCCTGGTTGTGGTAGAGTCCTAGATGTCTGACATGAAATAATTACTTCATTTCATCTTTTGTTTTTAAATCTTAATACAACGACTTTAGTCTTAAATATACTTATAGTTTTAAGTATATTATATACTTATACTTTTAGTTTTAAGTACCAAACATGATAAGTTAGGTCTATAAATAGTACCGAACTGAAAAGTGTACCTACTGGACTGCGAGTTTATCAAATTATTTAATCTCTAACACGGAGCGGCTTGTACGTAAGCTAAACAAATTGATATTAATGGAAAATATCCCGTTTATAGATATCAAAGTATGTATAACCCTGATTAATATTATCCTAACTTGCATTGTGCGTAGGAAGCGGGAAACCTCGACATGGAAAGGGTATTAAACAGTGGCTTCAATAAACGGCCCAATAAGTTATGTAAAGTGCGAGTGCATCGCTTTACAACCCTACATGGTTAGTTAGGGTTGGGGCGCATGCGCGTGCACCGTCGGCCTCGTACGGCATATGCGGAATATTAAAGGAGGAAAGAGAAAAAAATTAACTTGTGAAGCCATTTTCGTCTATCGTTGCCCCTTCGCCCGCTCCGGCTTCTACGATGCAGCCAGAGCGCCTCGCGCGGCCCTACAGGACATACGTACTGTACCGTCCCGCGCTCTCGTTCACTGTTACGAACCGGTCTTGTAAATGTGATCACACGTTACCCCGCTACTAATATTATTATTGTGCAGTGTTTTATACCAACTTTTGAGAAAGCTTTCTTAGAACTTAGTGCTAAGGACAAAGCTTTTGAAAGTGCGTGCATTGTGTCGTAACTTTTTCGTGAAGTGTAAGTATTGAAAAGTTTTTGTTTGTGAATAATAGAGTGACATAAACAATATTTATCTGGTGGAAATTCCTTTTTTGTGCCGCGTTGTTGAACCAATTGGATTTGTTATCAAGTTTATTAGAAGTTTTCTTAGTCAACTTTGACAGAATTTAACTTTTATGGGTTAATCTCTGCATTTGGAGAGCTTCAAAACAGGCGTTGAAGTCGATCCTCAAAACTAAGCAGGTATGTCATGGTTATCCACATTAGTTTTTAAATTATTTATTTAAGTATGTAACGAAACTTAAATTTGAGAATATAAATCTAAGAATGGCTGTAATATCTGCATACTAATTAAACGAGGGTAGGTTAACAAAATAGTAGCAGACTCTATCTACGAATAATTAAGCGTCAATTGGGTGTATCAACGGTATTGTTGGAATTCGACGCACACTGTCTATATTGCAATAAAATAAACCGATTATAGGTTCGTTAAAGACTGTAATTGGCTTTAGTTGATGGAATAAGTTAAAAAACGCTTTTTATGTCCAGAAGCATGGAACTATATTCTTTATTCTTTATTCTTTATTCTTTATTCTTTATTCTTTATTCTTTATTCTTTATAAAAACATGCCAGGGAAGACTTTACAGTCGCCCAATTCATCTTCCCTGGCTACAAAATTACCTACAACTACAATTACAACTTAAACATAACAAAGACATACATAACTAAAATACGGTAAATACTTAACAAAAATCCTTACAAAAAAGAAAAAAAAAATATGTTTACTTAACTAAACTAGCGGCACGCTATGATGGCCGGTTTGACGTTTGTCCGCTCATGAAGTTCCGTATTAATTGATAACGACTTTGAAGGAAATAATTGTATTACTTTATTGACGATAGTGATGTGCAGAGATTCATAAATTTTATCGAATGTAGTTTCTCATGAAGTTCCGTATTAATTGATAACGACTTTGAAGGAAATAATTGTATTACTTTATTGACGATAGTGATGTGCAGAGATTCATAAATTTTATCGAATGTAGTTTTAGGTTTAGGACTCAAAATTTATTTATTAAATTGATTTCTTAAATGTATACAAGTGTAGAAAAATCAGTTTGCACCATTTAAGGGGTGAATGTACTTGTGAATATGAACAATTTTCACTATGTGGACAAACCTCTGAAATCGCAAAAAAATATCAATAAATTTTTAAAAATGGAATCTAATACGATCGTCACATAGGATCGCTGGCTAGCACAACTACTACCTCCGGCAAACTCGCGTCAATGCTCAATGCAAAACAAAGCAGTTTCGAATTGACGTTGCTTCGAAAAGTATAAACTGTCAGTGCAATGCGATTGTGATATAGTTTTGACCTGGCTTTGGATTTCAAATATTGATACTGCATTACTGTTGACCCTTGCTCGTTAATTTGGACTCTGTTCAAGCCCTTTGTTGTGGATTTCGTCGATATGACCGAACGTACGCAGAGAACTGTTCTAAATAGTCAGACACGTGAGTTCGTAATACGCCTTCGTAACTATTTCGATCGTGAAGCTCAAAATGGAGGGCCAATTTTACCTATAACGTCAGTGGTTGAACGCGTAGCTGATGCGCTTAATATTGGACAACGAACTGTTAGACGGATAACTAAAAAAAAATATGGCGAGACTGGCACAGAAGAAAATAAACTTCACACACCAAAAAAGAGAAAACGAGCAAAACCAGTCGTAGGCATCGATAGCTTTGATGCCGATGCTATCCGAAGACATGTTTACGGCTACTATTTACAGAAGGAGTATCCAACAAGAAAAAAGTTGGTGCATTCACTGAAGGAAGCTGGATTATTCTTCGGTGGGGAAAGTTCTTTAACGAAGATTTTGAAGACCATTGGATTTCGATACAAAAAATGTAACAAACGCAAAATATTGAAGGAAAGATTTGATATAGCGATGGCAAGGTATACTTTTTTACGGCAAGTGAAAGAAATCAAAAATTGGCAAAATGTTGTGTTCTTGGATGAAACATGGCTTAATGCTAACCATACTGTAGGCCGTTCTTGGAACGATGACACAGCAGCATCTACTTCCAAAGTTCCTGTAGGAAAAGGATCGCGACTTATAATTTGTCACGCCGGAACCATCAACGGGTTTGTCGAAGGTTCTCTCATGGCTTTTGCGTCAAAAACCACTGGAGACTATCATGAAGACATGAATGGAGAAAAGTTTACTGAATGGTTTACCTCAATGTTGTGTAGCCTCCCTGAACCATCTATTATAATTATGGACAACGCCCCATACCACTCGATGCAAATTGACAAGCCACCTGCCCAATCCCAAAAGAAAGCTGATATCGTCGCATGGCTTCGTAAAAATGGCGTAGATGCAAACATGAATATGTTAAAAGCGGAATTAGTACGTCTTTTAAAAGAAAACAAACCAACCAAGATCCGATACGTCATTGACGAAATAGCATTAGAACATGGGCACAGAGTTATACGGTTACCGCCTTACCATTGTGAGTATAATGCGATTGAGTTGGTGTGGGCTCAAATTAAGGGATATGCTGCAAGACACAATACAGAACCCCCATTTACCACAAAAAAAATGCTAAAATTATTAGAAGAAGCTTGTGAACATGTGACTAAAGGAGACTGGGAAAAGGTTGTGAATAGAACTGTTAAATTAATAAGGGAAGATTATGAAAGAGATGTGAAAATAGATAATATTATAGAAAACGAACATATAATTATTAATGTATGTGATGATAGCAGTGACGACAGTGAAAATAGTAGTATGGACGAATCTGATTAATTATGGCCTTTTGTGGCACCTTTTTTGGTATCTTTTGTATTCATATGTTTCTTGTGTGCATATAAAGTATGTATATTCATTTTCGTTCAAATATTCAGTTCGTTCAAATAAATTAAATAAACATATACATTTTTGTTTTATTAAACCTATTTAATCAGGTACAAAAACAAAACTTAATTGTTTTTTGTTCGAGAATAAATTGACATTCCACATCACTATTGTAATGTGTCAAACCGGCCATCATAGCGTGCCGCTAGAATAAATGATACCAAAAAAAAAAAAAAAAAACATTATTAGAAACACGAGGGTACGTAACTACGTACTATTTAATCTAACTTCTAATTAATGTAGTTCATGACTACCCTACTGACTCCGCTTTTTTTCTACTTACGTATAATGGATCAATGTCAAGCCTATTGTCATTTTAATTGTTCATAAATTATCTTGAACCTGCCTTAAGAAAGTTTCGAACTAAGTAATTCTGTAAGTAGACGATCTCTTTTAGTTAATCGTGCCAAAAGCTTTGTTGTAAAATTATCCAGATAGACCAGGATCGAATATTACATAATGATTTTAAAAAAATCGGATTCGAGTTCTTTTCGTTTTTTTTTATTGCATTTTCTGAGAAAATTTATCAAAGTAATTTATATTTTTTATGATTAATAAGAATCTGATTCTAGTTCTTTTAGTTTTTTGCATTTTCTGAGAAAAATTACCATAGCAATGTATATTTTATTTACACTGTCAGAAAGTAAAGATTTCAACGAACAAAAGCCCACCGACTTTTAAAAAAAGCAGATATTTTGACGCGAGAATTTTCGATTGAAAATTAAGGTTCTTTTTCGATATTAAGTCAAAATAAGGTTAAAATAATAAATATTTTAAAATTACAGTGTGTTTGGGACATTAAAAGGTAAGTTTTCACCAAATTCTAATAAAATAATCTACATACCGACTTCCCAGCTTTCCTCGAATTGCTCTATTTGGGGCTTTCGCTTCGTTACAAATCAGAATTCTTTATAGCTCCATTTTATTACTGTTTATTATCACATACATCTTCTTTTTTACTTGTTTTTTATTATCTGTTTATGTCCAAACTTTGAACTGGTGTTGAGGTGCAACATTTATAGGTATTCGTTTAAACTTCCGATTAAAAGCAGCATTTTGGAAATTTTTCTTGCGGCTTTTACCTAAAATTATAAAAGTTGGAATTCATCTTTTTTATCTATTTGGATTGAAAGGGTAGAAAAGAAAGTGGAGTCAAAAGAGGGGTCGCTGGTCTACTAGTTTTATCTATGTACGCACTTGAGTGGCATAGTCATCATGATTACATTTACTATGAGAGACGAAAATAGAAATATATCTTAATAAAATAAAATGAAAATAAAAAATAAAAAAATGAAGCTATGCTTGATATTATTTTAAAAAATCAATTCACCTTGGACAGTTTATTTTAAATTGAACAAACACCCAACCAACGCCTTCAACTTTATTATAGTATCCTCACATCCAAGTGGGCGTGGTACCTAATGAGGGAAAAAATTAACAGGCAATTAGGTAAATTCTTTTTTCCCATGACAAGAGTGTTTCAAAATTTTCGAAAGTTGTCATAAATTATTTTTGTTATTTACGATTTAATAACGGCGACGGGGAGCTGCACGGCACTCTAAAATAGACAGCCGCAATAAAATTCCATACCACTTCTAATAAATTATCGGAAGACGTTCTTTTTATTGGAGTAACGAATGGTGAGATGAGTAATGGTTCAAGTTTCACCAATAAATCATGCTTTCCCGTTCGAGTGGAGCTTCCGCGTTGGGGTTGTATTTGGCAAGAGATTTCCTTACTTGTTAGTTTTGTTAGACACCCTTATCTAATGTCTGCGATCGACTACAGAGAAGAATATAGCGTTTCAGGAAATCACTTGGCGATCTTTTATGTCCGAACTTCGGAAGTGTTTATATTGCGAGCTTTTTGTAAAGTCTATTCCTTTAAAGATGAGCTTTTTTCCAACTTCATGAACGTCTGACCACGTAATCTCATCTGCAATTCGACCAATAATGATGGGGATATCTAAAAACTCGTCGTCTTTCAATACTCACATCACTATTGGTCAAGTGACAGATAATAATATAACATAGTCAGATGTTAAAGTTGAAAAAAAAGCTCATCTCTATTGGAACCGACTATAAAGTCAGTCATTATGAAATTATTTTACGTCGCTCAGATATCTTTTTCTTTCATTGTCATCAATTACCTTCCTTTCATCGTCGACAACAGCTTAACATTTAGGTTATAGCTAAAAAGATAGCATCCCAAGCTCAATACTGACAAAACACTTAACGCATACATTTTTTCCAACTTTTTGATGGAAAAATCCCAAGATTGGGATAGCTAGAGCTCTGACCGTGCTTGAGCTTTTTTGGTCCCTACGTAGTACTATCCCTACGTAGTTATAAGAAAGGCACGATGCACGGAACATATAGTCAGAATATGAATAGTGTGACGATTGACGATTATGCCACTCTATTATTAAACTCCCAATGAAGAGAAAATACGCTATCTATAATTTAGATTCAATAAATCATAGTTAAGTAACAGAAATCTAAATTGATTTAAACTTGAATTTCAACTTTAAAAGTAATGAGGCCTAAATACAACTTTATATTTAAGTAGTAATTAAAGTGAAAAGACAAAATGGGACCAGTACGAAAAAAGTACCTAATTGAAAAATACCGCTTTCTATTGCGTCGGTATTCCGTCAAGAAATTCCGTGAAATGACGTATCAAACTCGTTGTACTTACCTACATACCAAGTTGATGAACTATTGTTTAGAAACGTGGAGAATGGGGATGTGACCGGATTCTCTCCAGAGTCCTATTGATATTGCAATCTGCTGGGTTCGGAAAATCTATTCGGGAACAGAGTTTGATTAAATGTGATCTATTTGAACTTCGACAATCCTCCAAATCTGTAGATGCCTGTGATTTAATTATTCTGATTTCCGATTTATTATGCTAAGCGGGTTATATGTGATTGTCTGGAATCAATTACTTACTGAAAGCAATCGTAATAATCTTAATATATCCTATCCTATTCATGCGTGAAGACTAAATTCAAAGAAATTTAATAAATATTAACATATAACTGATTTTCATAAGCTTTATTTACTCTGTTCAAGAGAAGTAGATAGATTTTAGAACAAAAATCAATATTTTTTTAAAGATTATTAAGTAAGTAAGTAGATATAATTTATTTTAAATTGAAGAAGAGTTAATTATTAAGTAAAATGGTGCATTACAAAATAGAGCTTCAAAAGAGACTAAAAAGATAATGGATCAAAAACAATCTTCACACTCCGTCTTTCTGCTTACATGTGCTTAAGGGAGCGGAAAGTTGGTGCATAGTGCACCAGGTTTATTGTTAAAGTAAATTTAATGTTGTTCATGGATCTTGAGCACTGCAGACAGCTAAAGCGAACTTTGATTATACATTCAACGTTATATATGTAAAGCTAATGCATACGTAATGCATTATATACTTATTAACAAAAAAACTCTTAAAAAATATATCTACACTTGACAACATTAAACGTGTAGGTATACATATGCATTCAAAGTTACTAACTACTTATAAGTGCTAATCTCCAATCTATCAATATAAAAAAAACTGGAATACAAGGGAAGTTTTTATAGACTGCTACACCGCTGCTTCTTGTCTATATTCGGTTCTGGTTCATTATTGTTGCATACCTATGTGAATTTCTGAATTATTTGGGGAAAAGAGTTTGGATAAAAGTAGGAAGTCACAGAAGGAAGCCTTATTTTGCGTTCCATCCTAAGTGAAAGATGATATTGTATCGGGAAAAGCGTGTGTCAAAGAGTGCGTATCATATAAGTGATGAGAGGGCTGTTTTGGCGGCATAGAGAATGTTATCGTTAGTAAAAAGGCGTTCCCACGTTACCGGAAGCGGGGTTGGATCGCCACGCTTCGATACTCGGCTCTTTCACTATTGTCCCTTTGTTCCTACTTAGCCTCGTCAAGCTCACAAAAGAGCGCCGCATTGTTCAATGGATCTAGTTTGCCGTACTTAATTCGTATTGCATCATTCGTTCCACACCATTTTCGACGTCCCTCTCTGTTCTTACTCCTCTTTTTCATAAAGTGCTCAAAAATTGGATTCCAGGTTGATTAATTAGGTAAAACAAAATCTTAGTTGGTTCAAGTTGGGCTATGTATATGTAGAAAGTAGGCTGCAGATGTGGCGCGTATGTGATTAGCTGCCATGTAAAGGTTCTCCAATGTCCGTGTAGAAACTGATTAGAAATATTATGAACAGTTTCAAGCAGAACAGGCATGACACAGGGTAAACTGATTTAGCTCAGAAGGACACGTCTGGTCGACTATCTTTCTTAACGCATGGTTCGGAACTTCGGACTGAGCCTCTATTTATCGCAATAAGAACAGAAAAATACAGCTCAGCGAAGTTTTCCTCGTGGCTGGCGTGCTTCGGGGTAATCTACTGCATCTAGCTTGTGAAACTTTTTTTCAACGTTTCATCACTATCATCAACTTTATTACTTACTAGTAGTTAACAAAATTATATAAAGTTTTATAGGTTTATATTAATCACTGGGAATAAGCCACCACGATGTCATGCGCAAGTTGACAAGTTGAGTGGATTGCACCTCATCACGATGTTACGGCTACGCCTTTACTCGTGGGTATTGCCGGTATTTTATTCTATTTATGCATTATTCAGTTAGAGTTACACAAGCTTTTCAAAGTTTTAAGGACTCAGTGGTTAGAGTACGTTAGTTATTATTAGTTGCCAGGTAATATTTTTCATTCAATGATTTGTAAGGCAACTATTTTTAAATTTAGAAGGTACCTTACTTACTTATTTTTTACTAGCAAGGTCAAATAATTTTGATGTAAGTATTTACTTAATAATTTTAAAAAGCATTTCAGGTAGATGATTCCCTTTATTCCTTATTGTTGATTGCATATTAATCATTATTTTTATAAGTGAACTAACTACTGTACTGCAAAAGCTTATTGCTCGTTAGTAAGATAAAAGTCAGGCATACCAAATATGCATTCTACGCAAAGGCATTTTACTCTGCCCAAATTAATTAAGGCAATCCTCTTTTTAGGGCACACCGGCTATAACATAAGTTGAAATTTGCATTCTTGTTCCTGTTTCAATTCAACAGTTAACTCGTCTTAGACCACCCGCGAAGCCTTATACCTACAATTCAAATCGAACTTTATCTCGACGTGATAGAACCCCATATAGTTCTGTACGAATGTACTGCCTATTTGCTTGCAATTCTGTATAATCATCTTACTCGCTCTAAATCATTTTATATTTATCTAGATTATAGGATGTAAAATCGTCTCTTTTCGCTTACAGTATTGAAGAAAAAGAAGAAAATCTCCACGCAAATTACGAAACTCAAACAGGGAATCTTGATAAGATTTTTAATCTTTTTCTCCAAGATCTCGAATAACAGTTGCAACATTTGAATCTCATTAGCGACCGAAACAAAGAATAAAAACTTGGAGTAATAAATTTAGCGAGGCTCAAGTCGAATCGCTTACGGTTCCTTTTAATTTGGTTGGCATTGTTCGGGCGTCCCGCAGGGCGCGGCCCGTTGAATTTCGTTCTGGATCTCCAGCTGATTCAAACATTAGTTACTTCTTATTAGTCGATTAAGAATAGAAATTAAATTTTGTGTCCCCTGCGCTGTGAAATATTTTGATGTTTAGAGGACAACAACTGTTCATATTGTTTTGAAACAGTATAGTTAAACCGATAAAGGATGATTCAGACAAGGACGTTTAAAGGTTCTTCAGCAACATTCGTAATTACATTACGTCTGCGGTAATACTTGAATTTTAATCTGAATCAAACCATCATAAAGTTTTCGAAATCACAGCTCCGCAACAAAATTATAT
Organism: Erebia palarica; assembly: GCA_964035005.1. Classification (NCBI taxonomy): domain Eukaryota; kingdom Metazoa; phylum Arthropoda; class Insecta; order Lepidoptera; family Nymphalidae; genus Erebia; species Erebia palarica. The sequence goes on along the minus strand of OZ035984.1, from coordinate 31,566,076 downwards.
TTGGGGCACATAATAGAAAAACTATCCAAAAAATACTTCCAAGAAATTATGTTTATTTAAGTGGATCGAAGTTGCCGAGGGTTCAGTTGCCGCGGGACATAATATGAGCGATTCGATGACTTTGCATTATTATACTGACGCGGCGTGCCTACACTGATCAAATTGATAGTTGTCCAGCTATCGATGGCAGCGATAAATTTGTCCGTATGTGCAAAGGCACTAGGTACATCAATCATTGTTGCAGTTGGTAATTGAAAACATACTGTGTTTCAAAGATAAAATAATAATTAATGATAGTTAACCAGCGTGTGGTTGATTTTTAACAACCTTCTCTTTCCCGTCAGGCCCCATGATTGAACATCACGATTCACGATCAACTCTGTGGAGGTAGAGAGGCAGCATCTTGCAGAATATTGTCTTTCTATTTTTCTATCCTTGTTTTTAAATTTGACCAATTTAGCTTGCTAATAGTATGACCATTTGGGTTAAAGATTCTGTTAAAAACTTTCAAAGTAAAAACGTTTGTATGGAATAAATTAAAGGCGTTTCTAAATTTTACGACAAACAACACGTGTTTTGCGAATAGACACCAAATGTGGCACATCTGCAGACGAAAGAACGTGCCTTTTTGGGTTACGTACTAAAATTCCCACACGTAAATTTAACTTAAAAAAATGGCCCTTCCAATAGCCCCTTTTCGGCTCACAACAAACAAGCAGGTAAACGAATCTTTTACAATCTCCAGGGAATATAATATGCATCCAATATTGAAGGAGTTTACATCTTATTACAAGAGAATAGGAAATAAACTCGACGAGACATAACTGTAGATTTCTGTAACAATATCAAGAATAATAAAATGAGATTGTTGCTCTTTTCTGTGTTGGTACCAAATTTATTGTTTTTAAAATATTGTAAGAAGAAACAACTACCTCTTATAAAGCGCAGCATCTTTAATGTGAAAGTTCTGGTATCTAAATCTATTTGCCCTATCACAGATTTCATTTCACCATATCGAAGAATAACAAAGGGTAGATAGCCATAGCTATACGTTTTATTGTCAAACAAAACGTAACACCGTATAGATACATGTTAAGTAATGCCGTCAAAGACCCACACTTCATAAATATCGATGTAAATAAGTGTAAATATTAGTTCCCAAGTCAGTGCAACCTTCAAGTTGAACCGACTGGGCAACATTCCCCGCTGCTCGGTCAACAAAGGACCAAACTATCACAGCATGGGAAAGTGTCACGAAATGGTCACCATCCCATTATAGGGATGTGATATTTTGTTTACAACCTGGCCGGCTTATTTACATACATATGATATTATTACAATAATGTGTGAATATTTGAAATACCTTAGCTCTTCCGTTTAACGGCGACGTTCGAAATGGTGGTAGTTTTGTGTCTGCTCGGCTTTTATGTTACACTAGCTAATGCCCGCGACTTCGTACGCGTGGATTGAGATTTTTTCGTTTCTGCGGGAACTCCTTAATTTTCCGGGATAAAAAGTAGCCTATGTGCTATTCCAGACTAATCTATCTCTGTGCCAAATTTCATCTAGATCCGTTCTGCCGTTGTGGCGTGATTGAGTTACAAACAGCCATCCATACATCCAAACTTTCGCATTTATAATATTAGTATAGATATACATTGGATACCGAATAGCACCCATAGACGTCATCAGTTTGATGTAAGACTCGTACGGAATGTATCTTGTGTTTCCATACAATTAAGTTGGACTATATTCTAATTAATTACTTATCTTGCTCAAATCAATTTTTATTATAAAAGGAGAAATTAAATAAGAATTAATGCCCAGTTAAAGTCTTTAAAACTTAAGACTGCCGTTTGCATTTGTAGGTTCACTTTATAATATAGCCTTTAAAAATTAATCTCGATTCTCGAGATACCTACGAGTTCAAATTCGACAGATAAGGTTTGTATAACATATTATATAAAAAGGAAAAGCAGTAATATGAACATAACCAACAGTTCCGACTCGTTGAACTTATAGTCAGTGTTCGTTTGTTTTCCAATGAACGAAACTTATTTTAAAATAAATTGACACGGCAAACAGACGTCGAATGATGTGTACATTAGTAAAGTTTACGTTGGCTTACTTCCCCGGGCGTATAATTACTCTTTGTTATGGAATCCTGTTCAAGCTAGCGTACATTAAAGTTTACATAATACCCTAGTGCAGGAGCGGACAGTGAAAACAATGATGTTATGATAGGTACTGCCCCGCGGCGGTTGTTTAGAATAGGTATACACATACGCGCTCAGTATGACTTCGCATTAACTGCAGGTGTGATCTTGGGATATGTAGACCGTACAATACTATAATATAAAATATCATACTAATATTGTAAATACGAAAGTGTGTTTGTTTGTTATTTTGTCCTTCAATCACGCCGCGACGGAGCAACGGATCGACGTAATTTTTTGCATGGGTATAGTCGAGGACCTGGAGACATACTACTACTTTTACTGGCTACTTATTACCCGGAAAATTGAGGAGTTCCCAACTTCCTGTGGGAATTGAAAAAGCTTATTCCACGCGGACGAAGTTGCGGGCATCAGCTAGTATACCTATAAAAAAAAGGCCAAGTGCGAGTCGGACTCGCGCACCGAGGGTTCCGTACAAACCTGTAGTAAGTTTGAAATTATTAAAAAAAAAAATACTATATGATGTAACTAAAAAATGCTTTTTGCAATTTTTCCTTTATCTGTGCTTAAGGACGTTGCTTCGTACCAAATTGCAAGATTCTGAGTTCACGGAAAGTACGCTATAAGTTTTGATTCCCTTGCGAGTGTCAAAAATTTGCAGCATAAACGGCTGTATCTTTTGATTGCGTTGGCTTAGAAGTTTGATTGTTTCACAGCTGCAAGGGACAGTAGACTTGAGTATTTGATATGAATTTCATCTTGATACCTCCATGCGTTCCTGAGAAAAAGGGTCTTGACAGACAGACGGACGGGCAACAAAGTGATCATATAAGGGTTCAGTTTTTTCCTTTTGAGGTACGGAACCCTAAAAACTGATAACCTGACATCAAAGTAAAGCATAAACCACTGTATCTGGAATCCTGACAATTTGCATGTAGCTAGAGAAGGTATTTCAGAATTTTCAGGATTTAGTTTTTTCAGAAAATCCCGTGGGAACTCTTTCATTTTCCGGGATAAAAGGTTAACGTATGCCTTACCCGGGATGAAACCTTTTCTTGTTAAAATTTAGTGTCGTATTTGCTTAACTCTTGGTCTTTGGTGCAAGGAAATCCAATCTAATTCTTTACATTGCAACTCTTACAAATTCACAAACGTCTTAGATTTTCGTTTGAGTAAGATAAGCATTTATTTTCAGAAAATTTCTCTTCTCTATCTAAAATTGTAAGTCATCTACTTACAATTTTAGATGCAGAAGATTATTTTTTTTAACTCAAAGTCCTCGCTTGTCTGTGCATATGCTTTTACCGAACAAACTGATAAAAGTTCACAATTTGCTTGTAGTTATTAATAATTTTATTCAAGAGCTCTCGAGTGAGTTGACTCACTATACTATAATATTTCTTAGAATTATAGAAACAATAATAACTTGTAGCTTATCTTATTAACTCTTCGTATCCACCACTTATAAGTTACGATCGTTTCTTAGAATTGCCTCCATCCTATGTATGTGCGCAGGCCCGTGCATGCCGCAGCCGTTTGCGTTTGGGGCCAGCCACGGCTTAGGTCGCAAACACACTTTGGTCAAGATTAATAAGGATACAACATCCTTGCAAGACACCTGCGTCTTGTAAGAAACACGTTTTGTCCTGTCGCGGTGGTCTGTGTAGTTTCATATAAAAGGGGCGCGTGGCGTTTTTTGATGATAATAAATTCTTATCCACGCGGAGAAAGTCGCAGGCTTTATCTACTTACTTAAAACTTACTAGTTCACTATTTTATATTCACAAATTCATTGATTACATATCTATAAAAAGCTATGTCTATGGCCCATAAACGTAATGGTTGACAAACCAATATTATTTTGAATATTTCTCATGCCTATGAATTTAGTTACGACTCTCAATCGAAGCTTCTTCTGAGATATATATTAACTGATGGTAAAATTTTAATCATATAGAGTTAAAGTAATAATCTGATTATAAATATAGCACCGCGCAACCAATTAATTAAAAGCCGCTTAAACCATAAACTATTCGCTACATTCAACCCATGTTGTATCCAAATAACATGCTAATGTGATTGATGAAATTCTATAACGGGACGAGCCCCTTACTTTGGGCTATCCTAACATTCCGACCATTAATAAAATTAAGCTATTTCAAAATACATTCATTCGCTTTTTAAATATTCACGACCAATAATATGGATTTAGTTGACCTACTTGGTCACATAATGCTTTATGTATACGCGCTGAGCGCCCATACCAAGATTGGGTCGGCGCGGCGTATGGCCTCCATTTTGTAAATTGGTACAGAGCATAGATTTTTGTTTTCCAAAATTGTAATCTATGTTACAGAGATGCCATATATATCTTCTGTGACAGTATGACTATTGTTAATTAAAAAAATTAAAAAATCCGACTGCCCTGCCAAAAAACGAACTAAAAAGGTAAAAATCCAAATTAATCTAGGGTTAAATTAGAATCTTATTCACGTTTTTATTAAATGATATTTTTTGTGAATCACTGGATATTGAACTATAGTGTTATATATTTTTGGAATCTACTCATCATTTTCTAGATGATGATTATATAGTTAATCTAATTTTCTAATTTTTTTTCAACCTTAGTCTTTAATGCTGGACCATGGTCATCCCATCTATTTTTTATAAATTTTATTAGTCACCCGGAAAAAGCTAGGGATTCTAACGATACCTCATTCATCAAAATCGGTTCACGCGTATAGAAGTTATGGTGGAATATACAAATTCACATACATACATATTATATAATATATACATACATGAATCCTGAAAACAATATACTCCTTTTTTCAGGCAGTCCTATAAAAAAAACTAATATTCAGATACATAAATTACGTAAAGCTAGTAAGGTTTAGTTATAGGCTTATTACACTGCACTTTCCACAGGTCCCTGTGGTAAGGATGGGCGTGGCCGCTAGTTAGTGCGTCGCATATTGCCCAGCAATAAGGATCAAATTAGGGACCCTTAATCCCTAAATCTTACTACACTACACTGATTCAAGTGTAAGGGTCCCTCTGATTAGTGCAGTGTAATAGGCCTTTTAGTGATTTATTTTTATTTTCTTTGTTTTGTATTTTGTTAGTTCGGTTCTGTAAGTTAATATTTACCGATATTTTCGTTGTAGTTAAAATGCCGTTTTACCAAGCATGCTATGTCCTCATCCAGAACACTCAATTGTATAAGTATATATGTATTTTAAGTTTCATGTTTAGCCTTATCCGTAGCAATTGTAGTTGAGTTATTCAAGAATGGACTTATTGGTCCGAATTTAGTCTCAGACACTCAAAATTCTTCTTCAGAAAAAATCTCGAGAGCGTCATCTTGGAGAGAATCTTATTCTTTTTACTTTGTACACGCTTTTGTGCCTTTGCTTTGTCAGATCTTTCACGTACTTGGCCGATTTTTACTATGTATTTTTTCCGTTAAATATATACCTAGATTTTGTTGACAGACTTATTTAACGCTTATAGTATGTACCTAAAGCTTGTTAGGTACCTATATCAGGTATACCAAACGGTTATGCTCATAATGTTAACCAAGTTACGTGGTTCCGAGAAGGAAACTGGATAACTGCCTTTCCCGGCTCCGGTCTTTTTAGCATTGTAACTATTTAAAGTTAAATGGGTCATTAAGTATCACTATTTGGAAAGAGATTAAAGTAAACTGATTTCTCATTGTCAAACTAAAATGAGCATATACCTTCCTGCCCTTAACACGATATCCTTGTGGATGAGGTTTTATAAATTCCGGGAAATCTTTGTGACTTTCCGGAGTAAAAAGGAGCATTTGTTACTCTCCAGATCATCAACCATACCTAACTACCCATGCAAAAAAGTCACAACGATCTGTAAGGTACTCTGTTGCGCCGTGAGTGAATGCCTTCTAAAACCTTCAGCCCCAGTCAAAAGCAAAACTTAATGAAATAAAATAAGAGAAATGGAATTTACGTGTATCTGTGATTTTTAAAAAAAAATATTTACATTTTACTTGCGATTTTACTCTGACGTTGAAATAATCTTAACTTAAAACCGAACTTATCATCGAAATCTTTAAGTATTATACCATACTTGTACGTATCAGTTTAGTCATCTTCTCAAAGAACCACTGCGAGTTGTGACAACATAATTATGTAAATGGCATACCAGTGCAATATATTTTATTTTCATTTAACTTCTCTTGCAATAAAAATTAACGGTAAGACAACTAAATTACATGCTTTATGTGTTTATGAGGTGTGTCTCCGGGTCTTTTAAGCTAATGAAAAATTAATATGAATTCGGTTTTATGACCACTTTACAATTACAATTATAATGGTTTTATTTATTAAGTAACGTTGTTCACTTTAATTAACAACATTTGATTAAACAATGTTGTAATATTAGAAACTAGTTACTTATTATCTTCATTATGGGTCTTTACACACTTCTACATTTTAGGGTTCAGCGCGTGTCAGGCCTAACTATCAAATTTATGTACTAAAATTTAAAAAATTAAAATATTCGTATTGATTTTTTACCGAACGACATTTAAGAAATCTAGCGTGTCTGCTAAGGTAGGTCGTCAAAGTATAATTGGAATAATTTCGAAATCGTGCAGTTGACTTCTGAACTCCAACGTGCCATGAGATCGAAGTTTAGTACCTATAAACTCTTTATTGCCCATTGTCGACTATTATGACTTAACCCTCATGACTTATGAAGCAATAAATTCGATATTTTCATACCGAGCGTGTTTCCCTTCCCGTTATTTTCAAACGACTGCAGTTAAGCAGTTTAAAATGAAATAATTTAGAAATCATACCTATGCGTAAAGTCAGTAATTAATAAGTCACATAAGTATTATATTACAGTAAGTTTTATTTAAAACATGAATAACTTCCCCGTAGTTGGAAAATAAAGTTAGACTCAGTATGATGACTCCAGCATGGCACCGAGCACTTATCCATAGGATAACAATTTGTCATACAAGACGTCACAACTCACAATCCATACAAATATTTTAAAATTGCGAATTTATGTCTGTCTACTCCTTAAATCCTGTCTGTCTGTCTGTCAGACAGTTAAGGAGTTTCCACGGGAATCATAAAACCTTGATCCACGCGGACGAAGTCGCGGGCATTATCTAGTCTTACTTCGTCTTCGATGCGAAAGTTTGGATGGATGTATGGATGTTTGGATGTTTGTTAATCAATTACGCCCCAACGGCTGAAAGGATCTGGCTGAAATTTGGCACAGAGATAGATTATAGTCTGGAATAGCACATAGGCTACTGGAAAATTAAGGAGTTCCCACGGGAACGAAAACACCTAGATCCACGCAGACGAAGTCGCGAGCATTAGCCAGTATTTAATATTAAGTAGAACAACGGTACTCGGTAGCAGGGTGGTTATTAAGAGCATTCCACCTAGAGTTGACACGTAGTCGTCGTTACTACTTTCCGATTTTTGTATTTCCAAGCCTTAAGTGAACTTAGACTAAGTAAATAAATATAGAAAAATTACATAAAGCAGGAATGTCTTTCCGAATCCGAATGATATGAGATTCCTTATTAATTAAGTAATTGAAAGGTTATATTTATACGAAAGCTTTTCCATTACAAATTTTTTTTTAGGAAATACACAAACTAAACAACTATTGCAAAATAAAACAGCCAAACGCCAATAGAAAGCTAGCAAAATCTCACACTTGAATAGAATTGCATTATTTTGCACAAAAGACATGAACGACAAAAGTATAAAGTCCGTAAGGGCCAATGCTTTATTGAATCCCATGGTGTACGGTACATTCTAAGCATAAAGTTATTCTAACAACAAAGCACTGAGCTTCTTATATTGGAACTCTCTTGAGCCGATCCATTGTAACCTTAATGTGGTATTATATTAATGCGATAAACATCTCTTATGTGGGATCAGTGCTCATTTTTTGTGGATCTGGATCCAATATTGGCATGAAGATTGATAAAGACAAACGTGTATATTTTAATATTAATATCTTAGAAAATATAGACATGAAAATATGGTGGTAACATATTTTATGCGTTATATTTAACTAGCTGATGTCCGCGACTTCGTCCTCGTGGTTTAAGTTTTTTTATTCCCGCGGGAACTCATTAATTTTCCGGGATAAAAAGTAACCTATGACACTCTCCAGATCCTCAATTATACCCAAGCGAAAACTCACGTCAATCTGTTGCAGCGTTGCGGCGTGATTGAAGGACAAACCAACAAACATACACACTTTCTCATTTATAATATTTAGTACCTAGTATAATTTCAAGAAAGAAAAAATGCTAAAATTGCGTTTCTGCTTTCCAAAAAAAAACGTACATATTGTTATAATAAAAATTAATAATATTATACCTCCAATCGTACTTGACCATAGCTTTTAAGCGAATATTTTCGCGAACTACTTTTGACGCGCCTAGCCGTAATCGTGAAGCTTTTCATCAAAGCTCAATTGTATGAGTGTGCGGTAGACTTTAATAGACTATGTAATGTCTCTGGTTACCGAGGTCTTATCTCATCCGATCAAAGGGACTATTCCGTTGAGAAATCTTTTCAAATTACACCGCATAATATCGTAAGGGAAACTGCGGTTTTATATTGATCTTCGATATGATTGACGAAATTGAATTGAGCTTATTACATTACAATGGTGTAGTATTGTACTACTGCGAGCTATTTATTAGAAGTAGAAAAAAACTTCTTAGATAGGAAGCTAATAACATTATCATACCATTTTTTGCTGTTTTAATAAGATTTAGTTTTCAACTACAAAAAATTGAAAAATTATGTAAAAAAAGATCGTCAGATTATCAAAGAGAGATAGATCATGAGTATTTATTTGCTTGCATGAACTACCAAGTTAACCGTAGATGGTAGATGGACTGATTAGTATAAATTTTCATATGTGTATATATATATATATATATATGATACTGGGGCGCGTCTTCGTGGATTGAACTGAGTTACTGACTGAGTGAGTAGAATCAGTTTTTCGAACCGGTGTGTGACTTATGATACGTTAAAACTCTACCGTTTTAACGTATCATACACAAGACATATATATAGACACAAGTTTTCCTATGTGAAATAAATCATACTACATATTATTATAAATGGCGAAAGTGTGTCTGTCTGTCTGCCACGCTTTAACGGCCTATATATGCAATAAATAATAATAATAAAGCAAATAAATAATCATTATCGCATGGTTGAAAGCTAATTTTTTAACATTTTTTTTTTTTGTAGTTATATGTATTTGATATTACATTATATTAAAAAGGTGAGGTTACTTGTCACTCTATCCGATCCATAGCCTTAGGTCATCATTTCAAGCCTCGCCAACATTATAGTACCTAAATGTATTAAAATATTTGGATGACATGGCATGAATCTTCATATTTAGTGAACGCTTCGAGCGGTCATATTACCAGGCTATCGTAGTGCCTCCTCTGAATAATTGCCGTATTTAACTTTGAAGATTTACCGTCCCAACCGCACAATAAAGTATCAGGGACGTGTAGGTAACAAACATTTTTTGTTACACAAAATGAGTAAACATTAAACTCGTTGAAAGCTTCTTATATCTTGTATATTTTGAAACATTCTTTGGACTTAGTAGGACCCACTGTATTGTAAATATTTTAATACTTCCCAACATTTATTTTGATAATTAAGTATGTCCATTAAGTATCTGTTATTTTTAATAATTTTAGTTTGCTTTCCACGACTGTTTATAAGTGAAACATTTTAACAGCTTCAAAATCTCTCTCTCAGTAAGCATTGCTATGACAAAAGTATACTTAATGAGATGATGCCCGCGTGGATTAAGGTTTTTCAATTCCTGCGGGAACTTCTTAATTTTCCGGGATAAAAAGTAGCCTATGTCCTTCCCCGGGATACAAACTATCCCTGTACCAAATTTCATCAAAATCGGTCGAGCAGGTGGGCCATGAAAGCGTAGCAGACAGACAGATAGACAGATAGACAGACAGACAGACAGACGGACGGACAGACAGACAGACAAACACACTTTCGCATTTATAATATTAGTATAGATTTGCTGCCTAGTAAAAGTGCCATACAACAAAATACTTATTGATAAATGACATGACCAAGTTATAATAAAAATATACATAATCTGGATTCTGGGCGAGACTTTACCCAGCCCTGTAAGCATTACAGCCCTGAGTAATCGTCGCCCGACTTATTCCCTCTTATTTATGTCCCATGTCGTTCCAACTTCCACCACAATGGGATATTAAAGTTGAAATAAAATTTTGTGTTACTGTGCCATACATTATTTTCTCACGACATATGAATGAATCCGTTTCTTAAAAGAATCAGGCGTTGCCGGCTATTTTAGAATTTTACTACCTGTACTCCTCATTACTCAGCCTTCATTCTAAATTCTAAGTTGTATAAAGTAAGAGTTATTTTCAATATCTGACCTCAACTTTATAAATTGCCACGGTGGTGTCGAGGAAGTTATTGAAAAGTTGTCTTCTTTTGAAGTTAATGTAAGCCAAAAAAGTTAAAACCTACCTTTAGGAATAATGAGAAATTCTATTGTGAATAAACCTGTTAAAATACTATATTTTTATGCGCCAAAAACATGGTATCAAACTCCATTATAAATGTTATGAAGCAGTTATAAGTTTTATTCGGCACATGAAATATGCATCACTTATGTATTACTTACGTTATATTTAATAGTTAATATAATGATGGTTATAATGAAGAATTCTGAGATGAGGTAATCGAATTATTTATTGAGATGGTTAAAAATTAATGTTAATTATTTAATCTATATAAATTAATGAAAATATTAAAATACAAATTTTTTGTATGTTTTGCTTACATTTTTTTATGTATGGGTCTAGTATCGTTACAAATACATATTATACAAATACAATTATACAAATACTTATCATGTTGTACAGGTACTAATTAATCCTACTAACGATTTTTTTGTCAAGGTTGAGTATGAAGTCAACGCCATGGTGTCTCATAATGAATATCGATAGAAGCATTTAAATTGTGAATGCTGTGACTTTAGATGTATAGTTGTAGCTACTTTTCTTCGAACGATGTGGGAAATTCAAGCTTCAGAGAAGCTATAGAATGTTATGTTCGTATACTTTATATCCTTAATAATACATTGTTTTACCATTGAAAATGGTTATCAGATGCAAATTGCCTGAGACGTATTTTTGGCCATAGCTCCGAGGATTTTAAGCGGATCGAAATGGGAATAGTACCATGAGTTGAGGAATTTATCGAGACACGTGTGAGCGTTTGAATTTTGAAAATCGGCTGGTATCTTTTTTGGAATTTTGAAAGAGAAGTGCTTTCGAGTTGGAATTTTGGTCAAATAAAAAAAGGTCAATAAATTTTTGAAAAATTTTGAAGAGATTTTTATTTCAGAAGTTTTTTTTCGTAAATTTTAGTATTCATTTTCAATGCTCCGATTTTTGGGGGGACTGCGAAATCTGTAAATTTTTTATAAGTATATTACATAATACAAAATTATTTCTTAACAAATCTATATGTAAAATGAATTCACAAAATAAGCAACTGTTGCTGCTTGCTCATATTCGTCGTCGTCGTCGTCAACCGATAGGCGTTCACTGCTGGACATAGGTCTCCTGTAAGGTCCTCCACAAGCCACGGTCTTCCAGCGACGCCCTGCAACTCTCTTGATGTCGTCCGTCCACCGTCATTCTAGCACCTTGGGACCCCAATAGTTAAATTAGCTGGACTTTCTTAAAACCGAATTTCTTCTGTTTTATTTTTACTATAGAAGATACCCGCGACTTCGTATGCATTGATTAAAGTTTTTCAAAAATCTCATAGGAACTCTGTAATTTTCCGTGATAAAAAGTAGCTTTAGTCAACCCTTACTTAAATCTATACAAATAATGACGATCCATTTGTCCGTGATTGAAGAACACACCAACAAAGAAACAAACCTTAACATTTTTAATACATAATAAAGAATGTTAACGCTTCTCCAGACAGAAGCATAAAGATGGTATTTTAAAATACCGTGAATAAAACAAAAGCTTTTGTAAATAGAAGGCGAACTACCCGGTTAATTGGCACAACATTGAACGTTGGCGTGTTTTCGCCGAGATAAGCCGTGAGTGTATACCCAGCTTAAATGCATTTTATTTAGTCAATTTAATGGATATTTTTATACAGTAATAAATTGAAGAGACTATTCGAACATTTGACGACCTCCATGGCGCAGTGTTGAGCGCTGTTCCCTTAACGTGCGGAGGTCCCGGGTTCGATCCTCGGCAGGGTTTGGAAATTTATAATTTCTGATTTTCCTTGGCCTGGCCTGGTGGGAGGCTTCGGCCGTGGCTAGTCACCATCCTACCGGCAAAGACGTGCCGCCAAGCGATTTAGCGTTCCGGCACGATGCCGTGTAGAAACCGAATAGGGGTATGGGTTTTATTTATCTCCATGCCTCTAACAAGTTAGCCCGTTACCATCTTAGACTGCATCATCACTTACCATCAGGTGAGGTCGCAGTCAAGGGCTAACTAGTAGTGGATAAAAATAAATGATTTATATAGGTACCCAAATTCTACGTCAATGGTATGTATACTTAATAGTAATTAAGAGTTTTTGAATATTATTGGGACTAATTATTAAATTAACTACTTACCTACATGTTTTCTTATTAGGACTTCTTCATTTATGTTATTTAATTACATATTCCTTTCAACGAGCGAACTATATACTAGGCGTCATTTACGTATTACTTACTTGCTAAAGACTCTTCATTTAAATAATGTATGTATTTGTAATTAATTGACTCCATAGTAACCATTTTCAATTTACTATAGATATAAGATCTTTATCTTTTAACTATAGTAGTATTAAATACATTAGCTTAACTATATTAAAATATGTATCTACTTAAAAATATCCATCCATCCACATGTCTGCCTGTCAGTTCTGTCTGTCCGATATTAACTTTTTACCAACCTTCCGTTTACACGTTTTTGGCGAAATTTTGGGCAAATAATATAGTTGCAACCCGGAGACGGACTAAGGTTACATAATTATTCTTGCACATATCCCTTCTAAATACATTATCCCTTAGCATTCTTAGATATATATATAGGCATATAAATATTATATAATAGGTTATTTATAAATAACAATAAATGGCGTATACCACTGCTCGTATTTTCGTGATCCGTTATCCCAATTAATGTCTCATACCTGTTTTATTATCCAATAAAAGGCGGACAGTAAAACGTGTGTGCATTCTAATTTGTACGTTTACCTCCCTTATCTACATCGACACGCTATGCACCTGTCAATTAACGGAGTCGATGCCTTTAAATAAGTCCTGATTTCACAACAGCTTGAAAACCTTTCCTTGCTTAGTATGCTGTGGACAAGACGGCACTCCTTCATGAACGTTATTGTAGAACCGTTATGGTAAGGATCTTGTCAAACAGTTGGGTATATGGGATTTTTTTTTGTTAAGAGGTCGCCTAATCTTAAAATGAACGCTTCCCACCAAACGATATGCAGGTAAGTTGGCCTCGTGATCAGCACAAAATTCATGTCTAAATAGTTATTACTGACAGATCGAAAAATGACGGCATATGTGAGCGTTCATTTTAAGATTAGACAACCTCTTAATAAGTACTTAATGAATTTGATGTATTCTATATACATATATGTCACCGTAAAATTGTAAAAAAACGTAAGATTATAATCTAACTAACGATATTGTAAACTGTCGAAAGATTACAATTTAACGCATTATTTTTCGGTATAGATTGTAATCTGTTAGGTATATAAACCCGATAAAACCTAAGTGCCCATACCCATAATCAGGGCACTGCCTAATTATTTATGTCGAACCTAACCTAACCTACAAGAAAGAGACAAGAAAACGTAAATATATCAAAAATTTACACTCAGAACATTGAATGGTTCACAATCTTTCGACAGTTTACAATTTCGCTAGATAGATTACAATCTAACGGTTTTTACAATTTTACGGTTCCATATATATCTAAGTAGATGTATGTACATACTAAGTACCTAATGTTAGCATAATAATTTACCAAGTAAATTACACATATTATTAAGTAGTTTTCTCTATATTGTGTCATAGGGTTCTCTGTGACAAATCCCTGTATTGATTACTGCTCGTTTTGTCAAGCCCATTTCGCATCACTCAAGCGTTTATACTTTCGCTGTCTGTTTATCAAAGCCGTCTTACGTAAAGACCTCTAGATAGATACACGCAAAGGACATGACCAGTAATTGCCCTCCGATTCGGGACAATGCACAGGATTTCCGTTTTTACAGTAAGGTTTAAAAATTCAAAACGAAATTATTATGGATTTATTATTCCAAATAAGGTCAGGGTTCAAATGACAAAAAAAACAGTACGTTTATTGTTTAAATCTTGAGCGTCCGCTTTCCTCTTTAAGCACTACTCCATTTTGACGTTCCATTATATGCATGCCTAATAATAATCTTGTAACCCTACATGAATACCATTTAAGTCCCTTAGTCATTATATTATGAATGATTTATTTTTGATCAATTAAATAGTAATGAAAAGGAAATGTATGTTTTGTTTATAATTATTTTTATTTTTTGACAAGTCTCAAACTAATTGATCGAACAAAGCATTTTGAAATACTACGTTTAAAGGAACGCCCTTTCACATTGCATATGCCGCCATCTGTGGTCGAATAGTTAAACTGGAACGCCCTTTCACATTGCATATGCTGCCATCTGTGGTCGAATAGTTGAACTTGTTAACAAAAAATATTTTCTAGACTCACCACAATACATAGCGCCATCTAGTGTGGGAAAGTAGTTTTTGGTGAAACTTTTTTAATTTATTTTCTCGGTTTTCAGAGCCTTCAGACTCCTGAAACTTTTTATCTGAAAACTATAAAATATAACAATTACGATATTAAAGAAATAATACTTGAAAATATTTTTTGGACTCGCTCAACACAATAAATAGCGCCATCTAGTGTGGGAAAGCAATCTTTTGGTGAAACTTTTTTTGTTCATTTTCGCAGTTTTCCGAGCCTTCAGACTCCTGAAACTTTTTTATCTGAAAACAGTGAAATATTACAATTACAATAATAAAGAAATCATTGCTGAATATTGATTTTTGACACCTAGGCAAGCTGCCATAGTTCCACCGGTCAAGTCCTTTAGCTCTAAAGTGACACGACGTTAGAGACAGATTTACAAGTACTTAACATAATTTTGTAGTCTAATAATGTCCGCCCGGCCGAACTTCGGCCACGGCGGCCAATCTCCAGAGAGATTAGCCATCTGCGTGGGAGATATTATAGTGCACAAGTGTGTGCGCGTACACAGGTGCACTCTCTGTTCTTTTACTCTCATAGTCCGATGGGACTGAAAATCCTACACGACCGGAGAGAGATCAGGATCACGTGAAATATCGCCAAGTTCCTAACTCCGTGCTAGTACTGAGAATTTCTTGTTTAGAAAAACCCAATACTAGTTATGGCCCTACCCGGGACTCGTCAGCCGCAGTCGAACATGCTAACCACTAGACCAACGAGGCAGTTAGTTCTGTAGTCTACAATACATTTGGCATACTTAATAGCTTCGCACTTTGCACTACCTTTACCAGACTTATACCCGTTGTAAAATTGTAAAAATATCGCTCTCGAGATATATTTATATGCATTAAAGAGGTACAGTCTATAAAAATATTTAATTATTCACAATCACGATTCATGATTCACGCGCCAGTAACTCAGTTTTATGTGTTGATTTTCATTTATGTACATTGCTAACAAACTGCGATTGGGATTGACATACTGAATTTACTAAAATCAAAAGAGCTGATATAAATTGTATTTTTTTTTGTGAAATTCTCAAAATCCATACTCATAATACTATAAATGCGAAAATGTTTCTGTCTGTCTGTCCATCTGTCTGTCTGCTACGCTTTCACGGCCCACGGATTTTGATGAGTACAGGGATAATTGGTTTCCCGGGAAGGACATAGGCTACTTTTTATCCCGGAAAATTAAGCAGTTCCTGCGGGAATTGAAAAAACTTCATCCACGCGGACGAAGTCGCGGGCATCATCTAGTTTAGTATTAAAGCAACATTAAACTTTATAATTAGTCATCTTTCTGACTCTAAATGGTAAAAAATAAAACATTTTTATGATATTAACACTACTTTTATGAATTTAAAGACGATTTTATGGTTTGGAATTTTATGTGTATGAATATTGTAATAATGAAGAAATGTTCAGAGTGGAATCAGATAAATGCCAGCATCAGATCAATATTAAAATTGAAATAAAATCAATAGGTATTATTGACTTGAACAGAAATAATATATTTAAATTAGTTTCAAGTACAAAAGACAATATAGACAAAACCTACTGTGTTTACTTGAAGAGACTTCATAGGCACCAAGGTAGTGATAAATCTTAGCATCTTAATGACACGCTCAAAGTCGCAGGCTATACATCCACCACCACCACTACAGCTTATTAACATCCCACTGCTGGGCACAGGCCTCCACTGTCATAGGAGAGAGGAAATTAGAGCATAGACCCACCACGCTGCTCCAATGCGGGTTGGCGGGCTTTGACAACTATTTTCCTGTTAGTGATAATGACCGGGACCGACGGCTTAACGTGCTCTCCGAGGCACGGGGTGAAATACCGCCAACTTCCTAAGATACATGGCTAAGGCTATACATACTGGTAGGGCTATACATGGTTTCAAATATTTATCACTGACTCACTTAGTACATTGCTTTGATCGCCACATAATAATAATATTATAGGTATGGTTTGTTAAACTTTGACATTTGGAATGACTTTGTAGTTGGAATAGTCTGGGAGTTTGTCGACCGTACCTGGCGATATAAAGAATTATTTTTGTACGAAATGATAAGCAATTTGTGGAACGTGAAACTTAAGATATTGGCGCTGTTTTTTTCAACCGTAGATTTTTGTTTTAGTAAAAAGAATCCATGTTATTTTTTTTAAACCAAATTATTTTTTATGATACCACTGCTAACCCGCCAGACTACCTTAATTATAACCAGAGAATTTATAACATACTTCATATGTATCCAAATAATCTACGTTTTCACTGTAGGACTCTTAGTAAAATATATAATATGAATAAGTACCTAATGTGGGCTTCTACTTATATTAAAACGTTTCTGTCTGCTACGCTTTCACGGCCCGTCTGTTCAACCAATTTTGATGAAATTTGGTACAGGGGTAGGTTGTATCCCGGGAAAGGCCATAGGCTACTTCTTATCCCGGAAATTTAAAGAGTTCCTGTGCGAATCAAAAAACCTTAATCCACGCGGCTGAAGTCGCGGGCATCATCTAGTTGACTATAAATAAATATACTAAAATTGTTTTTAAAAAACGCTTATTATGTTCCTAAACTGTAGGTACTTAAATAAGTTAATCCAAATGTATATTAAAAGTAATAGCTGAGCCCTCTAATTCTGTATTGCTGCGGAAATTACTCCCTCTTGGGAAGTTTTAGGAGAAAGCTCAAAGCAGTAAGACATTATTGTGTAGGTGTTTATACTCGTGACAGTATAATTCCTTTCATTTTGAAAAGCCTCATGAATTTCCTGTCAAGATAATTAGCGAACTCGGAAGAGTGGAAACATTTTACATTCTATGAAATACAGTGACAATGCACGATAGATACACAGCATAAGGACCTAACAGAAACGGTATTTGTCTTTTACTCACGAATAGGTACGAAAATCGTTAAATACTAGATGATGCCTGTGACTTAATCCGCGTAGATTAAGTTTTTCAATACCCCCACGAACTCCTTAATTTTCCGGGATGAAAAGTAGCCTATGTCTTTCCTTGGGATACAAAATATCCCTGTACCAAATTTCATCAAAAATCGGTTGAACAGGTGGGCCATGAAAGCGTAGCAGGCAGACAGAAGGACAGACAGGCAGAAACACTTTCGCATTTATAATATTATTATGGATAGTTTTAGTATTCAAAGCAACTTAAAACAAACCTAACGCTATAATGTTAATACGTCTGTGTTTAAACAAGCATTGAACTTTCACTAGAAATCAGAGCGACGACGGTGATTTGCCGCTTTGCTACTTCTAATGTATTGGACAGAAGCAGGCGTTACTTTGCGGAAGTCCATGATAATGAAAGAACTAGAAGTTTAATTCATTATAATCCATCACAGTAGGTAAGTCTATGTGGTACAGTGTGTACCTTGCCTCAACTGCCTCGTTGGTCTAGTGGTTAGCATGTTTGATTGCGGCGACGAGATCCCGGGTTCGAGTCCTGAGTCGGGCCATAATTAAGTATTGGTTTCTTCTTTTTTAAAAGACTTTAAATTCTCAGTACTATCCCGGAGACAGGAAGATAGCGGTGTTCACCCCCGTGCCTCGGAGAGTACGTGAAGCCGTCGGTCCCGGTTATTATCACTAATATGATACTACACTAACAATAGTCGTTAAAGCTCGCCAACCCGCAATGGAGCAGCGTGGTGGGTCTAAGCTCTAATTTCCTCTCTCCTATGAGAGTGAAGGCCTGTGCCCAGCAGTGGGACGTTAATGGGCTGTAGTGGTGGTGGTGGTGTACCTTGCACTTGCAGCTTGCGATAATATTTACCACACCACACAAACCTTCCAAATTATTCTCAACGTACGTTTCACTCCGACGCCGAATAATTTGGAATTGAACTTCTAGTTCTTTCATTACTTCTATATGTATTTTGATATTATTCTGTGATCGTGTTACTATTCAAACTACATATATTCACGCAGTATAATAACTTGTTAGTTTCTTGTAGTACCTGACACAGGTTGGGTTAGATCATGTCTTGGTACTGCAGTCCTTAGTTTCCTGGAAGTTCGAGTTTTCTGGAAACTTCTGAACAGTGATTTAGATTCCTTGATTAATGAGTTAAGTCTTACATTGTTAACTTGTGCTACTGTTTTATCGTTTAATCTTTGTCCTTAAAGGTAAATTGGGTTTCAAGTTTCAAACTAAAGTCTTTGTGGTACTTACCTTCTGCTAAGTCACCAACCACAAAAATAAATAAATATTTCTAAAATAGCATTGACACAATCTGACTGCTCAAGGTATTTTAATGAATCTAGATTTAAAAATGCTTTCATTAGACTGTAAATTCTGAAGAAGGTGTATAGCTTTGTAGAAAATATTGCTACAAACAGACTCTTCCTTTGTTATACCTCGTTAGATGTACACTAATAAGTGAAGTCTTTCTTATTTCTTGGACCGTTAAAATAATCAGGCGGGTCTAGACGCTATTGAGTTCAACATTTTAGAACCTTTGCTGATGTAAAGGATATCACAATTACTTAAGTATTTACAAATATTGATTATTCGTAAGTAGGTACGTATACTAATACTTTAAGTGCTAAAGTTTATTTCTGTCAGTAAGTATATCTGCCTCTCTGTTACCTTTTCACGGCTCACCGTATCGAACTCATTGTACCGAATTCTTCAATATTAGTTATAGTGACAACCAATTTTGATGAATTTGGTACAATGATAGAACGTTTATGACGAAGAAGGGCTTAAGTTCTTTATTATCCCGGAAAATCAAAGAGTTTACAGGGTATTTTTACAAATCTAAATCCTCATGGACGAAGCCCAGGGCATCACTTAGTGACATATAAAAAAATATATATAAGGATAAACTGTTTTCCATAGTGAGTGGCATGTAGTTGCGTGCAGAGCGAGGATCCATTAATGTAGTCTGTCTTGTGCTGCCGCCAACAAACAAATTACTGATGCAAACACATCGCTGCACGCAAGCGAGCCTTGAAAGGCTTTTGCTTGCTTTATCAATTTCGCTCCGTAACGCACTGAGCGAATAATTTGATGAACGTTTATTATTATTGCCAATGCTCTCCAACTAAGTGAATCACGCTATCGCTAAAACGACTGTACCTATTAAGTAGGATACCACTCAACATATAAAAACCTAGCGGTAAAGTAAGGCCTGAAGTATAATTTACGCTAGATGGCAGGACGGCGGTGCCTACAGCCAGATTCCACACTATTAAAATGCGCGCGTACGTGTGCCTGTTTGTAATACAAGGTGCCGTATGAACGTCCAAAGTATGAGGCCGACAGGATTGCAAGAGTATGGTTTCAACAAGGACTCCTTAGTTGTTTATTCCACTACAAATTGGTCCTTGAAGGTGATCTCCCCTGGTGGTCAGTGATAATGTGTTCTAAGATGGCAGCGGACTAACCTGTTAATGGTATCGGTTACACCCCTACACGGCATCGTACCGAAACGCTAAAATATAGTTTTTAGTATTTCTTTGCCAGTAAGGTGGTAACTAGCTACGGCCGCAGAATCTCCCACCAAACCAGTCCAATTTAATTGATTAAGTCATCTCAACTTGCAGCTTTAAAACAGCATTAATATATCCAGTAAAAAAAGTTGGAGACTGTAATCAATTGATTACTTGCTGATGCCGCGACTTCGTCCGCACGGTTTAAGTTTTTTTGATTTCCGCGGGAACTCGGGGATTTTCCGGGCTAAAAAGTATAGCCTATGTCACTCTCTAGGTCCTCAACTACTTATACCCATGACAAAAATCACGTCGACCCCTTGCTCCGTTCCGGCGTAATTGAAGGACAAACTAAACAAACACAATTTCGCATTTATAATTTTAGTATGATTGTACCTTCGGTGGGCGATTTTGAGAGGCACTTGGCTAGTTATTTTTATTGTAATAATAATTATGTAATTAAAATAGTTATTGTGGGTGAGCATCTTTATTCTATTAACTTTAGCTTACTTGGAAACGCTGTATGTATGCAGGTCAGGCGGTCGGGTCGCAAGCGATAAGGGACCCTGCGTCACGGAATAGTGTAAAAATACACGCACATGTGCGCCCATATGAGGCGGCCTCGTACAAATATTCATGTGTGCCTTCCAAATGAATCACAGCACGATGTCACGATTTTGTGACAAATTGGTATTAATAGCTCATCACTTACATGAAAGCGCGACTGGAATTTGTATTTTTTTACATTGGCTATGTATAAAAAGTAACGCTAGCTTCTTAAACGTATTTTATACTCAGATGTAAGTAGGCTAGAAGTAACAAATTGACGTATACTACTACTACTACAGCCCATTAACGTCCCACTGCTGGGCACAGGCCTCCACTCTCATTAGAGAGAGGGAATTAGAGCTTAGACCCACCACGCTGCTCCAATGCGGGTTGGCGGGCTTTAACGACTATTATCATGTTAGTGATAATAACCGGGACCGACGGCGTAACGTGCTCTCCGAGGCACTTTCTAGTCAGAAAAACCCAATACTTGGTAAGGCCCGACCCGGGACTCGAACCCGGGACCTCGTCGGCCGCAGTCAAACATGCCAACCACTAGACCAACGAGGCAGTTGACATAATAAGTTGACATAATAATAAGTTGACATAATTGACGTATGACGTAAACTAATCACGCGAAAATTATAAACGCGAAAGTATGTTTGTTTGTTGGATTATTGGTTGCTTGGTTTCTTGGTTTGTCCTTCAATCACGCCGCAACGGAGCAGCGGCTTGACGTGATTTTTGTCATGGGTATAGTTGAGGACCTGGGGAGTAACATAGTTCCCTTAAGTAAGTTCCCTTAATAATATTTTATTGAATCCGGCGAGAGATATTTGTTATAAGCAATGAATGTTAAAAAGTCGAGAAAAACGTTAAAAGTATAGTACAATGCAAGAAACATTTCTAGTTATTTCATTTCCTTCATCAAGGGATTATAAATTCAAATGCGAAACCAACTAAAAACCATATTTATACGAGCGAGTTTATTTTATTCATGCGAATTTTGAATAAATAAGGTAAACCTATTAAGTTTAGCGTAAAATCTTATAAATATTTCATTTAATACAAGATGCAGCTCCTGCAGATTTATCCCTCCGGGTTTGGGAGGGGGGTTTACTTAATAATACAGTTTGAGTGGGAGAGGGGTAACTACAGTATGACAAGATAGGAACAAATCCCGCAGATTAATAATAATTGACAGTTTACTGTAGTAGATATAAATGCGAAATGGTGTGTTTGTCTGTCTGCTACGCTTTCACGGCCCATCTTTTCAACCGATTTTGATGTGTGAATTTTAGGTCTTTTGGAAGATGTAAGAAACAATTTATTTTTAACATAAACATCATCCCTATTGTAATTACCACAGTGGGCAACAGTCATGTTTGTTGTTTATGACTACACTGCCGATGCCGAATCGTTTAGTAACGGGCTGTGGGTGGAGGTTTTCCTACGATGCGGCGTCCCAACTCACAACCCGGAAGAATCCGTAAGACACGTGTGCACCTACACTTTTTATAGAAATGTTTTAATAAACTTTACACCAATTTATTTCATATTTATAGAATCTATCCAACTTGGGAATATTTTTAAGAGCGAAAACACATCATTACCTAACTGTGGTAAGTCACAAGTCTTACAGATTTTTGAAGTGAAAACTTCTTTAGCCGCATTGAGCACTTTTTGGTAGGGGGTAAAAATATGGATTCACGTGACCAACATGCTCGCGAACACGGACATTCGCGTTGTTACGAAGAGATAAGGTATAAATATAGTACATTCGTAATCAAACTTTAATGCCTTAGTTTTAAGGTTTATATTTTAAATACATATTTATGTTATTATTATATTTTTTCTTTATATTTTTTTTAATTAGAAAAATATAATTAAATAATTGAAAAAAATTTAAATATTAGTTTTCATTTCGGTAAAAAGTTGGCAGTCATAGGGACATAGGGGATTGCCATTTTTTTTTTGATATAAGGATTATTTATGAATAAGAAAGTTTTCAATATTTAGTAATTACAAAGGCTGGTTTATTAACTGTATACTAATCTATTATTATTATTTTTCTGGACTTCATTAATCTTTTTCGTATTGAGCGTGTTACTTACTACTTTTGCGGTGGTGGAATGGACGGAAAAATATAATTGGCTTAAATTTTTAGTTTCAGACACTTTTGAGACTTTATCAATCTTTTTCAAAGGGCGGATTCGTATTGAGCGTATTACTGTCTTGGTGGTGGAATGGACGCAAGAGTATAATTGGCATTAAAGTCTAGTTTCAGACAAACTTTCGGGACTTTATTAAACTTTTTCAAAGCGAGTTCGTATTGAGCGTGTTACTGTCAATTAGTAAACAGGTGTCGACCGCAGACGCCGCACAGACTGTCATTTTGTTGCTGACGCTGACATATCCACAGTAACCGTGAATAGCTTTCGGTAGCGTATTATTAGTTTCCAGTAAAATGTACCTGTTTTACTTAGTATGCTGTATTAAACACGGCACTCAATAAATTTTGATTAACAATAAGTACAGGTCCCGTCGTTGAGATCGAACTTCAGTGTTCTGTGTAAAGGCTGTGTATCGAATCACCTTCGAGCGATATATCAGATTGGCAACAGAGGCAAAAAATCCTTGTTACCTAACATGCGTTAGTTATTCGTCAGCGTTTAGATATACGCAGTTTCTTTATGAGGCCTTTAAAATGTTAGAATTTTGGAATCAACGCACTACAGCGTGACGTATAATAGCAAGGCACGTAACTAAGTTGTATGAACCTGAGGATCCCTTAATACGGGTGTATTTTTATAAGTACTAACAATAATATATTGTAGACCCAATTCGAATGCCAATACAAATTCATCTACGAGTACAAAAAGTAACATTTTTATTCCCTTATTTTATTAAAGGGTACAACGCGAATCGATTTCAATTGAAAAACTTTTGATCAGCTTTTAAAATAGCTTCAAAAGCCAATTTAATTTAGGCTCAGTAGAAGTCTTTTATAAAACTGCAGTATCACATCGAATAAATCCATCACCTGCTGTCAATTAGTGTCAGGGCATAATTACAAAGGCAGCATATAGGCACTGCACAGAAACTAGACTGTTTATACGACTGCTGAAAAAGGAGTATATTGTTTTCTGAGTTCTTGTATGTATGTATGTATGTGAGTTTGTATATTCCACCATAACTTCTATACCCTGAACCGATTTTGATAAATAAGGTATCGTTAGAATCCCTAGCTTATTCCGGGTGAGATAGGCTAGTAAAATAAAATATAAATTGATGGGGTGACCCCATGGTGACCATTCCCGCATTAAAGATTAAAGTTGAAAATAAATTCGAAAATAATATTAACTATATAATCATCATCTAGAAAATGATGAGTAGATTCCAAATATATATTTATAACACTATAGTTCAATATCCAGTGATTCACAAAAAAATATCATTTATTGTTTTTAACTTTTTAAGTTCGTGTTTTGGCAAGGCAGTCGTGTTTTTTATTTTTTTTAATTATTGCTTGTTACCTGAGTATGGGAGGAGTTTGTGAAGCAGTATATGTTTTGCTATGTTTAGTATTTGTTGGTGCTTTGTTTCTCTAATATAATTATTAAAGTAGGTGGAAAGAATAAAAAAAAAATCCAATACTTTTATTTCTTATATAATTTAAATAGAAAATAATATTTATTTGCAGAATCAAACTCCATCTCTGTACAAGAAATTCTTGACATTCGATGCAACACGAAAAACAAAAGACGGCCGATTCGTGGCTGACATTTTAGACGTTTCATCACAGGCGTGTATTTTCTTTATCTAATATTCTATACCGAGACGAGCCACCTGTTGCCTCCACAGCCTAAATGCGTCGTTATGTAGTTCCCTGCTGCGTCTTATCCTGTAACATTACATTATTATGTTGATGAAGTAAGAGTCTCGACTAATTAACTAATTAAGGTGTTTTTTGTCTATATTCTACTAGGTATTGCAACTTAGCTAGCCGTGCAGCAAAATTACAGACTTAGATAAAGGCAAACTGACATGGAATTTATAAGGTAGTTTTTACTTAAAACTTGCCAAGTTACCACTGATCGGTTTCTATTTGGTGTCATACTGGGACATCTGTCACCCGATTGTGTAAGGAAATTGTAATCGTTTGTATAATATTGTTGTGGTATAACTCGAACTGTTTAAGGAGGTCATAGATGCCTGCTCGTCAAAAATGTCAAATGATTGATACCAATTTGCTTAGACAATTGGGCCTCTGGTTACGGTACGCTTGGTGGCACTTATTGGTGGTCTTTGCTGGAAAGTTTTTATGAAATTTTGGTGTTTTCTAAACTTCTAAAGCATTTTCTTACCTCCAACAGACGTCGTAACTCTATGTAAAGACCGGCATTTTAAAATGTATGCAAATGTTAAAAAATTCAAGTTTAAATTTATCATTTAGGTTGAACCTATTTTTAAAGTTAACACCGTAAACGGTGTAGATTGGAGTACCTACTTCAGCGTTATAACTCTTGTAGCGACACTTATTGCGCTCTCTTACACATGTAACATGCTTAAAAAACTCGGTATGCACTAGCTTTTATTGCATGACAACTAAAGATATGGGTATCGCGGCGATGATGTATAACTGGGACTTAAATTGTTTCCTATGTTTCATTAATTAATATTAAATTTAAATTAAAGTTTCATTAATTCATCAGCCTTACTAATTCCTGGCCTCCTCTGGTTATATTTTACATTTTTGGCTCTCGTAATTCCAAAGTTGATTGTACCTAACTCCACAAAAACTTCCTTTAAAGACTTCCACTGATTTAACTTTTATAAATTTAACCATACCGTGTGTTGGAGGGTAAAACACATTAGGGACTGGATAAAAGAAAAACGCTCACCTGAAATATCCGCGTCAGAAGGGAACGAAGTTTTGTCCAGTCTTCTAGTGTGCGCGCTTCATCAGAAGGCTAAATGTTTCACGCGACAGGACATACATAGTACTGTCCGGTCCCTGGGGCATTTTTGCCCATGGATCACTAAGTTGCTACTCTATTACTGTTTCAGTAGTACTAAATAAACAGTTCTATTTTCTGAATTTAAAAGAATCAATTCAATTTTAATATTAACTCACTTTGTTAAATAAACATGAAAGTCGCAACACGATAATAATATGCTAGAAATTCTCTGTGGCATACATAGTACCTACTCTGTAATCTAGGGCCGTTTGTCTTGGAAATGATATGATCTCGTGAGCTAATTAAGAAGCTAGTAGGTACATAAGTACAATATAGCTACAAGTATAAGTAAAAACCTTAGATACCTATTGTTATAGAGTTTTAAATGATCCTGTGACTTTGTCTGCGTCCAAAGGCCACGGCCTGTCTTTTAAACAATTTTAAGCGTAGGCAGACGGACAGATAGACATATTTTCGCATTTATAATATTCGTATGGAAGTATGGATATAGATATAATTAAGTCCGCGCACGAGCTCTGAGGAATCCTATGGAATGTTACAGTAATGACCTAGAGTTGTTTAAAGTGCAAAACAATACTGCTTTCGCAAAATTACACGCGTCAAGCTCGAAACTAGTGCTGGGAGGGAGCTGGGTATGGAGCGACGATCGGGGGTGGCGTACAGCCGTCGTTCCTACAGACCCCGATTCCTCTGAGCTCATGCGCGAACTATAGGTACTCTCTTGTTATTCTCTCTGAAATGCTAAAATGTTATTCAATGTTTTCGTAACGTACTTTCTAAGCTTACATCCCTGTTACAAGCAAAAACTGTTATAGGTTCTAAGCCTCAAAGCAGTGGGCAAAAAATGGCGGGCATGCATATCGCTGGCCATAAATTATGAAAATGTACATGCCTTGCAACAAAGCTGAGGAAATTGCATGTTTGCTTGAAAATATTTGCCAAAGGTTTTATGATCTGATATAAATGAGGTGTTGAAGTGGTAAACGTAACATAGAAGAAAATTCTAGGCGCGTGGCGTGTTAGTAAGTAAATAGCTCATATTCCAACTGAATAATAGACGAAGTAAACAAACTTATTGGTGGGTAAAACTGTTGGTTATTTAATAAAAGTTTAAAAGTCCTTGCAGTTTAGGAATGCGTCATTTTATTACAAGACGTATAAAAACAAGTTGCAGTTTATACCTATCGATCGCCAGTGTCGCTATCGTACTTCGATCACGAATTCACAGAATATATCAAAAGGATTGGCCCCAAGCCATTCCTTTGGTACTTAAGCCAACCGCAGACATGACGAAATCAATGACTAATACATACTTGGCATGCCAAACATTTAAGAGCTCAGACATACTGTGGCAAAACTTCATTATGTTTGTGTTTAATAATTAACCTAGTACATAACATTGCCATCTGAAAGCTAATTCAGCATATATTTTACATAGTCAAGTAATATTTTGTACACCTGTTACACAAAGAACGCAGATTTGCGAAAGGAAAAACGTATTTATTTGGCAAATCTAATGTAATCTGTCTGATTACAAAATTCACCGAATTTAAAGGCCATACTAGAGTATTGTAGTTTTCAGTCCATTAAGAAGGTTTCACCAATTAAGATACAGATAGGTAGTAGCGAATAGCGATTAAATGAGATATCAACTTAAAATTTTACTTTGTAGCAGGTAAATAAAGAGTTCTAAGTTGATTAAAAAAAAAAAACTTTTCAAACCTGCATGCGTTCATATAGATTTTTATTTCCATCAGAAAGACGCTGAGGTAGCTAGGCGAGATTATTTTTTAAAACAGGACTTGTAGGACAATCTATACTCTATAGTATGAGTCAAAGACAATACCCAACATGAAATACCGAATGAAAATTTATAGCTCTTTTCCCGAAACACGTACAAAGAACCTGCACCATTGATGTACAATTTTAGTACCTACCTGCACAAATCCACTCACGTAACGCGGACACTAACTAGGTGATGGACTGATGTGTCACGTCCAATGCACTCTTTGTGCAGCAAGTTCAATTTAGTTGAAAGTGTAAGCTTAGTGATACGTTCCCAGACTAACTCTTTTTAATTCTGAATTTCACTTTTTTTTAAACCTGCCGTATGCTGTTGCAATTGCTTACAATTCATGTTACAGGCGCGCTATTATCTATATTTAATTATAATAAAACAGCAAAACCATACCTCAAACTCTCGTAATGCGCATTATGAACAAGGTACCAAGGTAAAGTTCCCAGACTAAATCACTTTAAATTCTGAATTCGCTTTTTCAGAACCATAATCTTGCACTCAAAATCTCATTGCAAAGAAATAAATGCTTAGCATAACCAGAACACACTATGTTATGAACCAAAATCCATTCATTATATATATACTATGATGATAATGATCTAGAGACTAGTCTGTGTGCACTTACCTACAGTGTGCACTCTGCCTAGAAAGTTCAATTCACCTAAAAGTGTAAGCTTAGGCACGGACTATTCTGCTGCAGTAGGCACTAGTACCTAGTTCCTAGGTACATCTAGCCTGCATCGAACCCGTTTCACTTTTTGAGAACCTTTAAAGATGTGAACGTGTTTGCGGTGAATGCAACGGACGTGCTATATAATAAATAAACTGCAAACATGAGCATCGGATTTTTATAGACGGTTTCGAAAATAAAGAAAACTTAGATAGGAAGAGAGAGTTTTAGCTTTAACAAAGACTAGGAAGGAGTTGGCTGTATTGGATTTACGTTTAAAAATAATAATGTAAGTAAACTAAGTAATTCCTAGGAGAGTTAATAGATGATGCAGAATACGTGAATTTCTACTGATTTGGTCAGTGAGCTCTGAATTTTGGAGAATATTCTTAAAAATATTAATAATGTTTATCTGATTTTCAAAGATTAAAGAAGTAAACATATTCATTGGAATATGTTTACTTACTATAAAAAAAACCATGACAAAAATAGTATGAATGTACAAATATTAATCTTTGAAAATATGTATTGTTTATAGTAAGTAAACATATTCATTGGAATATGTTTACTTACTATAAAAAAACCCATGACAAAAATAGTATGAATGTACAAATATTATATTATAGTGCTGAACATGAGTCGGACGTGGATCTTACTCACAAAATATTTCTTATCTCGCTCTTATAATTAAAGCACGGTGATAATGAATCGTAGTGCCCTATCTATGTCTAGTATAGATGTCTAGTTCACAAAATACTGCTTTCAGTATTTCGTTACTACATCAAACAGCAAGTGTCACAGCGAAGCACGCTGCATAGAAAATAAGAGCGAATCCACTCGCGTAATGCGGACACAAACTAGGAGTTAGACAGGCGCGTCACGTTTGCACTGCACTCTTTGCCCACCAACTTCAATTTAGTTAAAAGTGGTAGCTTAGTGCAATGTACAGACTGATCTAACTTTCCAACAAGTCGGTTTCGGTTTTTGTTAAACTTTGTACCCCAAAAACGTGGCTCAAAGAGCAGGTTAGTCGAATGTAGCGGGCGTCGCAGCTTATTAAATAAACTACCAACTTGGACGTCGCTTCGAAATTCGTCTAAAGGTTGCCGAAAACTAAAGTTTCTTGCATTCAGACAAATACCATGTTTCAAGTTTATCTTTCTGTACGCGTAGGTATTTTAGCAGATTTCGTTGCCACGGAGTTTATTAAATCATAAACTACACACTTGGACTTGAATCCTTTTGAAATTTATCTGCTATATTTTGTAGATATTATAAGCATTGTATTTAAAGTCTAGAACTTATGAAATAGACTAGGTATATAGAAAGCTTTTAATCAATTAAACTTTAACGATATCTTTCGGTTTATAAAAAAACATTATACTTAAAATACTTCCTATTAATAATTATATAATTACACATTGTATTATTTATTATGTCGCTGCCAAATCGTGAAATCCACCGTTGTATAAAACGGCTAGCCGCATTACAATACGACGTATGCTACAATCCGGCTACGACGCATATATAATAATATTATGTGGTACAAAGCTGGAGTCTTGCGCTTTGCTAAATGCGTTGCTATTCTCTTCTCGGTAAGACCATTAAGTACTGTATGAGTGTGTGAATCTCCCAATACAAATACATTTCGTATTTAAGATACGTTACATTAAAAGGTATATTTGTATTTAAAAGATACATTGTTTAAAACTTCGCCGCCACGATTGTAGTATTTAAACGTTTCTTAACGCGACAAGAATGGACTTTGTGGAGTTTGAAATTTTACATAAAACGAAACTTTTCGGTTGAAATCCGTAACGAAATAGAACAGAGCTGAGTTTAGCGTTTAAACAGTGGATGTAAAATTATCAAAATTTGGATCATTCACACCATGACCGGTATTTAAATCTGTGCTGTATTTAAAAGTTACCTATTATACCTAAACAAGTGATTTCCCGCGACTTCATCCGCGTACAACTTTTGATTTCTGATTATGAAATTTTCCCGCTGCAAAAAGCCTATCTCTATAGGCATTATAAAGCTTAAGCAAGTTTTTATTATTAAAAACGAATGACCTAAATGATGATTTTCATGTGTATACTTCAAAATTATAGAACTTGTATGTAAACTTCTAACCTCTTCTTACTTTCACCCTCTTTGGGACTGATTTTCGTAAAATTGCCTAAACAGGTTATTATTATTTAAAACTAATAATCTTAATCCTGATTTTCAAGTCTCTTATGACAAAAACATTGGATTTGCATACAAATTGCCAACCCATATTCCACCCTCTGGAGGGTGGATTTCCATAAAATTGCTCATACAGTTTATTCTTATTGAAAATTAATAACCTAAATCCCGATTTTCAAGTGTATTACTTCAAAAATTAGAACCTTCATGCAAGCTTTCAACCCCATTTCACCCCATTTGGGGTAGATTTTCGTAAAAGAGCTTATACAGATTTTTATTATTTAAAACTAATAACTTAATTGGCAATTTTCATGTTTGTAACTTCAAAAACAAAGGACTTTAATACAAACTTCCAACCCTCATTTCACCCCTTTAGGGGTCAATTTTCTCAAAACCGTTTCTTAGCTGATGTCTGCACTGTAGAAAGATATTATAAATATATAATTATATAAAATATAAAATATAATTATACCAACCTTCCAAATTTCAAGTCTGTAGGTCTATGCTTTATAGTTCCTGAGATATCGTGATTAGTCAGTCAGTCAGTCAGTCAGTGAGCGAACGAGTGGTATTTTGCTTTTATATATATTATATATAAAATTCTCGTGTCACAATGTTAGTTACCATACTCCTCCGAAACGGCTTGACCGATTTTTAAGAAATTTTATATGCATATTCAGTAGGTCTGAGACGCGGCTACTATATATTTTTCATACTCCTAAAACACCTCAATTCACGCGGACGGAGTCGCGGGCATCAGCTAGTGATATATAAATTCCTTCCATTCTACTAATTAATTAAGACCGTTAGGTAATCAGAAATATTTTCATATCACAATAGGAATTAATATGATCATGTTGGGTAGTCAATTACGAGTAGACCAATATTTTATTCATACATTTAAATACCCATTCGATAGTTGGTAACTCGTTAGTCAAGTTATGATTATTAACTTTGATACTCAATTCAATTTGAGGTATATAGACAGACACTTGGTTTAATATATTCTAGATGCTATCAGTTAATCGATTCCATATGCCGGTTTTGTATAATATCAACATATTTTTTAACAATGGCCGCACCGACAACACGTGTTTCGTCAGCTATACCGTTTATAATATAATATTAACATACAGTTATGGTCCAAGAGCTCGAAGGGAATTTAGAAGAAGGTTGTGATAAAATGTGGATTTTCTACGTAATAGATTTACAACCTGGCGCAGTGGTGGCTGGTGAATGCCATGGTCTTATGGTAAACTTTCATCATAAACAGCATCAGCTGCACTTACCATTGATATCCCAATTGAGGGCCAATTACTTATTATATAAAAAAAAACTCAGGAGCTGTGATCTGTATGTAAATCCCCGCGACTTCGTCTGCGTGGATTAAGTTTCTTAATTCCCGCGGGAAATCCATAATTTTCTGAGATAAAAAGTAGCCTATGCCTTACCTCGGGAAACAACCTATCCCTGCACCAAATTTCATCAAAATCAGTTGAATAGGTAGGCCGTGAAAGCGTAGCAGACAGACAGACAGACAGACACACTTTCGCATTTATAATATTAGGATGGATAGTATTGTAAACGTGTTCCGTGACTTTGAACTATTAAGCAAACAGACTTGAAATTTGGAAGGTTGGTTTCTTCTATGGTATAGACGTCAGCTAATAAACGGTTTTGAGAAAATTCACCCCTAAGGGGTTGAAATGGGGGTTGGAAATTTGTATGAAAGTCCTTTGTTTTTAAACTAATATAATCAATTTCACGGAAATTCACCCCAAAGATGGTGAAATGGGGGTTGTAAGTTTATATGAAAATCCAATGTGATTTAAATTAGAGACTTGAAAATCGGGATTTAGTTTATTAGTTTTAAATTATTAAAAATCTGCCAATTCTATAGCCGCTATAGGCCTTTTGCAGCGGGAAAATCTCATAGGAAATTAGAAATTGTACGCGGGTGAAGTCGCAGGCGACCTATAGTACTTTATAATATAATTTACGATCTACTTACTTACATAAATAAAGTCTTTCTCATACTTAACGGATACTTGATGTCGATTTTGATGATCTGCTCTTAGCATGATTTAGTTTCAAACGTTTTAAAATTTTGACATGAGAATGATGCGTTAACATTACAACAATGCCCTGTAAAAGGCAAAATGGGCAGTGACGTATACATATTAATATTTAAGACAGAATTGTATGTTACTCGACTGAAATTATATTGTATAGCCACTTTATAAGTGTTACCTTACAATGCATTGTTTGGATTAGCCAGGCTTTTTTTCCTAGCAACTTATTAAGTTTCATGAGTCATTTCCGTTGGGATGTACCTTCCTGTTTACAAATAGGTAATAAACCCTATATAGGCAATAATTACGTCATATTTATAGTCAAAATTCTCTTTTTATACTTGTTTCCTTCTTTGTAGAGCTTTCGTTACATTCACACGATAGCTGTAACTTAACACTAACGGGTTAATTTATAACTAACGGGTTTTGTCGGAAAATGCCTGACTAGTTAAATGTTAAATATTTGGTTAGGTTAGGTTAGGTAAGGTTAGTATTTAAATATTAAATATGAAATATGATTAAGAAACTTGGCCTATTATTTAACGTAAACGACTAAAACAATTGTTAACTAAAACATGATAGAATTAACTTTTTTCAATAATAAACTAAGACAGACGGACACACTCGCCTTGAAATATTAAAAACATATATCTATAACACTATGAAATATGTTAATACACTTCACGCTTAATTTAACAACAATTATTAAAAGCTAATTGAAAAGTTATAAATTTACTTTGAATATAAAATAATATGATCATAGCTGTAATATTATTCGAAAATTTTACGGAATACTCAATCGGACTTTTAAATGAAATCACATAACAGGAAGTAATTTAATTTAGTCGAACTATACCTACGATAATTTCGTAAAATTTTCACGTCAAATTGGACTTTCCTATAATGCAAACAATTACACCCGGAAAATTCATTGCGTATTTAAAAAACTGGAAACATTTTGTAACGATTCGTTACAAAATGTTTCCAGTAGGTACATAATTAAATTGTAATTGCTATAGTAGCTACAGTACCTAACACCTATAGAACCCTTAGTTTTCCCAGATTTTATGTGTAGCTGCTCAATGGTTCTGTGAATAAAACTGAATTATTTATTGCTAAAAAGTACTTTACAATCGTGCATTTTCCAGTCAACATCTCCTGAAGATGCTCCGGTGTACGTTGAGAGTGATTTGGAGGATCTGTGTGGTGTGGTGTTGTGCCTGTGCGATTTGCTGGGTGGTGGGTGTCGCATGCTGCAAGTGAAAGGCACGCATTGTACCATAATGATTTGTCTACTGTAGCGGATTATAGCGAATTAAACTTCTAGTTCATTCATTATCATGGACTTTCGCAAAGTAATGCCTGCTTCTATTCAAAAAGTACATCATCGCGGTGCACCTCCTTCCACTTGTGTTAAGTTGGCTTGCAATAAAATTTTAAGTTAGCTATCATGAGGTATTATAGAAAGTAAGGCTAGCTTGCTTTATGTTACACATAATATTATAGGCTTCTAGTTTCTAACCTCTACATAATTATTATAAATAAATATAAGCAATAACATAATGATATTTTTTTGTACTATCTCTTCCATGGCTTAATTATGAAAAGATACTTGACTTATACTTATATATCTATTTGCACCACTCCAAATACAAGCCGCGTTTCTATACAAAAGAAATATAATATTTATTCAGCATTCAACATTCTCCGAGTAAGATTAATGAGGGAATAGAAAGCAATGCTTTTTGTACATATCCAAGTAAATTAATTATCTTTTCAAGTGTCAACCGCCTACACAAGCTCACAAACTATTTATGGAGAGGCATGCAAGTTCTAATTTATTTAATATGCAGTCAGCCCATTAAAAAGCATTCAGTCTCGACGCTACATTGGAGTGCATTAACGAAGCCAAAGAGTTGAATACTGTCATTATCAAAAGGCAGTTTTACCTGAGCTTTCGTGTTAACACAAACTATTCCGAGTATATCATGTTGTAACGGCAACTTTTTTAATCATAGGGTTTTCTACTACCTACAATCTTATAGCGATGGTATATATTACGCATTCTTTACGAATATGTATATGACTTGTACTTACTAATGTAACATACTATTTATTATTATTCTTATTCGAGACAATTTACATTTGACAGAAATTTTATCATCAACACTTCGACAAATGCTGGGTCACTACTGAGCACGACTCTTCTGAAAATTATATATTCATACTAATATTATAAATGCGAAGGTGTGTCTTTCTGCCCGACCGTCCGTCTGTCTGTCCGTCCGCCTGTCTGCTACGCTTTCACGACCCATCTGTTCATCCGATTTTGATGAAATTTGGTATGGGGATACTTTGTGTCCCGGGGAAGGACATAGAATAGGACTTTTTATCCCGGAAAATTAAAGACTTACCACGGGAATCAAAAAATATTAATCCACGCGGACGAAGTCGTGGGCATCATAAAGTAGTAAAATAA
The DNA here is from genome assembly GCA_964035005.1 of Erebia palarica. NCBI lineage: Eukaryota > Metazoa > Arthropoda > Insecta > Lepidoptera > Nymphalidae > Erebia > Erebia palarica. Next base: position 31,530,776 of record OZ035984.1, on the reverse strand, counting down.
AAACAGAGTGACGAGTGGCCCAGTTGTGACAACTCATATCAGTCGATTGCGATTGTTAAGCAACGTTAACCCAATTCCGGTAACTGGATGGGTGACCGAATTTGGCCTTTTTGTTTCGGAGAGCACTGTAAGCCTTCGGTTTCAATTATTATCTTTAACATCTGATAATAATCATTACTAACCTAAGGGTTGAAATCCACCGCATTGTCATCCCAAGAAAACTCCGGCCATTAAGGTATTAATGGAAAGAGGTCACGACCCTCAGCAATGACGAATACGAAGAGAGAGAGAGAGAAAATTAAATGTCATGCCAGAAAATACCACCTACAACAATTCAACGTCAAACTACTTATTGTTGTTTCCAATGTCTCTTTGATTACCACCTCTTTCAAATTAAAGTATTAACCTATTTACATTAAAATATGTAATATAAAACTGTGAAAATTAATATTTACATACCTAATCGTTTAAGTCAAATGAAGTAATAAAGGCCTTTACGGTTATAAACCTCGAAACTTAACACAGCATAAAAATCAAAACAGCTTATTGAGTAAGAATATCACTAAAAATTGGTGTATAATAATTTAATTGGAAATGTAATGGAAATATGAACGGAGGTGTCCGTTTTTCATTCGAATTTATAGCCCAGAAGGTTTATTTTGATTTCATTTGTATTTTTAGGGATCTGATTATATCCGAGCGATGCTATATTATAATATCAATTTCAATCTCAAATTCAGAGTTGCCAACCAGCCTGTTTTCTTAGGACAGGTGGTGTTTAAGGTGATCCCTAAAACGGGACCACACGAACCATTTTAACTTTTTACTCAGGCTGATTTTCGAGAATCAACTTCAGTTATAAAAAAAAAATTGAGGCTTAAAACGTTATGCTCGTTATTTTAAGGATAAGGTTTTTATAAAATCCAGCAATTATTTGTCTCCCTGGGATGAAAAAATATTCTATTTCGTTATTCAGGTTTCAAGATCTTTGTTTAGGTAGGTAATTTTGTTTAAATATATACATTCAGTAACTTATATATAAACTTATAAAAGGTAAAAAATTAGCAAATTAACAGTTACAGTCTTAGCAAATAAAGCCCAGCCTTAACAGTTACTCCTCTATTGGTCAGCTACCATCTTAGACTGAAGTCTAACTGCATCGCTTACCATCAGATGAGATCGCAGTCTACTTCTTTATGTCCTGATTTGAGAATAATAAAATTGTATGAAATATGGTGACCCTATTAGTAGGTATCTAATTTAATATTAGTGCCTTGAGTCTTTGAAACCCTCGACCATAAATTGCTATTAAGTAATGTTATATTAAAATTTCGATTATTTTTTCTTAAATTATTATAAAACATAATAATAATGTTTGAATTAATGACGCGTGTTTTATGGCAACCTACCGCAGACTATAATCTCGGGTAAAAAGATACCAAGAAGTTTCGTTTTAAAAGGATCCAGAAATAATATAGCGTTGATAGGCTCTGTCTGATAATAATAATATTATGCTCCTACTGGTAAATACCTAGTTTCCGTAATATAAAAAGAATTTTCCTTAATAATTAATTCTTAGAATAAATTTTCTGCAGGCATATAACTTACTAGATGATGCCCGCGACTTCATCCGCGTGAATTAAGTTTTTCTCATTCCCGCGGGAACTCTTTAATTTTCCGGAATAAAAAGCCTATGTCCTTCCCCGGGATACAATATATCCGATACAATCTATCCGTGTACCAAATTTCATCAAAATCGGTTAAACAGCTGAGATGAGTCGTGAAAGCGTAGCAGACAGACAGACATACTTTCGCATTTATCATATTAATATGGGTATGGATTCCATTACAAATGTTATATTGAATATTTTGCTAGCTAGCTTGCTATGCTAGGCATGTTATTGCTTCACGAACCATAATAAATATGTTGAAGGTACTATAAAAATCCCAATGAAAAATGGTTTTCGAATGGAACCAATTTTTCACAGTGTGCACTCAGCTTTATTTGAGCGGCTGTCATCATTATCTACAAAATATAATAAACAGCTAGCAATATCAGAACATAATGACAGTGTCCGTCGGTTCGCTGCACTAGAAAATTAATTTAAAGTGCATGGGTGTGGTAATGACAAGGCGAGTAGCCATTATTGTAACAAACAGCTGATGAATCATGGAGCAATTTGCATTTTAATCTGTGATAAGTATTTAATCTTTGTTTATATCGTATGAATTATTGCCGACACTCCGTAGACAGCAGACAGTATTGACTCCCAAATTCTTCCAATTAGGACTCAGCATGAATATCTACATGTAAAATTGTAACTTAAAGATGTTTGTTTTTAAGAATTTGGATCTAATTCAGGCAAATTTCTTCATCAGTGCTAGTTTAAGCATACTTGCTTAGTGCATAAAGATCTGGATAAACCCAAAGTCAAGTAATGGCATTCCTATGCGCGCTCCGCAGTGTGAAAGTCTTCGAACTCTTCCATGTCTTACTTACCACTTTCAAAAGGCCTTAGGTGTTAAGAGTATATAGTTCTAATGTAATTAGGCCTATGGCGCGTTAAATTGTATTTAAACGTTGTCATCGCGAGTTACTGCCGTCTCGCTTTTTATTATTATTTATTTATTTATAATTATTATTATTGATCTTATTTATTTCATTATTCGTCGATATTTTGTCTTGCTCTATGATGGCGTGTAGTTGCAGGACAAAGAGAAAGATTAGCTCCAGCCTTCCCATGACAGTATAATATCAGAAATCAGCGAATGAAAAGAATCTAACTCATTATAAGACAATCATAGTAATAGTATCATAAATCATAGAGTAATTTATTAATTAGCTAGATGGTTACATGACTTGTATCCGTCATAGGCACATAAACTAATTTGTTCATAAATTATAAATTCTGAATACCCTTTTGGATCCAGAAATTCAGATATTATAATCGACCTCCCAAGCTAATATGTAGTGATTCTGACATTAATTATTTATCTTCTAGGTTATGGTTATTTTATGGATGGCTGATTTAAACCGAGTGCAATAGTGTTAGCGCCGCTCGATGACTACAGATGGCGCTGTACCTGTGAGGCGGCAAAGCAGTCGTAACACAAGGTTTCCGCCAATCAGAGAAGTTTCCGCTCATGTGGCAGCTATGTATAATGATGAGACATCACTATTATGCTTTAGAATATTACATTAAAGCAACTTCAGAGTCTTTAACCATTCGGCGCTCTGCATTGCCTGGAGTAACAAGTCCAGAAAGGAGACCTATCTTTACCTTGGTTGCGAGTGGTAATAGATTTGTTACATTGTTACATTGCAAAGTAACAATATAACAACAGCTAGATCTATTACCATTCACAACCAAGGTACAGATAGGTCTCCTTTCATAATTATGTTTCTTCCTAAATAAATTACCGAGTCTGTGTAATAGATATTGTTTGTCTGCATTTTAACATAGTGTCCACCACCATACGCAAGTAGGTCTATAATATTAGTAAAATTACTTTATAGTTTTAACTGCCTATTATATTTGTTTCTATGCTTTATTTGTGATTTCTTCAGTGTTTCCAAGAATATTTTATGTATTATAAAATGATTGCCTTTCCAATCTTACATACAATATTATAAATTTGATAAAATACATTTATGCATGGGAGGCGATTAAACAAGATACAAATCTAACTAGTCTAGCATCTAATCTAGGTACTCCTACGCTTTAACTAACGCTAATGCAATCTATACAGAATTACCCACCTACAAGTACATTATAACTTTCGATGACCTTTCTTAACATCAATTTTTACTAAAACAATATACAAAAGATAGGTACATAGCTCCTCGAGACGACCGTCGTGGCGCAGTGTTGAGCGCTGTTGTCTTAACGTGCGGAGGTCCCGGGTTCGATTCCAGGCAGGGTCAATTTTGGAAATTTATAATTTCAAAATTTTTACTGATCTAGCCTGGTGGGGGGCTTTGGCCGTGGCTAGTTACCACCCTATCGACAAATACGTGCCGCTAAGTAATTAAGCGTTCCGGTACGATACCGTGTAGAAACCGAATAGGGTTATGGGTTTAATATAACTGCCATACCCCTAACAGGTTAGCCCACCACATCTTAGACTGCATCATCATTTACCAGCAGGTGAGATCGCAGTCAAGGGCTAACTTGTAGTGGATAAAAATAACTTTTTTCGGAAAATAGTTACATATCGCTATCCTAGCTGGCAAAGGATGGACGACTGACTTTAGAAGTCGTTTATCCCGGTTGATATATCTAATTCCTGTTAACGTTAACGTTCAATAAACTGAAATTACTCACTAACGATAAACCGGTTGCAAAGGTCAGTTGCGAAGATAAAGTCGCTTCGAAATTTGTAGCCTGCTAATTTGATTAATAAAGTAGCAATATAAGCAAGTTTTGGTTAAATAGCTGTGCACAGTAATTTCAAAGCCTTAGGTAGGCATAGCATTACCATTTTGCTTGTACACAGTAGGTAGTACAGTACACACTACTGACGAAACACAATTGCGTCGACACGTAATCGGGAGCGCGTAAAGGGGTCCGCAAGACCGGAATGTATCGTCAAAGGCTTGCCCAAACAAAAGGGAATTTACTACTTAAAATTGAATGCGTTAATTATTTTTCGTTCCATCGCAAACTGTATGGTGTTTTATTCCTGCTTATAAGAGCGACTCCGCCCCATCACTAGCTGCCGATTCTGATTGGTTCGCCGTTCTCTTTGTTTTTTACCGCACGAGCTTAATTTAAGCAACCATTCAAATTAGCGTTTACCAGTTCTTTTTTATAGTGCTTATAAAAGCGTAATATAAAGTTATAAAGCGATCGCGATTTATAATGTTTATATTGTGCTAACTGATGTAAGTTACTGCCTGTCGTTTAAAATATTACGCTATTATGCCTGCTTACCCAATTCGTTACATCTTTGTAGTTCTTTATTTATTTACTAAGATAATTTCTATCATCGCAAATTTTCGAACTCCTGTTCCATTTTTAAAACGTAAGAAGGTATAGCAAAACATACTAATAAAACGTAACGTAACGTAGTATATTGTGTTTTGAAATTAGTAGGGTTGGTAGTACTTAATGAAATAATCTGTGGTCAAATAACTAGTATACTTTAAAGGTTCGGCAAGTTTATTTTTATAAACGTAGCGGAAATTTTAACTGCCCTACCTTCACAATCCACCACCACCACCACCACTACATCCCATTAACGTCCCACTGCTGGGCACAGGCCTCCACTCTCATAGGAGAGAGGGAATTGGAGCTTAGACCCATCACGCTGCTCCAATGCGGGTAGGCAGTTTTAACGACTATTATCATGTTAACTTCCTAACTCCGGGCTAGTACTGAGAATTTGTAGTCAGAAAAACCCAACACTATTAAGGCCCGACCTGGGACTCGAACCCAGGACCTCATTGGTCGCAGTCGAACATGCTAACCACTAGATTAACGAGACCTTTAGAATACTGTTTCGTAACTAACGAATATAAAGTATCTCTGTTCTTCTCACGGCTAACTGTAGCAAACGGTTTTGGAATTGCGTGTATCACGCATGTATATTAGGTACCTACTTAACAAATTGAATTCACATTATGTGATTTCGTGGGATATATCTCGAGAACAGTTATCAAAAAATTCTTTTCAAAAAACCGACTTCCAAAGCCACTGTAAAGTAAAAAATAATTTTGATTTCTACACACTATCTTAATGTCGGGCGAGTATAACAAAGATAAGCAAAGTTGACCCATCAAGCTCGCCCGATTTCAACATAGTGTGTAGAAATAATTTTTTACTTTACAGCGGCTTTGGAAGTCGGTTTTTTCGAAAGAATTTTTATTTTTAAGTTTTTAGTGTCAGGACTGAGGATTTGGAGTCAGAATTTTTTATGGGACCACCTCGAGAGCTTCCTCTAAGGACTGCGTCGACCTCCATCGACATGCGACGTGCATAATGCAAAAATATTTACTACAAATGCAGCAGTGGTTGACTGGCCGTTGTAAATCATGCTAATATAATAAATGCGGAAGTGTCTTTGTTTGTTGGTCCTTCAATCATGATGGACCAACCAACATACCAAAAACCAAACACCGGATCCGTTGCACCGGAATTGAGCAACGGATCAACGTGATTTTTGGCATGGCATTGTTGAGGACCGGGAGAGCGACATTTTATCCCGGAAAATTAAGAAATTACCGCGGGAATTAACAAACTTAAACCACGCGAACGAAGTTGTGGGCATCAGCTAGTTTTTAAAATTCAAACTATCGATGATATTGTGTAACATTGACCTCTAGTTTGTGAACTTATACTCAACTAGAAGATGCCCGCGACTTCGTCCGCGCGAATAAAGTTTTTTAAATTCTCACGGGAATTCCTTAATTTTTCGGGTTAGTGCTTATGACACTCAGAAATAATGTCTATTGATACCAGCTTCTATTGATACCAGAATTTTCAAAATCGGTTCAGTAGATCCAGAGATTACCTCCTAAAACGTCACAAACTCGCACACTCACAAATTTTACCTATTTATAATAATAGTTTAGATAAACAACCGAAACAGTATAGGTACAAGAGCTTGTAAGTACAACTCGAGTGCTTTGCAGTTTGTGAAACGAGATCCGCAATCGGGAACAACACACGCTGTTGCAACAAGTAATCCGATTGTTATGGTCAGGCTGTGTTTGTTTGGAACTTCTTGCGTCGTGCAGTCTATCGAAACCTAATAAGGGTATCTTGTGGACCGCTATTCAGTAATTTAGTACACTACTAATAGTTACTGTACCCAGTTAAATAATTTAATGTTTATACATTACCCACGTAATTGAGCACGTTAAGCCGTCGGTCCCGGCAGTATAACATGATAATAGTCGTTAAAGCCCACCAACTCGCATTGGAGCAGCGTGGTGGGTCTAAGCTCTAATTCCTTCTCTCCTATGAGAGTGGAGGCCTGTGCCCAGTAGTGGGACGTTAATGGGCTGTAGTGGTGGAACATTACCCACGCTTACTTTGCGATATTAGGCAGAATATATCTGGTTCACTCAAATAGACACATTTTCTAAAAGGTATTTTCTGGATCAATCATTTAGTTTACGTCAAATTTGATAGCAAGTACCGCTTCATAAGTACTGCAGTATTAAAATCTGGTATGTATATCTTTATTCATTTCATACGAGTCAAAAGCCAAACAATAATTTGATTTGAAAGTCAAAGTCACAGTCAAATGTATTTATTCAAATTAGGTACACTGTACACTTATAAAACATGATGGTGATAATTAGTTGCGGTATCTTAATACTTAAGCTACGAGGGTTCCAAACGCGCCCTGGTCCGAGAAGAGCCCACAACAGCTCAGCCGGTTTTTTTTAATTATCACCAAATGAGTTCACAATGAAGCGAAAAAAATGTAATGTGCTTAAATTATATTACAAGTATATATGTATATTATTAAGCTATTCACATTGTCATCTTTTTTGAACGCCAGTACTAATTTTGTCATGTTGCTGGACATGTTCCAAATTGCCTACTCTCTTGTGATTGCTATGCGAATTTTTACTCGAAACTTATGAGACTTACGAAATTAACGAGCTTTTTTAACAATTTTTTTATGAGTTTGGAAGTCTTTGTGATTTTAAACTCTTATCTATACTTACTAATATTATAAATGCGAAAGTTGAATGGATGGATGTATGGATATTTGTTACTCAATCACGCCACAACGGCTGAACGGATCTGCATGAAATTTGGCACAGAGATAGATTGTAGTATATAGGCTACTTTTTATCCCGAAAAATTAAGGAGTTCCCGCGGGAAGCAAAAAAACTCCAATTCACATGGACGAAGTTGCGGGCATCAGCTAGTTAATAATAAAAAAGTAAAAGGTATAATAACTCTAATTTTTTTTATATTTTAATATGCTTAATCTTATCTTATTAATCTTACTAATATTAGAAATGCGAAAGTTTGAATGGATGTATGGATGTAAGGATGTGTGGATGTGTGGATGTATGGATGTTTGTAACACAATCACGCCCCAACGGCTGAACGGATCTGTCTGAAATTTGGCACAGAGATAGATTATAGTCTGGAATAGCACATAGGCTACTTTTTATCCCGGAAAATTGAGGAGTTCCCGCGGGAACCAAAAAGCCTCGATCTACGCAGTTGATGGAGTCGCGGGCATTAGCTAGTATTATGATAAAAGGTAGTAGTAGGTTTGGGTAACTGTGGTAATTTCGTCTCTGTCAAGCATATTTTGACAGTGACCTAAACGACAAACACAGCATTTTAGACAATAACACGGCAGATAATTATCAACATAGCCTCCCGTTAAATTTTCCGGCAGCACAATTTCGGTAATCGCTCCGAGAAATCAAGATCAAAAGGCCTTACCAAATTGTCGTGTTTTGGATGTTTATATTATGACTATATATTTCGTTAGGAACGGTACCTACAGTTTTGCTCTCACGAAGAAATCGTTTCATAATGGAGCGTAATGACTGTCGCCACGCATCACATCGCCTCACACCGTGTGTTCAGTGTTGCCATTACACGACCTCATTAAATATGAAAGGAGAAAAAAAGGTAATATTGTGTATGAAAAAGTTACAACGGTTATGTTGTTTATTTTTGCGTTGGCAATTTTTTGCTTGTGTTACGGATACCGTCTTCAAGGTACTGCATTTTTGAGTACATTTTTGGTGAATGGAAATAATATAGTCTAAGGATTTATATTTGTTATAATCATGAGTTTCTTTGAATATTATAGCCAATGCTTGATATTGATCAAAGTCCGTTTTTACGACGAATTTCGATATGGAAGGAATATTTACGGACAAACACAATTTAAATAATTCATACGTTGGTATCGTCTATTCAGCGACAGAAAGCGGAGTCTAATACATATTTAATAAACCTTTACCGAGCAGCAATAAAGGCAATCACTAGTCTGGGAGGCGGAATAAAATAATTTCTTCTTGATCGTCGCAGTTACGTTTTTTATAAAATATTGTTTTTTTTTTTTTAATCCACTACAAGTTAGCCCTTGACTGCGATCTCACCTGATGGTAAGTGATGATGCAGTCTAAGATGGTAGCGGGCTAGCCTGTTAGGGGCATGGCAGTTATATTGAACCCATACCCCTATTTGGTTTCTACACGGCATCGTACCGGAACGCGTAATCGCTTGGCGGCACGTCTTTGCCGGTAGGGTGGTAACTAGCCACGGCCGAAGCCTCCCAACAGGCCAGATCAGGGAAAATTCAGAAATTATAAATTCCCAAATTGACCCTGCCGGGGATCGAACCCGGGACCTCAGCACGATAAGACAACAGCGTTACACACTGCGCCACGGAGGTCGTCGAAGGAAGGTCGTTGAAGGAGGATTTTGAAGATACTGATTTTATTTCAAATCTAATCAAATATATTTTATTCAAGTAGACTTTTAACAAGCGCTCTTGAATAGTTGAGAGAATCTACCAGTGGATTTTTCAAAATCGTATAGGTACATAGCTACATTTATAATCACTCTTGTGTTAAAATATCGTCAACAACGTCAACTAGATTAGGCCCACGACTTTGTCCGCGTGGATTTTTTTTTTATTTTCCTGAGGGACTCCTTAATTTTCCGGGATAAAAAGTGCTTCCTCGGGACGTAACCTACTTTTTACTTCTACACAAAATTGTATCAAAATCAGTTGAAAAGATGGACCGGTAAAGCGTAGCAGACAGACAGGCTTTCGCATTTATAATATTATTATGGATACTATATACCTATTCTATAAGTTTATATTTTTATGTATTATTAACATTAACACTAATTATTAATTCTTTTCTATGCCGTAGCTTAGGTATTAATTATGTTTTCGCCTCATTTATCATTATTATGCCAAATCGTAAAGTCAAAAACTGAAGTGAAGACGCTTCTTTACTTATACTTACTACTACTCTTATTTATGAAAATTGGTTAAAAAAACGAGCGTAGGTAGATACACAATAGTTTTATGATGTAAAAGCCTCGTTGGATAATGGACCCGGCCGTCACAATAATAATAGCTAATTTGTTAGAAATAAAAAAACCTGCAAATGGGCCTCGGAGCCGTAATAAAAAGAGATTCGGCCGGTGGGTCGTATCGAGAAATGAATTTAGATTACAGGTTAACGCCGACTAAGTGTGGGTTGGCTCTCCACCGGCACTCGAAAAAAAACACCGGATAAAAACAGTAGAGCGACTGTGCCACTTCAACCTGTCACGTGATCAGCCATTTTGAATCGGCTTGTTGTGAACTGGCTTTAACTCGTAATTCCATCCATGTTGACAGAATTTTAACTGAAAAAAGTAAAATATTTCATACAGACTGGTGTACAGTTGTGTACAAAGTGGATAAATCGTCGTCGTCACAACCTATATGATGTCCACAGCTGGACGAAGGTCTCCTGCATGGTTAGTCATATCTTGTGCAGCTTGTTTCCAGCGGCTCCCAGCTATACGCTTGAGATCGTCCGTCCACCTAGGGGGGGGGGTCGTCCAACGGTCGTTTCCGGTGGATAAATCGTGGGACAAGCTTATTGAAATTGACAAACTTACTTTCGGCCGCGTTAAGTTTATAATTCAAGTGAATTAAGGGTTCGATAAATTCCGTGGAAAACATTCCCTAGATAGATAGAATCCTGTGACTGCCTCCGCAAGTTATAGATGCCTTTCTTTGAAATCGGTTCAGTTACTAGTTGAGGTGTCAAGAAGCAACTAACAAACAGACACATAGTAATATAAGTATGGATTATTCTTGTTATATCTATAAAAATATCTATCCACTTTTTCGCCGTACGAACTGATTATCAACTTTTAATTATCCTCCCTTTTGTCTTCAGCGTTAGAATCGTCAGCTGTTTATGTTTTGTCTGCTGTTGTCTTTGTTGTCTTTGTTGTTAATATAGCTCTCATAGCTGTGTACCCATAGTCTGTACGTATGTGTTTCACAAAAATCCTGAATGTTTTGGGGATTCCGTCGTTGATGTTTTAAGAATGATACGCTGCCAAATGTTTGACGATATACGTGACTTTTAGTTCGTGAGATGTTATGCGTACTGTTACCACTCTATATTGCGTATCTACTGAAATATTTATACAACAACACGTGACTTCTTTTTGATTTGATATAGGTCTTTGTGCTTTTCAAAATTTCCGTAAATAAATTTTCCAATTTCAGATATTGGGGCCCCAAAAACCGATAACAAGGTTCTGGAAAGTCCTATCAAGTATCGGTCTAAAATATATAGAACTAGCTTTTAGCCCGCGACTTTGTCCACATGGGCTACAAAAATTTAAAAGCCCTATTTTACCCTTTTATGGGTTGAATGTTTAAAAAATATCCTTTCTTAGCGGATGCCTTCAAAATAATAGCTTGTAGGCAAAATTTCTGCTCGATTTGTTGTCGAGCTCAAAGTATTTAACTATATCCTTGCAAAAAATCACGTTGATCGTTTTTTACGATCAACCAACAAATTATAATGGTGGTAAATAATTGGTAGGATACATTTAGGAAACTTTCGATTTTTTTAAATCAAAGAGAATAAGACTTATACAATACAAAGCCTTAAACACTAAAAGAACGGAATCTATCCTATTGAACTATGTGGTACCTTTAGTGGTAAGACTAGAAAAGTAAAAGGTAGAGCCGCAAGCACTTGCTAGTTTAACATAAAATTATTCTACCCACAATAAAAGCTTGTACAAGGCTCCGTAACAGCAGGTGGCATGAATGCAACGCTCTATGAAAGAGGGACGATTAAAATTAATAAATTTTAAATTGCACGAAGCGCCGACTGCAGTATTCCAAGAGATGCCTACAGTGCTACCATTTACGGCAAAACAAAACAAAAACCTTGGGACGAGCGCTCTAGCAAACTCGCGTCTTAGCCTGTTAATTTTTTTGATACAAACTTGCTTGTTTTTTTTTCATTTGGTAGACGCGTTTGCGCCCAACGCGATTAAACTGATGGACAACTCTAATACCTGAGAGACTGTCATAATACTTATATTATATTGGAAAGGCATTTTATCTACAGGAAGAAGGTATTTTGGGAGAAAATTTAGATAGAATTTCGTGTTTATTTTGCATATTTTCTGAAACTTACTAAAGATTTATGTAAACAAATAATGAAATTTCCCAGGATCAAAAAAATATCGTACATAGAAAAGATAGCCTCGACGAAAAAGTAGTAAAGGTACCATTATTTTAGTTATATTGTACTAATTTTAGGATGATATGTCATTTGGGCCATACATAGTCAGTAGCATATTATTTACAACACAGACAAACAATTTGCCATGAATGATTTCAGTACCTAATATAGATCTATAAAGCTAGAAAGCTCGTTTATATTACACGTCCAAGTTCAAGGATAATTTGTCGCCTAGAGAATCTATATTTATCTGGAGGATTAAAATGGATATTTTTTTCAGAGTTTTTCTGTTTAAGGTTAGCACTTTCTACCAAGATTTGTAATTTGTAAAACATTAAAGGACTTGATGGGCACGGTTACATCATATTATTTAATCATATCATTAAATTATTATATAACCATAATAACTATCAGAAACTTTTCAATAAATTCTGCTTATCGAACCAGTGTTGGTGGTAGTCTTAATTTTTTTTAACTTATAGAAGCCATAAGTTAGCAATAAACTGCTAGTAGTTAGTAATAAACTTGTAATTGGTACAACATACCTAATATATTTCATTTATTTATTTGAGTCAGCATCAGTTATAATACAAATAACGTGATTATTCTTCAGTTAAGAGCAATGTTCTAGCAAATATTTTTTTATTTCACTTGGTACACACGAAAAAGATCGTTGGTAAGGATCAGTCATTTTTAGTAACATCGTCTAGCATGAGAACAATGATGCGCCTCTGGTTCGGTCTGTACCATAAATGTATATTTCTATTTCTTATAGATATCTAACTGAAATAAAAAAAACCCTAATTTTTTATAGGACTGCCTGAACAAAGGAGTATATTGTTTTCAGGGTTCATATATGTATGTATGTATGTGAGTTTGTATATTCCACCATAACTTCTGTACGCCTGAACCGATTTTGATAAATGAGATATCGTTAGAATCCCTAGCTTATTCCGGGTGACATAGGCTCGTAATTTTTTTAAAAAATTAATAAGGTGATCATGGTCCCGCATTAAAGATGAAATTTGAAAAAAAAAATCGAAAATAAGATTAACTATATAATCATCATCTAGAAAATGATGAAGAGATTCTAAAAATATATATATAACTCTATAGTTCAATATCCAATTATCCAGTGCTTCACAAAAAAATATCATTTAATAAAAATGTAAATAATATTCTAATCTAACTAGATTAATTTAGATTTTTAACTTTTTAGTTCGTTTTTAGGCAGGGCAGTCGTGTTTTTTAACTTTTTTAATTCCGACTTGTTGGTAGCGTATCTACCAAACACAAGATTGTTCCAATAATCAGACTTGTTCACTAAATTACTATTTACGTTAACATTCACCGACCTACGACCTGCTTTATTATCAGCTCTGTTAAAAAATTTACATACTTAATTTTGTTATAATATTTTCACTGGTATGATTGTAAAGCTTTCGTTGCTCATAAAAAATATTTAACTTTACGAAAGTAGTCTTTAGGAAACAAGAAATAAAGTTTCAAATAAAACACAATAATCTCGCAATGGCAGCCCATACAAACCCGTTTTAGAAGAGAAATAGCTTTGAGCGTGAATACCTACTATAGTATTGGTAGTTGTACGGGAAAAACAGCCCATGCTTAATTACGTACGATATTACTAATAATTTTATGTGTTGCTCGGTAAGCACTAATTTCATGACGTGTAAATTCTAGCATTATGATATTATCGATTCATAATAGTAAGAATGGCGTATCCGATGATATTGAATCAATTAGTGTTTGTGAATACAAATGTTTTAACGTTAGGCTTTGAGTTAATTCACATTAATACTTCTTACACGCACGCTACATTTCAAACAAAAAGGTCACCAAGATACCATAAATTAGGTGTCCCTGTATTGTAGTCCACATTACTGATCGATACTACTTTACATTAATCAGATAATGGTAGGACTATTCTTGGGATAATAATGCGGTGGGTTCCCATGTCCTTTCGCAAACGAATCGAGTATAGACTAAGAGTATTGAAACTCTTAGGTTTTTGTTACGACTATTATCAGATGAAAGTGATAGTAACCGGCACGGACAGTTTAACGTGCTCTCCGAGACACGGAGGAAAGGAAAAGGCCAAATTTGAACCTCCAAATTGGGTCACCCATCCAGTTACCGACTTGAGCATGCTTGGCACTGCTAGGTCAGTCGTCGCTCAGTTAGCGTAGTCTCGGGGTAAATATTATGTCCAAGGATGTATTGCAATCTTTTTTAAGGTAATTCATATTTATATTAGGTAAAAATATTTTAAAATCCTTTATCCACTTAGCTTTTAACTCTATTGCAAAATAACTGCAAAACTTCACAATAGGCATGATGACAGTAACCAAGAATCAATGAAATTATGAATTTATCTAATGAAATAGGATTCATGGATTATAAAAAACGTATTTATTTTTCTATTTCGAATGAGATTGTTATTTATTTTGATAAAATAAAACTATAAAATACAGCTATCCGCCATAATGGATTAAACACCAAGAAGCGAATGACGTCACAATTGTTTGTTTTCGAGCTTTGACAATCACATTATTGTTTACTGCACACTGCACAGAGTACATTGATAAAAACAATAGTGACGTCACAAATGGCGCCATGACACCGGCGAGCGTTTTGGCGTGAATTTTAAAATTTAAATCTCAAATGCCAATTTTATCTACCAAACCTTATTTTTCTGCTGAAATAATATATTTTTTCGAAATAGTAGATACTTCCGAACATAATCTGACCATTTTTCAAAATCAGTCATCATGCCTATTTAGTAAGACAAACGAGACAAGTTGTTTTTTGTAAAAGTCTCGCCGTCGTTACTTTTCTGGTAGATCTCATAAATGTTAAATGGACTTTAAACTTCTCAAGTTATTAAACTTGGCTAGCCCATCACAACTTTGCTAAACCCAAGTTAACAAAATGGAGATGCTTATCTACGGTGTCATTTGCTATAGAAACAGGAAGGTACGAATAAGTCCGTGAAAAGCGGTCTGTTGTTTTTGTCGAAAAAACAGAAATGAAACAATATATTATGTAATAACCAAGTTATAAAAAATCATAACAATTTTAAAATTATCCATTCAAATGAACGAGTAAGATGTCACTTACCTAAAAAATATCTGTAGGAAATCTTTTCAAGAATTAGAATGATCTACGAACAATCTCCTCCGTGTTCATCCTCGTGACAGTGGCAAAGTAATTTGTGCTCATTTGGCAAACGTTCAAGCCTCAAGTCATGAACCAAGAATCACATTGCACAAACCGTTAGAATTTATTTATACTTTATGTACTTACCTAAAGTTTTATTTCGAAGTTCTTCAAAATCAATTCGTTTGTTTTGATAGAATTTCTCAACTTATTACTTCGAAACTGGTATCTTCTGTCTACTCGCGTCTTAATTGGCCGTACCGGAAAATATTTTGGCAAAAATGATTCATATATCTGGCTTCTGTCGACTTCAAAGATTATACGCAAACGGGGGTAAAGCTAGTCTATGGCATTCATTAAGTTTTATAAAACCTCCCTCGTAGTCGTTACGAGAATAGGTAAAGCTCGTTAAAAATACCCGGAGTTCTACTCCGAATAAAAAGTATTTTTTGGGGGAAAAAAAAAGTATGATAATTTTTTATCCTCTGAATCAATTTTAGTTTTTATTTGCTTGCTCTTTGCTTATTGAATTTATGATGTACTTGTTGAGATCAGTTGATGTTTGATGTATTTGGGGCTTGGGGCGTGATTTGTTTCTCATATGATAAATTGGTATCATTTATTTATATAGTTTTATGAATTAACTTTAATAAAAACTACTTGATAAACAAATGTTTAGTAAACGGTTTAATGATTTGTTAGCATATTTCAAATTATTCTTTACGTAAAGCTAATTTTCATGTCGGTTTTACCTTTTAGGGCAAGAAATTTTGTAATGCTTTTTCAAATACAGTTACAACTTACAAACACATATAGATAACAGACACTATTTAAGAATTTAGTTTATTTTATAGTTCATTGTTTAAAGAGATAAACAGAAAACGAATTAAACAACATAACACAAACACAAGTACAAATTATAGAATTGAAAAATAAATTGATAAAATATTTGTATCAATTAACACTTTGTGTACACAAAAATATAGCGTAGAGCCGCTCAGTGTTGTTACTTACCCACTCGTATTTTGTTGTCACAATATTCCATTTATTTTATTCATGCATCGGATAGCCAGTTTCATCGTTTCGGCTTAACGAATGTTGAGGGCCTTTGTAATCCTTCACAGTTTTTGTAATGGAGCCGGCAAAAACTAATAGTGTGACGAGCGAACAATGGCCGTTTTAATGAAGTTTGGACGAGAACGTACTCCCGCGGTCTTGTCATCGTCAAGCACAATTTACATGGCGCTTCCTACAGTATATTATTGTGTACAGTTAGGCCATTTAGATCATTTACTGATAGCAATTTAACAATCTAATTAGACTCTTTAATAGTTTGATGGCTGCCTACTCTTTATTGCAGTGAAATTTAAAGCATTATTGAGAGATTAAAGTAACTTTGTGCTTAATTTTAAAGCGTTGCTCGCTTATCTATTTTAATAAGTAGTAAGCCGTCTTTTATGCTAAACTTATTAGAATTTAATTGGGTTTCTATTCGGCTTTGTACCTTCTAGAACGCTCCTAAAGTATGTTCCTAACTAGGTTTCTCAAGTAAGTAAGTACGCCGGTATACCTTATACATCTGTTCTAACGTAATCCAATTACCAGTAAGAAAAGAAACACTTTTATTGATTACCACCTCAGCTCTTCGAGATCTAAGTTTAGTAAATTCGTTACATGAATTTTCGTACCGTTCCTAAGGAAGATGTTGGTTTGAATATTTATCGGAATAGGTTCTTACTGTAGGTACTTCTAAAGTGCTGTTAAAACTACTATCAACTAACCAAATTTAATAAAGTGAACGTTGTGAATTGTGATCAAAATTTTATCAAATATAGTTGAAATGTATTATTATTATTATTATTATTAAACTCTTTATTTGTACCACACATAACAAAAGTAAATTACAGAAAACATAAAATAACACAAAGAAGTACAAAGGGCGGCCTTATTGCTAAGTAGCAATTTCTTCCAGGCAACCTTATTAGGAGAACACAAGGAAACCAGGCTGTAGGTGGCGCACAATTATACTAATACTACATACAAAAAACTACATAACAATACATAGACAAAAATACACAAATATCTTAATACATACAATGCATAAATATATTATAAAATAACATATATAATACATACATACCATATAAACTTAAATATACAATTACATACTATACATACACATACTTACATTAAAATTAAATATAAACTAAAGTTGTCTTCAATATGCAAGGAAGTGCGTCTTAAGAGCATTTTTGAACACGCCCAGCGATTTCGACTGTCTTATATTCAGTGGGAATGCATTCCACAGTTCAATTGCCTGCACAGTAAATGAATTTCCGAAAAATTTGGTTTTATGTGAAGGCATTTTCAGAGTAAGCGTTCGACAGGTTCTCATGTCTGACTGCACCCCAATAAATTGAAACTTCTCTTTAAGATAAGAAGGAGTTTTTAGGTGAAATAAAACACAGTACAGAAGAGAGAGAACGTGCATATCCCGGCGACGGCGAATAGGGAGCCACTTGAGCTTTTGGCGAAATTCGGATACGTGGTCATATTTGCGTAAGCCAAATATGAACCGAATAGCGAGATTTTGAAGTCGCTCAAGTTTGTTAAGTTGGTCCTGGGTCAAATTAAAAAAGCTTGCATCACCATAATCGAGAATAGAGAGAAGGAGAGATTGTGCTAACATAACTTTGGTTGGAATTGGCAAAACATTGCGCAATCGGCGTAGCGAGCTCAAAACAGCAAATGATTTCCTGCTAATTTCCTTAACCTGCACAGACCAGGATAATTCAGAGTCCAAATGTATACCGAGATCTTTAACAGAAGCACAGTAAGGTATAGAAACACCATTAAAAACAATCGGTGGGAGGCCTTGCAAATCAACTCTGGAAATGAAACCTGGACTGCCAATAATAATTGCCTGGGATTTGGCAGGATTCACGCATAGCCCATATTGTTTACTCCACCCAGAAATGGCAGCAAGGTCACTATTAATGGCGAAAATGGCAGAACCAAGATCCTCCAGAGGTGCAGACCGATAAATTTGGATATCATCTGCATACATGTGATAGAGAGAAGAGATATAAGGAGTAATAGAATTAATAAAAATAGCAAATAATAAAGGAGACAACACGCCACCCTGAGGTACCCCGGCCGTCACATCACACCACGACGAAAAGGTCTCGTCGATTCAAATGCGCTGCCGACGACCATTGAGGTAACTCCGAAACCAATCAATCACCGACGGGGCCATGTTAAAAGAAGAACGCAACATACTCAGCAAAATATCGTAATCCACGGTATTAAATGCATTACTAAAATCAAGTAACGTTAAAATTGTGAGCTGCTTATTGTCCATTGCCCAACAAATGTCATCGGTAACCTTGACTAGCGCTGTAACCGTACTATGACCAGGACGAAATCCAGATTGCAAAGGGCTGAGAAGACAGTGCTTATTAAGGAATAGACTTAGCTGCTGATAGACTAACTTCTCAAGAACTTTTGAGAGAAATGGTAAAATAGAAATGGGACGAAAATCATTTACAGATGATGGTTTTAGTTTTTTGGGAAGAGGAATAATTTGCGCATTCTTCCATGCTTCAGGAAATTCGCTGGTGCCAATAGAACAATTCAAAATGTGGGTAAGGATAGGAGAGACAACGTCAAGGATAGGAACAATCATATTGCGGCTAACGCTGTCAGTACCGATAGCATTCGATGAGATAGACAATACGTTCTTCTTAACATCACATTCGGTGAATGACTCGAAACTAAATGGAAGAAAGTCAGGAGTTGATGATGATGAAAGAATACTAATAGTGTGCTGTTTCTCGTCACTATCAATTACATCACAAGTAGAAAAGTGTTTATTAAGGAGATCGATATCAATATTAATAGAAGGTTTATGGGATGCTTTACCAACTCCAAGTGACTCGAGAAATTTCCAGGTTTTAGCAGTATCGCCATGTTCGACTGACTTATGTATGTGGCGTCGTTGAGCATCTCTACACAATGTATTACAGCGATTCCGAGCTTTATGATATTTTAGCCGGTTGGCGTCGGAGTCATTTATTTTAAATTTAAATTTAGCAGAATTCTTTTTTTCCATGGAGGTTTTAATCTCGTCTGATAGCCAGGGGGCTGGTAGATGTTTTATTTTAACTGGCCTTAAAGGAGCATGCGTATCGTAGAGCTGTGTCACCAAGGCGCTCAAATGCAAATGCAAATGTAGCTCAGCTAGTTAAAATAATAATTTTTGATTAATCTAACTTGCCAATTTATTCTTGTCCATAACAAACAGGCACCTAAACAAATATTTTTTTCGAAGTGTATTATTTATTAAGCATAAGCTTAAAGGCTCAAGTAAATAAATAGTATTTATTTTCGTGAGCCTTTTACTATGTGATGAGCCCTAGGCAGTCACTGAAATTTTCGAAAACCTCCCACGTACTTGAGAAATTTGGAGAATATTTTATTTTGTTTTATTACCAAACAATGTTATATATACACGATACATTGTTTTATAAAGTAAAACGATGTATCGTATAGATATTGTTGATCTACTATTAAGCACTATGCAACTACAAACTTTAGGTAGGTAAATGTTTCCTGAAAATATCTATAGGGCTTACTGTTAATTTGTTTCCAACTTTTATTAATTTACAACATATTTCGATTAGGGTATAGTTATAGGGCAGACATGTTTGTAAATTCATATAAGATAATTTTGGATGGAATAGTAGTCCAAATGGTAGGTAATGATGTATTTCAATTTAATTTAGCTATCTGTATTAAATACTTGTTTGTTTGTTTTCAGGTATTATGACTTCTGCATTTGGTGAATCCATTACGTGAGATCTGTCTGACTGATATCTTCGGTTGCTTACTCAACTACGAGGTAGTTTTAACTATTCGAACAGTTTTGCACCAACTTTAGCTATTTCTTCCAGTGAACTGATTTTTATTTAACGTATTAATAATTTAATTATCTAAGTAGGTACAACCTTACATGATTAGGTATCAAATATCAACTCTTGATTTTTATAATCGTCGATACATTAGGCACCAGTATCATAATAAAAAGGATATACGCTCTATCGATTATTATGGATAAATATTACTGATAATGAAGCTGTTAGACTTAAAAAGTTTTGACCATGTTAATTTACTTGTTAATCGTTATACACACATTACATGGGGTAATCTTCCTCTACGTCCGCTTCATCTGCATTAGCTAAGCAAAAAACCCGATTGCTATCGCTCGATAAAGCTGCATTGACGGAGACACTAACAAACTTGTACCTTGTTATCTACTGTACGGAAAACCAATCATAGAGTACAACGCTGTAAGAGCTGTTCCTTTTAAAGTTTATCTTGGCATCTTGCATACACTTGCTCATTTCCAAAGCATAACAGTCTTTATAGCTAACAGCATACGCTTCGAATTACTTGATCAAACAGTTCCATAGTAACACATTTCTGATTTGTATACTCGAGGCATGAGATGGGAGTTCTCAGAGGCAAGGACACAAGTAAAATGTAAGGGGAAATAAAAAACACGATATAATTTGTTATGATAAGCGGATAATACTTATAGTAGATGTTATTTCGTCGGTTTCACAGTGCTTTACGCTTTATCTACATTGTCTTCATTTGTAATATTTCGTAGTTCCTATTTATGTATTCAACGTATCTCCGGATTTACATTTACAGGCATTTGATTTCTGTTTACTATTATCGTGATTCGTGATATTTTAGTGTAAATATACAGGCTGGTAAATGGTTATTGCTTTGAATCCTGCCTTTTTTTCTATGAATCATTAAAAAAATACTCAGTTTTAACGGTCTTATATTTGTTAAATACTGCCCAGTGCTAGAATTGTTTTGTTTAGTTTGCGAACAAACAAGTTTCTTTCATATTTAAAAATTTCTATTTTTTAAAGCCCATCATTCACTACTGCCAAAAACTATGCTACCTGTTATGCAATATTATGTTCCTTCACAATTAAATTAATTTTCTCTGTGGAGGCGACAAATCTTACCAGGTAGTTTAAAGGCAAAATGAAAAGATGCTTTAGAAGTATTGCGAAGATTGCTATCTAAAGATTATAACCCTAATGAATAAGGTTCATGAATCACGATTGTCGAAAGTTTCCTTACCGACTTGTGAATAAAGCATTTTATTCTGTCTTCAAACATATTTAACTAACCCTTTCTTAAAATATTTTTATACTCGATGAAAAACAGAAACAAGGCATAACTACTAACGCATGTTTTGTCAACGATCGTCTCAGTTTATTAATATTTATTAAATAGTTAGCTACGAGGCTACGATGAGAGCCAATATTTGGTCGTCTATTTTAGGAACACAATATAAAACCATCAAGTTGGATTGTAAATCAAGTAATGTGACATGCGAATTGTACGTTTCACTACCAGCTGATATCTCGCCTCGACTAGATTTTCATAGTGCGTGGATTTTAAATTTTCGGTTATGCCCAGAATAATAATTTGAAAATTGCTAGATGATGCCCGCGACTAAGTCCGCGTTGAGTAATTTTTTTTTAATTCCCCCGGGTGTTCCTTAATTTCCGGAATGCATCATGCAACCCATCTCTGCGCCAAATTTCAGCAAAATCGGATGAAAAGATGGGTCGTAAAAGCGTAGCAGACATACAAACGTACCATCGCATTAATTGTAATGTTAGCATGGATAACATTTTTGACAGAGTGAAATAGTAAGTATAGTACGCACCCGAGTTGAATGCAGTCGGGGCCTGAGGTGATAGACGGGAGCATCTCCCTCCCCAGTCCGCACACCTCGGCTCTCACGCCCGCGGATAGTGTTGTCAAGTGCTGTCTTTGACATCCATCGTACGATATACATCTGTATACGGAGTGATTTATATGTTACCGTTAAAGTTTAACCCGTTTATGTTCACATTAACGCTGTGATGTCAACATTAACGTATTAAATCCGTTAGAGTTGGAATAATTGTTTTTTTTTTCCTCATACTGCTACCATACCACATACTTGTTTTTACTTCACTGTAATTTATCTGTAATTTATCGATATGACTATCAGTAATAAGGTCAGAGCACTAGCACATTCCTAAGCTCTGCATTCAACTCAGGTGCAAACAGTATATTTTTTGGTCGTCCAGCAATTTGAGTAAAAATAACAGTATATTCAGCCAAAAGAATTCGTTACTTACAATTTGGGGACAATATAAAATGCCTTTAGCATTAACTAGAGTTAACAAGCGTGACACCTGCAGACAATATTTACCTGCTATGATTTGCTTGCTTTGCTTATTCATCTTGCTTTAATCAATGCTTTTTCGTCAAAGTGCAGCAAAAGGCGCGACTCAGAGTCACGACTGACACCGTATTAAGGATTTGTCAGATCGTTACAGTTCGTCTCTACAAAATTAAAGGTTTTACCCACTCATTAGTCATTACATTAGATACGCTAATCCATTGTCCAATGTTCAGTCAAAATCTCAAATTGTATGACTACCTAGCTAAAAATACTCTATCTATACAAATAATGAGTAGATTAATGTTATAGCTGCACTTAGTCATGACATGTAAAAAGTGATTTAATGGCGCCAGAATGTACAAGTACTTACTACGTACTGCCTTATTAGACAAGTTTTCAATGAATTTTAATGCATTCTACGACAATCATGTCTATTCAATGCAATTGTAGAGTTGTTTGATTACAGTTGCGATTGTTTTTAATTCTAGATATGACACGATTTCTATTCGATGTATTATTGTGCTTACAAACAATGGCTGCTACATTGTATGTAAAATAAATGACAATATTATATATCTTGTCCAGTTTTATTTTCACTTAGGTTCCAATAATTTATCCCGGTTTCGTTAGTGGACATATAAGTTCCACATTTATTCTACTGTCTACAGTCATTCAAAAACTACGTAAAATTAAGTAAGTTCAGACACAGAATTCAAACACATATTGACGAGCACATTAAAAATAGAACTATGGCATATAATAAAAGATAGTATGTAAAAATCTATACTTATATTACAGAATATTAAAATTCAAAACGTTTAACATAAAAAGACGGTACCATATTTTTTTGAGATAGAACTCGTGAACATAAACAAAAGGGCATTGTTCAAAAGAAACAGCGTGGTTGTAAATAGTTAAACAATATTTAGACGCTTGTTTCAGCCGGCTTTATCATAAAGTAGAGAAAATGTCTTAACCGCACAGTTACTTTTTGTGACATATTGTTCTGAATGCGACCACTGTGCGTAAACAAGAGCCTCTTTTGTTTAGAGGCTAGTATAAGTTATGGTTGTAAGCACAATAACTCCTACTATAGTTCCAGAATAATGCATAAATAAACTTGGTTACGCTTGGGATTAAGGTTACCTGCTCACAAAGTAAATCTTTGAATGTACATGCATTCAAAGATTTATTTGTGAATTGATACCAAACACCAATAATAATAATAATGAGATTTTGGGGTCCAAAGGTGCTTCAATAGCGACCTTGCAACGGATAGCAAATCGTCTGAAGAAACTTTCACTAGATGGTTGTACAATCTCAGCTAGAAGCTGGGAGCCCCTGACCAAAAGTGGCATAATTGATATTTCTCCATTGAGATCCTGGGAGAAAACTAGACTACCAATGGGTCACAAACGAAGAGCGCTAAATATCACTCTATTTTAATTTTATAATATTAGTTTAACTTAAAAATACTGAATAACTTAACTCTTTACCTACCCGAGGCACTTAATAAAAATACTTAATATTATTTTTACTATCCATACTAATATTATAAATGCGAAAGTGTGTCTGCCTATGTGCTAAGCTTTCACTGCCAATCTAATCAAGCAATTTTGATGAAATTTGGTACAGGGATAGATTGTATCCCGGGGAAGGACATAGGCTACTGTTTATCCCGGAAAATTCAAATGTTCCCGCGGGAATCTAAAAACCTTAATCCACGCGGCATCATCTAGTTACTTCATAAGTTCTAAGATTCTAATTTCAACCCTTGCTATAAAAATATTAGTTTAACAATCTTGAATAACGTTCTTAAAGAAAGTTTTATGTTGCCAAAATAAATATTAAATTTTATAAACCTCAGCATTCATTCGGCGTGTCTTCATAACCCAATTCATCCAATAATAACTTGGCCTACATTTTAATAGAATTTAAAGATAAACAACTTCTCATCGCTAGCAGTCGATAAAATCGAAACTATTGAAGCGGTTGTTATCTTGAATACTATACCCCACACAACCACACTCAATCAAACCTATCGTTTGTTAATTAAAATAATTAGTAAGATCCGGAATAATTTAATAGTATGTACCTATAAAACATTTAGATATAATAAATTTTATAAAAGATTTAATGTAATACTTCTATGTTGAAATTATTTCTGATTATAAACGAAGACGCAGTTTCAGATAAAAACCGTTAAGTGGCAATACTTCTTTGCGAGTATTTTTATGTATCTCGGGTTTGCTAAAAAATAATGCCAAGAAATTAATTATATTATCGTTATTTGTGATTAGGAATATCTAATAAAATGTAAAGAACTCTGTCGGGCTCTTATTATTGGTTTCTAGACGATAATAAATATGGAGCATGTAGATAGTAGGTAAATAAGCACCATTATATTTTTCGTATATCTAGTATCGTAATTTTATGAGAGGAATGCTTGCTGGTATGCAAATTGCGAGTTTTTTAAGAGTGGAAACACGCTACTGTCTAATGTTAGGCTCAGTCTGAGGGAGAATGATTATGTGCTCTGCGACTCTGCCTAGTCAAGTCTATGGTGCTGCCGGTCTTTGGTGCTCTGTGATTGCGTGAGATATTGATCTTTGTTATCCTGTATATGTCACTTGTCTCTGATCTTTGACAGATGGCGCCGACCGCCTTGTTCGTGTATGAATTGCTGAATAAAAGTATAATTATATGGATGACGAGTGTTTGCTTTTATTACTAATAACAAAACTTCTCTGGAGGGCCAAAAATGTCTGCGTTACTTTACATATTTCTTAAATACGAAATTGCAGAAACTAATGATTACGCAGGATAAAGGTTATTCTCGTGTATGATTCGTGTTTTGTCCTGCCCGACCCCTAGTGTATTTTCCTAAAAGATATCACCCTGTCTCGTTAGTCGCTCACTTGGAACAACGGGTCATACGGCCAAAAAATTTTTGGTAACCACAAATTAAAAGTCAACATCAATTTAAAAGTACCGAGAAATACTTTAGTTAACCGTGGGACGGCTAATTAAGCAATGCTCAGTATGTATTAGCTGCTCAATTAGAATCACATTACGTGAAACAATTTACCGCTAACCATTCAAGGGTCGCGCGATGTGCACGGAATAACAAAATTCCTGTGTTTGTAATATATTTAAGACTAACAGGATTTTAGACAGGACGTGATTACAATTTTGTAATAACAAAATTTGCATTTTTATACCGAATATTCAATCTTTAGTTTTATATTCCATACCTCCATACTTAATACTATAAATGCGAAAGTGTGTCTGTCTGTCTGCTACGCTTTCACGGCCCAACTATTCAACCGATTTTGATGACATTTGGTACAGCGGTAGGACATACTTTTTATCCCGGAAAATTAAGGAGTTCTCCCGGGAATCAAAAAAACTTAATACACGCGGACGAAGTCGTGGGCATCATCTAGTTACCTATAATGAGATTACATTTATACCTCCGTTTTTATATAAGGTAGTACTAAAAAATATTGTCTGAAATTTCACCGGGGCCGGGGTGAGGAAGTCTTAATTAAATGCAATAAACTACACGTTAGCTCAAAAAGCGAACCTACCTAACTGTCGCGCCTTCTTTTGGGATCGCCGGGTGGGGTTCTAACTGCTAACTTCAAAATATTATATACGAGTATGTTGTTTTCAATAAGGTTATGTATATACATACAACCTTATTGAAAACAACATAACTGAGTGAGAAACTGACAACGCTATTATTTAATGAAATACAATTTCTATCAGCGATATTATTAAACCAATATAGTAATACGTTTAACACAAATTCTACTTAGAATAAAATTATTAATTACTATCAAAGTGAATTTGAAATATAAAAATTGATTATATAATACCAAATAGGATAGGAAAATAAAATAATGCCAATCAAATTGTAATTCCGCTTCGTAACAGCTATAATATTTGAAGTAATCGATCCGTTATTGGTTCGTTAGCTTTATGGCACAATCGGTGGAACGTATTGGTGAGCATTGTCCGTAAGGGTCCTTTCAGACGTGCCACAACCAAACCTTACCAGTGGCAGTCACCATAGCTCAAGCACAATAGCATAAGTTCGGCACAATATTGTATGAAATCTTCCACTCGCGGTCTTCCACTCTTCTTCTTGCTCTTATCCCAGTTCATTTGGAGTCTTTCTGTCCTTGATTGCCACTGGTGAGATATTATGGGCTTTAACGCCCGTCTCCGCATTGGACCACCATAATATTATGACCAAGGGCCTACCTCTCGTTCGTGGTTTAGTAGGGATGTTCGGTATTTACTTTTTTGTGCATTGTTCGATCTACACGTACTAGTACCACAATTTGATGTCCCGTACAACGTCTGTGGCAAACACGAGACATGGTACTCGCACGCAATAGTCATAGTGATAGTAATAATATATTTATTCAATTTAGGTACAATGTACACTTATTGACGTCCAGTTAGGTGCTTATTATATTATATTTAGTTAATGTTTTAGTACTCAGTTATTGCATTCATTCTAATTTAAAATCCTGTCAGCAAAGTTGTCCGTCTGAACAGACACTTAATCGTGGAGCGGACCACCCACCGGCGCTGTGAGAAGGCAAATAAAATAAAACAACGATAAATAACAGTGCTCAAGCATAATTGATCACAAATTAAAACTCGCGGCCCGTCCGAAAAGTTAACCGCCCGCCGCCGCCGAAAGCGAAATTCGTTTCTGTGCACATCGACGTACGCGCGTATTAGGCGCCCGCACCCACACATTCAGTTTCGCACGCGACATGCCTCTTGGGTGTTTTTACTCCGATGTTTGCTTGGGCACGTCAAACCGTTTTTTCGCTCTTAATGTGATTAGCATAATTTAAATGAACAAGATCAATTCTTGGATATAATCTGCTTAGCATCAATCAGACTCTCAGATATTTTTAAAGTTGTGCAGTGCAATCTGATATGCTGGAAACGTTACTAACTTGTTTGCTTTGCGTTTGCCTATTTACAACAATGTAAAGATAAGTGTATAATCGCGTAAAAAAAGCATTTTCGTACCGCTTTTCTATATTTGAGGTCAAATTCTTTTGCTAATAAGTTTGTATATTTAGAGTGAAAAGAACTTCACTTTCAAATCTTTTTAAATTCTACTAAGCGAAAGTCTGTTCAGATAGCTATATTATGTAGGAATTCAGACCCATTTATTCATTTCAAATCCCTTCAATTTTTTTTAAATATTATGAATTAGAGGAAAGGTTAGATCACTCAATAAAAAGCCGTCAGCAGATAAATCGCTATCAACCTACTTAGGCTTTCAGTCAAGTTTCGTATATATTACATAAAGTGTGTTTAAGAGAGCTAATAAATAGCGGGTCAGTCTATAGAACTGTGTAAAGGCTCTTGACCTCGATTCAGGCTCTTAGGCACGGCCAATTAAGCGAACGAGGGTTACACTGTAAGCATCCTTGCTATAGACACCTACTGTGATTTATAATACGATGTGATACGGGAGTTATGTATGTTTATTCACAGTTAATGGGATATTATAACGAGGTATTTTAGTAATTGAGATAGCTTTTGCGCAGTCTTGCTTTTTACCCCTGTTAGGTTAGACCGTTTCTAATGACTATTAAAACTTTTTAGTTTCAACTAATTAGACTACCAAAGCGTAGCAAGATAGCAGCTAAATACATTCACAGTAAAATTGTATTCAAGAGATTCCAAAGAGTCTCTCTTTTTTGTATAACTATTAGTTTTTATTACACCCACACATATTGTTGAACTATTAAATGATATGACCAGTAACTGCCCTCCGATTCGGGACAATGTGCAGGATTTCCGTTTTTACAGTAAGGTTTAAAAATTCAAACCGAAATTACTATGGATTTATTATTACGAATAAGGTCAAGGTTACAATGTCTAAAAAACAATACGTTTATTGTTTAAATCTTGAGCGTCTAGTTTCCTCTTTAAGCACTACTCCATTTTGTTCTACTCCACGTTCCGTTTTATCCATGCCTTATAATAATTTTGTAAAAATATTCTAACCCTACATTAATACCATTTGAGTACCTTAGTCACTATATTATGAGTGATTTATTTTTAATCAATTAAATAGTGCTGAAAAGGAAATGTATGTTTTGTTAGATGACAAGCCTCAATGAAACGTGTAATTGATCGAACAAAGCATTTTCAAATAACCACTGCGTTTAAAGAAACGTAACGCCCTCTGGCATTACATGTCTGCCATCTGTGGTCGAGTAGTTGAAATAACTTGCTAAACAAAACGTTGGCGCCATCTGTTGTCGAATAGTTGAAAAGACTCGCCAACCTAAACGTTTAGCACCATCTAGTGTGGCAGCAGTACAATGTAGCGTGATTTTTAAAGGAATTACATAATTCTTGGAAATATAGTTTTGTTATTCCACTATAATCCTCATCTATGCTCAAATAATGCAAAGCTTCATTATTTTCCTGAGAAACGTGATTAGTAATACTTGAAAATATTTTTTTAGACTCGCTAACTACAACAACTAGCGCCATCTAGTCTGGGAAAGCAGTTATTTGGTGAAACATTTTTAATTTATTTCCTCAGTTTTCAGAGCCTTCAGCCTCCTGAAACGTTTTTGTGTGAAAACTATAGAATATAAAAATTACAATATTAAAGAAATCATTGCTGCACATTGATTTTTGATCTCTAGGCAAGCTCCCACAGTTCCACTGGCCATTTCCTTTCACGCCTCAAAGCATATCTCGAAAAAAATTGTGCCCAAAAATTAATACTTTTGATTAAATTAACACTCTCAATATACTCGACTTATTTTTACACTACTATACTATTACTACTATATTATTATATTTCATTTCACAGTAAAATTGAATTTCAGAATTCCATTCTATATTAGTATATTTCATTTAATCGTAGCTTTTCTCATGACAACGATATTCATTTCGCCGTAGGGAATGTGAGCCTACGCAATAAATTCAGGAGGTCGGTGTGCAATTATAACTTGAGAATCGAGATAATTGTCTAGAAATTGTCCGTGCTTTAATAACAAGTTTAATAGCCTGATAATAAGCTCCCTGTTATTTTAATTGCTGCGATGGTTTGAAAATTTGAGATGAAGTAGGTATCGTGTCGTGATCGCCGTTTAATGAAATTAACTCACCGTTTCAATTTTTTGTGACTATTTTTTCCGGTGTAAACTGAACTCTAGTGAACGTGATAAAACGGTCTGGCGGCTTGAGCAATACTATACTATAATACTATGTCTATGCAAAATAAATAATATTATTATCATTACTATAATAAATGTATTATTATACATGACGTATTTTGTTTATAATAATTTATTTTAGGCTAGTGACAAACTCAGCTAATTTTGCTTTCGTACCTATTAATGTTGAGTATAATATGATGCAGATAGCGAAATAGTACCGAAATAAGGTCCATCTAAAATACGGGGGTTTGCGGCTCAAAGAGCCACTTCTAGTAGGTATGCGGTACCTCAGTGCCTGTGAATAAATTTACGTAGGTAAATTCCAAATTCATACCCGCTGTTTACATTCGTATTATTTATTGCACCATAATACTATGAATATAAAATGATATTTTATTTAAAGTCTACATTTTATTTGACAATAATGATTCGATATTTGAACCGTAAACCTGTAATTTCTAATTTATAGAAGGTAAGCAGAATATTACACATTTAAAATTACAGCATAATTGATTCTATGAAGATTTTTATATTATCAAGTATTAAATTGGTTTCGTTTGAGAAAATTACAATATTTTTCGAATAGCTTGACATAATATTACAGGTTTTATAAATGAAGTCGATTGTTAAAAAAATACTAAAATCATAATATTTTTGAATAAAAAAATAGCTTTCGTTCGAAACATTTAGTATTTCTTCGGCATTTGTGATCATAAAAAGTTTTATTAGGGTACCCGAAAACAAGAAGTTGACAAAAAATATCTACAGCAGTGCTTTTGACGGTCAAGAGCGTGCTTGATTCGGCAAAAAAACGTAAGCGGAAAATTGAATCAAGTTCAATTTTTCTTTAGAAAAAGTTACAAAAAGTGGTATACTTATCGGTATCTTCTAAACGCACGCAAGTATTTTAACTTGGGTAAAAAATAAAACGACTTGTAGTTTAACGAACCCTGTTTAACGCCTTCGCACCTTTGCTACTGAACACCGGAATTTAAAAGGAGATAGTAGAAAGACGTTATCGTGTAAAAGTGGACAGTACATACTAGTTCAAGTACACTTTGGCATTTCGCTTTGGAATGCAGTGTCGCAGTGTTTGTTAAGCCTACGTCACACCATGTGAATGGATGAGTAGAAGAATGGAAGTAATTAATGTCAGATTTATTATAAATTATTAGGAAATTATATTATGAGTTTATTCATAACTTATAATATTTATAAAAAAATATGTGAAAAATATGTAATAAATTACGATGATATAGGCAGTTACTTAAATATTTTGGTTGGGAAGGCATCATTATTATTTTGACAATTCCATTTAATTAATGATCGAATATGACATAAATAACGAACGATGACTTTATTTGTCTAATGATGTTTATTTGTTATGATATAAATAAAATCTTTTGTAAACCTGAACCTGCATGTATGTATGTATTGAAGTATCGTACCGTCTGAGCTTTTGAATCCCTTCCATTTATCACTAGAATTATCAATGGTGCCTTTAAAGGGAAAGTGCTCGTTAGAGTAGATCTAAGATATAATATGTAATATGTCGTCACAGACTTATAAAGGCATGGTTTGACTGTGAAATAGGAGTAGTCATAGCATGAGAGAGTCATATCCGCCCATTAAGTAATACGCAAATTTGCTATTTATTTTCTATGCTATAAATTGTACATTTGTGAAAAAATAATATAAATCTGGGTATAATATCAGGATTGCCAAGTTGGCGACTGATGATAGTTTTTGTCCATAATAAGCACATGCACTGTATGTTATTCGATTGCGTATTACTTTTTGCGTAACAGATAGTAACGTGTAGATACGCCTTTAAATGGACACAATTTCCTTATTTAGGAACGATATAAAACCTAGAAACTGTAAGTGATGAATTGCGTCGGTTGAGTAAAGTTGACACGGTAATAAAATCTTTAGGTTAGTATTTATTTTCCGTTTCTGCAAGAGATTCTTCAAGTTAAGAGACTTTCTGAGGGTTAAAACAAACAGAAAGCACGGGAAAATGTCTAGGATGGCTTCTGGAATTTATAATACGAAAAATTCTATGTAGCGGCCCTGCGGTTTGATGTGCTTTATACAGTTCTTTGCCAAATCGTTCCGCCGCGTTCTTTTTGACACCCGTGACCGTGCACTACCTACTTAGCTTTCACGCCACGTTTCCAACCATAATATTATGTTTCAGGCTTCCTGCTAAGATTTTCATTTAGTGTGTTAACTGCCTCGTTGGTATAGTTGTTGGCATATTCGACTGCGGCCGACGAGGTCCCGAGTTCGAGTCCCGGGTCGGGCCATAATTGAGTATTGGGGTTTTCTGACTAGAAGTTCTCAGTACTAGCCCAGAGTTTGGAAGTTGGCGGTGTTTCACCCCCGTGCCTCGGAGAGCACGTTAAGCCATCGGTCCCGGTTATTATCACTAACATGACAATAGTCGTTTAAGCCGCCATCCCGCATTGGAGCAGCGTGGTGGGTCTAAGCTCTAATTCCCTCTCTCCTATGAGAGTGGATGCCTATGCCCAGCCGTGGGACGATAATGGGCTGTAGTAGTGGTGGTGGTGAAAACTGGTTTAGAATTAGAATTCTGAATATCAAGAATATCTCTAGTTACCCTATAAAAATCAAAAAGTCTTGACAGTTGAATAATATAGACAAATAAAAAAATCTCATGAAAAATGCTAGAACGGTATGTCATCATATTAATTATCTGTATATTTATAGACACATAGTATACGGAAATTCACGAGACGTGCAATCTTAGATGAAAACACCTGTCTTGAGTCGAATATCAGAGTGCTAAATTCTAGCTTCCGCTTGCACCTGTGTTGCATAAGAGCAGTATAACTAATAGTAACCAGAATTTACGATATATATTTTACCGTATACGTATCTTAACTAATATTATAAAGAGGAAAGATTTGTTTGTTTGTTTGTAATGGATAAAAACTCAAAAACTACTCAACCGATTTTAAAAATTCCTTCACTTGTAAAAGTTTGGGTATTGGGTATTATGATGATTAGTGATCTACACGTGCGAAACCGGGGCGGACCGCTAGTAATATATAAACAATGAAATAACAAAATACAAGTTGAGCTGCAGTCATTCGATGATAGACAATACATTTAAACTAAGGAATTCGTAAAATTAAACTTTCTGGGGCCTTCACATGCGGCGCATTTTGAAAAACGAAGTCGTAATAATTATCTCATATTATAATATTAAAAATGCGAATTTTTCGTTTGTCCTTCAATCACGCTGTAACGGAGCAATGGATCGACGAGATTTTTTGCATGAATATAGCTGAAGACCTGGAGAGTGACATAGGCTACTTTTTATCCCGGAAAATCCAAGAGTTTCCCCGGGAATTAAAAAAACTTTAACCACGCGGATGAAGTCGCGGGCATCAGCTAGTAATGTTCAGTATTTATCTTCATATTATAACGTACCTACAATAAAAACAGAAATCCTAACATAAGTACCCGCTCACTTGCTAAGCCCTTGGACCTATTAAGGTGAAATTTAGGATTATTATTTCTAAATTTCATTTTAAGTTCTACTTACTGGCAAAATTAGATTTTACTAATTCTATTATATTCTATGCATTTAATTTTAAATTTTTAACTTCATCCAAATATTTGAAATCTTATACTAATCAAGTATTCACCCAAGGAATTTAGTTTAAAAAATCCTCCGCAAACATGTCGCCTGTCACTACATGCCTACGCTTGTGTCTAATTAGTACAGGAATAACGCGGGTTATTTGTCAACTTCCGAGCTTTATATCGTTCCTTAGAAACCCACATGCATAAGCTAGCTACAGACGTACGACATAATTTATACTTATTATATCGATCAATCGATTTTAGTTATACCTCATACAAACCAACTTAATGATAAATAATGTGAATTGTGTGATTAAAAACTTCTGTCAAATTATAGTTTAAGGGCAGCAGCATATTTTATATTAACATGTATTATAACAATCTTTTCTTGCCGTCATAAATCGTGTAGTTTACACCAATAAACAGGTTATGACTTATGACTATTATTTTTGTTTTGTTAAAAATTGTTAAACCAGGTCAAATGTTAAACTGATTTAAACCTATTTTGTCTGCATTTGTTCTCAGTTCTCAGTTGGGCGCGTACTATTTTGTGTTAACAAAATGTTATGTTAGAGCCAATTTTTTTTATAAGTATTTTAAAAATTAATATTTTATGTTATAAATTAAATAAATAAATAACTTGTTTTACAGTAAATAAAAAATAGGTACGATTTACATGGAAAATACAACATGTTTTAAACTTTGGTGTTGAAGCCACCCGTCGCATGAGTGTATTTAGCTTTATCCTTTTAAAGTTTGTCCCTCATAAATACGTCGTCATGGAACCCAATCGGGGTGGTCTTAAGTTAATATATTATATTTTTAATGGTCCGTTAAACATATAAATCAACATTCAACAAATTAAAATGTTCTTCCGATCGCCACTCCTTTTACCTTACTACCTTTTGCGCATTATAAGAAGAGTCTTGTGTATTATGAGTAATGAATTATATTTTGTATGCGCGTGTCAGATCCGGTACAAGAAAATATATCTCGTAATAATATCTATGATCCAGAGGAACTGCCAATGCGTTGCCGCCTTTTGGGATATTTGTTTATCCGCCCTTTGAAGAGCCCCATATTATAATCATGAGGGAACGCAGATGATGGAAGCTGGTTCCTTAATATTAGTACTATAATTTGCAGGTAAGTGGAAGAAATGACCTGGAATAACTGGAGGTGGACGAAGACGAGGCATCAAAGTGGTGAGGATGAAATTTGTTTCTGCGACGAAGGGTGCGACTGGAATTTTGCTTTTTTATGCTAATAATCATACTCACCACACGAAAAGGATCCCATAGAAAAAAAATGGTTTGAATGCCGATATCACCGAGGGAAATTAATTCGAAGTTAAAAGAGGAGGTCCTTGAAACTTGTCGTATAACGAGTATGACCTCACAATCAAATGTCAAACAAAGTTTTATCAGAGCAAAGTTGACAAATAAATCCATCGCTGCCCAAACTTTTCTCATAGGGTATACATGCGAAAGAACTTAGCAGGATTCAACTTGTACATACCTACAATATGGGCCTTGAATTTTGATTACAAAGATTTGAATTTTGTTTTAAGGAACTCTTTTTTCATCGGTGACAATTTAGTTCTCGATTGTAATCTCTAATAAGCGAATCTGATACCTAACTTGGCAGGGGCGACGTATCAGTTAAATAATCCTATACTTATAGGATTTTATTGCATCGTACCGGACAGCTAAATTGGTGGGTTCGTTTGCAGATTGGTAACTGGGTATGCCTGAAGCTTACGCAAAACAATAGACAATAATTGAGATATTATAATTTTTTAAATTGTTCATGCCGTGAATCAACTTTATAAGAATAATATACATCATAAATAACAAAATAAATATACACTATAGTTCAATATTCACAAAAAAATATCGTTTACTAAAAATGTGAATAAGATTCTCAAATATCTAGATTAATTTAGATTTTTAACTTTTTAGTTCGTTACGGCTAAGTTTATTATTTACCGAACTTTCAGCGTAGCTATTGCCGAACTCCGCCTACATATTTCACACACATTTAACTATGTGATATTAAGCTCTTAGTACTCATAATACAATAAACTAAAATAGTCAGTTACTTGAAATAGTAGTTCTAGTCAGTTATTGTTTTTAATTTTAATAAAACTTGCAGGAAAATAAAGAAATTGTAATTGGTCATTAGTGAGTCGTTATCCATAGATGGCTTTAAGTTCAAGTGCATTCATTGGTTAAGTAACTGTATACTTGGAAATTACTATTTACTCAAATGTTTTAACCAATAAATATTCAATGTTTAATTTATTTCCCTCCTCCCTCGTTGGTCTCGCCTCGTTGGTCTAGCGGTTAGCGTAGTCGACTGCGTCTTGGGTTCGATTTCCGGTCGGGCATAAAAATTGTTAGGTATTGGGTTTTTCAATTATGAAATTCTCAGTGCCAGCCCGGAGTTGGAAGTTGACGGTGTTTCACCCCCGTGCCTCGGAGAGCACGTTAAGCCGTCGGTCCCGGTTATTATCACTAACATGATAATAGTCGTTAAAGCCCGCCAACCCGCATTGGAGCAGCATAGTGGGTCTAAGCTCCTAATTCCCTCTCTCCTATGAGAGTGGAGGCCTGTGCCCAGCAGTGGGACGTTAATAGGCTGTAGTGATGATGATGATGATGAAGTTATTTCCAGTGTTTTCCACTGTCTCTTCACGACGGTTTTTCTAATACTACGAAATATAGATCGATTAGTTGAAAAACTGGCCGCCAGGAATGTGATTACCTGTTAGTCACCTCAAGCATATGAATAAAACTTGCAGAACTTACCTATTTATGCAATTTTAATCGCATTTTCTGTGCGAAAGCCATTTCAACAAGCCAACTTTTACAAGCTTTATTGCTAGGGAGTAGAGAACACTAAGCATTACGTTACGATGCGAGTCAGACTATCAAAGTAACCTGGTGATACAAAAACCCCTAACTACCCTCATAAATATGGCCACCCTAATTTTTGCCCACGCAAACTTGACGTTATTCAGTTGATTCCCGGCTCGAATGCCGGTATTGTATTTTCTCAATACCTGTACTCGTGAAACCACTAATTATGTACCTTGAACAATAATCCAGAGGTCGAAGGGACCATATTAGGGGCAGTGAACAGTCAACACCGGCTGGGCCGCCAACAATGCTATAACTTTTGATGACGCTGTTGTATAGATTCTCAAATAATTTCGGGAGTTGTTAGTCTAACTTTGGGGTACGTGGAGAGACTTTTTCTGAGTTTGCTAAAAAGTTGATTATCTAAAATATCAATAGAAAAGGGCTAAAAAATAATGTTTTCTTTTTATTAACAAACTTTATCGAGTAATAAGCAAAAATATATTATTATTTGGTGGTTTTGTGGAGAAATAATATGACCGCCTGAAGGTAACGACCAAAACACACTATAGGCAGGACACAACAAAAAATCCGCGTAAAACGCCCGCTTAGTAAGGGAAACACGTTTAGTCCTGTCACGGTAGTTTGTGCAGCTGCATATAAAAAAGTGCGCGCGAACTTTTTTTAACCAGACATTCTTTTGTCTGTCGTGTGTTTTCCCCCTTATATTCACAAATAAAAATAAAAATGACGATGACAACGAGGACGGTGATATCTTTTGTACGCTTCTATCTTAGAAGATAATCCTTTTCACAAGCTTCGCTGTATTAAACCTTACCATATTTAACTTTATTATTCCCTTATCTTTACGATTTTCTACCAATCAAGTTGACATTTTATTGGCATGTAAAACTTTAATAAAATTAGTTACCTAATGGAAGTGCCCGACATCAATGTAATGAAAAAAGCCGGGAACTTCGCAAAGTTTATATTGCTATACCTACCTACTTCGGCTTCGTATATTTTCTTACTAGATGGCGCCCGCGACTTCGTTAGCGTGGACTGAGGTTTTTCGGTTCCCGCGGGAACTCTTTACTATCTTTAGCCGAGACATAGAATACATAGTAGTACAGCTGAGACTCAAACAAGCAGGTAGGTAAATCAAAGGTATTATAAACAATAAAAAATATCATGCTAAATCCTTAAGTGATTTATTTAAATTGCATGTTTTGTAATTAATTACTTAACTCATACTCATAGGTGAGATCGCAGTCAACAAGTAATTTGTAGTGGATAAAAAAATAATAGTAGGAATATTAAATAAAATGCTATGTATTCAATACAAATAATATTTTTTCCACCGATATGAAGCTGATTAATTTAAACTTGAACTCGTGACATGAATGACGGGCTTATTCAGTCTCAAATTAGACGGTGTGACAAAAATAGCACCTCAACCACAGTCCTCAGCTCAATGTTTCAATCATTAGGGGTGGTATTCGTAAAGCATGCGACAAAATTGATGGATAGCTCGCATTTCCGCTCGAGTTTTAAAACCCGAGAATCGGTTGGGTCGGCATTGTTATTTCAGTCGTCGTAACGAATGGGAAAGGTTCAAAGTGACGGCGCACATATATTTTATAAGCGGCCATTTGTCTCAAGCGCATGTGTGTCCGCTCCCGCTGAAATATTTACGAGCTATTAGCACAACAAGAACAAATATTAGGCGCTGCTTGCATCTCTCTTTCCCCCTAAAATCGGATCACAGAAATCTCTTAGCGAATGACTGATTTACGAAATCCCCGCCGCTCTTATTAACAGCGCCTAATAAATCAGTTTGCCAGTTTAATGTATCATGCGTGAGTAAAATTTTGTGGAACTAAGTATTTAGTATTAAATATTAATTAAATGGGATTGATTCGTTTGGAAACCTAAGCTTTATTCAACTCATAACAAATTAAGAAAAGACTGAAAATGATTGGAGTGTTTTAAATCCTACTTAAATTGAACTAAGACAATTCTTTGTGCTGTAGTTTGTGACGTTGACGTTGGTCATATTTGCAGCATTCAATGTAAAAAATTGCAACCAATGAACTCATTCCTCTATAAATTTTCTGAAACTCTTAACCTCACAGTTGTACAATAAATTAACGAGTTTTCGTAGGTACACATAGGCTTATAGACCCTACATACCCTCTTTGTCAATATGGGTGTAATGCACAGCTAACAAATTGCTTAATTTTATTAAGTGGTTGCCGACCCGACATGTTTGTGTAGCGTAAAATCGTTTCACGACACTGTCCCGTCGACGCAATTGCTCCACTCACAGAATAGGTACTTTATTAATCTACAAAGAAACGGTAATGGTCCTCATATATATGCAAATAAACTTTAGAAATGCATTTTAAATTAAAATAAGCCCAAATTTAAATGTAAATTTGTGACCGCACTTTGTCCTTCGCGGCTTCTCGTTTCTAAATCGATTACGTTACACGGATTCCAAGCTCGGATCCTACTCGGATAAGTTTAA
Source organism: Erebia palarica (assembly GCA_964035005.1). Lineage (NCBI taxonomy): Eukaryota > Metazoa > Arthropoda > Insecta > Lepidoptera > Nymphalidae > Erebia > Erebia palarica. Next base: position 31,491,898 of record OZ035984.1, on the reverse strand, counting down.
TGATGGGTTTTAAATGGAGATCCTTTGGGTGCAATCAACTTGATCAGTGATTCTATTGTAACACGTATCTATTGTTGGATATGTGTTACAAATTAAATATCGTTTTGATCCATTTTGGGACTGTTTCCTTATTAATCGATTTAGAAAATCGTTATTTACATTATACGCATTTAACTGATCATATTTACACGGGTACATTAAAAACTAAACCAATACAGTTATAATGCGTTAGATTTTCCGGATGGGGTTGTAAGGCAAGTAGTATAGCAAGGTACCTTAAATAGTTGATTACCGTTAAACGTCTTTGGAAGATTGTCCCTAACTTTTAGGTTAATTTTGATTACATTGACAAATTTAATAAAAGTACAGTCAGTAAGAAAATGGTAATTTACACAAAAAAGAGCAACCACCTATTTACTTGCTGGCTCTTCTCGGTAGGTATCGCATTTAGAACCATCGATCGGTAGATTCACTCAACGATTTAAAAGCACATGTAAAATTTAGTTGAATAAAAAACATTTTAGGTATTATTTTTTAAATGCCTTTGATGCCAGTCGATCCTGTTTCTTTTTTTATTATGGATTATAAATCCATCTAACTACGGACTAACAAAGGGACTAACCGTAGTTTGTGTAGGTACCTTCAACAAATGTCAGAAAACACCTGTATTTAACTCTTTTTCAATCACCATTTTGTAGGTACTTATAACACTATTTTCCATAATGCACATGATAAAATTAGTGGATCAAATAAAAGTTTCCTTTCAGAAATTCCGTCCGTATCTTAATTTTGTAGCCTTACCTTTTGCCTGTATATTATCTAACTTAAACTGGAAACCTATGTTTATGGGACCACCCGGTATATTAAAAGTAAAGGTGCTTATACACTATTGAAAAAAATCCCAGAAATATATTAAGCGTGGATACTGTCCACGCTAAATATGACAATTATAGTAAGTAGTGTGAAATTTCATAAGTCAAAATAAAAACAACACAATCGTTCTGTAAAATAGCAGATCCATACTTACTAATATTATAAGTGCGAAAGTGTGTCCGTCTGCTACGCTTTCATGGCTCATCTGTTCAACCGATTTTGATGAAATTTGGTATAGGGATAGTTTGATACCCGGGGAAGGACATAGTCTACTTTTTATCCCGGAAAATGAATTAGTTTCCGCGGGAATCAAAAAACCTTAATCCACGCGGAAAAAGTCAAAATTAGTAATTTTAGAAAACATGCATAGTATTCGTATTTTGTATTGAATTAATTGTAAAAGAAATATGTGACTTTTGTTGTTAATTATGTATGGTTATTTTCATGAACTAAAATTTTGCTTTTACGAAAATAAAACATAAAGTACACAGGATAGAGATAACAAATTTAGGTGGTGCCTTGCCCGACATTCTACACCCGGCTTTAAGCTGATGCATGCGTGTTCCCTTTATGCCACTTCAATTAGTCATGATTAACTTAAATTTATAGGTTCATTTAATGGGCCATTAACTGACTCCCTATTGTGTAATGATTTCTTATTTTGAAACCCTTCTGTCCCATAAACCACTTTCACCCTACAAACACTGACACTTGATCGTGTATCTTAACTCAATACTTATAAATGAGGTATGACATAAATATTAAAAAAAAACCTATTTTCGTTTGTGACTTAATGCACAAGCCAGCGATTGTTACCTTGCGAGTTGCGAACAATTTGCTGGATGAGAGGTCACAAGGTTATGGGCCCAGGAAATAAATACCATAGATTACTTTTCCATAGTCCTTATATAGCTCGCTACGAATGACAGCTGTCAAACTAACGTGACTATAGCTGAGAAAGAAAGAGAAAAATGCACTAGTCACATAAGTTTGAGACCTGCCTAATTTCACTACTGCTGAGTAAGAAAGAGAAAGAAGCTCTATAGTGCCAGCTGTCATTATAACCAAACTCTATCAAGGATATAGCAACAGTGTGCAATAATAAACGATAAACTAACCGACAAAGAAAAAGCTTATTTTTTTACTTATGCCTAACGATCAATATGTGCGATAATAACCGTTACCGTTGCACTGGATTAATTATACGACTGCCTGAAAAAAGGAGTATATTGTTTTCAGGGTTCACGTATGTATGTATGTGAGTTTGTATATTCCACCATAACTTCTATACGCCTGAACCGATTTTGATACGAGTAAATAAAGTATCGTTAGAATCCCTAGCTTATTCCGGGTGACATAGGCTAGTAAAATTTTAAAAAAATTGATGGGGTTTCGTCTATAATGCAGGACCATCCTGCATTATAGACGAAAGTTGAAAAATAAACGAAAATAAGATTAATTATTTAATCATCATCTAGAAAATGATGGGTAGATTTCAAAAATATCTAAACTATAGTTCAATATCCAGTGATTCACAAAAATTATTTTTTTATAAAAATGTGTTTTTATAAGATTCTAATTTAACTAGTTTTTTGGCAGGGCAGTCGTATTTTTTAATTTTTTAATGATTAATATTATATACTTCTGGGAAACTTGTTGGGAAAGTAAAGTACCAAATAAGATTATGATCGATACTCGGTACGTAGACGTCTGTTAAATATTAGGACTACAAGTAAAAAATTTAATCTGCTTAAATTACAATGGGAAATGTTAATACCTTTTTTGCAAGAACAGTATTGGGCGAAGGAAAATATTATTTTATAAAATATTTTCTTTTATTATTTTAAAAGAAAAATGCTTTGGCTTAATTTAACAGTATTTGGTGTGGTTTCATTTCGAAGCAGACAACGGCGTTTCTTTAGAGATATTGTACATTTTACAACACTAGGATTCCACGTTGATTATATCTACGTTCGGAATGCGGACAGCTACCGTTCTGGAATGAAATAACAAAGTTAAAATGAAATCCCATTATTTGATACCTATGAGTAGGTATGTGCTACACTATGGTATTTTATTTGTTTTTCAAAGCTATGCCACGGAACTATTAGTGGAACTAATTACAATCTCTAAAAGAATCTATAGTCTACACTAATGGATTTGATTTGAATTAGTCGTTTTCTGTGTAGCCTATGCCCGTTTTCAGTATAACTTTTATACATAAAATGGGCATAGGCTACTTTATATTTATCTTGGGAAGTATCTTGGTCTGGTCTTACAGGCACTACAATCTAGCTTGCTAATTTAATTAGCTTGCTATACAATGGTCAGATGTTTATATGATGTGTGAACATCTAAGGTACCCTTGATCATCTAAAGTTAAGCGTCTGGACATAAGCTGCTTAATTTATTCCAGATATAATTATTTTCCCATAAATAAGATAAAAGTCACTTCGTAACCTTGAAACAACATTTTGAAAATATTAATAGTGAAAGAGGCTTTTCGTATACAAGCTTGTCTTACATCGACACAGCGTCTTGTTGGAGCCTTAATTAGATTTGCGGTGCGTCTTTGAAGTTTGATGATTGGATGGTGACACGCAAACTTGCACCAAAGTAGACTAGGCACTTACTAGAATTATGATGACTTTTCCTAAGTTGAGCTCACTGTCAACTCTTACACGCAAGGTTATTCAGATTGTGTAGAAGTGTAATCATCTCCCTTTTGCCTGTACCTACTTTTTCTCATTCTTTATTTATTAATGAGGTTTCTAAGTTTTGCTGAAGTATTCCGCGTGTATCATGTATCATGAGAAATGTGACGAAAATGAAACACAAAAATACGCAAAACATATCAAATCCAATCCATCAGCCTGTTTGCGTCCACATCATCACATAAATTGCATATGTAAGTACCTACCATCCACGTAGAATATGTGGCAAGCGAGTCGCATTCCAATTCATGCATGCCCGGCATGCATTGGTGGTACCTATGATAATATATAAAGGTACTTATCGAGTTGGGTATCAAATGGAAGGTCTTATTCTGAAAACAGCAGATAGGTTTTAGTGACTTTATGCTCTATGGTATCATTTGGATATTTATATTCAGTTAATCTTAAGTTAGAATACTTATTGAAACGGATCCATAACATATTTCAACTACAAAATTCTCGAAACAGAAATCTGTTTGATTTATGCATACCATATTCTCAGTACTTCTTGAAAGTATAAATCCTTTGATTTACGAGTAACGTTTCAATACCGCTGTCCTGAACCTAGTTACCTATTCATTTCTAGTTTTATTCCTACAATACTGATTTGTGTTTGTAGGTATATGTTCCACGAAAAATATCAAGCCCGTTGAACTCTTTATGTATTGCATGATAAATTGTATTCATTTGTGGACTGACAGCTACCGAGTAAAGCATTTGGATAACAAATGCTTACGAGTATGCTTAGGATGCACGCGATACGATTTTGTTTTTGGGTTAAGGATTATTTATTGTGGGTAAGTACCACCAATACGTTCTTTTTTCAAGTTAGGTAACGAAAATATATCAAAATGTTATGAAATATTTCACTCTCTGCTATTAGAAGCTATGCGCACAGCATAGGTAGATAATAGTACGATCTAGTTTTTACAAAATGCAAAAGAGTGATATTTACTTTTTAGGGTTCCGTTGAAATAAGTCACCCTAAAAGAAAGGAAGGAAAGGAAAGAAGGGACAGGCTTAGGTAAGTCCTAAAAAATTAAAAGTAATAGTTAGCAAAAATATTATGATCTATCCTAAGTAATTTTATTTCAACATTTTATTTCAAATTTGATACAGGTTTCAGAAAAAAAACCGTTTTAAACACCGCAATGTTTTTAGCATATATAGGTATGAAACCTTTATTTTATGCTTGTTCTGATATGCACTCCATAATTTATAATCATATTATGCTTATAAAAATGCCATAAAGTTATAATAATATTTATCCTTTCTTTTGATTGTTGATAAGTTACCAATTAAGGAAGAGAAATGAATTCATAAATCTGTCATTAGGTATATATCAAAATATCGAATATACTTTACAAGAAATAATAAGTACATTATTATTTTAACCAGTCAAATTTCACAAACAAGAATTAATCTTCTTTCACATAGTATGAATAAAATTAATACAACACTGCATTCATCTTCACTGTTTCAAGTTAGCTAGTAAGTAGCTAGGGAGTAGGTTACCAAATAAGGAAGACGCTGTACCTGCCTCGATCTCAGAATACCGGTTGCACTTTCAAGTATCATTACAATATCGTTAATAACTACCGAATTCTACCACTAGTAGTATATATCTACTGTAATATAAATAAACAAATTCAACAATTCACACCAAAAAAGAAAATTGATTTTAATCTCTAGCAAAAATGTACTGAGAGACAAATAAAATGGCATATTTCTTTGATACTTGTTCTTGTTTTATGAAATTGAAGCACCCCGATTTCACGAAATCTTGTCTGTCCTAATTCAAGAGTTTTCTTGCATAGCTTGAAATCAGAAGCTTGCGAAGGAGTTTGACTGTTTTATTTTTCAATAAAAAGTAGTTTTGATCGTGTAAGAGTTCCGACTGTAACAAAATATACAGTATACAGACTGTAACATATATAATATGAAACTAATTAACTAGTATCTCATGTGATGAATTATTGAGCGGAAACTTGGACATTGACAGCTGGCCTCGTCCACAAATTTAAAGTTGCTCTGCGGGTGGCTCATGAAGCGGGCGTCTCTGTGAGTGATAGAATCCTCAACTAAATAATGAAATAACTTACTAACTGACATAACATCGAGAATTAGCAAGCTTCTTAAAATTTCAGTAAGTAAATATACTGCAGCCATGTCTGTCGCAGCATCGGTGATCGTAGGAATAGACGCAGTGTAAAATGGAGAAGATGAAGCATTCAATGAAAATGCAGTGTCTTCTAGACTTCTAGCATACAGAAAAATGGAGTGAAAAGTGATTTGATATGGACAGTAGAGGACTGTGATGGCGCGCTCTTCTTTCGCTTTTTTTGGTAGAATAGAAATATACGCTCATGAGCCATTTGAACAATATAACGGTGGCCTTACCTACAGGTATACGGAAATGAATAAAAAGTGCGCGTTAAAGTCATTTTTCATCTTTCCCCGTCATTATACATAATCCGGTTATAATTTTCAGGCGCTGTTTATTTATGCACGAATCAGGAGCTGGCAATAGGCATCTGCGGAACGGTTCATTAATCATCGCCCCAAAGCCCCCGGGGCTAAACGAATATGTTTAAGTGAAAGATGCCGGGAAGCCAACGATTTTTTTACATCTACCAACCTAATTTGACTGGAAATGACATCCTGTTACGCCTATAACATTTGTACGGCGCTGCGGTTAGGCTTAGTTAACTTGTACTAAAACTTTATAAGTAAATATTATACTTTCATTTTATTCATATAGCAGAAGACTATAATAGATAGTACTGTTCTTAATTAAATAGTTATATTCTTATTTAAAAATGGTATTTTGTTTAGTGGCAAAATTCTTATCTCTAGGAGAATTTATTTCTATTTCAATTGAATAATGTACAGATACTACTATAGATTTCTAGATTGGAAAACTATAACAAGAAGAAAATATAAAGTTAGCATTCATACTACGTGAATGCTAAGTTTATATTTTCTTAAAGCGTTTACTTTAATATTAGCTTATCGGTTCCATCTTTATGGAGTAGATCATAATTTTCGTGGGCAGCCAGTCGGGACCCGGAAGTGTTTTGTAGTTATCGCGATATTCATCGGTTGTAACCGTCTAGTGTGGTTACACCCTAAATTCAGACATGTACGGTCAGCAACAACATGACATATTAAAATAATTCAATAATGCTTTGGTTTTACATATTTTAGAGGCTGTACTGGAAATAAGTAGTCGTTATATTTTTGTTGTATCGATGACAAGTTAGTGTAGAGTGTAGACTGGTAATTACCCACTTATTATATTATTTATAGGATTTATTCAGCTTAATGAACATTAACACAAACAAACATGATTGCTAACTTATTATTATAAAGAAAGCTCAAAGTGGCTAGGCTATTTAAAGAACCCTGTTCAAAGGATCACAATTCGAAATCAGAAAAGAGAAGACCTTTAAAAGAAACATATTAATATACCTAGTATAAGGATACTAATAATTAGACTTCCTCAGGAGTCATGAAATTTAAGTGACAATGGTCGGACCGTGGACCGCTGTAATAAAGAAGCTCATCGTTAATCAAAATAATATTATTTTGCACGCCGGCTCGGCTAATATTATGTTGGACTCTGTACTGCAATTAATGCAAATAAAGAATCTGAATCTGAATGCCCGGAACACAAAGCTTTGAAAAACAAAGATGTACCGCCAAGCGATTTAGCGTTCCGGTACGATGCCATGTAGAAACCGAATAGGGGCATGGGTTTTAATATAACTGCTAAGCCCCTAACAGGTTAGCCTGATACCATCTTAGACTGCATTATCACTTACCATCAGGTGAGATTGCAATCAAGGGCTAACTTGTAGTGGATAAATTAAGCGATTTATCGTTCAGGTACGATGCCGTGTAGAAACCGACTAGGGGTATGGGTTTAATATAACTGCCAAACCCCTAACAGCTTAAACTGCATTATTACTTACCATCAGGTGAGTTCGTAGTTAAGGACTAACTCATAGTGGAATTAAATAAAAACAGATGGACGTACGGTTAAGAGTCACTTGAATCCAATGATGCTGGAAAGCCGCATCAAAAAAAGGAGCATGAAGCATACAATTAACTTGCAAAAGGCAAGATGGATCTTTAAGTTTGCATAGATGTCTGATTTCGAAAGCACGACCACCAATTGTACCAATTAATTAGTGTCAGTGACTTAAAAAATTGGCAGTCACAGGGACTGCCGATAGAAGTGAAAACTAAGTCCATTAAATTTTACTCCACATAAACATTTGAGTTTTTGACTGGGAAATGTAGAAAAAGGTATTATATTAGCAACAACTTCAATCAATTATGCACCTTAGGACTAACACATAAAGCTACATTACGATTGGAAAATATTAATTTTTAAGAAGTTTTGTCATCAAAGAAAATGTAGGAATAACCTTTCAATCCAAAATAAAAAGTTATTTTTAAAAGATGTTCAAAAATATTCATTATAAAATATACCTTAAAACTTAAAGTTTAATTTCAAATATTTAAGACCTTTTATCTTCGTAATAACTCGAGCATGTCGGTCACGCGAATCCACAATTTTACCCCCTACCACAACGCGGCTAAAGAAGTTTTCACTTCAAAAACTAAAAAATACCCTAACCAGATACATTTGAAGCCAAGCAACTTTTGAATTAGCATTTTCCAAGAATGTACGCGTTTCCGCCATCATAGGGCGTTGACCATTTCTTGTATTGCGAGTTAGAACTCCGGAATACAAATCGTATTTAATGTCAAGGACAGGCCGCGAAAAATGTTAATAGGTACACCTTATGATTTAATATAAGCCATTGTTATGACAGAACAAAGGACTCTTAATCTCTTTTAAATTTGCATTATCACGATATACTTACTTGTTAGAATTCTTATCAAAATTGGAGAAACGAGTGCTATAGCGTCCATCATTAGTTGAATAAAACAAAGGAATCTAGTTTTTAACTATTTAACTTCTCTAATTCGTTAAGGCGCGGGATATACATGAAAGCCTGGTGGGAGGCTTTGGCCGTGGCTAGTTACCACCCTACTGGCAAATACGTGCCGCCAAGCGATTTAGCGTTCCGGTACGATGCCGTGTAGAAACCGAATAGGGGTATGGGTTTAATATAACCGCCATGCCCCTAACAGGTTAGGCCGCTACCATCTTAGACTGCATCATCACTTACCATCAGGTGAGATCGCAGTCAAGGGCTAACTTGTAGTGGATAAAAAAAAACAGGCGCTATTACGGTGACATATTATTGTTAGTGTTACGTTATGTTTAGGTAATAGTTTTAATCATATTTATGCTTAGTTATAATTTTAGTGGGTAGATACATAAAGTTATGTTTTATGATCAGCCCGGACCGGTCCGAGACGCCCAGGATCTATAGGGGTCAACTGAAAATCAGCACTGTTACGGTGCACCAACCCCATAGCAGCATTACGCTGAGTTTGATACCCTTTTTGGGATTTAATACAACACGGATTGTTAGTCTATAAGTTTTATTTCCTTCTATTTTTTATTTTTTTGTAATTTGTTTTTTCTGTGTGATGTGAAATCCTATATAAAGATTTATTTATTTATTTATTTATTTATTTATTTACATATATATCCCGTGCCTAAAAAAGTAACAATGTAAAAATCAAAGTGAAAAGATGTTTACAATGCACGTACACTTTTTGACCATAAGTGAAATAAAAGATGTGATACAAAATGTATGCTAGCGACGGGACGCCAGGTATTAAGAGGCAGCGAGGCGTGGATGCCGCTTGGTCGCCGCTTTCATAGTTCATACTTCCAATGCCACACCACCGCCGCACCTCCGCCGCACCTCCGCCGCACCTCCGCCGCACCTCCGCCGCACCTCCGCCGCACCTCCGCCGCACCTCCGCCGCACCTCCGCCGCGTCGCGTCACCGTACCTCCCTTATATGTCACCGTAAGATTGTAAAAACCGTTAGATTATAATCTAACTCGCGAAATTGCAAACTGTCGAAAGATTACAATTTAACGCATTATTTTTCGGTAGATTGTAATCTGTTAGGTATAATAACCCGATAAAACCTAAGTGATTGTTTATGTCGAACCCTAACCTAACCTACAAGAAACAGACAAGAAAACGTAAATCCAATGTATATTTCAAAAATTGATACTCCGAACATTCAACGTTTCACAATCTTTCGACAGTTTACAATTTCGCGAGTTAGATTATAATCTAACGTTTTTTACAATCTTACGGCTATTATATTATTCTGTGCTTACGGTGACATATGTATCCCGTGCCTAATAAAGTAACAATGTAAAAATTAAAGTCATAAGATGTTTTCAATGTACGTACACTTTTTGACCGTCAGTAAAATAAAAGATGTGATGGTAAAAATTCAATAAGGTATTAAGATATAAATTAACACAGTAATATTATTACTAGATGATGCCCGCGACTTTGACGGCATGGATTAAGGTTTTTTGATTCCCGCGGGAACTTTTTAATTTTTCGGGATATAAAGCAGCCTATGTGCTTCCCCGGTATACAAACTATTCCTGTACCAAATTTCATCAAAATAGGTTGAACGGATGGGCCTTTGAAGCATAGCAGACGGACAGACAGACACACTTTCGCACTTATAATATTAGTATGGATTGTTTTAGTAATCCGTGCTCAGTAGTGGCAAAGGTAGCGGACCGGCAATGGGTAAATGATTTTGATAATGCAAAATAATCGAAGTTAAAATTAGGTTTTTACTTTATGCAATTTATGATGTATGATCATTGGAGATAAATAACAACAGAGTAAACGAATAACATGGTCGCGTTTAATATTTCGATTTGTGGTTGCATTGCGTGCCAATCTTGAAAGCCCAATAAATATAATTAACCCTGATAGGTATAACGACGCCGGTTTTTCGAGGAACAAAGCAAAAGGGGCTTCTTGGAGCCCAAGGTTAGCGTAGTGTGAAATAAGAATAATTCCCTTTTTCATGATCACAGGCGCAGTTGAAAGGTTGAAGGGCTATTCAAGGTGGAGTGCCTCAGACTTTATTATTGGCCTCACATCGCTGGGGTATAGTAAATGAGGTCATAACACTTGTACATAGAAATCAACTTTGATCATACTCGTACATTAGCGCGCTGATTTGACTATAATAAGAGCCAATTCAAAATCTATTAATTGGAGATATAAATTGGTCTGAATCTATAAATAGGAGTAGGTTAGCTAAAATACGGAAAGTATGAGTAGGTTAGCGTACCGATTTGTTGAAGACTGGTGCCAAAACGTGTGTATTTTGGAAATCTTTACAAGCGACTGGTTATAGACCTAAAAGATTCCTTTCTAAGGGTATCCTAAAGGGTTTTATTACCTTGGTGACCCTGCTTCGGCTTTCTGTGGCTCATGCCAGCCTTTTTCGTGCAGGGTCTTCACTCGTCACCATTCCGCTATCAGATCAGAGTAAGTGCTTCGTTCGTTTCAGCATTGCGACTCCGTAAGCTATGGCGGTAATTTTGTGTTTCATATACCTACGCGTACCTACCTACCTATGTAGAAATATAACATAGCTTTTTCCAGCGCCCGCTGACACAAAGGTAATCCTTCTTAATTAAATAGGTACCTTTCTTTGTGTTATTTGATGAAAGAATAACCGCAATCATTCATGGCAATATGAAGTAGGTTACAAAAAATTAGGACAAGCGTACAAAGGAAACAGTCGAATATAATATAACAACTTTCATTTTTCGGGTAAATGGGCTCAGATAATTGAAATAAAACGAGCGGCATTTGCTTTCACGGCACGCGATACTGCTGGATTAAATTGCTTAATACTTGCGTGAATTTATTTGTTTACGGATTTATGTGTTGTGTATGCAGGAGCTTTAGTTAATTTATGACAATCCTGAACTGGATGTATTGTAATGCCTCCAGTTCACATCGACCCTACGCTATCGATGGGTGTCGGCCAATATCTTAGCATGCAAATTGTTTCAAGATCTTTTGATGTTCTTGCGTTTTGTTGTGCCGTACCCGAAACCATCACCAGCTCACCAGCGGCAAGCTTGTCTGCGCTTACTGCATGTGCCACGTTCGCCAAGTACTTTTGCGTTGGGCCAACGTGTGTATGTGCTTGATTTTGCAATTTTTCAGTATTATTTCGTAAAAATTTAGTAAAATTACGGATTATATTTTGGGCTACCTTAATAAAACAGGAAAACCTCAATCATATGATTTCTAAGTAATCAGTATCACAAAACGTGTTTCATAAAGACCTCAGGAATAAAATATTGTTCTGAAAAGTAAATGGTAAAGGCAAAAGAAAATGAGAAAATTTTCCGAACGGTGAATGAGTTTTGCTAGTGAAAAAGTTTCTATACAGTCGTTAATTTTAAGGATTTTCTTTAATTAATTTTAATTTTCTTAGGCTTAAATTGAATATTAGGCCTTCTATTAGTATTTTACTGTTGTTTTCCTTCTTTTTTATTGTTGCTTGACTTTTTAACCTAGAACTGTAAAGACGTTGTACATAAACTAGGAAGATAATATTATTATGAATTTTTCTTTTGGAGGTACCTGTGTTATAATTTAGTAGCGAAAAACGATAGCGCACGAGGTAAATACAATATTGATCATATCAAGTTAGTGATGTAACCTAATTAGTCGATAGGAAGAAAATAATAATAATAGTAATTAATAGATAGATTTTATTCTTATTCCGTATTTTTATTATTTTTTATTAGCTGAGTAATCAAAATATTACTTAGTATTGCTTGCTAGCTTAGTTATTGGATAGACATTGTTCTTTAATATATCTAACAATAAAAATTGGACGCCTATGATACTAACTTATCTACCGTCTTAGTGGTATGAGAATATCGCAAAGAACATAATGATTTTTCGTAAGGCTAGTACTAAGAAATCTACCTCTGAAGTGTGCGTGTTTATTAAATTATAAAGTAAAATCACCGGACTTTTAAATTCAAGCTGCGTAGATAATTTTAAACTCAATTTGTAAAAGCACCTAAGGGAATCTTAGGACTTGTAAAGTTTTCAGAGATAGGTAGGTACATACTTTGTTTAAAATACTTACTGAGTGTTGAAACTTTGACAGTATTAATTGCTCTAATTAAGTTCTATTTTAATGTTATTGAGAAGAGAAATATGAGAAAAATAATATGTATGCCACTTTTATGCCAGAGTAGGAGGTATTTTTCAGTAAGTACCCAGGTACTGAATATTACATTAAACTTAGACTACAGCAGTAAGATTCGGTCCCTGCGAGGATATAAAAACCTTTTGATGACATTAGAGGTTTCTCTTAGAGAGTTGAAATCATCGACTTCTTGAAATTAATGTGGTTTGCATGTTAAGTTACTATAAGTACCATAATATTTGTGTGATAAATAATAGTTACGCTTAGATGAAATTTCTGTAAATCATTTTAGTGGATTTTTACGTCATAGTGTGAACCTACATGTGTGCAAAATCTAAAGTTTCTAGGCCAAACTGTTTGAGCTGTACAAAACCAGTCGAGTCAGTTTTTCCTTATTATTTTTATGTATATGTCACCGTAAGATTGTAAAATCCATAAGATTATAATCTAACTCGCGAAATTGTAAACTGTCGAAATATTGTGAACCGTTCAATGTTCTGAGTGACCATTTTTGAAATATTCATTCTACTTACGTTTTCTTGTCTGTTTCTTGTAGGTTAGGTTAGGGTTCGACATAAATAATCAGGTAGCACTTAAGTTCTATCGGGCTAATAAACATAACAGATTACAATTTAACGAAAAATAATCCGTTAAATTGTAATCTTTCGACAGTTTGCAATTTTGCGAGTTAAATTATAATCTAACGGTTTTTATAATCTTACGGTGACATATACAGAAAAAAGTACTGTCGCCAAAGTAAAAATGAAACAAAAGAGTGGCAGAAAGGTATTCAGTTTTCGTACCTTGGGAATTAATTGATATAAAGCAGGTGACGTTACTGGTGCAAGTCACGCACGACTCATATAATATTAGAATGGTTGGGAAATAAGGAATCGTACACACAGACGTAAATATATATTATGTATTATATACGTTATAATATTTTATTTTAATCGTAAGTTTTTTATTTTTTCTAAATACTCGACAGCTGGAACAGTGAGATTTGACTGGTGGGAGGCTTCGGCCGTGGCTAGTTAACATCCTATTGGCATAGAAATAAGTATCGCCAGGCGATTTGGCGTTCCGGTACGTTGCCGTATAGAACCTGACTAGGGTTTATACAAACTGCTGTACCCCTAACAGGTTATCCCGCTACCGTCTTAGATTGCATCATCACTTACCATCAGGTGAGATCACAGTCAAGGGCTTAGCTCAACGAATCGCCAAGCGGAAATGTTTAGGATACGCAACTAGAAGAGCCGACCAATGTTGTGGTTCCAAAGTTTCTCCACATTATAAAGTACAATACTCTCAAAACTAAATATTAAATTACAATTGTACAAATTAAATCACATTAAATTGCTGGTTTAGTTTTTATTAAAAAGGATTATTATGATTTAATTATTTTCCACAATTATTTATTTTTGGGCCACAGGGCTCAACTATTAATTATTGACGTATTTTGAAAAGTCAGTAGAGCCGATCTCTTGTTTTGTGCTAGGATTTGGTGCTTTTACAGCGCCTCAAGCAGTGTGCTCGTGGTTTTACATTGTGATTAATCTCAGTCACTTTGTAATCATTTTAAAACCTCATCAATAAGTTCATATTGTATAGGATATATAAAGGTAAAAGAGTACCGAAGCATTGTTACTTGCATTATACTAATGAAACAAAGTTTACCAAGAGAAATGCAGGCACCAGGGTCTGGTATGTTTTCAATTTTAGATATTACAGCGAGTTCATCGACTTTTTTTACTAAATTTTACGATGGAATAATGCACTCTCTCTTTTTGAGAACATTACTTTTTTTCAATATTCATAATTATTAATTTGATAATAACCCAATTAGAGTTTGGTGGCTAGAAATAAGATTAATTAAAAGTTAAAAAAAAAAAAAATTGGCAGTCATAGAGACTGCCAATAGAAGTGATAACGAATATTATTTGAAATAATTAAAAAGAAATCCATACTAATATTATAAATGCGAAAGTGTGTCTGGCTCTGTCTGTCTGTCTGCTACGCATTCACGGCCTATCTCTTCAACCGATTTTGATGAAATTTGGTACAGGGATTGGTTGTATCCCGGGGAAGGATATAGGCTACTTTTTATCCCGGAAAATTAAAGAGTTCCCGCGGGAATCAAAAATCGTTAATCCACGTGGACGCAGTCGCGGGCATCATCTAGTTAAAATATAAACCTTAAAACTAAGGCGTTAAAGTTTAATTACGAATGTACTATATTTATATTTAAGACCTTTTGTATTCGGGACAACGTGAAGTGTCGATCACGGACCACGGTTTCGGTCACGCGTTTCCACATTTTTACCCCCTAAAAAAAATGCTCAACGCGCCCAAAGAAGTTTTCACTTCAAAAATAACAATCTGGTTCTTATCAGGTCAGACGTTTCCTGTGTCTGAGGTTCTAACGGGCACCTGATACTCAATCCTTGAAAGCCGGACAACCAAACTGCAGCTGCTCAGCTTTACAGTTGTCAGTTTGTGAGACAGAGAGTAGTTGTGGTACTAGAGCAGCATGTTCTGCCAAATGAACTAAATGTGATTGGGGCAAAAGTTCATTAGTGCTATTTGTCATCCAGTAAATTTGCGTTGGACCTACTTTTACTATGTTTGTCTGCTATGTATGCTTTCAAGCTTACGAGTTTGGAACGTTTAGTTGGGGGGCTTTTTACGCCTGATGTATGTGGATTACTAGGGTGGTTACTACAATTGCTTAAAACAGTATTATTTTAAAATTTAACTTTTATATCACGTCCATAAAATAAGGATTATAATTCTCAAATATGAACGTCAATAATGTGGCTTAAGCGATAGTAGCATGTACCCCGTTCCATAGTCTTACTCAATAGCAATATTTACGACTGAACGTCCAGTGTCCTTAAACTTTAAAAAAAATTATTAAGTATTTATTAAAAATTATTAAGTCAATTCTAAAGGTGGCAATTTTTCCATAATTATTTATTTTTGGGCCACAGGTCTCAACTATTGATAAGGTTGACGTTTTTTTACTTACAATCAATATAATTCATGTCTCATGATAAAATGTTCACCTGTTTAGTGAAAGGTCTAAGGCGATCGTCATCAACCAATTGATTGCATTTTTTCTACTATTTCTTTATCTGCCAATGAATAATTTTTACTTCTTTTCATTTTTACACAGCTTTATGAACTCGAATCATTTATTGTGTCAATTTTCGATTCTTTAACTACGGTCAAATTAAAGGAATTCTTAATTTTCATTAAAAATAAAATTAAAACTTTAAAAAAATACAGCTTGTACGCGCTATCTACGATCATACGTCACGACATTAAGATGAAATATATGACAATAGCGCATCTCAAAGAGTAATAGAGCATTCATTACTATAAAAAGCCAAATTTTCAAAGACATTGTTGGGTAGCTATTGTGTGCGCCCTCCATCCATATAAACACGTAGCCCTTTGTGCTGCCGCTGACGTCTGCCCTGTTTAAGATAAATGGGAACATACAATTACATTCAATCTAAAATGAGCTTACTTACTCATATCCGTATCTGCTTGCATTCGATAAAAAAACGTTTGGCTTTTTCAGTTAACTGAGTAATACGTCTTTTAATGTTTTCAGAAAAAAAATGATTCGTGGATGATGATGCAATGAGTTGACACACCTTCGTGGCGCAGTGTTGAGCGCTGTTGTCTTAACGTGCGGAGGTCCCGGGTTCGATCCCCGGCAGGGTCAATTTGGGAATTCATAATTTCTGATTTTTCCCAGGTCTAGCTTGGTGAGAGGCTTCGGCCGTGGCTAGCTACCACCCTAACGGCAAAGACGTGCCACCAAGCGATTTAGCGTTCCGGTACATTGCCGTGTAGAAACCGAAAAGGGTTATGGGTTTAATATAACTGCCATGCCCCTATTAGGTTAGCCCGCTACCATCTTAAATTGCATCATCACTTACCAACAGGTGAGATCTCAGTCATGGGCTAACTTGTAGTGAATAAATAAACTCATAATTTAATTACCGAATGATAGTAGAATGCATAGTTTATGCGCCAATCTGACGCATAAACTATAATCCCTATAAAAAAGCAACAATCGTGTGATAATCCCTTTAAAAAGCAACAATACTACCAATAGAAACTTAACACCGTTTGACACAGGCTTTACACAGTTGACTTTACCCTTCGACCGCAAATTGTTGAAACGAGTGTCATACCGCTGCGGTTTCTGAGTGTATGATGTAGGTGCGTAGCTAGCCACTTACCGTGTGACATCACAAACGTGTGCGGTTAAAATATGTCTCATCTAAACTCGGTAGGCTGTTTTAACATAATTGTTTGTGGTTTAAGTTTAACAATATATCTGTCACCGTAAGATTTTAAAAACCGTTAGATTATAATCTCACTCGCGACATTGTAAACTGTCGAAAGATTGTGAACCGTTCAATGTTCTGAGTGTCAATTTTTTAAATACTCATTGTATTTACGTTTTCTTGTCTGTTTCATGTAGGTTAGGTTAGGGTTCGACATAAATAAGCAAGTAGTGCCGCAGGCCGGGCGCTTTGGTTCTATCGGGTTAATAAACCGATTAGAATCTACTGGAAAATAATGCGTTAAATTGTAATCTTTCGACATTGCGATTTCGCGAGTTAGATTATAATCTAACGGTTTTTAAAATCTTACGGTGACATATCTACCGTTTGAACTTAGGCCTGAATAAAAGCTCCCGTTGGTCAGTGCTACCTGCTGCGGCGCGACAGTACACTTGTCGATAAAATGTACTAAGTGTACAGGGAATTGTTTGACATGTGATAAGCTTGAAGATGTGCAACATTTATTAATGGAATGTGTTCAGAACAACAGTCTGAGGGAACAAGCTCTGTCGGCATTGAATTTAAAAAAATATAATATTGGGTGGTTAAATAGCATTTTAGCTGAACCGGAATCCGTTCCAGCTAAAATCCTATTTCACTTTTATATTAATAGTATAAAATATAGATTAGATACATAATTAGAATTTTTATGTACTTAAATAAATTAAGTAAGTAGAATAGTTAAAAATAATGGATAAGCTACAATAGGACTGTCATATATATAATTATATTGTATATGTATAAGCCCTTTAAAATAAATAAAGATTAAAAAAAAAAGTGTACAGGGTCTATAATAAAAAGACCCTTAATCTAACTCTACGCTTACTTATTGATAAAGCAAAGTTCTTGCCAAAATAGAATATCATAATGGTAAAAGGTTTTAACATAATATTTACTAAGAATTTAATTTTCAAAGAAAGTTTCAAGCACTCAAAGTTTACTTGAATAAAAAGATTTGAATTTGAATTTGCATTTAAAAAATATAGTTTTCAAAAACGTCTCTTACATATTTTTTTTTATCCCAGTACAAGTTAGCCCTTGACTGCAATTTCATCTGATGGTAAGTGCCGATTCAATCTAAGATGGTAGCGGGCTAACCTTTAAGGGGTATGGCAGTTATATTAAACCCATACCCCTAGTCGGTGTCTATACGGAATCGTACCGGAACGCTCAATCGCTTGGCGGTACGCCTTTGCCGGCAGTGTGGTAACTAGCCACAGCCGAACCCTCCCACCAGACGAATTAACCGTGAAATCTCTATATTTAATTTATTACGTTTGGTATGTGGTCCGGAATAATAAAATCCGTAAAATACTTTCTCTAATCCTCTAAATTGAATATCGCCAATCAAGCTTATGGTCATCGATTTTGATATTACAACACAGGTTGACATCGGATAGACAACTTACATCTCGAAACTTACACGGTTTTCTTTCAACGGCTAATTCAATTTAGGAGCACGATAACGAATTCCACCATCCGTTCACAAAGTCGTTAACGAATGGAACGATTAACTCGCTCAGTGTGGGCGAACCTTTATTTCAATTGGCCAATACGGATACATAATTATATAGGACAATAGAATTTCCATATCGAGCCATACACATAATATTAAAAAGGTATTAATTAAATAAAGATTGATAATGGAAACAAAAATAATAGCTTTTCTAAAGCTATTAGTGATATGCAGTATGTTTAAAATGCCTATAACAGGTTTCATGGTTTCTATATTTTGTTTTGATATTTTAATTTGGATGTAGTTGAGGACTATACTACTTCCGGAAATTTTTTGACATACCACGAGATTTTTGAAACCGAAATCCAGGACCATCTATACTATCTACACTAATATTATAAATGCGAAAGTTTGGATGGATGGATGTATAGATGGATGGATGGATGGATGTTTGTCGCTCAATCACGCCGGAACGGCTGAACGGATCTGGATGAAATTTGGCACAGAGATAGATTATAGTCTGGAAAAACACATTTTACTACTTTTTATTCCAGAAAATTAAAGAGTTCCCGCGGGAACCAAAAACCTCAATCCACACGGACGAAGTCTCGGGCATTAGCTAGTATCATCTATGATCGAAATAATTCCCAAGCATAAGTTAGTTAAAATTCATAGTCAATACAAATAATGGTGAAGTATAAAAAATAAATATATAAAAAATGTAATATGTTAAAATGACAAATGGAAAATCGATAATCAAGATAGCGTATAAAAGTCGATTTTGAAATTACGACTCAAGTTGACACATGACAGACACGTAAGAACCTATATCTCGGGACTTACATCGTAAATTTCTTTCAACAGCTAATTCCATTTAGAAGCAATAGCCACGTTATGTCCACCATCATGCATTCGTCCACAAGTCCACATAATCGTAATCCGAATGAGCGATTAGTGTGCGACGTGGGCCGGCTTTATATTGATTGAGAGGTGTGTTCCGTTATGATCTTTTCTAATTGATTTTTATTTTATATCCATATCCGTGTCATGAAAGACTTCAACAAAGGAAGTTTACACTTTTCCGCATCATAATTTACTATCCAGGGTTAGTACCATCGCTTAAAGCAGTAGGTATGATATCAAAATTTCAGTTTTATATCACGTACCTTGAAGTCCCAATAATAAGAATTATAATGCTAAAACACAAACGAATAATATTTTAAACAATTCGGCTATAAGCGATGGTAGTATCCCGCTGGACAAAGTACTCTGTTGTTACTAGTAACAACAAAGATAAAATGTCGATCCCATTTCCAGATATCCAAGATTTTAAGATCTGCGTTCAGCATTTGGTGTTTAGTGTAGCTTTTGTTTCGATCTTCGTTTCAGTCGAAAATCTCCTGGGTCTTCCCAGAGGAATCCGCTTTCCAAACCGGTGATGCAGTCAAAAAATGCTTGTCATTGTGCCAAAAGTACTTTATGCTGTATAAAATAAACAGTGTGATTTTAAGTTAATCCTCGCTATCTACATAAATACACACCTGGTTTTGTACAACGTCGGAACAGATAAATCAAACCTGGCGGAATATAAGAGAATAAACCATTTTAAATTTAAAAGGGTTCCTTATCAAGTCGCTTAAATGAAAAAAGAGGCTTTATCTACCACCGCCGCTATTGTAATGCCGTCTCAGATAGGGATATCGTGAGAGCTTTTACACAGCCCACCGCGATCAATTGTAATAAGTATTAGCTAGTGGCCGACCTATTTTTTTTGGTTTTTACTAAACAAATGACAAAATAGAAAGATAATTCTTTTTTATTTCGATTCGATGATGGAAACCATCGCGATAAAGTTGAATATCTATCCCGGACATTATGTTGATTTTAATGAAAAATTAGGAGATCCGTAGAACTGAAGTGACCGACATAATTCCATGGATTGCGAAGCTGAAGTAACGATGTAACTATAATAATATTATTATTTGTGATTAAAGTGGCTACCTACGCCAGGGGCACATGGTGAGAAGAATTGTTAGGGACGCAAGGTCTGGAAATGTTTTTAAACATTGTGGGGAAACCTGCATGCCTGGTAATCTCACAAATCTTTGACATGTGTAATTTTGTGAGTGCTAATTTTGCCATTATGTTGATTTTAGCTCAATTATTATTCTTTGCGTAATCCTTAAAGTCTTTTAGTAAAAATTTTACATAAATACTAACTCCGTTAGAATATTGGGAGCTTTTTTCTTTATAGCGTTTCGGTGGCTGTCCGCCGCTTCGGACCGATTTATTTAAAAACCAATACTATTTGGCATATAAAGATAGCTAATAAGACGTAGGCATGCGTTAAGAAAGGATTAAAAAAAAATCAACTTCAAAATTCAACGTGAGCGAAGCTGCGGGCTTATGCTAGTTCAGAATATTTTTCTGACTGCAGTGGACTCAAAGTTTGATATAATAGCATTTTTGCCATTTTCATGTTAGATGGGACTATGTTCATGTAAAATGTAATTGCACCGAATTTTTAGGTACCTAACTAATGTACCTTTCTAGTTGATAAGATATCAATTGTTGGTTTAGTAATACCTGTGGTAATACCGTTCTACTGAAGGCTAACTATGTATTTAATCGTATACTTATATGGATAATAAGTATCAAAAACAAAAGACCGATATGTTAATACAGAAAATATTGTGACAAGAGTGTAAGCAGCCAACTACAACCTTTACACTAATTGAATAAAATATTTTCATTTTCATTTTCGTAAGGTACTAGTAAATTTACGAACACAGGTACAACAGGTCCATAATCCACCGATCGGCTCAATCAATACGGAATACAGGAGATTCGTATCGGATGTTTCATTATTCATTTCTCCCTACTTTCCAGACGACATGCTATTAGCATTTTAAATTACCTGATGTATTTACCACAAGTTTAAGTAGAACTTGAACACGCGAACAACTTTGGTCATTTTGAACAATATTCTATGAAGTACTGATTTTTATCGTTATCAAACCAGATATAAGAGATTTAACAGTAAAACTAGGTCTACATAACTGTCAAAACACAAAATTCAGCAGCAGCATACTTGCCACCATTCCACGAGGGCATGATTTATATAGTAATTAGGTTAGGCTAGGCTAGCATTAAGTTGTATTGTATTATTTTCCATAAACTTATTTAATTATTAGACACTAAAATTATTTTCCATTAAAAATACAGGTATTTCATGACCATTATTACTGATCAGCCTAAAGTTCTACGTTATATCAAACCTGACTATTTCAATACTGTAAGGTTCTTCAATATTATAATCATACTTCCGTACTTATTTAATATTATAAATGCCAAAGTGTATCTGTCTGTATACTACGGTTTCACGGCCCAACCTTTCATATAATTTTGATGAAATTTGCCATGGAGGTAGGTTGTATCCCGGGGAAGGACGTGGGCTACTTTTTATCCTGGTCAATTAAGGAGATTCCGCGGAAATAAAAACAATTAATCCATGCGGACGAATTCGTGAGAATCATCTAGTAATCTTTATTTTGTGATTAAGAAAGTTTAAAACTCAATCTTCTTATATAAAAAATTCTCGTGTCACAATGTTAGTTACCATACTCCTCCGAAACGGCTTGACCGATTTTTATGAAATTTTATATGCATATTCAGTAAGTCTGAGAATCGGCTACTAGGTATCTGTTTTTTATACTCCTAAAACACCTCAATCCACGCGGACGGAGTCGCGGGCATCAGCTAATTGTTTTATAAAATGCGATAGTATGCAGTGTACTACTACTACTACTACTACTACTTCTACAGTATTGTTATAATATGTCGATGAGAGCTTTAAATAAATTGCAAACTTCTTAAAATTTTCCACATCATCAGCTCTTTAGAGAGCCAGAATGATCTTCGAGGTTCGTTAAAGTTGCTTCTTTCTAATGACAAATGGTTGGTAGCTTAATAATTTCCTCACAAAGAGTGCTAAGAAAACATCAGAATGCCACTCAAGTTTATTTATACAGTACCATTCATAATCTCAAGAGGACTGATGCTCAATCATAAGAGCGGGCGTGCACATAAATGCACAAATTGATTGCAGGAAATCGCTTATAAAGACCAACACTTTAACAATGACGATAGCTCGCAGCAGGTGATTCGATTCATTTGACATAAACCTGTCTTAACGGTCACTTCAATTGACCAAGCGCTAGGCACTACTGCGGCTCTATTAAGAAATATGTGACATTTATTGTGAGTCAATACACCCGTATGTGGGTGCGGCTATTCTGACAATTGGTCGATGGTCAGTTTCGAGCGTTGCCCGAGTCACGATTAACGTTCTGTTTTTTCTTTTCAGTTGACATCACTACCGGCGGCTTAAACATGTCATAAGGTAACTCTATTGTTTTATCAACTACCACACTCAGAGTCGCTTAATCGCTTAAGGAACTCCTTAGTATATATTTTGTATTAAAAGCTGTAATTCTTAGCATAGATTTTGAAATCTATACTAAGAAGAACCTTAAGTAATGATTAAACGAGTCTGAATGTGGCTCTAAGTATTTTATGGCTAGCGTCTCTATCATATTTGAACACAAGTGAACGCCCGGCCTCGCTCCCGTAGGATTTTCGAAAAATCTGGCAATATTTCTAGTCTACGTTATAAAAGGAATCCCTGTGCAAAATTTTAGCTTTTTAGGTCCAAGGGTTGCTGTGTGAGTAATTTAGGATGCAATATTGAACGGGACACTTTTTAACTGATGTTACATCAAGCAGTCTAGTTTGTGCCCGCTATTTCTTTCTTAATTATGTAATATATGCCACAGAGTATGTAACGTTGGAATCCAGTAAATGACTTCTACAAAGCTTTGTACTGAAACGCTGTAACTCCTTGTCTGACTACATCTACTGCCGCAGGAACACCAACATTTGAGATTTTTGACAAAATCATTATTATCATAAATTACACAATCGATCAAAATTAAACCTGGAATCTTTGAAATCAGAAGCCAGCATTGCCACTTTACCTCAAGGAGCTTTACCAGTTTTTTTAAAAACAAAAACATAAGTAGGCAATTACTTAATTACCTTTAATATTACGATATTATAGGTACTTATATGTATAAAATTGTTGATACTTGAGAGAATTGTGCTTTATGTGATATGCTAGTAGAGTGTTCTTGCCAAAAAAAAAATACCAAGTTTTAAAAGAACCTAGCATAGCCTAAAGATATAAATACTGTATTTTAAACGAAACGAAAGCTTCACACGTATATAACATAACATTATAAAAATTCTCGAAAATAAACTTTTTATTTGTATTCACAAATTTTTTGTCCATAGTGTAGGTGATGATAGAATTCGCTAAATCATTGGATTTTATGTGCCTTTGTACTGCATTCCCACAGTGTTATTCGAAACAGTATTTATAAACTACCACATTAAACCACGGCATAATGAAGGCAGCCATTCCAAGCACCGGTAGGAAGTGGTTTGTCTAGTCTAGCGCTGTCGGATCTTGTCCGATTTATTTATTATGTTTACTGGAAACAGAGAGCGCCTGAGGCGTATGTCAACCGCTCCGTTGCAGATTACACTCTAATCCCCTTTCTCACCTAAGCCGCTTTCATAGCTTTGTGAGACTGTGCCCAATACCCGTCAAGTTTAGTATGCCTTAAATCTGTTTTCGTTGAGCATTGGATAAGCTAATACCCGGATCCATCCACGCGGCTAAACGTATGTGACGTGATGTCCGAAATAGCCGGACCAATTTTATTGATGAAAGTTGGAACTTGTTACGGAGTTTCATCGAATACTTTTTATGTAATATTGTCATGCTAGAAATGCTCTTACATAATATACTAGACGACACTAATGAACGTATTTTGAGGTAACAATACATCTTTTATTACTTGTTAAACATCTTTTACATGAATGAGCGATTGAAATTTTGACATGGGTTAAGGGGGGAATTAGTCGCCTCTCAACAAACCAGATCTGAATATTTTTATTTTTATTACTATTCTTTTCAAAAACCACTCAACCAGCTGGCCGTAGCTGCAGACCTATCCCTATCAAAATACTATGCATTGCAAGGCTCTGGCTTCTGCAATAATTGCCTACACTCTGACAAGCATAAATTATGTGCATTTGACAGAATTTAGATCTAACAGAATGGGACATATTGACAGTGACCACTCCGCCACAAGCACGTATAAGTTTACCAAGCTGTAGAGATCTGGACCAGACACAAAGTGACATGCGACAGCGACAGTTTTAAAAAATAGAAATACACAAAGGATCGGTTCTAAACAAGAAGCAGAAACCAGTGTGTGCTATCAAGGTCTAGCCCCACTACATAAGCGCGGCGCAGCCCCTCTGCAGAGGTTGTATGGAGCTGGGCCCACTAAAGCGACGCGGCACGGAGATGCACTGAGCGACCTGGCCCCGTACAAACTCATACCTACAATAGTTATTTTCATCATACCTATTCGAAAAACGAATATTGGCTTCAGAGAATAGCGGGAGAAAAATGTAATTTTTAGGCCTATGGGACTTTTCATTTCTCTGTTCTGATTGGTCCGTGTTCGTGCTTCTGATTGGTGTTTAAACGTATAGGTAATGTCCATAAATAGTAAGTTGATACTCCTAGCTTTTTCTCATACGTAATGATGAAAAATAGTGTGTGTCACTCGGGGCCAAATTTTTTGTTCTCCGGCGGCGTATATTGAATTCCTCGCTACGCTCAGGATACTACTTTAGAATCCTTCACTTAGCTCTGAATTTAAAATAGCGCCCTCGGGGAACAAAAATATTTTCTTTGGCCCCATATAACACAAATAATATTCCGTGCATCTCAAGGGGGCCGTCAACCTTTAATGTCGTTCGGTTGCCGTTTTGCTATCGCGTTTGGCCATGTCAAACGAAGTCGCGAGTGGCGGTTGCCGTACCATATCGGCGATTGCCGTGCGAACGCGGGTTTGAGAGTGCACGCTGGTGTCCGCTTTCCGCAGTGGTAGGAATAGCATTTCGAACTCGTGATAAATTCAATTGGCGAATCAAAAGCACTTGCAAACGTTTATTTGATTAAACAAAATTAATTGAATTTGAACGCCTTGCAGCCCTTTGCAATTAATTATTAAATTGGCAATATTATGTAACGGTTTGGCCTAGCATTATGTCCTGTTTCGTAGAAAAAATACAAAGCAATTTTTCTATAACCGCAACATAACGAGGAGATGACTCAAGTTAGATAAAATGTCGCAAATGATAATCGATGGAGAGCTAATGTGGGTTTAATGTTGCCACGGAGTCACGGACGTGTCTCGACATAGCCACGCGTGATTACGGGATAATCCCCTTTCTTCATACCTAATCGCTACGTCCTTCGGCTGGCCTATACGTTAATAATTATTTAGTGCTACAGTTAATAATAATATTATATTGGATAAAAGTATTACACGTTAGTAATAATTGTTTAGTGCGACAGTTAATAACATAATTGTATATCAAATGTAATAATCGCGAGATTGTATTATAGAAAGAGTTCGAAATACCTGCAAAAAAAAATATGGAAGAATAGTATATCAACGCACTATTTAAGGTTCTATTTGAATAGGATTGACGGTAGCTATAATACTGTTGATTTTTAGGGTTCCGTACCTCAAAAGGAAAAAAACGGAACCCATAAAGGATCACTTTGTTGTTCGTCCGTCAAGCAGGGTCAAAAAATTTGTAGACCTAAAGATATTTTGCACCCTGTGGCTGTACGTTTGAATATAGGTATTACCTTATATTTAGCTAACATGGCACTAATAGCAAAACGGCGTTTTTGTGGTAGCTACCTAACGACATAATCAACCGTGTCGTGACTTTACTTTTCAGCGGTATTTTTTGCTGACAGCGCAATTTACTGATACCATTATTTGAACCGCTTGGATGGGGCGGGATCCGGCTGGCTTTTTGTTTTGTGACTAATTGAATTTGTTACATGACACAAATTGCTGTGAAAATTTAATCATCTGCCAATTATTTTATCTTACTAATATTATAATTGCGAAAGTTTTGATGGATGTATGGATGTTTGTTACTCAATCACGGCCCAACTTCTAAACGGATCTGGCTGAATACTGAAATTTGGCACGGAGATAGATTATAGTCTGGAATAGCACATAGGTTTTTATCCCGGAAAATTAAAGAGTTCCCGCGGGAACAAAAAACCTCAAACCACGCAGATGAAGTCGCGGGCATTCAGTAGTATTATTATATTATAAAGGGAATCGATGTGATAAATTAGCGATTAAGATGAGAAAGCAATATTATATTGGAATAAAAATAGAAGTTAACCATTCTGTTAGAAAGCCCATCATTAGAAAAACTTCTCGCATGCGCAGGACAGTTGGCATTGGTAATATTTTAGCTCAGACTTGTCTGAGCTAAAATATTACGGTCACGGTGTAAGATGATATTAAAGTCAAAAACAAAGTATATTTATTCAATTTAGGTACACTGTAGGTATGTCACCGTAAGATTGTAAAAACCGTTAGATTATAATCTAACTCGCGAAATTGTAAACTGTCGAACTATTGTGAACCGTTCAATGTTCTGAGTGTAATTTTTTGAAATATTCATTGTATTTACGTTTTCTTGTCTGTTTCTTGTAGGTTAGGTTAGGGTTCGACATAAATAATCATCACTTAGGTTCTATACCTAACAGATTACAATCTACCGAAAAATGATGCGTTCAATTGTAATCTTTCGACAGTTTGGAATTTCGCGAGTTAGATCATAATCTAACGGTTTTTACAATCTTACGGTGACAGGTACACTATCAGGTACTACACTACACTTTGTACTATATTTTATTTTTTATTTCGAATTATTAAGTATTCATGTTTATATGTATCTTTGTATGAATGTATGTATATATGTATGTTTGTATGTATGTATGTATGCATGTATGTATATAGATATTATATATTTTAATTTTTAGTTGGTGCACTATCCCGCTCTCCTGTTTTATAATCTCCTCTCCCCAAAGGTTGTCTGGAAGAGCTTGCTTTAGCAATAAGACCGCCTTTGCACCCTTCTGTCTTAACATTTAAGCTTTTCCTTATTGTTATTTTTTAAGTTATTTATCTACTTATTGACGTTCAGTTTCTTATAAAATATGTACCTATAAAATATTATTACTTCATAATGAAATTCTTTTGATCGATCAAATAAAATCCACCTTAATTAGTCCAAGTGGGTTTATTCGAATGTTACTCCGTGTTTTAGCTTATTTAGGTATATTTTCAATAAGTAATAACCAAATACAGTCGGCCGTAACCGTTCAAAGAAAAAGCCCTTAATCCATTAACTTAATATAAGAGAGGCATTACGCCGGTTTACCGTAGCGAGAAGTCAGGAAACCCGTCAACTTCACCCTAAACCTGTTCTGGGGGCATACTACCATCGCATAAAGCCGTATTGTTTTTATATTGTTTGACGTCCGTGTTTTAGAATTATAATCCTTATTATACGACTGCCTGAAAAAAGGAGTATATTGTTTTCAGGGTTCATGTATGTATGTATGTATGTATGTATGTATGTATGTATATATGTATGTATGTATGTATGTGTGTATGTATGTATGTATGTATGTATGTGAGTTTGTATATTCCACCATAACTTCTATACGCCTGAACCGATTTTGATAAATGAGGTTTCGTTAGAATCCCTAGCTTATTCTGTGTGACATAGGCTAGTAAAATTTAAAAAAAAATTGATGGGGTGACCATGGTCCCGCATTAAAGACCAAAATTGAAAAAAAAAAGAAAATGAGATTAACTATATAATCATGATCTAGAAAATGATGAGTAGATTCCAAAAATTTATAACACTATAGTTCAATATTTAGTGATTAACATAAAAATATAATTTAATAAAAAATGTGAATAAGATTCCAAAGGCTATATATGCAAATCGCTTCTTATGGAGGTAAACTCCAAAAATAATATGGCAGGGCAGTCGTATTTTTTTATTCGTTATATTAATTTCACTTGTTTTAAATATGTCAAGGTCCGTGACTTATAACTGTCATTTAGAAATAGTACTGCTTTAAGCGATGGTAGTAGCCCCCCTGACAAACCAACCGTGAACCGGGCAAACGTTAACTAACGTTTACTTAAATTCACCGGGTTGAATTTCGTTAATTTTATCAAAAGGAAAATATTATAGTCACTGAACTCCATTGGGCTATGAGACAACAACAAAGGGGGTTTGTGTTATTAGAGACGTTAAGGGAAACTACCTTATTAGTCTAAGGCAATAAAACCAGTGGATTCCAACAATAATTCCTCAGGCGACGGATCTTTACAGTCTGATAAAGTATCATGAGTTAAACGTACCTATATTATCATAAATATAAAATAAAAAATCAGAAAGGAAGTTTTTTTTATGCTATATCCAATTGTTAAAGCAGGTACATTATCGCGTAAACGCAGCAGTTTAGTTTTGATAATAAAATCGGTTTAAATATATCGGTATATTTCGATATTTCGGTTTTGAGTGTAAATATACTGCCTACCTACTATTATTTTAAAAAGAGATCAAGAAAATACTCAGTCATAAATTTTAAGTTTTAGGTATAAAGGATTTTTTTTTGGTATTTTTTTGAATAAGTTTTGTTCATAGATACCCTGCCAAGTTTCAACATCTGAGGATTTAATGCGGGGGTCGTACAACGAACCTCCACGTTTTCTAGACTATATACATAGATTTGATAATCCGCTTATTAGTCAGTAGGCGTAGGTACGATAGATAGGACAAAAAAAGAAGACGTCTACTACAGCTGCTCTAAGCACAATCAGAAGAACAACGCTTTTTTCATCGACAAGTCTCGGGAGAAATGTGAGTCGCAATGTTTGTGTCCGAAGGTTCGATGTTGTTGTACCATCAATCGATGGATCAATCGATGGATTGTTATAATATCAAGCGCTATCCGTCGATTGTCGTAGCTAGCACCGAGTAGTAATTGTATGGTCTGTTTTGAGCTGCTGTAAAAGCTAAAGTGATTGTCATTTGAACATTTTGTCAAAGTTGTTGGTAATACTTAGGCACTTCAACGTCTATTAAATTCGATCAAAAGGTCACTGTGCAATTATCTATTACCTGGATATTATTTTATTAAGTGATAAAAAACTATATTTAAAAAACCATCCACTTTTTCCTTTCCAGCGAACTTTTTCCAGCGAAAGTTTAAGTTGATTATGAGTTGATCATATTATGATAAACTTACCGGAAGGGTACCTAACGCATAAAAGTAAAAGTTTTATATGTATTTGCAAAAATCATTTGTGTGATGTTTTTATGAGAATACCTATTACGCGCGCGAATGCAGAGCATATGTTGGTGAATCATACATAAATAACTGCATTCAACTCGCGCGCGAACTGTACTCATCTCTTCAACCAGCCCTTTACTGAGCATGAGTCTTCACCTCTGACTTTAAGTTAGGAACAATTAACTAAAAATAATAATTAAGCTAATATCATACATGCAAAAGTTTGTTTGTTACTTTTATTCTGAAAAATAGAATTCCTGCGGGAATTTAAAAAATTCTTAAACCATGCCGACGAAGTTGCGGGCAACAGCTATATCTACAAAACAATATAAAATAAAGGATTTGCAAATAAATTAAATTAGGGAATTATAAAAATAAAGAATGTTCAAAATCTATTGTGAAGCCCATAAAACTGCCCCATATAAACAGACAGCCGTGGTATAGTTCCTCAAAAAGCACCTTGTACAGGATTATAATCCTTCAGTAAACAATACCTATGAACGTTTTTAAATTGAACCATAAAACCTAAGAAGAATTTTCACTCGGACATCTGGCATTGCTTGACAATGATATTGTTGTGCTGTTATGTGTAAAAAAAGCTCCCCACGAGTTTTTTGGGCAATATCGACGTCTATGTAATAACCACTTTGACTTTTACTTTAACTTTTGTTTGAATGAAGAAACACATTCGCCATAGTTTCATTCCTCGGCAGGTAAAAGTAAAGACTTTTACTTATTACTTTAGCTGATCATGAAGAAACCGGCCGTTAGTGTGTGTCGTTTTGCGGTTCAGTAGCCATCGCGACGCGCTCCTCAAAACTCAGACTAGATACTCAATAAACAGTTCTGTAACATCCCTAGTCCAAACTTAGGCATACGCACGTGAAGACGCACGTTTTCTGTTTTATTTACCGTATAACTTTTGTTTACGTCAATAAAATAACTTAACACGGCTTCTCAAAAAAATATTTATTCTAACCCTTGCCTGTGAACTTTGGGATATAAAATGTGATTGTTATGTGATTAGAAAACGTTTGTTATTTTGTACTAAAAGCAAACAAAGTAAAAGTCTTTTGGGTCAGTTTTTCGTTGAAACGGGGTACGGTAGCTGAAATAAATAAACAGTCACGGCAAAGCCCTGTTTTAAAGGTTTTAACAAATAGAACGCGTGGATGCTGCTCAACGTATCGTCAACCTGCAACTGCAATGCGACAGCGTTACACAGTGTAGGTTTGAGTGATTCTGACTGTTCTCTGTACTTACTACAGACAATAGGCACTCGCTTACGCACATAGTTAGTATGGCGACATACCGCGTGAGTTACTTCACGCGTTGGGTGTGTTTCAAGCTTTATGGGCTTAATACGTGGAACGCCGCTTATATGTTTTCGTGGAATACGAAACGTATGTAGCTTACTTATAGTTTCCTCTTTGAATATAGTTGGAAGCAGTGCTGCTATAATTATAATTATACAAATTATAGTTGACTACGGAAATCTCTTGATTAAAGTTCTGGCGCAAAGAATTTTGTAGTTATGAGAATTTGATTGCATATTCGATTAATTCAAATTTATCTAAGGCTTTTTTTGCATAATAATTACTGCTCCACTATAAAATATTCCGTGGCATAATAATTATCTTGAAAACCCTAAACTATGCAAGAAATAGGTACACTATACGGGCTCTTATGGTGATTTTTGAAAAACTTGTAAAATATTTTGTGCAAATCGCTGAAAAATAGTAGTTTATGAAACGCTTATTAAAACATAAGTGTTTGCACTATTTACGTTGAAACTATATTTTTCACTAGATATAAAAAATTGGTGTAGGAAAGATGGTGAAGTTCGTAAGATAGAATATAATATAATCTATTTGGTAGCCAACCCTTACCATATGTTAATTTTGTACCCTACCTATACAAAATACAATATATCATTATACAATATCATTGGAGTAAATGTCTTATATAACACGGACAAAATCTTAATAAAAGTTAATAGCATATTAGTTAGAGGCGTGGGACACCACGTTAGCTCTAAGAGGATTTAAAACATAAACCACGACAAATACACTTTAGTAAATATCTTTGAGATTAGGTCTTAGCACGGTCGAGGCATGATCTCGGTCAGGGAAATAAACTTATTTCGTTTAAAAATCTTCTACCGCCTTCTAAAACCTTTGGATTTAATTTTTGACGACCTCCGTGGCGCAGTGTTTAGTGTGACGTGCGGAGATCCCGGGTTCGATCCCCGGCTGGGAATTCATTATTTCTGAATTTTTACCTGGTCTGGCCTGGTGGGAGGCTTCGGCCGTGGCTAGTTACCACCCTACCAGTAAAGACGTGCCGCCAAGCGATTTAGCGTTCCATACGATGGCGTGTAGGAACCGAATAGGGGTATCGGTTTAATATAACTGCCATGCCCCTAACAGGTTTGCCCGCTACCATCTTAGACTGCATCATCACTTACCATCAGGTGAGATCGCAGTCAAGAGCTAATTTGTAGTGGTTAAATAAAAACAGACACGAGAATCACGAGGAGGTATCGGTTTGACATTTTGTTCACTATACAATTTTGTAAGATGTGATGTGTTCTAACTATGTTTTTATGACTATATTTACTTTATAAGTATATCTTGTTAAGTATTTAAAACAAACAAGAGTAATCTTTATTTATCAAACTAGTAAATCAATAGTTATTTGTGTTAAATGGGGCCAAAGAAAATTTTTGTTCCCCGAGGGCGCTATTTTGAATTCAGAGCGAAGTGAAGGATTCTAAAGTAGAATCCTGAGCGTAGCGAGGAATTCAATATACGCCGCCCGAGAAAAAAAAATTTGGCCCCGAGTGACAGACACTATTTTTCATCATTACGTATGAGAAAAAGCTAGGAGTATCAACGTACTATGTATGGACATTACATATACGTTTCAGCACCAATCAGAAGCACGAACGCGGACCAATCAGAACAGAGAAATGAAAAGTCCCATGGGCCTAAGAATTACATTTTGCTCCCGCTATCCTCTGAAGCCAATATTCGTTTTTCGAATAGGTATGATGAAAATAGAATGACTGCCTCGTTGGTCTAGTGGTTGGCATGTTCGACTGCGGCCGAAGAGGTCCCGGGTTCGAGTCCCGGGTCGGGTCATAATTAAGTATTGGGTTTTTCTCACTAGAAATGCTCAATACTAGCTTGGAGTTAGGAAGTTGGCGGTGTTTCACCCCCGTGCCTCGGAGAGCACGATAAGCCCTCGGTCCCGGTTATAATCACTAGCATGATAATAGTCGTTAAAGCCCGCCAACCCGCATTGGATCAGCGTGGTGGGTCTAAGCTCTAATTCCCTCTCTCCTATAAGAGTGGAGGCCTGTGCCCAGCAGTGGGACGTTAATGGGCGGTTGTGGTTGTGGTAAATCAAATAGAATAAACCCCGAATTCTCTTAAATCAGTGAGATTACATTAGTAAGACTATATAAGTGCCTAATTAAATCATTTCCGAAATTCCGTAATTCTCTAGGTATACTTGAATTTCAGTTGGACAGTGTCCGAGTAAACAAGCACTAAAGTAACTCTAACTATATAATTGAATAGAATGTTAGGTTATTAAACATAGCCGTATCGGCGTACAAATATGATAAACTGGCAATTGAGATTAATTTCATTTTAGTTACAATGACAATAATAATAGAGCACCTAAACCTACTAAGATGCGTCACAAATTATCCGACTAGCTAGGTGAACTAGTTTAATTTTCAATAACTATTTTATATTTAGAAACCGCTGCTCTATATTTTTAAAGAGTACTTTAGCTCTCTCTGTTCTATTCGTCTCAAAATCTGATATTTTTGATACCATAATGCAGCAAGACTTTTGTTAACATTTTGAAATGGTGTTTATCTAAATAAGCATCGAGAAAATGTTTATTTTATTTAAAACATCATAGATTATGAGCTGGCTGCTTGCACTCAACACAAAAAATAGTCGATCTTTTAGCGTAGCGTGGGAAGTAAAAATATATGTTCCCTTTGTATGAAACACTGTCAATACACACGATGTATGATCGACTATCGATACATCCCCTTTGAAGCTGAAAATCAAAACAAAAGGTGCATTGAAACTACAGAAGGATCTAATACTGCTGCCAGTATGAAACCTCTATTGCCCCAAATTGGTGTGCGCATGTAGGGTACCTAAATAAAAAATATTCTGGCTCTTTCTAGCCTTTTTAAAACTCGATCTGAAAAAAATTCTTTCATATCGGGTGATTTTTACTAGAATCTGGTAGATATAGAACTTCAATCGGGTTTGCAATCGTACTGTCTGACAATGGACAACGTGGTTTCTAATATTATTCCAAAGAAAAATATAAAAAACGGAGCTTAATATTTAACGAATTTGATGGGGCACCTTTTCTACCCGATACCTTCCAAAGCAACCACGATCCAAACTTCATAGTCGAGAATCGTTTATATCTCTATTAGAGACATACATAGAAAAACTTTCAGCTTTAATAAAATAACGAAGCTCAGATCGTCGCGGGATCTTACTCTATTTAGAAGAAGCAAGAAGTGAAAACCGTACAAGAGCCTTATCAATTTATTACGGTAAAACATTTTTATCGCTTTACATACCTAGTAGATTTTTTGCCTGCACCCTAATGACATGCCATCAACGGGTTTGATTTGTATGGCATCTAGTCACAGATTTTGTATTATGTATACATAAAGCAATCCTAGGGCCTTGTTTGCTAATCGGCAAGGTGCATGACCGCATATGCATGCATATTTACCATGGCACGTATAATAGCTATATGCGTATCTATTCAAGCAAAGACTGACGAACGCATTTTAGCCTAGAAACATCAATGCATAAAAAAAAATTATAACCATAGAATGTTTTAAAGATCATTATTTACTAAGTAAACCTCCATTAAAAAAATCAGAAAGTAGCAAATTTCTACTAATAATGTCGCGCAAGCGAGTACGAAACCCTAAAAATAAAAGGTTTCCGTGAAGCCATACGTACAGATTACAAGGAAGTTAATTAAATTAATTTCCCAAAAGTGATTTGGAAGAATCAGTTTTGTACGACATTTTTAATTACTTCATTACATAACATTCAAGTACGGCGCTTAGGGATTTGGACGATTTCTGAATTTAGTTAACGCTAATATATATATTTTAATCTTAGCTCTAAATTTGATCATTTTCGGTTCAGTGGATGACCCGTGAAAAAAATGGATATCATAATAGCGAAAACTATAATTGTGTGTTGTATGTTTATAAACATTTAACTATATGTAATGAAGGATAATAATTCAGTGAGTGTACAAATACCGGCCTCACACACGAAGTGTTCCTTATTACCATTTTACAAGATATATACTCGGACTTTTAATAATTAGATGCAGTGTAGTGACTTTATATGTATTTATTTTATTACTTATTGTTACTTATAGCTGCAATAGAAATACACACTTTGTGAAAATTTCAACTGTCTACCTTAAACGATTCATGAGATGCAGGCATGATAGACAGTCGGACGGACAGCGGAGGCTAACTAATAGCGTCCCGTTGGCACTCTTGGGGTAAGTATGGAACTCTAAAAAACTAAATACTCGTTACGTTAGGCGATTTTCTAAGACAATTTTCATAGGCTCATTTATATTTTACATTAAATGGCTTTTCGAATACACTGAGCCGACTTATTTACTTACTTTAAAATATTCAAGTTTGACAACTCGCCCTCTCCGGGG
Organism: Erebia palarica; assembly: GCA_964035005.1. NCBI lineage: Eukaryota > Metazoa > Arthropoda > Insecta > Lepidoptera > Nymphalidae > Erebia > Erebia palarica. Next base: position 31,456,244 of record OZ035984.1, on the reverse strand, counting down.
CCTCGTGGTATGAAACTCATGAAATACTTATTTTTTGTGACACAGTTCAACTTATCGCCGTAAAGTTACTCACGACAATCTCGAAAAAAAAGGATTATTTAACAAACAAAAAGAAGAAATTTAGCCGGGAGTAATATAAGTCTGTGTATAAGTTCTAAGGTAGGCCCTTATATATATATATAGGCCCTATGGATTATATAATATCTCGTATATCCATTCAATATTGGAGGTAGATGTTATGATCGTTTTATAAAACAACCCCATTCAAAGTCGGATGAGTGATCCATTCGCCATGATAGGTATGGTAGTTTTGACAGATAGACGCTCAATACTCAATTTATTTATTACATGTAGGACATACGTCTCTTCTGTTACGTCATGTTTTGACTACTAGTTCAGAAAGTAGATTTTACTAAGAAGAGCCAGCAAGAAACTCATTTAATATAATATTTTTTAACAAAACATTACATTATGTAGGTATAGTATACAATATACAAGTGTTAGTTATTATACTATCCTGTGGGCCGCTGGACCCAAAGTCGATTGCTTCCAATGGTGGAGAAAGGATTCATGCAAGGTTTTCCACGGAATACAATTTCGTGCCCCTTGTATCTAAACTCTGGCGGCTCCAAGCGACTCATCAAGTATTATAATACAGCATTTTTAATGCAGGGTCTTAATTTTAGCATCTAAACACCGAGAGATCTATCAGTTCTTCAAACTACAAGAACATTGCCACTCGAGCTTCGCGACTTGTTAAGTTATGTTTGATCACGTAGAGGTACTTACTCCGAGAATAGCTCTCACCATCGCCTATGAGTGCCTCTGAGAGCTTTAAATAGAAACTATGTTATTTTTAATGTATTAGTAAAATATTATGACATGATATTTAAACTGAAAAACATCTTATAAAATTACGACTTTTGTTTATTTTATGGTTTATTTATTCGAATTGAAACATCAGTTGATGTCTCAAACGGAAATAATAAGCATCATCACTGCATGGAATATTGACTGTCTTCCGTGAAGTTTATAGTAGGCCCCCTGAGATTTTGTAATAATCGTTGTATTTGGTGAATAAATTTACTTTTGTTTGAGTTTGCTTTTACTGTGGTGTTATTTATTCAGAAGGAGGACCCCGAGCCACAGAGCCGATATTCTTGATGTTTACATAACATTTTCGTCCCACTGTTTGCCATTGACTTGCCGATATTTCCACGAACCGAATTTATTAGATGGGCGTTTATTTTGACTGAAACTGTTATCTGAACGAAATGAGCAATTTTATTTTGTTACGCATAGCTTTGTAACCAAATCCTCTCGTAATAATATACGATTTAATTAAAAATGAATCTGATCCTTTGTAACTGAAGGACTTGTCATATTACGACATCTTTGGGATTTTTTCAGTGGATCTCTGTTTGGTTTTCATTGTATTTTGTTAAAATTATTATTGGCTGATCGGTAGAGTGGAATGGAGCTGAGTTGCGGCATTACACAACATCTCAAAGAAAAAAAAAGTGTGTGTCAGCTTCGACGCACGGGAGTTTAATCCTTAGGAACGATTATAAAATATATAGATTAGTAAATGAGGGTAAATGAACGCATTTTTTATATCACTGAAAGCTTTCTGAACTATCAAATGCTTGATACATTTATTTGTATTAATTATATAATTTATATTCATCAAAATACATAGTGTTACCATGGAAACATAAACATAACGTAACGTAACGGAGAAAGTTTTATTTTACTCCCCATGAATTTTCATACCCCGGGCTTATACATAATATATGAAATTTATTCCACTAAACTCCAAAAAATCTTTGGCTTATCAGCGTGGCACACGGTTCGCAACTTCGCACAGTCAGCCGTCTCTCGCTCGTTTGAGTATCCAAACCACAAGACGTGTTTGCCAAATATCAATTTCAATGTTTCTTTTTATACTACTGCCTGAAAAAAGGAGTATATTGTTTTCAGGGTTCATGTATGTATGTATGTATGTATGTCTGTATGTGAGTTTGTATATTCCACCATAACTTCTATACGCTTGAACCGATTTTGATAAATGAGGTTTCCCTAGCTTATTCCGGGTGACATAGGCTAGTCAATTTTTTTTTTTTAAATGATGGGATGACCATGGTCCCGCGTTAAAGACCAAAATTGAAAAAAAAAACTAAAATAAGATTAACTATATAATCATCATCAATAATTAATATACATATACATACATACTATACAATCAATAATTAACTTTGTATGGAATTAAATAAAGCTTCATTCATTCATTCATTCATTCATTCATATAATCATCATCTAGAAATTGATGAGTAGATTCCAAAGATATATAACACTATAGTTCAATATTTAGTGATTCACAAAAAAATATCATTTAATAAGAAATGTGAATAAGATTCCAAAGGCTATATATGCAAATCGCTTCATAAGGAAGTAAACTCCAAAAATAATATGGTAGGGCACTTGTTTTAATTTGTTTCAATATCTGCTCAAATTTTAAGATACTATAACATGTATTCAAGGGTACAAGGGTGAGTAACTAAATGCCATCTTAAGTCCTATCCCCATGCTATATTGGAAGCATATTTGTAGATTTTGTTCTATTTATTGTACTGCGTCGCTTTTTCTAGGGGAATCTTTTACCTATAGAATCTATCTTCTGATTTTATTTGAAAATTACTACATATGTGTTCACCTAGTTTGCTTCGAAATATGTAACGATAGAGATAGAAATACACAGAATCATTTATTACATAGGACGAAGTGAGGATATGTTTAAAGCGATTCGCGTGCATCTCGTCGCAATCCGTAGGCGATTGATTTACGCATATCGGTCTGAAGCTTGCCTACGCAATGCTCCAGGCTTTGTCTCAGCCCACATTGACTGCTGTCTAAAATTATCACAACACTACATTACTCTATATCATAATATTATTATTTAGAACTAGAAATAATGACGTTAGCTGAAAATAAATATGTTGTCAGAGAAAGTAAAATCCTTACAAATATTATGAAAGTGGCTAACTGCTATAGGTACTTGCGCGCGCAAGTACCTATAGCGCAAGTACCAATTTTCTCGGCATAAATAACGTATATTCTAGGAGTACACAAAGAATTTTTCAAAAACCTATACAATTTTTTTCTAAATCCATCATTTAGTCTGACAAATATAGACATAGAGCCTACCTTAATATCAAACGATGAAAACAATATCTATGTACCTTTATTAAAAAAAACCCGAAGTTCAGAATCATTTTTTGATAAGTCAGGTTAAATATCGAGTTTCACTACTACTCACTACTAGGTATAAAAGATATCCCTGCCTGAGAGGAAAATCTCATCAAATTTCAATTAAGCTTTTTTATAATAAATCCTTCACCTAATCGAACTTCTGAATTCGCCTCATTGCTCCGAAAATCGGATCCAATCAGTCTGATGCTAAGCACTTGAACTTTTTAGCTGAAAGTTCTGCCAAAAAAAATGAGCACGCCAACGAGGCTCTTACGTTCTCGCATTCCCATTTTTTCCGCAAAACATCCTGAGTCATGCCTCATACTTCATTTTAATGGCGGCGTACGACAGTATAGTTTGGAATACTGAGTTAGCATACAAAATTAAGAAACACTTTTACTGTAATGAACGAAAGAGTACCCCATTAAAATAATACTACATAAATAATTCAGGCGTGGTTTTGGCTTCGCTTCAAGATATTTTCACATTAAATTTCATGAGAGGTTTATTTTTCCGGACAGGCGCGACTCTTACGGTCTGCGGCAGTCGCCTTACGCGTAATTGGTCGTTTTGTTATATTTACCGTGTAATATTGAACATCTGTACGGCCAAGCGATTCGCTAACCTAGAAGAGATAACGTATTTATCACTATGGATGTATAGCTAATTATGACTTTATAAAATTTTATACCTTGCTAGGATAGATATTCAGGATAAATTTCACACTGACCAGTGAATTGGAACTGGATTGTAAATTATACAAAAATTATATCGTTATTTTTTTATTATTTTTATTTGTTTTTAATTTATGATTAGGCTTGGGTGAGATACATGAAATTGGTTTTCTTTGTTATTCTTATTCTCTAGAAAATCAGTAATTTAATGCTTGCTTATGCGGTTTTCGATTTCTAATTATTGATGCTACAATTGCTTAGTTATTTGAGTTTGGAATAGGAAAGTTCTTAATAAATTAGGTTATTAAGTATATAAAGACACCATCTCCATCGTAGGTTTACAAACGGTATTCCAGCATTAGCTCCAGCAAAGCAAAGTGAAACTTCTTTTGTTTATAAAAACGTACAACTCTAAAAAATCTATTTCATAGAACAACTGAAACGTTTTATTCATAAAAAATACAAACAATGTGCAGTTCTTGAACCGTTTCGTCTTAAGTATTTCAGCTCGTGGATGGAGCGTTATTTCTTCGTTTTCTGTCGTCGCCTTAGCCGCCGGGAATGCTGACTGGAGTACATTTTTTAGCTTTTTATTTTTGCACCTCTATAAAGCAGTCGATGTCTTATAAATGTTACATTATGAATGTTTATCGTCTTCAACATTATCGAACTGCATTTAGATGTCTACAATTTGCATTTCAGTCTACGTCGTATTGTACCTATATTGGTTCATGTTATAGGTATAGGTTCATGACCGTTATCTATTAATCACAGTAAGTATTAATTTTATAATAGTTGCGATTTTTTGCGATAACAAAGCGGTGGGCTTTCACGTGCTTTCTCGTCCGGCTTAGATCTTTAGAGCATAATTTGATGTCTTTTTAACTTAAAACAGCGTTAAACGAGAAGAATTATTTTATTTCCTCACTTGGAGGAACGATGTCGTAATAGAAATTTATCTTTAGTTTTGGTTTTAACTTTCATAAGTGTGAAAAAAGTCAAAATACTCTTTTAAGACATCAGACTGAGTGTACCATTTTGAACCCTAGATGTTTCGATTCTTGTCAGATTATAGCCGGAATGACAGTGGATTTTTAGTGAGAACGAAAATGCTTAATCCGAACCTTTGAAGTTAATTCGCTAAAGAGGCAACGTTGCTTCATAGCACAAGCTTCTTGCAGGCATCTTGCAGTATGAAAGATCGATTGATATTGGACCAGGTTTAAAGCTCGTTTCATCCTTAATTGAAAACTCCGTCTAAATTCCCTACGGAAATTAGGGAAATTTATCGTAGTTCAACCTTCAAGTGAACTCAACCCGTAAGTTTTCTCTACGCAAACGGCAATCAATCATGCTAGTATCAAAATTTCATGTTGACACAAAGTGGATGAGAATATGATTGATGCACCCGCTTCCAAGTCCCATTAGTAATAACCGCGACTGAAGCTGTAATTGAATAAAACAGCTGTGCTGGACAACCTTTATAGTATTTTTACTCGCTCAGATAAATTATATCGCGGTTTAAATAATGTATTAGGGGCAACTGACCAAATGTGAAATACCATACCTAAATGCTCCAGTCATTTTAGTAGCATAAACTTTAACTTAGTTATAACTAATTCTATACTGTGCTAACTATTATTCAAAATACAATTTCCCAAACAAATCTATATTATTTTTATCTTTACCAGAGAAAATCTAGTCTTACAGGCGAGAGAAGAATTTTCACCAGCATTTTCCGCGAAAATATGGCGCTCCCAAAACAATTATTGTTTCAGGTTGAAACGGCGGTCTAAATTTGTTATAGTCTTTTTTAATACAGGTGAATTTTATTTTCCTTTGCTGACTTAAAAGGCAAATAAATCGGAGAAATCTTCTCAGAGGAACGTGAAACGACACGTTTGGAGTTGGGGTTTTCACTCGTATCACAATTTCATTGTTATAAGGCCTATGTCTAACAGGGGATGTCTACAGCCTTACGATGATAATAATGATGATAAACGTTCCGTACTCCTTTTTTTTATTTCACTACAAGTTAGTCCTTGACTGCATCACCTGATGGTAAGTGATGATGTAGTTTAAGATGGTAGCGAGCTAGCCTGTTATACCCCTAGCCATACCCCTAGTTGGTTTCTAAACGGCATCGTACCGGAACGCTTAATCGCTTGGCGGATTATCCTTGCCGATAGGGTGGTGAGTAGCCACGGCTGAAGCCTCCCACCAGACCAGACCAGAGAAAATTCAGAAATTTTAAATTCCCAAATTGACCCTGCCGTTCAAGCGACAGCGGTCAAAACTGTGCCAGGAAGGTGGTCAAACTCCAGGAAGAACTACTTGTTAACCTTTTAAATTAGTTAAGAAAAAAGATTGTAAGTAGTTACATTTAGTTGCAATCAGTCACTGTCTGTTATGTTGTTGCAAGCAAAAACATGAATAGATCCAATTTAATTTTGGTTTCAGCTGAAAGAAAGGCAAGTACGTACTACCTATTTGAAACTACCCGCGACCATTAGTTAAGTGACTTGCAGTGGGTTGTGGCATGTTAACATTGATAAATTGGTTCGAATGAGATTTAGGATGACACATCAGTTGTCTGGTTTTGCCTTTACTTTTACCAAAGCTATATTGCGGCGGCTAATTTCTGCAAATTAGGTTAAGAAAATCGACTTTATTCTTCAAACTGGCTTGTTTTGATCTTATGAACAAAGTAATATTGTTCTACCGAAAATATTACGAAAATATTCTAAGTAGTGCTTACTTTGTCAGTTAATATTAAAAGTAACTTCCACATATTATTTAAAAAGAGTGTCTCTGTTTGCTACGGGCCGATCTGGACGAAATTCAGCTTCGGATTAAAAGTCTATATTGAAATGAACATAGATATAGTTTTCTACCCGAAAATTTAAGGATTTTCCACGGGATTTAAGAGGCCATCCACACGGATGAATTTACAGGGATCAACTAGTTTTTCATAAAACTAAGAAAACTAACAATTATTTGCGAGTATTTTCCATATAACTTTAAACATTTAGGTCCAACGAGACAGATAACGTAAAAATATTTTAAGCCTTGTTAAATTAATGGTTGGATAAAATATGTCCTCCGCGGAATAAACCGCAAATTCATTTCACTAACTCCGACTTAATGAGAGGGAACGAGCACCTATTTGAAGAAAAACTAACCAGGATCATTAGTTTGGTGACTTGCAGCGGGCTCAGGCATGTTACGTTAATGGAGCGGCTCGCTGGAGGGTTAGATTCGTTTAAGTTATTACACTTAAGTCTATGGAACTCGAGATTTTATGTAGGTCATTTTAATTACTAATTGTTCAACATAATGGGCACTTTTCGATACGATCCGCTGAGGTATGCAACACCCTTCTGGCGTCCGGACGCTTCTAAAAGTAGTGCTTGAAGTGACACTTGTTCTTCAAGGCAATAATGTAGGATTCTTCTAAAGCGTACCTAAAAAGGTAAGCGCACTTCAATCTTGATCATTGCTTTTCATTAATCGTGATTGTTGTCATGCGCATGTCAGTCTGACAATATAAAAAAGTATGTATGTGCAATTCACACACGGCAGTAGTAAAACTTCAGAAACGTAGCCTACAAGAGAATGAGATAAATATAACTTGTATTCTACCTCAATCTCTCGCAGGCTAAATTCTATTATGAATTTGTTTGTCTCTTTTTGGTGTCACTTTTTTGTTTCATCGAATTTTCAAATCACAACGATTCTGAAAAAGTTTCACTTCAAAAATTATTTTGGTAATGCTTGACTAGTCAAGATCATTCTATCTTTAAAATTAAATTAGTTTATAAAACAATAACGTACGGAGATAAAGCTTAGAATACCTAGTTCTATTTCCTAGTTCGATAGTAGGTAGTTTATGAAGAAGAGTTTAGAGAAGAAGTCGGGACATAAAAATATTAAAGTTCTTAAAATAACATAAATCTAAACTTGTTTTTATGTCCCTAGAGTAGAAAAAGGGGCTCTTAACAATGTTTTTTTTTATTTGGGCCATAAAACTGGTAACAATCTTGTCTTAACCTATAATAATTACACATAGGTTCTAGATATGACCACAACATGCAAAATTTAATAGATCGGACTAACTTACCTAGTGACGTCCGATCCTCAATTGTGTGAAGTGATCTCGTCCTCACTTTTGTACTTGTAGTATGCGCTTTGCACTACTGCGCTGTGTCACAATCTTTAAATGTAAGACCATTGATGAAGTAAAAAAAAAAACAAAATACACATACTCTATGGTCGTACGGTCTGTGGCGACGACAGTCTGCCATATTTGCTGTCACCTGTCCATGTCATTATTTCAAAGAATACTAAACACAACTTTCACTGGGGTAGGCTATTAGTGCCTAATGGTTCATAGACATAGCTGAGTGGCCCATGTCGGGTAGGGTTGGGACTGAGTGAGGACGAGATCACTTCACACAATCGAGGATCGGACGTCACTAGGTAAGTTAGTCCGATCTATTAAATTGTGTTCCGTGATCTCGTCCTCACTTTTGTACTTGTAGATGTTCAAAGGAGAAAGTTGTGTTGGTAAATCAACAATGTTTATTATATGAATCTCTGAATATCACAAATCACCGTTGGATTAATTATAATTATATTCTATTATTTACATCATCCTTATTACTATTATTTATCGAGCACACTGCTTCGGCAAAAACATTAACATTGTCCACAATTGGTCTCTTGTAGAAGCGAGCAAAAGTAGACGAATTGTTGGTCCAACCTGCTGTCCATCTTATAACTTCTATATTAACACCTGCCTCATTGGCTTTAGAAGTGGATGCATGCCTGGTGCTATGTGCTGTGAACTTGTTGACGTCCACACCACTATCGCACAAGATTTGTTTTATCCATCTGCCTATTGTGGCAGTGGAGGCGGCATGGTAGGGCTTTCTTGTTATAAGAAGGAGTGTTTTGCAATTTTGCCTGAGGTCTTTAGTCACATTAAGATAGCATACCAAGGTGGTTGCAGGACAAATATTGATATTTTCCTTAAAGAATGGCAAGATTAGGTTAGGATGTGGTCTATTGGGGCCTGATGTTTTGGTATGAGCTGGAATCCTAATATTAATATTATCGTCATTAATGCTTATATTATCTAAGCATATAAGAGACAATGTTTGGACTCTATGTGCTGTGACAAGAGCCAGAAGAGTTACTAGCTTCTTAGTTAGTGACTCCATGCTAAAAGACTCATTGTGGAATAAGGATAAGTAACTCAAGACTATATCAGGATTCCATACGTCCTCATATTTAGGCTTTTTTGGTCTTAATCTATAAATACCTCTTAAAAATCTTGTAATTCTTTCATCTGTACCTAATCGAGGTCCTAAAATGAGAGATATTGCTGACCTGATGCCATTGAGTGAACTATATGACAAACCTTCATTAAATTTATGTGTTAAGAAAGAAATTACTGTGGGTACTGAGTCAGAAATGGGGTCCTTATTTTGATTCTTACAATACAGGAGCCACTGGTTAATGGCATATTCATACTGTTTCCTTGTCTTGGTTGACAATGAATTCAGCATAATATCCATCGAAAGAGGTGGTACTCCTCTCTTTAGCAGTGCTTCCCGGATAATATAGCTGCCATCAGTGTGAGGCTCCTGTGCAGCGGATGTGGATTGCTGGAAGGGGACAATGGGGCTGATTCTGTAGTGCACAATCTCTAAACTAAACTAAAATTAGAGCATTATAAATATCGCTAACCCTTTCATAATACTCCCTACGGAAAGGGACAGAACTAGATTTAAAGCTGCCATTTTAGTTTAGTTTAGAGATGTTACATTACAGAATCGGCACCAATAGTAAATTATGGCAGGGATTTAATAGTACTAGTTGAGATTCCATCATGGAATTGAAAAGAGGGTACCAGGGTTGTGAGGGCCACGACGGGGCTACTACAATGCCTCTAGCACCTTCTTTCTTGATTTTTTGTAATACTTTACACATAAGTGAAAAGGGGAACAGACGTGAACAGCGCAAAGCACAAAAAAGCACAATGACATGGACAGGTGACAGCAAATATGGCAGACTGTCGTCGCCACAGACCGTACGACCATAGAGTATGTGTATTTTGTTTTTTTTTTACTTCATCAATGGTCTTACATTTAAAGATTGTGACACAGCGCAGTAGTGCAAAGCGCATACTACAAGTACAAAAGTGAGGACGAGATCACGGAACACAATTAAGCTGTCGCTATGTAAACAAACTAATAACAATCAAAAAAGATAAAAAATATTAATACTAAACTCGCTTAAAAGTAACTCCAGTACGAAAAGTAGATTTAAATGATAAAATAAATTATTGAGAAAAAGATAACAAATTACTTGAAAATTTGTTTTAGCTCATTTTTAAATGAGGTCAAAGAACGTTATTTATGATAATATATTTTCAGAAGTCCTATGCGATTTATTCATAATATTATATGATACTTTCATTTGCATTTCAGCGCATGTTCACAGAAGGAAATCAAATGGATTTTAATTAAAAGTTAAAATAACAAAATTTTGTAATTAGTCAATCAGCCAAGAATTCCAACAATTCGCCTGACACGGAAACGATGTAAAAAGTTCGCTGAAGTTTAAATTAAGTTTCTCTATTTTCGGCTTGTAATTAAGGCGTAATTTTAAATGTCAATGAAATTCAAGCGGCACCTGGAATTTATCAGGCCTTATTTAACTTGACAGTACTCAAAAAGTAGAAAAACTAAATTAAAATTGTGTAAACAGAAATAAAATTATCTAGCTATAAATTAAAAATTACAATACCTATTCATAAATACTTTATTAATAAATCACTTAAATTTGAAAAAAAAATGCGGAAAAGCAGATGTTAACAATATTTTGACTTTTAGCAGCATAAAAAATTCAACATTGTCTAACATCGCGTTACATCGACAAATCGTTGCAAAACCGCGCTGCGATCTATATAATGTATTCTTATTTATGAGTCCCCCAATCCGTATCACCCAGGATGAGTATTTTCTGGCAGAAGGCCATACGAAAATTCTATCCCGCTACAATAATGTGTTCTATACATTTATAATACTTTAAAAAAGTATAGTTTATAAGATCAAATAAAATATCATAATAAGCTACGAAGACCCTACTAAGTAAATAAATAAGGTTGCTTGGTGGAGATTGCTCTGTAAGCAATAAGGCCGCCGTTGAACATAGTTTTAGTTATCTGTACTTTATGTATTCTTTCTTGTGTGAATAACGCATTTATCTATCTATCTAAGTAACTACTATTTATAATAATATCAAACCTATACTATGTCATAGATAAATTAATAAGAACGAAAACAATTCTTCCTAAATGGGCCAAGTTCATTACAGTATGTAAAACATTATGGGACCCGCCCTTGCGTTATTTCTGACGAGGGTGTGTTACAAATTCCTACTCGTCATAAGTCCCATGTACCTTTGCAAGAAATGACAAAGCTGACCTGATTTCCCGGTAACTTTGCAGCCCTTTAGGGAAAATCCCTTTGGGGGTCATAATTTCATTACATACAACCTACCTTGGTAAAATTTATAGTAATTTGGGTTTGTACTAAAGGATTGCGTTAGGAAATTCCTAGTATCCTTATTTTATCCAATTGAACTATTTTTGAACTTTAACCGACACAGGCCCGTATTAATAAACCGACATAAGTTAAGAACATGTTCTCAAGTATTGATATTAATCATATAATATTGACAGATACGTCTTGAGAACGTGTATTTAGCTTGATGTCGGTTTATTGATAGGGACCATACTAAAATACTGCCTCGCCTGTCTCGTTGGTCTAGTGGTTAGCATGTTCGACTGCGGCCGACGAGGTCCCGGGTCGGGCCATAATTAAGTATTGGGTTTTCCTGTCTAGAAATTCTCAGACTAGCCCGGAGTTAAGAAGTTGGCGGTGTTTCACCCCCGTGCCTCAAAGAGCACGTTAAGCAGTCGGTCCCGGTCAGCGATCATAAGATCGCTAACATTATAATAGTCAAAGCCCAGAAGATAATAACAGAATCACTGTACCAACCACTATTACTGAACCAATATCACTGTATTACAATTATTTCTCTTTACAACTGTCACAACACAATGTTCTTGTCTGACAAGATGGCCTCCCGCGCTTAGATCATGCACCTTCTTGGTGTTGCCAAAAGTAAAAATTAATTTAACGAATTGAAAATACGACTGCCCTGCCATATTATTTTTGTAGTTTACCTCCATAAGAAGCGCTTTGCATATATTATAGCCTTTGGAATCTCATTCATATTTTTTATTAAATGATATTTTTTGTGAATCACTAAATATTGAACTATAGTGTTATATATTTTTGGAATCTACTCATCATTTTCTAGATGATGATTATATAGTTAAACTTATTTTAGGTTTTTTTTTTATTTAGTCTTTAATGCGGGACCATGGTCACCCCACCATTTTTTTTTTAAATTTTACTAGCCTTTGTCACCCGGAATAAACTAGGGATTCTAACGATACCTCATTTATCAAAATCGGTTCAGGCGTATAGAAGTTATGGTGGAATATACAAACTCACATACATACATAAATACAAACATACATACATACATGAACCCTGAAAACAATATACTCCTTTTTTCAGGCAGTCGTATAAAAAAAGATAAGAACTGAGCTATTTCAACTACGGTAAGTAGTGCCTTTATGAACTGCACGCCACTGGTCTGTGGTTATAACTACATTCATCTAGTTAACTCTCGTATATGGTTGCTTCAAAACTGACAACATGAAGATTTATAATCCAATACACGCAACAGTCCATTCAATTGAGTGGTTTCATTAGCACAGGTGACTAGTAAAACTTGTGTAATGTGAAATGGGTTGTCACTGCCGCGCCCCGCTTCCGTACAGCGATGGCGGGTCCCACTTAACAGTCCCTTAACCGCAGGATTCATGGGTACATTAACTGATTACATTTGAAAGGTCCGTTTTCATTAGCACCTTCCTGTGAAATGTGACCCATTATAATTTCAAGTATTACAATTTTGCAGTTGGGGCATTTGCAGTGGCCGCTGTATTTTTTACTGTTTTAGACTATAATATTATATTTTGGTAGAAGATGATACCCGCGACTCTGTCCGCGTGGTTAAACGTTTTTAATTCCCGCGGGAACTCCATAATTTTTCGGGATAAAATGTAGCCTGTGTTAATAGAAGATATTAGGAACCTATATTATGCTATCAATATATTTCAAATTTCAGACAAATTGATAAATGTAGCGTGAAGGAGTAAGAAGCATTCCAACTGTCGCAATTTTTTTAATCCACTACAAGTTAGCCGTTGTCTGCAGTCTCACCTGATTGTAAGTGATGATACAGTCTAAGATGGTAGCGGGCTTACATGTCAGTTATATTAAACCCATATTAAATCGGTTTCTAAACGGCATCGTACCTATTTATAATGGTAATTAGATATTATTATATAGAAAAGTAACACTCTTGCTGTAGATGTCCCAAAAATAATACAGCTCTGATGAAACAAAAGTTGCTTATGGACTCCACGGTAGAATTTACCATAAACGATGCATTTGTATACCGATTGAAATGATCGGAAAAATATTCGTATGTTCTATCTACTACCTAAATCAACCGATATAGCGTGTACCACTGTATACTATAGCGCACGGATAGATAAGCTAGCGGGTAATATATCGGCCGAGCTCACACCATACGACCTTTGACATCAGTCAGTGCACATGTGATAATGCTTTGTATCCGCTAGATTGCTTGACGTATTCACTGTAAAATATGCAGTGCCTGAAATAGAGGCCCATGTAGGTAGGTAGGTAATTAATCTTAGCGCAATCTACAACATTTAATTTATCAGCTATTTGTATTCTCATAAAAAAAGATTAAGAGGTTAAATTAAATTAAGAGGGTTAGCTTCCCTGTGATGTATCAATAAGTTACGTAGGTATTAGTTCCTTCATCGAAAAGAAATGTAGTGGACATACTGGACACTGAACACCCATGATTAATTATTAAAAGTGCAAGAATCCTTACTCCATGCGTTTTAAATGCGCAAGTGTGTGTGTCTGTTCGTCTGCTATGCTTTCATGTCCTATTTATACCACTGATTTTGATGAAATTTGCTATAGAGATAGGTTGCATCCCGGGGAAGGAGATTTTTTATCTTGGAAAATCCCCATTAAATTAAGGAATTAAGGATTTCCCGTGGAAATAAAAAACTTAACGCTGACGAAGTCGCGGGCATCATCTAGGTTATAATATAATGGTAGTGATGTATATACAATTAATTACGTGCATGGTGTGTCGCCGCTAAAATATAGCGTAAGTACGGCAAATATCGCACGAACTCACACCATACCTAGTACCTAAACAACCTTATACTGTTGACATCAATTAGTACACTGAATGGTCACAGTTCACGACTCGGTATGGTAATGATTTGTGCAGATAACCAATGGGTTTGTTACCTTAACTACCTACACAACTTAGGTCTTTATTAATTTATGATTGCCTATAACACTGACAAGTACAAGTAGGGATACTTATAATAATTTATCTTTGAATATTCGAATCTATTGAGCCAATTAATTATATAAAAAATATATTCGACATTAAATTATGATTTTAAGAAGGCTTATCTTTGAATAAAATATTTTTACTAAATCGAGTCATTAATAAATTAATACAATTATATTAAGTATGCATTGATATGACGAGTTAAACGATAGGAGGTTATATTTAGAGAAATTATTATTCAAAGTACTATAAATAATTGCTTTGAAATGGGTCTTTGATTGAAAAAACATGTTCGGATCATGACAAACGAAATACGTATTTCAAGTAATCTGAGCCTGATAGCTTCAGCGTCTTGTTACTTCCCTGTTTAATTTAAATATGTAAATTTTATTAGGCATAATACAAGCTGAGGAGTCTTGAATTGCAAATGAATGTGACATTACATTTTATAGGCTGGTAGCCAATTCGCCGCGCCGTTTCCTTAGCAAATTTTCACTTAGAAATACCCCCAATTTTAGTAGCGTTTTATTGTTTAAATTTAGGTGAAATAACAAGATGTTTACTTTCATCTTTGCCTCCATTTCTATCTTTTACTTCACAGTTTGAGCTACATAATAATTTAATCCCCACTTGGAACATATACTTACATTTTTATTTTGTTTCATTAAATTAAGAGACAACTGTTTCATTTTAGCTGCTCTTTCGTTGTTTGATATGGACACTTAATGATCTTAGCACGGGCACCAACAATCTACCTATTGATAATTATAGACTGTGAAGTTTCCATCAGAATAATTATATTAAGATATATATAAACTGCAAGATGGGTACGAATTAGGTCAAACTCCTCATCTAACTAAATAAAGACATGTCTTGAAATGCTCAAGACGAAGCATTGACCGCTTTTTCAGCAAAATTATCTGTGTTATGCATAGGTATGTGGGAGTAAACGGCTATCTTCATAGCGCATTTCTATCTTCATAGCACATCTAATACCTATCGAAACATAAAGATATTATAGTGATATTTTGAACAGTGAATATTGGATATTTTTCTTACAAACTCAACCGAGTATATCTAAAGGGGCGTGTGATAAATGATATAAATTTCTATTTGTGTTTAGATAGACGAAGAATCTTGACGTGAAAGACCTAAGCCGTAAAACGAACGAATGATTCCATAATAATATTATTATCCTTGCGGACTTTTGATATTTGACTTTTTATATCAGTGTTGTGGAAAAAAGCTTTTGGTGAAGGTACAATAACAACGTGATATTTTGAACAGAAACTGCGTACTAAAAGGAAGCTTTCAACCTTGATGGAGGTTCAAAATACAAATAAAAACACCATTAAAGTAATAATGACACGGAAAATAACCAGTGGTATTGTACGTACGTTTGGGCTTTAGATTTCATTGCTAAAGTGCTATAAATCTTGGTTTGAAAATAACTTAAACCTTAGATTGGTTTCTAGATTGGTTATTTTTTTGTAGAACGGTTTTATTTGAGTATAGAGTAGTTAAATTAGGAATGCGAACATGCCAACCCATAGTTACCGGCAAAAATTAATAATTGAAAATCATTTATTACACACTAAACTCCGTTAGTAATTCAGTACACATTTGTTCAAACAACCAAGTTTACACTGGCACGAGTTACTCTTGGTGCGTTTATATTTTCGCACGTTTAACTACTCCTAAAACAGTAACTGTAGCATCTCAAACGAAGCTTAATGGTTTTCTTCTGGCCATCTCTAAATAGCTTAGCAATAAACAGTTGTACCATTTCTTCGTAGCATTTGTCAATAGTTTATTAGCTCAGTTAGTGAACCTCAAGTAATTCGTAAAACCACGTTTATTGCATTTGGCTTGGCAGTGGGCGTCGGCATTCAAAATTAGTTTTATTTTAAATGCTTATTAAATCTTTGGATTAACGATCTTTTGATTAGGTAATTGAATTTAAATGTTTTGTTTTGTTAGACTTTGATGTAATAGTCAGGTATGCACTAAAATTGATTTGATTTCACTATTTCTTTAATAATATACAAATTAAAAAATTGGAAATAATTTAGTGGGCATGCCAACAGTCAGGGAGCATAAGAAAATACCCTATTCAGGTTTTAACCATAACAGGTTAACTATAAATACATATATTAGAATACATATTGCACTCATAATATATTCATAGTTCCGTCCGTTACATCACTTATAATAAGGTTTCCACTGAAAACCAACGCTGTAGTTTGCTGCAGCTTGACGCTGAGATGGGAACCCTTATTTGGTCACATATCACTATTTCTACTTAATATTAATTATAATTAGTCTAAAACTCCATGTAGTGATCAAATTAAAAACCTACTTAACTTAAATAGGCTATTTTTTTATTCCAATAAATTTAAACTGTGGAGGCTTGTAAATCAGTAAAGCCACGTATGATTGTACATACAACAAAATATTGAATTATATCCAAAAAATTTGTACACATGTGTGCCAAACAAAAAAACTAATATTTCTAACGAACAAACAAGGAGGGGTGCATAGAAAAAACACTTATTATCTTATCGCTGCGTGATGGATGGATGTATTATTATAATAGCGAGAAATTGTCCCGCTCTGGTGGCGTTAAAACATGAGTCACAAATTACAGCGGTAACTATCCGATGATAATTCATTATTAATTTTATATTGGTGTTTGACTTTTTAATTCATTGGTTGTTCAACATGCTATCACATTTTTAGTTTGGGTATTGGTTGAAGATTCTTCTTTGTATCTAATTTATTCATTTTTTCTATTTAGCTGCAATCGTTATACTTTTATTTATTTTAATAAAGGCTGTTGGAGTACTGTAATTAAAATTGATGTCAATTCTGGATAATGTTTAATTAAACCTGGTCATGGCTCTCAGTTGAAAATTTAATAAATATACATTTCCACGGGGCAGTTTAATACCACTAACTAGGTTTGACTAGTTATGTATCATAATAGATTTGACTAATTACATTAAATCTATAGGATTATTAATTAATCCATACTAATATTATGAATGCGAAAGTGTGTCTGTCTATCTCTCTGTCTGTCTGCTACGCTTTTACGGCCCATCTGTTCAACCGATTGTGATGAAATTTAATACAGGGATAGTTTGTATCCCTTGGAAGGACATAGGCCTTTTTATCCCGGAAAAGTCAATAGTTCCCGCGGGAATCAAAAACCTTAGTCCACGCGGACGAAGTCGCGGGTATCATCCAGTTATTTATAAATCAGTGACCTCTTGATAAGTTTTGTGTATGTGATAATAATAACATTGTGGCGGAAATAATATTATGTTGAAAAGCTGAAAAGGAAAAGTAAACTGAGTTTCATAATAAATGTTAAATTACATGGAATTGATTGCAATTATGCCACCGAAGGCAATGTTGCATGATTTTTTTACCCCCGTATCTAACACGTAAGGTTAGGGGAAGGTTGGGGGAGTAAATGTGCTGATATCACGATTCGAATAATGCCCATAATAAATTTTACTTAGCATTTGCAACAAGGTATTCTTTTGCATATCTTTTATTAAAAGGAGGAACTTTAAGTGCACCTCCTCTTAGAACCAAGATGAAAGTTATTTATAAAAGCAAGAAGTCTAAAAATACACCGGCAAGATTTTCAAGCTTAAAATCGCTAGCTTTAAAGTACTATAGGTTCTTATAATATCTCATCTATACCAGTTCTCAGTGATCAATACTGATCTTCTTATATAATTTTAAAACCTTAATTAATAGACTATGTGTTTCTTTTTTTAAAGAAACTATTGCCGTTACTTAATTAATCCTGAACTTTATCATTTTGAAAAAGCGTTCCATTTTATGCCGTAAATGAAGAAAATATTCTAAAAACCTTATCGCATTAGAGTTGGCTCTAACTAAACAACGATTTAAACCGAAGCGTTCATCGAGAAGAAACTTCTATAAAGGGAAATTAATGGAATTGGCTGTGGTTTCGAAACGAGACAGGGACGAAAAACAAACATGAAGGTATGAAGCCAACATTAGCAGTTCCCCCAAACATATAAAGAATAAGAAATGTGTCGAAAGAACGTCTTTCTTACGCAATCAGGGACGGGAAATCAGGGACGGCGCGATGCAATACCATTACAAATTATTGTTGCCGGACGGTCAACGGGCCCTTTACGAGGCGCTTCCCAACATTGATGATGATTTAGATGCAAGGAATATTGGGCGGAAGAGGGCCGATAGACCGCGGGAACGTTACCATGGCGACGGCTGGAGGGTAGTCCCCAGCTCCCCCGACACTGTCTAGTTCACGGACACTTATTATCGTTATCGTAATAAATTGGTCTGGAATGCGTGCAATAACTTGAAGCGAGTTCGCAATAAAATTCAGATGTGGAATTTTTGTTATGATAAAAATGGATTTATTACGTTTTTGCATCGTTTGAATACATTTTTCATTTTTATGCGACAGTTAAAGTTGTTAAGGATTTTTTTATAAATTAAATTATAAAGATTCACGTAGAATAAAATATTCACAGTAGTAGTTGCAGCATTTTAGAAATTATTTATCGTCAAATAGTATCGAAGTTATTTATCGTTAAATTATTGACCTTATCGTCGTGCCTATACATACTATGCATTATAGGCACAATGATACAAGGTATCAGACTACGAGAATGTTTACAAAATAATTATTATGTAAAGGTGCCTGAAAATCTTGCACTTAAAAATCTTATTAATATTATTAGTTATCTCAGTTTTACAATGTACATTTTTATTCACTGCCTGGTTCATCGCCAGATTAAAGGACATGACCAGTAATTGCTCTCCGATTCGGGACAATGCACAGGATTTCCGTTTTTACAGTAAGGTTTAAAAATTCAAAACGAAATTATTATGGATTTATTATTCCAATTAAGGTCAGGGTTCAAATGACAAAAAAAAACAGTACGTTTATTGTTTAAATCTTGAGCGTCCGCTTTCCTCTTTAAGCACTACTCCATTTTGACGTTCCATTATATCCATGCCTAATAATAATCTTGTAACCCTACATGAATACCATCTAAGTACCTTAGTCATTATATTATGAATGATTTATTTTTGATCAATTAAATAGCAATGAAAAGGAAATGTATGTTTTGTTTATAATTATTTTTATTTTTTGACAAGTCTCAAACTAATAGATCGAACAAAGCATTTTGAAATACTGCGTTTAAAGGAACGCCCTTTCACATTGTATATGCTGCCATCTGTGGTCGAATAGTTGAACTTGTTAACCAAAAGTGGTGAGCATTAATTATAAATAATTTCTAGACTCACCACAATAACTAGCGCCATCTAGTGTGGGAAAGCAGTTTTTGGTGAAACTTTTTTTATTTATTTTCTCTGTTTTCAGAGCCTTCAGACTCCTGAAACTTTTTTATTTGAAAACTATAAAATATTACATTTACAATAATAAAGAAATAATACTTGAGAATATTTTTTTAGACTCGCTCAACACAATAAATAGCGCCATCTAGTGTGGGAAAGCAGTCTTTTGGTGAAACTTTTTTGTTCATTTTCGCAGTTTTCCGAGCCTTCAGACTCCTGAAACTTTTTTATCTGAAAACAGTGAAATATTACGATTACAGTAATAAATAAATCATTGCTGAACATTGATTTTTGACACCTAGGCAAGCTGCCATAGTTCCACCGGTCAAGTCCTTTTAGGTTTTGTCCCAGAGAGTGCAAAAAAGTTGAACTTAAAGTAATAATCTAAGTTAAATAACTGAACTGAAGATATTTTATGGTTGGCAAATAATAACATGTTAACCTTATAAAACGCAACAACAAACACTGTGAGCCCGAATTTATTATCCGGCGACTGATGATGATATATCGATGTCGGTTGCTGTGTTGATCGTCACTTACCCTACCCTTATCACACAGCATGTAATTTCGGATTCATTGCCCCCCGGCATCCATCTATCGAGATAGGGACTCATATTAAAAGCAAAATATTTTTTAATTCTCGACAAATATTTCAGATATTTTAAGACATGTTTTATTTTACAGGCACTATATGGCGATTGGACGATGAACCATGGAATCACGAAGCGCGCCGCCGAGCCCCGACGAGTCTGGGGAGGCGGTGTTCGATTCACGCTGTGGACGATACCCGCTTCAACCTTCGCTCCAGAGGGCGTTCGCAAGCTGTCGAGAAACCGGTCGACCTCGTCCCCATCATCGTCATGCAACTTCAGAACCTGCTCGGCCAGACGATCGAGTTCTCACCACAGCCGAGGTTCACGATTACCCCTCATCAGAATCCGGCATCGCTGCCGATTGTCCACATGCCCATTCGAGCAACGCAGACGATAGTCCCTGTTACGATCGCTCGGACTATGAAGGAAATTCTAGTTATAGTTTAAGACATAATTTTCTTCACACAATCGATTGCAATAAACATAGATCGGATTTTGATCGCAGTCGTACACCAGAATACAATCATGACCATGATTCCGACTGTGATCGAGGACACCCGCGGTCGCAAACAACTCGTCGACCACATCGAAAACATAGGCGAGAGGATGGCGATGGAGCTCAATCGCTCGATGAGCGTTGCGCTCGAGATCTGGATGAAATATTACCCGCGAGACTAGCGGCTGTTAATCTTTCGAGGGACGAACCGCCACAAGCGTGGAACCGCAGTAATATCGCGGCTACTATGGAGCGATTTGAACCAGTTGATTATTCATACGCCTACTACGACCATCATTTATCTATGCCTTCTTCATCAAGAAAAGTTAATCGTCAACGGGGTCGTGGTGGGATAACACGAGATCGAACGAATCGCCATAATTTTGTCACGAGATATGGTACCGAAGAAAATATTTACGAGGAAATAACAGACGGCTCTAGAACCTGTCCAAAACATCGGTACGTTCCGAGGCAATCTCTTGTATCACTAGATAGAAGTGTCGTTGAAGAAGAGGTACGTCGAGTAGAATCAAGGCATAAGAGAATATTGGGGGAATTAAATCTGAGTGTGGAAGCGATGCTCATGCCAGAGTGCGAATCCCCTGATTCTGAACGAGCGGAAGATAGAGATAATATAGAAGAACTTCTTAGGGTAGGTCCAACGGATGAATTATTATCACCAGCTAGTTGTAATCCTCCAGATTTGGATAGTGGTTTTAGTGGAAGTAGTAGTGGGGCAAGCTATGTAGGTAGTTTGCGAAGGAAGCCTACAGGATCTGTACCTCATTTACCTGCAGTAGCATATGGAACGCGCGGGGCAGGTGTCCGTATTTTAGGTGCTGAAGAATGTAATTTACGTTGTCCTAAGGACGCCCAGTCACCGAGGAGTTCGAGTTGTGGTGATGCCAAGACTAGCGGCTTCTGGAATAAGAGGGCATGGAAGAAAATCTCTGGTTTCTCTAGCTCAAACAGCATAAACAAGGCAGGATTAACAGGTGAAATAATTTTTTTAATATCTGTTTTCGTGTCATTTTGTCTATTAATTGTTGCACTAGAATTTCACTTATTTATCTTTTACTGAATGTTTGATTTTTTTCTATTTTTATTTTTCGCACTCTTTTTACGGAAAGTCACGATAATTTTAATATAATTGATTTTACATTCTGTATTTAGCTCAAAACACAAAAGAAATAAAATTAACTTGCCGAAGTAACACATAATAATATCTAGACAAAATTAAACTTTTACATTGTCACAAGAACTCAAATGAATTCGAGCAGTACAACTCATGACATCCTGTTTTTATTTGTCCACTTTCATCCGCCAGTTGGCGCTATTCAGATGGACGCTGCTTGTTGTTTTCGATTGTTTTGTTAACGGTGCGGCATTTCATTGCAGGTCTGCTCGTTAGGTACACTTTCCGGCGTAAGTCCGGCTCGCAGGGCTCTCAGGGCTCTCAGGGCAAGAGGCGTACCGAGCCCGTCAAATGCGATGCGTGCCTCTCGCAACGATGTTAGCCGCTTTCATGGTAAGGCACCAAAACTCTAAACTTCTAAACCAATTCATACATTCACATTACAACGTTTATTAAAGTGGCTTACATTAAACTGAGTAACCAAACACATTTTTTTATTATTATACTAAAATTGGCATTAAGCGCGTCCAGTCTAAAACGGTCAATTACCCTTAGGAGGAACTCTCTACATTATTTTTTGTTTTTCAACTTTTTCCTATCTTTTTTTGTACCTATTCACCATCACAATGAATGCTCTCATTTAAGCACATATAAATTTTTCTACTCTATTGTTTCGATGTTTATGAAAATACTAAGAAAGTCAGTAACGAGCACAGATGAGTCTGGTTCAAAAACGATTAACAAAGTCGATAGTCGATATAAAGTTCTCTCATTAAGGTATCGCAGATATTACTTTTGCTAACTTGGACTTAAGATAAGTATTGTTCGGCAAGAACCAAGACAATAGAATTTGCTTCCACTTAATTAAGCTTTGCCGATACTACGATCAGGCGGAACTTTCGATTATGCCTTTACGAAGTCTTTCTTCGTTTTACTTAGTAGATGCAATCGACAGGCTAGCGAATTAATGCATACGTTTAAATGTCTTGGTTTCAGATGAAGCCTGTAGGCCGAGCAGAGCTAAATCCAGAACGGCAACAATACCATACAGGTTATTATTATTCAGATTCAAACCAACAGAAAATAATGCATGCTTACAATACAAAGTCCCCCCAATCATTAAAAGGTATTGAGCGAAAAATAAAAGTGCTTTAGGCATTCGGAGCGTTCGTTCAATTTGGAATTTTTCCTTTGTTGCAGCTACTCCAACGGAAAACTGGTGGTGCCGCTGGATTCCCTAGCACAGAGCTGAGGGGTCGAACCCCCTCGCAATTTCCGCCTCCAACTCCTCCGAAGGACTACTCAGTACTAAGCGTCGATAAACGCCAACTGCATAGTTGCTTGAAAGATGCAACTATTACATGTTAACCTTGCATTAACCTCGTATATATATTTAAGGTCTGCTCACAGTGAAACTCAATACTAAAGCCGTCACTGATTGCGGTTGACGCGGAGTTCTTATCTTATCTCTTCTTTACTGCATGCGCTCAGTGTGGACAAAACAATTTTTTATCGCTCGTTATGTCAATTGCATTACAAATTTGAAAGCTAACTTGCATACTCACTTATCAAAATACACGTTTTGACTAGGACTGGTCGATTTAAGAGAATTTATTTTAAAATCAACATTCCATATGTCACAAGTAAGGGGTACCAGATAGGTGTTGCTAAGGTCGTCTCAAAGACGAACTGTTTTAGGCTTGATATTAATAAATAGATAATTATGTACTGTAAAAGCCAGTGTACATATTACTACTTACTTGATGTTAAAAGAGGCGTATACGTTGAAGTGATAGAAAAGCCTAATTGATATTTTGTATTGTTAAGACAACAGTTTCATAGAAACATAATGAGTACGTTGTTGTTAATTATCAATTTTTAGTAGATTAGGTACAAAAAGGCTGACACGATTAAATCCGATTTTATACATAAAATGGCTTTTTATATTTATCATCAAAGCTTCTAGTATCAATTGTTAGTGTCAGTTGTATTGGGGTTTAATATTATTTTCAATTTCGAGTAGTAAATAATATTTTCCATCAGTAAAGAATATTATTATAGTCTACTAAATTATTTTTAAATCAAAGTCCAGTATTTCAGTTAAACAACTCATTTCTGTAAAATAATAACGTATTGTTTTTAAAATATTGCCGTTATTTTTGGTGAAAATATGAATGTTAATATTTGTTAGTAATACTTATTGTAAATGTTGTAAATAAATATAAACATGGTGCACTCACTTTACGTCTTATACATAAAACTTGTACATAAACTTTCAATTTGAAGTGTCGCAATTGTGTTAGATAATATTTATATGTGATTTACGTAGGTTACAGATGTGTACAATTCGTGAAAAAATCTGCCCACTTACTGCCGGCCTTGAAATAGAGTTTTATTTTAGGTACTACAATAATTATTAAAATTATATTTCCATAAAATTATGACAGGTAGGTAGATCTACTTATTTAAAATATATCACTTTGTGGCAACTTTGTAAAAAGAAATCACAAGATTTATACGAAAACTATTTATCTTCATTTGATATTCTTAGAAATTTCTTGGCAAATTTTGTTGGTCTAACTCTAAGCTTTTTAGTTTTACATATTTTACACAGATCAAAAACATCAAATTGGATAGTTTCGGTCGGTAAAAATTAAGGATTTATCGAAACATATTTAAGCATCAGGGATAGACGTAACGCGTGACATAAATACAGCTACGTGATCTGTAAAACAGGCTACTGTTTAAAGAAATTTACACTATTTAATTTTGCGGCTTTGTGTGCCATGAAAACTACTACCTGTGGCGTAAATGAAGCTTGACTGCAATAATCCTCGTGAGCCACCACCACGAATGAACCATTTTGTACCCATCGCTCACTCTATGGTTCTTACGAATTGTTTTAAAGTAATTCAAGAAGATTTTTCAGGAGAACGCCCGGCGGGCCGCGATGTCAGCGAGCCTTTATGTGCTACAAATCGTTCAGTGTAACATTTGCTTGTACTAATGAATATGCGTATTTGCCGCCATTTTTTCAAGTTTCTGTCCAAGCCGTGAAACGTAACGTAATCTTAGATTCATTGAAAATAAATGTTTGCACTACATTACATTAAAAGGCAAAAATTTACATCAAAAGACTCATTTTAAATTTACCGCAGGGCGTTACAACATTTACATAAAGGATCCCTTTTAATAAATAACTTTTTATTCAGTAAGATAAACTATTTTGAAGTTATTTAATTTGGTCAGTAATTTGCTTGATAGTTAGTATTAATTAAATTATTCATTTTGAAGACTCTAGTGTATCGTAGTGCTTTTTCGAGACACGTATGTAAACATACGTGTCTTGTCTGCCATCGTAAATCTGTCAGCCTTCTATGAACAAATAAACGTTGTTGTCGTTGTGGACAAGACCAGACTCAACAACTATTCAGTACGGCATTTAATGTTTTTCAGCGTTTTAAAATTGAAAAGTTTCACTAGGCTCTCTAGCCATATTCCCAGTTGTATTTTGCATTATAATTGTTTTTTACGTTTATACCAAATTTGAACACTTTTTAAATTAATATTGGGATACCCGTGTTAATTTTCAATGTGTCAAGAACAATATAGCCTACATATGTCAGCTTCACAGAACTAATTTTATCCGAAACGCTGATAAAGAAAGGTTTCCTAGGTTCGCATTGCTATCACCAAACGGCCATGGGATTATTTCAGTTGACAATATCTTAAATACGTCATTCACGATTAACCGCTTTATAGTCGGTATAATATGGCATTGCTAACCTAGGTAACTAAACCTTTATGTACAGGGTCAATATTAAAATGTAGTAAGAGTTAAACAACAATGATTTTTATTTCCTTAATATACATAAATTTTTGTAATATTTCATGTAAATTTGAAAGTTAAGGTGGTATTTAGTAGAGCGAAGCTAAGACAAGCGAAAAGCATATTATCTCCATTTCTAACTCGACCGTCTTATTATCAACAATTAATTGAGAAGTAATTATGATTCTTAGCTTCCTTACCTTACCCATGATGATTACCTTATGCGAAAGTGTTTTGCCTATTAACTTTTCACGGCTAATCTGAATAACCTATTTTGACGAAATTTGGTACAGATATAGGTTTTTTAATTCCACTTCAAGTTGTATTTCAGGGAGGCATTTTAATCTACCCACGGGAATTTTAAAACACCTGACGTACCTACTCTAAATAAGTTCTAGATAATGTTGAAGAAGTTTTTATCGCGTACTGAAAATAAAACCTTAAGTCTTTCAAACTTATCTGATTCGGTGACAGCGTCGCTGAGTGTTCCTAATAAATATTAAATAAGTAAAAGTGAACAATCATAAAAGATAATTCAAATTTTGCCACCGGGCCATGTATAGTCCCATAAGTAATCTGACCCGGTGACGGCGGCGCTAGTAGGTATATATCTATACTAATATTATAAATGCGAAAGTGAGTCTGTCTGTCGGTCTGCTACGCTTTACGTCCCCACTACTCAATCGATTTTGATTAAATTAGGTACAAAGACAGGACAGGAAGGATATACGCTACTTTTTGTCCCGGAAAATTGAAGAGTTCCCGCGGGAATAAAAAAAACCAATCCACGCGGAAGTCGCCGGCAACATCTAGAATAAAATAAAAACAAACTAAACAGGCATAAAAATTAGTTCCTATTTTGGCCACCGGTTCAGACAAGTTTGTGTAGGACTATAAGTTGGGACTGTACAACTTGACATTACTTTAACTATAGCTCGTCTCTTACGCCTAACCTTAGGAAAGGTAAAGTGACACCCGAATGCGATGCGGGAAACTTGCGCACAGGTTTATATAACAAGTAATAATAATTTAAAAAAAAAAACACGTTTGCCCTGCCAAAAGACGAACTAAAAAGTTATAAATCAAAATTAATCTAGTTATATTAGAATCTTGTTCACATTTTTATTAAATGATATTTTTTGTGAATCACTGGATATTGAACTATAGTGTTATATTTTTGTAATCTACTCATCATTTTCTAGATGATGATTATATAGTTAATCTTATTTTCGAATTATTTTTTTCAACTTTAGTCTTTAATGCGGGACCATGGTCACCCCATCAATTTTTTTTAATTTTACTAGCCTATGTCACCCGGAATAAGCTAGGGATTCTAACGATACTTCATTTATCAAAATCGGTTCAGGCGTATAGAAGTTATGGTGGCATACACAAACTCACATATATACATACATATATACATGAACCCTGAAAACAACATACTCCTTTTTCAGGCAGTCGTATAAAAATAGAAATGTACGGAGAACATGTTTTGAGGAGAGTTACATTACAATCGTGGGACAATGTCATGGTTTACTTTCCAAAGAAAACTGAGGAAAAATAATAAAGTATGTAAAGCTAAATTGCTAGGCTTTCCGTCTCGTTAGGTCTACTCTACTAGATTCCACCGTTTCTGTAAATACCTATTCATATGCGTAACATATATCAAAATGTCAGCGGGACTAAGTATAATTTTACAATTGTTTGTTGTAAGCTATTCGACTGATTCGACGTAAATAATTCAATGTTACACAATTTCTTTAACTGTCTGTAATTTAGTGATCGTGTTCAAGTCAAAAGAAATTTTTATCAAATAAACTCTAAAAAGTCACTGGATTGTTTTAATTATTATTTGGGGCTAGTGCCAAATGAACCTTTCGTATTTTCTGCACGCAAATAATGCGCGATTCATGAACGTGAATAAGACATTCGCGTTTTCAGTGCTAAATCAGCCCCCCAATCTTGTAAGGAAATCGTTATCGTTGGTCCAACGGATAATTCGACATGTTTAAGAGGTTCATAGATACGCCTGCACTTCAAAAATCATAGTATGAACTCCTTAAACAGTTCGAGTAATACATTTTAAGCTTTCGAATGATTACGATTTGCTTAGACAGATTTTTGCATAAAACCGCTCAAGTCGTAAATTGGCGCTTCCAAAATTTGAATACCATTAGGTGCATTTTTACGCGCTCTACTATCTACAAATACAATTCAAGCATTTCAAGCAATTAGCAGCCGTTGTTCTAAAAATCGTAACACAGTAGATATCTACATATCATTTTAAATGCTCCAAGACCATATTAAGTCAACTTCGCTGCACAATACGTCATTCCGCCATTTAAAAAATTTGGTTCGGAAGCTACCAAAATGAAATAGTTTTTTGTCTCTGCAGTAAGTAGCAGTAGCAGTAAAAGTAGCAGTAATATTATTTGCGCGGTGTTGTAAGATAAGCGACGATTAAGTATTTTGTATCGTATTAATTCAAAGAAACAAATCAAATAGACATAAAATAAAGTAAGCCAGGTTTTAGAGATATCACAACTTTTATACCCAGTCATAACAAAAGATTTCCGTAACTCGAATCTAAAGGAGTTAAGTTGAATATTCATTTATCAAATAAAACGGAAGCCGAGTGTTCGTGACGGACAATTTAAAGGAGCCGGTTCATGCTATCAAAGGAAGGAGTAAGAATGATGAGCCATAACTCTTTTCTGAATGGTTAGTATCCGCCTATCAGGCTTACCGAACTATTATTGTTGAAAGATATCTTTAAATCGACCAGAAATTGCTGGGATATATATATTAAGATTTGCCCGGAAATTGGCTCATATTCACTATAAAAAATGGTAGACTAGTGCAATTACCACATAATCTGTGTGTGATAAATATTAACTATCGCTTAGAATTGGACGGTTATCTACAGAGACCAAACTGACATTTTGGCAGGATGGTCAAAACTTATATTAGGGCACTTCCTGTTGACCTAGAATCATGAAATTTGGCAAGAAGCAAGGTCTCATGGCACATGTATAGGGAAAAAATACGCTCATTAGGTTTCCGTACTCATAGGGTGAGAGACGAGTGGCCTAGTTGCGACAAAGCATATCAGTCGATTGCGATTGTTAAGCAACGTTGACACAAGTCGGTAACTGGATGGGTGAATGAATTGGGAGGTTCAAATATGGCCTTTTTGTTTCCTCCGTCCCTCAGAGACCACGTTGAGCCATCGGTTCCGGTTACTATCACTAACAACAGATAATAATCGTTACAAGAACCTAAGAGTTGAATACTCTCAGTCGAGTTGTATGTGGAATGACGTGGGAATCCACCGCATTATTGTCCTAAGAAAACTTCTACCATTATGTGATTAATGGAAAGGAGTCACGACCCTCAGTAATGAGGAATACGACGCGAAGAGAGAGAAGAGACTCATAGGGTGTGTCGAATTGTTTATCAAGCGCTACCAGTATAACGCCATATTAAAAAAGCCAGTTATTTGACACCTGACTACGTGTTAAAAATTAATAAGCGAGCGGGTCACGTGATGTTAAATGATTCCATGCCGTCCTTGGACATTTGCAGCACCAGATGAACTGCCAATGCGTTGCTGGCTTTAAGGGATTATGTCGTAAATAGGTATTTAGCAAAACATTCGCCTGACCTAAAATATCTGCTGGGAATCCACAAAACGTCTCGAAATAGTCCTATTAATTGAGCAAATAGCTTGTTTTCGACGTGAATCTTTCATCCGTTTGGCTGAATAGACGTCCTAAAGTTTACCACAATGCCTTGAATGGGTGTAAAATTTCTCCCTCGGGAGGGGCGAGCTCAGACAGCCCTTTGTATGACTAAATGGGTTAATTGTTTAATTACCAATAAAAATAAAAATCAAGCTTTTCAATATAGTTCGATGAATGTACAGCTGCAGTTTTGATAGAGAGGTTTAAAGGCATATTTGCGTTCATATTTCACGCGCGGCTAAAATTGGCTGAGCGTGTTACTAATAATCGTATTTTACATAATAATCTGTTGAAAATGTTTGATACCATCGAGCGATTATTTATGTGTTGCTAGGATTATCGTTCATATTTAGTAAAATAAATCTGAATTAGTTTTTATACGATGAAACCGATATAGAGATGGTGAGTGGATATGATTTTTAATACATGAACATAATGAAATGAAATGAAATGAAATGAAATTGAAATGAAATGAAATGAAATTTATTTATTTTCTGTACAAACTATTACATTTGACCTTATTTCTAGGAACGATGATGGCTAAAAAAGTATAAACTGCGTTTCAGCCGTCAACGCCCACCTCCGAAACAGCTAAACAGATATCAAAAACTTATACTTT
The DNA here is from genome assembly GCA_964035005.1 of Erebia palarica. Lineage (NCBI taxonomy): Eukaryota > Metazoa > Arthropoda > Insecta > Lepidoptera > Nymphalidae > Erebia > Erebia palarica. The sequence continues at coordinate 31,425,979 of OZ035984.1, read as the reverse complement.
ACATAAAATAAAACTAAAAGTTAAAACAGAAGCATACTAAGTTTTGCTAGTGTGTGTGTGTGTGTGTGTGTGTGTGTGTGTGTGTGTGTGTGTGTGTGTGTGCGTGTGTGTGTTGAGTGAGTGTGTGTGATTGTGTGAGTTTATTTGTTTGTGCACTAATAGATCCTAATCATTTAACTATTATTAAAAGTTTTTCTGTCTCTTCGTAGGAGAATGATTGAAGCCAGCCGGAACACTTAGATTTACAAGAAAATGTTGTGAGGGGGAAGATATTTAATAATTTATTGACTCTGTTATACAGTAAGCAACTTAAGAAAGGGTAATGACGTCCCGAAATTGCTGTCCGAGGTGAAGGCATTATACACACCGAGTGAGGTCTACGTTTTGGGTAAATTTTTGAATCGTAGTAGTAAGTTGTGGGTGTTTACGCAGGATCGTACATAAAATAAACAGTTGTCTCACAGTTAGGACTTTCGTATTTGCATAAAGCTCAGCCGTGGGATAATAAATGGGTTTATTACACATAACCTTTAGCACTATTCTCTGGGCCCTTTCAAGTCTTAACATAGATGTTACGCCTGAGCCACCCCAACAGGTAATGCAGTATGTCAAAATCGATTGAGCCAGAGAAAAGTAATAATGGTTTCAAGTTGAATAAAACCTCGAATATTTTCAGTAAATTACCTACATCTACTTTAGTAGATTACCGGGATAATATTATATCCATTGAAGTATTAATAAGAGAGAAATTGAAAGTAGGCACATGACTACTACAAGACTTGGCAGTTGGTGGAGGAGCCACCAGGAAAGAAGATAATTGGCTCGTAGTAGGTAAGTATTTCGTATTAAGACGAACCACCTGGTCCTGTTCGCAAGCCTAGGCTCTGTGTCAAAGCAAGAATCCTGAGCAAGTCAGCACTAAATAAAGATCACTTATTAGCTGATCACGACCGTGCGCATAACCCAGTGGCTTACACAGGGTTTGCAGTCAAGACTGAAGGCATATAAACTAATATTATAAATGCGAAAGTTTGTTTGGATGGATGCATATTTGTTACTCAATCACCCCAGAACGGCTGAACTGATCTGGATGAAATTTGGCACAGAAATATATTATAGTCTGGAATAACCCATAGGCTACTTTTTATACTGGAAAATTAAAGAGTTCCCGCGGTTCCCGAACTAAAAATCCATGCAGTCGCTGGTATCAGCTAGTTATTTTATAGATGGTCATAGTAAAATAAAGCATTGAGCTTTTAATACAAGGGTAAACAGAGTGTTTATGCCTCCATAAGCATGCCACTGATGTAAATATCATTAGAATAAAAGCATTTTTTCCGTTGACACAAGCGCTGTACAATGTAGACCACACGTGTACACGTGCGTTCCTACACTGAAAAGTGCTTGTGTCATACATAATATCGAGTACCTGCATTGCACTCGTCGCGGGCGGTGTCAAAACACAGACACGCTGCCGTCGGTCAAAGGTTTGATGTTACAGTTTACCTATAACCAGATAATACCGTCTGGCAATTCGTACGCGGTCCCTGTGAATACATTATTAAATTCCATGTTCTATTAGATTTTGTGCAAATATATACCTACCAATCATATTGGATGACTTCGTATTCTGGACTTATTAATAATTAATAATTTAATGATACTCGTACTTTTTGGACTAAGAAACATATCTTATCTTATATAAAATTCTCGTGTTACAATGTTAGTTACCATACTCCTCCGAAACGGCTTGACCGATTTTTATGAAATTTTATATGCATATTCCGTAGGTCTGAGAATCGGAGAGATAAGATAAAGATAAAGGCTCATTCGTAATTTAATTACTACATAATTACAGATACATCTCAATACTATTAGTGCTCACTGCTTAGTTACGTAAGTGATGCCACGGGCAAAACCTAGTTCAACACACAACAACAGCACCCATAAGCATCCCAAGTTTGTCCAAGAGCGGTTCAAAATCATACTACAAAGATAACCGTATAATAAGGACCTTGTAACAACAAACGCCCCAAGCGTTTGTTTTTGTTCAGAAACTCCGTTCTATTGTAGGTTTACCTACTCTTATAAGATCTCAAAATGAATCCATCTTTATAATCAAGCCAAAACAAGATCTTCTAATTATAAATGCTAACGTGTAATGGATTTTCATAAAGAAAATGTTATCTTTTCTCCATCCCCGTTCTTGAAACATTAAGTATCTGCGTTGTGAGCATAAATCCAAAATTATTAGTGCGATAAATTACATCTTAATATTTTAAGCCTCGATACATTAACAATAACCGTAAAAATAAAAACTACCTACCATTTAAATATAATCCAATCTCTCCTTACGGGAAAATAAGAGCAATTGGGTTTGTGTGGTAAAACGATCTATCCTAAGTTGTTTTATTATGTTACGACATAATCTTATCTTTAGCTTTAGTTCATGTACCACAACAAATATAAGTACCTATCCTGTTTACCCAGTACGAGTATATTTCATGCTATCGTCTAGTTAAAAAGGTAATGTGAACATGCCTCTATTTTATCACGTTTTCTTATTAATTATATTTTTTAGACTAGCGCTAGCTGCAATTAAATTTGCTAGCCAGTAGTAATGCAGATTAAGGTGGAAGGCGCTTGCCTAGGAGATGCCTATTCACTCTTAATTCTAAATAATAATTAGTATAGATACTAATATTATAAAGAGGTAAAGTTTGTAACGTTGTAGGGGGTAATCTCTGGATCTACTGAACTGATTTTGAAAATTCTGGTACCAGTAGAAAGCCACATTATTTGTGTCATAAGCTATGTATTATCCCAAAAAATTAGGTAGTTCGCGTGGAAATTTAAAAAACTTATTTCACGCGGACGAAGTCGCGGGCAGGACTGCTAGTTTAAAATAAATGTTTTAATTCAAATAAGCGAGTGCTGTTGAGTCAGTCAAGTGAATCTAATCTACCATCTAATTTTCTGAACGTATAATACGTATAAATATAATAATAAAATTAATAAGTATTTTATTATTATCTCCGTCACTTGCTCCGACAGGTCGTCTGATCTTAAAATTAGTGTTTACGATCACATGCAAAGTAGGTATTATTATTATAGCAATAAGTCATAAAGGCCTCATCATACAACAACTGGTTGCCTTGATTGTTGGTTCAGTCATCGACTATTTAGAGATCAATTTTACGGCCAGTTAAATTACCCAACTATAATATAGTGCACAAATAACGTGTGGCAGATAGATCAAACGATCTCTACGACAACTTTTGTATCCACTTCTCTTAAATAGTTAGAGTAATACGAAATAATAACTTTGATTCTACTTTCAAGCTGTGTGAGCGTCACACAATATACCTATGTATTTTGATTCCATGGTCACTTCAACAAGATTGCTTAGAGTAAGTTTCACTGAATGTATTTTCATTTCAACTACTACGAATTGGAAAGCCGAACTCAATCGGCACATGCCCAATCGGAGTAATCTAAGTTGGTCTTAAGAAAACAGCAGTCAATTTTCAGTTCGGTTAGGTCAACAACTCACCCAATGCTTTGCCAATATTGGCTTCTAGTAAGTTTGACCCGCAGGAAATTTCAAGATGTGTTTGCTTTATACTTACTCATGTGAGATTATGATGCTGATTAATGCCATAAAAAAAATCGTTGTACCAGCTCCTTTTTTCTGCTCTTTTTTTCCATTTTTGGCGTTAAGATTCCCATCCCAAAAGCCCATTAAAAAAGTTAAAACTGTCTTGAAGCGTAAGCAGATTCCTATAACTATATTTGACATAGGACCATGATAGACCACTGTAATAGTAAACAGCTCTGTTTCCAAATTAATTTTTTCCATTTTTGAACATCATTCGATACCATCATCTGCTTAAAAATTACCATACTTGTAATGGATTCCTTACCATGAGGCATTTAAACGTTTAAATTTGGAATAGAAACTTCTTGCATATTTAGAAGTATCCCTCAAGATCTCATTATTATATACCTTTGAGTCCTTTGCAACAATTGGATAAAAGGGGCACCTTGAGTGAAATGCCTTTCAGGTTGCCTTTATGTCCGACATTGAGGCAAAAGCGGCGATCGACAAACATGAAAGTGTGTCACTTGGCTGGAATATTGTAAATCTTAAATATTTTGGGGTTAGTAAGTATTGAGTGTCCTTGTTAACGTGGTCTTTGACGGTTGGTGGTGGTCGGTCGGTGAAAGGTGGTCGGTGGGAGGGCGTTTAGGGATCTGCTGAGATTGATTGAGATGACATCTTAAATAGGAGTACACACTGCTGTAATAGCTGACCAGCCCAACGTAAACCATTTCGCAAGCTTGACATCAACAACAGAGTGCCTAGTGTGAGATGTTCTTCCCATTCGATCGCGACAGCGCTACCTACGTTTTTATTTTAAATTATATAGGCCAGCGCTTGGCTGCAATCAGACTTGCTTGCAAGTGGTGATGCAGCCAAAGGTGGAGCGCGCTATAATTATAATTATACATATTAAAAGAGGATTCGCATGGAATTATCAAGCGCTTGACAGCTGGCACTCGATCAATTTCATATAAATGATAGTCTAACGTTGTTGCGATCGAATACGTAAAAACACTCCCACTCGGCCTGCATTTCTTCAGCGTGTTGATCATATTGTGGTATCCGCCTGAAGTTTAAAAAGTTAAATTCGCAGCAAAAGTGAGCCCTAGTGAGCAATACTGTCCGTTTTTGGCAAATGCATAATGTAGTTGCCAAAAACTGACAGCATTCAAATATTGAACTAAATCAATTTAAGAGTCCTTAAGCAAGTGGGCCTATCAGATTAGTAAGCTGAACATGCAGTGGGCAGATTATGTTATGATAATTGTCACCGATTGCCTGATATTGTGAAATGAAGTCCACGTACACCAGTACGAGAATTCAATTTCAAAGACTTCCTGAGCCTGGACCGATGACCGAAAGAGTTAGACGAGGAAGGTTGAGGACCGCTTGTGGTGGCGTGTTCTCGAAAAGGTCTATGTCCTGCAGGGTGCAGATGTAATTTATTGGCAAAAGCTTAAAGCCTTAAAGCTTGGAACCCTCGTAGCTTTAGGTAGAAAATACCCTAACTGATTATCTCCATCATATTGAAATTGGACCTCAATAAGTGTACAGTGTACCTAATTTCAATAAATGAATATTGATTTGATTTGATTTGAAAGTTAAGGTGTGCGATCTCAGGTGATGCTTAACACGATCGTCTAGTGATAAAGTGAGAAAATCTGGAGAACAGCTAACTAACGAACTAAAGTAATCACTTTACTTCATTAGAAACGGATGCTGATTTACTTTTCAACCAAGTACTCAAGGATAAAGTACATTTGGAAAAATCTCAAAGCTGCAATATCGAGTAAAGGTGTAAAGTAAATAAAAGAATTTTCTTGATGCTATTCGCTCTGATAGCGGAATACTCCAGAGATCAGATATAAAATCTTGTGCTTATTTACCTTTGCATTTGAAGAATGCAAGTTTAGATTTGAAATACCTGCTTAAGAATACTTTGAAAGTATTCGACACTAACTAAAACTATTGGTTATATTTAAACCTAAAAAAAACAACAAAAAAAAAACAGTTTTATGTTTTTTAACAGTTCAATGCAAAAAATAACGTGGAGTACCAATCACAACATTAAATTTTTCAAGTTTGCAAAGCTCCCTTAAATTTATACGCAACTACTTTTGTCCGCAGCTGCGCTCACGTTAAGTTCGATTTACATACAAGTGTTAATGTTTCAAAGCAGTATTTTACCCCCTTAGGGGTTTAATTTTCAAAAATCGGTCACAAAAGCTGATGCCAAATCCAATCTGCATGCCAAATTTGTGTGTGTGTTGATAAATCAGTCAGTCAGTAAACTTATCCTTTTTATGATATATTTTTTATAAACATAAAAAAGTTAAGATTTTATAAAGGAAAATATTAGGGAAAATAAAGGAACTTTTTAAGAGTGAGTCATCACTTTTCTTTTTATAAATCACTCGAAATTATCATAATGATGTTTTTCCATTGACTTTGATTCCATATTTTTTTAAGGTTACACCAGCTCAAATGATATGATTACAAAAATAGTACGTTAGAAAATAATATAAGAAAAGTCTCTATTCAAAGTTACTTTCATCTATTCGAGAATCAATGGGCTAAGGTATCACTCGCGGATCCAATATCGAGGAAAGGTGTAAAGCAAATACCTACACATACGTTCCAGGTGTTATTTGTGCCGATAGTGGATTGCAGCAGCTACGAGATATTGACATCTTATTCTTGAAGGTATATTTGCAATTGAAGACTAGGTCGCGACTTTGGTTCGAGTGAAAAGATAGATAATGACCATACTGATAATATTATAAATGCGAAACTGTGTCCGTCTGTTACGCTTTCAGGGTCCATCTTTTCAACCGAGTTTGATCAAATTTGGTATAGAGATAGGTTGCATCCTGGGGAAGGACATAAACTATCCGAGAAGATTAAGAAGTGCCGCGGGAATTTAAAAAAAATATCATCATCTAGTGTAACAATATAAGTTTTAAATGCATAACAATTGCAAAAATTACACTCACAGTAGGTTATAGTCATTAAAATTAAGGTTCATCTATGACATGAACAATTTTTTGCATTACAAATTCACACCCTAGTATGTCTCGTTTCAAATAGCCCGATGTTCCTAACACCAAGTTAAATTTCTCCAAATTCAGTCATCACGAAACAATTTTCATTAGGGAGCATTACGTGACTGCATTATTAAAAAGGCAAATGACACCCCTCTGTTTCCCGCTTCGGGACCAAACTTTTACATTACCTTTCAACAAGCTCGCATATTTCTGTAGTTTCTAACTATGATGTTATTTTTTAATACAGTTCTTTTTACGCTGACAGGGTAAGAGAATCTGTACATATACACACACATACTATAGACATGGTGTTGCCTACAATTTCGTCCGCATGAATTAATGTTATTCCAGACTATAATCTATCTCTGTGCCTAATTTCATCCAGATATGTTCTGCGGTTCTGGCGTGATTGAGTAACAAACATCATCCACCCATCCATCCATCCATGCAAACTTTCGCATTTATAAATTAGTATGGATAGCATTTTCAGTACTTTTAATAACTTGGTAAATGGATAATGAGTTTGACGACCTCCCTTGCCCTGCGTTGAGCGCTGTTGTCTTAATGTGGGAGGTCAATTTGGGAATTTATAGTTTCTGAATTTTCTCCGGTCTGGCCTGGTGGAAGAGACGTGCCAAGTGATTTAGCGTTCCGGTACGATGCCGTCGACGCTAAAAGATGTGTCTGTATCAAATTAATATTGTGAGGTCTCATTACATATGACACAGCTACTTTGCTAGTCTTCCGCTCAGGTATTCGTAGAGATATATAAAATTTAAGTGCTCGCTCCAAACCATTCTACCATCGGGTTAGTATTTGAGCTGGCTCGGTGCCAGCAATATCTCCACACGAGCGCAGACAAACTAGGCATCGAACTTTTACAGCCTAGATAAGTTTTCGAATGAAATATTCAGTATTTTAGGAGTTTAAGATGCGCAACTCTAATTTAGGGAGAACTCGCCTCCATTGCACACCTGTGAATTTTTTTAGTTTATTAGGCTACTAGCTGATACCCGCGACTTGGTCCACGTGAATTGATGTTTTTTTGGTTCCCGCGAGACTTCTCTAATTTTCCGGGATTAGTGTTATTTCAGACTCTAATCTGAACTCTGTGACTCTTATCCGTCATCTAGATCCGTTCAGCTGTTCTGACGTGATTGAGTAACCAACATCCATACATCCATCCAAACTTTAGCATTTATAATAATAATAATAATAATAATAATCTTTATTAAAAGGTACAAACCCAATACAATTAGTAAATGTAAAAATAAAAATAAACAATGTCAAGTAATAATAATAATAATATAATATAATATTATAATATATTATAGTATAATATAATATAATAATAACAATAATAGAAATAATAGAAATAAAATAATTATTAGTAGATATAGAAGTATACATTAGGACCTGTATTTTTAGTGATTTTACACACACAGATACACTCGACGGCCGAGAATAAATTATGACACACCTCTCTTTGCATCGGGAGTTAAAAATACACGAAGGTATAGCTGTTACATATGATTAATCTTTATTAAAAGGTACAAACCCAATACAATTAGTAAATGTAAAAATAAAAATAAACAATGTCAAGTAATAATAATAATAATATAATATAATATTATAATATATTATAGTATAATATAGTGATTTTACACACACAGATACACTCGACGGCCGAGAATAAATTATGACACACCTCTCTTTGCATCGGGAGTTAAAAATACACGAAGGTATAGCTGTTACATATGATTAAGCAAAGTTGACGAAAGTTTGAACCTGTGTTTGAATTACTGCATGCCGACTGAAAATTGCAGGAAGGGAGCAGTTTTCGCTTGTCGTCAGCAGAGCTGCATTAAATAGCCTAAACATATTTTTATCCGACTTCCAAAAAAGGAGGAGTCTCTCAATTCGGCGCGTATTTTTTTTTAATGTATGTCGGTGCATATCTCCGTGGTTTCTGAACCGATTTGAAGTCAGTCCTTAGAAGAAGCTCTCGAGGTGGTCCCATAAAAAATTCTGACTCCAAATCCTCAATCCTGACACTAAAAAGTATTAGTGTGTAGTAGTGTATAAGTAGTAGTGTGTAGAAATCAAAATTATTTATTACTTTACAGTGGCTTTGGAAGTCGGTTTCTTGGAAAGAATTTTTATTATTACAACCTAAACATATCTTAAAATTATATTTTAGATGATTTTTAAGTACTTAACACAACTATTAAACCTATAATTATGTTCAGTATAATATTTCTACGTTTTATTTACACACTCTACATGGTAAGCAAGTTCATGAGGTTCATACTGTTATTGGATAGAAACACTTGTGTTAGGAAGTCCATGGCAGTTATATGAAACACATACCCCTAATGGGTTTAATTCGCTACAATCCGCGAAAGTAAGTAAATCTATGTGGTACAGTGTAACCCGCACTTATAGCACTTCGTTCATCATTATCATCATCATCATCATCATCATCATCATCATCATCATCATCATCTTAGCCTGCGGACGTCCACTGCTGAACATAGGCCTTTCCCAAAGAACGCCACCACACCTTGTCCTCAGCCAGCCACTTCCCGCCACCCTCTTAATATCGTCGGTTCAACGTGCTGGAGGGCGTCCCACACTACGCTTACTTGTATGCAGTCTTCACTCCAAAACTTTCCAACTCCAGGGGCCATCGCTCCTCGACAGGCGTGGCCCGCCACTTCAGCTTACTAATGGTTTGGACTATGACTTTAGTTCTCTTACGGATCTCTTCATTTCAAATATTGTCCTTAAGAGAAACTCCTCAATTGCCCTCTCCATAGCTCGTTCATACTGTCAACAAACGTCTATAAACGTCGCAATAATCATTTTTTTTCATTTTTACAATTTACAACTACAAGTAAGACATTGACTGCAATCTCACCTGATGGTAAGCGATGATGCAGTCTAAAGTTGTAGCGGGTTATTGTGTTAGGAGTATGGCAGTTATATTAAACACATACCCCTAATGGGTTTCTACACGGCATCGTACCTGAACGCTAAATCGCTTGGCGAAACTTATTGCCGGTAGGGTGGTATCTAGCTACGGCCGAAGCCTCCCACCAGGCCAGATCAGAGCAAATTCTGAAATTATACTTCAGTTTTTTTTGTTTTTTTTTATTCACTACAAGTTAGCCCGTGATGGCGATCTCACCTGATGGTAAACGATGATGTAGTCTAAAATTGTAGCGGGCTAACCTGTTAGGGGCATGGCAGTTACATTAAACCCTACCCCAAATCGGTTTCTACACGGCATCTACCGTAATGCTAAATCGCTTGGCGGAAAGTTTTTGCCGGTAGGGTGGTAACTAGCTACGGCCGTAACCTCTTACCAGGCCAGACCAGGGCCAATTCAGAAATTATTCTTCAGGAGTACTGGACCATACTCACATACATACATACATCACATAACTGCAATCCGAGCACAATCCTGTACAACAGATTCCTCTCACGGTATTCGCAACGCTTTTACGATGGGAAATAGACGGGATAGGGCTTAGGCACATAGGATTGCGCTTAATATAACACTAGGTTTGTTGTCGCTGCAAACACTACTTTGCTCTACTTAATTAAGTACACCCAGTCAGAATAGCTGTCCTGGTTTGAGATACAACGTTGTTTAAATTTTTTGATTTTATTTGCTTTCACGGAGGTCATGGAAACCCTTGAACAAACATCAGATGTTAACAATGAAAACTAACATCATTGGAAGTTTAGGGAACTCTTAAATGCAGTAAGGTATTCTCAGTAAGGTACAGTGGATTCAGAATTCACCAAACCCAGCCCAAAACCTTGTATAGAGAGCTAAATTTTGCACAGATGTTACCTTAATAATGTAGACATGGTATAAGGCTGAATTTATTGAAATTCCAATGAAAGTGAAGTCGCGGGTGGTGTCTAGTAAATAAATATAAAGCATTTCATAACGACGTACAAAGTAGAAATTTGTTTCCAAGAAGATATACTTTCATCACGTATTCTGAAAGAAATCTATTTAAGTGTCACTTTACATCGCTTTCCACTCGCCGCTACTATCTAGATAATATTTGACTTGGCATTTGTCCAGGGTCTTCGTGCAAGGACGGACAAACTGCAGGGGCATCAAATTTTCAGCCGACACTAGTTTTTCGAGAGATATTTTTAAGTTTTATTTTATAACTGCGAGTACAGACGTCTACTCGGATGCACCTGCAGCTCTGCCCTCTAAAAAAATCGTTTATCTTTCTTATTTTAATAGTAAATACAAATTACTCCATAGCGATTTCACTAAATGATGCCCGCGACTTCGTAAGAGTGGATTTAGGTTTTAGTGGAAAATTCTCGTGGGAAATCTTTGATTTTCCGGAATCAACCTCGCTTCAACCTATCTTCGATGCCATCAAAATCTGTTTAAGAAATAGGCCGTGAAAACGTAGCAAATAGACAGACACAAAATTTTTGTATAAATTAGTATAATATTAGCATGAATACGATTGTGTAATGTAAGATGAAAGAAGAATAAAGAGAAACGCATAACACTATATTGTAGCCACTTACAGTTACCAGGCCAAACCTAAGCAAATTAGGGCATTAATTCCCGAAGTGACCAAGCCAGAACCCTAGACATCTCCTATCAGTTATCACCACCATAGCACGCCAATGTATCAAGAAAGTGGTAAAAACAACGAACTTTGAAATATAAGCGCAAAAAATTAGGAGATTTTGTATTGTATCGAGTGAGTGGTATACATTTACCCGACTTAAATTAATAATCTTACCTCGTATCTACATACATTATGAAGACGAGACCGTATATTGAATTCAACAAGCAGCTCATGCAATCGCATTGGTCATGGTCAATGTTGACCTAATTCGGTAATTGGCTGGGTGACATGAACTGCATGTTACCCAATTTACAATTAGCACCTGGTACAGCTAAGTAAATATAGAACGACAGACTACCTCACATTTGATTATAACAAAATATTCCCATTTCGAAAACAATACATCATCCATCTATCCATCCAAACTTTCGCATTTATAATATTAGTATGGAAGCTGCTACCACGCTGCTACGACACATATTTTGAGAAAAATCAAGACCCGAACTATGTCGGTCACTCTGTCCTAATAATATTATCTGATTGGATCACGTCGTATGTCAGTCTCACAAGTGCCAAAGAAATACCTCGACGGTCGAGGAATATCAATAAGGCTTAAGAAGGATCAGACCATGATCTATTGAATACAATTCTTCGTAATCGTGTAACCAGTAATCGAATGTCCATAAAAAGCTTAGTACAAAATGGAACCTACATACCTAACTAAGGTAGACCGCTCTGAATTCAGACGTCACGAAACAATTTTCATTAACGCGCTAACGTGACTGCATTGTTAAGAGGGCGAATGGCAGACGATCTCTGCGGGCGCAAAACTTTTCCATTAAGTTCAACAAGATTGGGTATTCATGCAGTTTCTTTGCAAACTACGCTTTTGGAAATATGATTTTGTGTACTTTCGGCTTAAGACTTGTTGCAACTTGTTCGAATTTAATTTGGGTCGAACACACATTGTTTGTTATAAGATTAAGAACTTCTGACTCTAAACTGGAATGCTTGAACTTATTAAATTAAAAACGATAAATCTGTTTTGGATAATACTAAGCCTACAAGACGAAAGTCTCAACTTCAACCGCGTGGGTTTAGGTTAAGGATAATCCCATGGGAAATGTCTGCGAAAATTGACTGCGATCTCACCTGATGGTAAGAGATGATGCAGTCTAATATGGTAGCGGGCTAACCTGTTAGGGGCATGGAAGTTATATTTAACCCGTACCCCTATTCGGTTTCTACATGGCATCGTACCGGAATGCTTGACGCTAAATCGCTTATGCTTGTCTTTTATCTGTTCAACCGATTTTGATGAAATTTGGTATAAGGATAGTTTATATCCCGGGGATGGACATAGTTTATCCAGGAAAATTAAGGAGTTCCGCGGAAATTAAAAAAATTATAATCATCATCTTACAATATAAGTCTAAAATGCACAACAATTGCAAAAATTACATTTTAGAATATTAGAGAGTTTCCGCGAGTATCAAAAAATCGTAATCCATTTTAATTTTTTTAAATTTAATCTGCAAAATTTTATTTGCAATAACACATTTTTTTAGGCGAATTTTTATGCCGAAAAATTGAAGAGTTCCCGCGGGAACCAAAATACCTCAAATGGATGTTTGTTCCTCAATCACATCAGAACGGCTGAACGGATCTGGATGAAATTTGGCACAGCGATAGAATATAGTCTGGAATAACACAAAGGCTACTTTTTATTATGGAAAATTAAAGATTTCCCACGGGAACCAAAAAACCTCAATCCACGCGGACAAAGTCGTGGGCATCAGCTAGTAAGTACATAAAACTTTTCACATCATTTGTGAAAATATATCTATGGACAAGATGTAAGATTTTGTATTAAAACTGTATTTTGACAGTTACGTCACTCACAGTTACTCACGTCAGTGAGTAATATATAATTAAGGGCAATAATGTTATGCTCATGTCAGTAATCTTCAACTCATGTCAGTAATATTTAACTCACGTCAAGAAAATTCAGTTCATGTCAGTAATATTCGGTTAACGGCAAAATGAAGACATCATCTCCTATATACATTCACCAGTTTGCATTTTTTGTTTATGCCTAATAAAGATCCCTTTATCTTTCTTTTTTATAAACAAAAAAGCTCCATTTAGCCATTTGCGGATTTTCTAATAATTCGATTTATCAAGAAATGAGCCCCTTTTAGTTTTTTTCGAATATGTCATTTAAAAATCTCTTTTAAAAACATTCAAATTTGATTATTTGTTAAGTAAAAATGTCGAAGATTCTTTACACATATAATCGTTTGCAGTTGAAGCTGCAATACCGATTTCCCTTTACCGAATTTCATTGAATGTAGGTATAATTCAGTGCCTAGACGCATGTAAGTACATGTGCAATTTAATTGCTCCGTCGCACCAGAACAGAGCCATTCGCCAAGCCGCAGCACGCCCGCTTTAGCATTTCGGCAAATAAAGCACGCTGTCCTTTACCATTAGCAGAGCGAGTAAACACCACTATACAAATGGTTTCAGCTTAATTATATTGGATGTTTTGTTTTTTTTTCAAATTCGAAGTATATTTATTCAATTTAGTTACATTGACGTCCAGTTACTTATATATATATAATAATAAATCTCAATATATAAAACAAAGTCGAGTTTGTTTGAACACTTATAACTCTAGAACGGCCGGACGGATCTGGATGAAATTTGGCACAGGGATAGATTATAGACTGGAATAACACATAGGCTACTTTTTATCCCGGAAAATGAAATTCCCGCGGCAACCAAAAAAAACTCAATCCATGCGGACGAAGTCACGGGCACCAGCTAGTTATAAATATTTTTAAAAACCTACTATTATTTCAAGTAATATAATGCTACCAAAAAGCAGCCTATGTTACAGAATTGTAACTATTCTTGTTAGATAATACTGGAACAATTTATTATTTACAGTTTCTTGTTTGCTTTAGATGATATTTCCACTGAGATAACAGCTGTCAAATTTTCCTGTAACAAATTACCAGATTAGGGAATACAAATCTTTGAAAAAAAATATTTGAATAAGTTTAAAGGGTATAGGTATACTTACTAGTAATAGTCAGTATTCTGTGCAATTAATGATATCAATTATGAAATTTAAATGCGTTAACTTACTTAAAGGTCGACTAACTAATTTCTCTACAAGTGTTTCTAACATAATATCGCACCCCCAGAGTAAAAAAGCATAAGTCGTGTTACTTTGAATTTTAGTTATTAATATGATTGGAAAGAGCGACTCAAGTTACATATGCTCAATTTTTTTCAGATTTTTATCATTAATCTTGGCGTTTTTATGCTAGAAATCATAATTTACGTCGTTGGACAATTCAGATTTATTAATTAGTAAATAACGGAATAAGTGAATCTACGCGAAAATATTAATGTTTGATTAAATGTCATATAACACTTATGATAGTTATCTGAACCATAACTTATAAAGAAAAATAAAATAAATAGGATAATGGTCTTTATCCACTTTTTCTTTTTCAACCCAACTTACATAAATGTGATTACTTCTTAAAACTATGAAAATTATATTAAGTAAAAAACGATTACTGCTTTTTTTTGTTCGAAAAAAATATATGTTCATCAAGTTAGTAATAATACGCATATACGATTTTATAAAATCGCGAGTAAACGAGAATACGTCGTTGCGGGACGAAGTGTCAGAGTGTATGTTGTGAACTTAGAGCCTATGCATGTAAATTTTATACTGTCAGCTGCATTGTACATCTCGTTTAGGAAATAATTATAGCTAGATGATTTATTTTAACAACAATAAACAGTAATGGATCACATACGTTATAGTAGATCAAAGAAGATGCTAATTAACTGAACTGTTCTAAAATAAATATAGTTTTTTTTATTTTAAACAAAGTTAACATAGTAGTGTAGTGGTCTAAGATCCCATCCCAAAGTACATGTTTCAAATATCTTGCCTCATGAAGTTTTTTCAGGGCTACCTTAAATTTAAGTAAGAATAAATAACGGATTTCCTTAGGCAAGCCAATATTTTCTCCGTCCTTGAGATCCCTGTTCTCGATTGGTATGGATTTCATTTGGTTATCAGATTGGTGTAGAAATCGAAAAAAAACCGTCATTCTCACTGAAATTTAAGGTAGCCTTGAACAGATTTCATTAGGAAAGCTATTCGAGGCATGTTCTTTGATTAATAAAAAACAATTCCCGTCTGGTTATCAGATAGGGGGAAATCGTTCTTAACTCGTACTTCGTACTAGATGTAAACTGTAGGAACCTATCTAATGATTAGTCTTATAATATTAGATACATATTTTTAAATACTTACATATTAATGTTTTATCTTGTTTGGTCTTATGGGTTTGGCCATTACGTAGTGCCCGTGTCTAAATAGATAGATGGCCACGTAGTCGAATTTTTTGTGTCAGGATTTAATAAATCTATATTATATGAATGCTATACCATCGCATTATCAAAGATTTTATAGTAACGCAAAATGATACACCTAATTTAGAAGATTTTGATTCATTGTATGAACATTGATTGTTTTTTGTTTTAATAACTACTAGAATACTCTTAAAATAATTGTATTTTTATTCCTAAGAGAACAATATTATTTGTTTCAGCTGTCTGTTACTTTGTTTAACAAGCAATATACTTACATAAATGTAAATAATTACGTGCCTATTTACAACTATTTTGTGATGACTGTAGAATTAATTGTCTAAGGGTGAACAACTTTTCCTTATTTCGTTCTGTTGTATAGTTAGATTTGATAATAGGTATAAAAATTTAATAATAATTTTTAATATTTGCGCAAAAATCTTTTTTTTTTTGTCTTATTTTTTGGTTATTTTGTTCTGGGATTGATTTCAGGTTACATTATTTTAATATTTTTAATCTATACTTAATATTATAAATGAGAAAGTTTGGATGGATGTATGTATAGATGTTTGTTACTCAATCACGCCAGAAAGACTTAACGGATCTGGATGAAATTTGGCACAGAGATAGATTATAGTCTGGAATAACACATAGGCTACTTTTTATCCCGAAAAATTAATGAGAGCCCGCAGGAACCAAAAAAACCTCAATCCGCGCTGATGAAGTCGCGGGCATCAGCTAGTTTTATATATGTATAAAATAATAGAGTGCCTTAAATACTTTGGTTAAGGTTGTAGAAATACAAATACTTTTTGACTTGCAAAATACTGTTTATCTATTAAAAAAATAAATTAATGTCCACAAAATATATACGCGCCTTTTTTTGCTTTACCAAAATTATTAACTGATTTTGTAATAACTCCGGATGTACAGAAAATAAATTCATATTACAAACGAAGAAGAGTGGTATTATTGTTTACTAAAGTTGACTTAAAAAATGTTTAATGAAATAAAATTCTAAGGTCAGGATACTGAGTAAAAATAAAAAAAAATATTAAAAGGGAGGAATGCAGTAAAATGCAGCAAAGCAGCCTCATATGCTTTTTTCCACTGAGGGTGCGATATTGTCTTTCACTTTTCTTACAGGACCTGAGTGTCTCGAAATAGGATCTAATTTAGTTACATTATGTTTCATGTAGATCTGTAAAGCTCTTTTCCGAGTAAATTGATTGAAATTGAATGAGAAAACACAAAATCTCAGCCGTATTTAAAAAACGAAATTTGGGTAGAAATTGAAATTATATTGAAATGAGAAAAAAGATCGAAAGTGGAGCCCACGTACTTAAATAAAACCATAAAAGTCCTTTCTCAATTTATAGCCATAATGTATTGAATTATATTTCGTTGGAAAGCTCTAAAAGCTAAAATGATTTTCTAATATTTCGCTGGCTGTTCATTTTTATCGTTTGTATTTAATTACAGTTTTTGATGATCCATTTCTGAAAATGGAATCAAAAATAAATATGTGAGTAGAAGTCACATAAATTCGATTTCTTGGTCTTGGTATTCTTTATTTTTTTTATTTTTTTTTAATTTATTTAATTTTATGTTATTACTTCTATCACTGAGCGTGGTTTTGGCAACAAAAGAGACTGGTTTTCACATTTTTCGAAAAGTAAATCATGAATGACACGATCTTTTACAAACGAAATTAAAGAACAATGGCGAAATTGGACCCACATAATTTAAAAATCAAGGAGGCATCGTTCAAGTACAAGATTATATTATTTATAAACATATGTTTATATGATGTTTATATAAAAAAATATTGAGACTCTGAGATACGGGATTCAAAAGAAAGAAATTATTATAATTTATTAAAAAATAAGTCATCTTGCACTAATGGAACGCAATTGACATAGATAGACATTTTGTTGACATGACAACACTTGTCATTATTATTTATTTTTGTAGGGATGTTCCGACACCATCAATGTATCATCGATACCTACTGAAATGAGTATTCTTAATATTACTATCGTCTTGTGATACTAACACGAGTACTTTAAAAGTATCGATACCTAATCGTATCGATACTTTTTAATTTTTATGTAAATGATTTTATCAGTATCAGTGATCACTACTTATATGACACCAGCTGATGCCTGCGACTTCCTTCTCATAGATTTGGTTATAAGAGAAAGAAAAAAGCTCTCATAGGAAAAGTAAATAAGTACTTAATGCAAATGTTAATCAAAGTATATAGAGGAATAAAACGCTTAATGTAATGTAAGGAATGGAATTGCAATAAATAAAGAAAGAAAGAAACAAAGAAAGGAAGATCAGGCTATAGAATGGGAAAACAATCTGAATTATTGGTCAGTGAATCACTTCAACTTGGGCTATAGGTGTCGAAGAATTCATTGGCCAGAAACCGCATAGAGGTACCAGTGGTGCAAAAGAGATCTATTTTGATATTATTGTTACTCAATTTGTTAAAAGATAAGAAAGATCTAAGCAGATAAAAGTTATTTAGAAATATGGTGTGAGTAGAATTATTGCGGAATTCTCGCAGACGTAAGTACCTACCTAATTATAACTAGGCATAAGTACCTACCTACTCATTCATACTAATACTGATACAAATTATTGATAGAAATAGTTTTTGATTAATAATTTTTAGGTTATATTTTACTTTTAGGTGTATCTTTTTTCTCCTACATTTTTAGACTTACTTACTATTTGCCTTTTTCTTAGTTTTGTTACGTTCTACAATTATTACTAAGTTTCCATGATGAACGCTACCCTTTTCAGTGGGTCCCAAAATACATGCATTTTCGCCATCCTCCTTTATTTCAGTATAAATTAAACAGTTTATTATTTCTCACTACAGTTTATCCTTTATCCTCGTACTAACGGTAAAAATTATTAGAAATTGTATTAAGAAGATTAAAGTGGGAACCCGTTACCCGTTCAATTAACAATATGAATTAATTTTCTGTAGATATTTACTACTTGAATATTTTTGGATAGTATATAAATACATTTACCGCAAATATCTAGAGAATCATTATCCTTACCAGTAATCAGTATTGACAAGTTGAAATCCGAAGTTTGGATATTACTGTATTATATTTAGTGGTTAAAAAATCTGACACATTTCAATCAAATACATCCATTACAAACATACAAATACAGTCATTATACAGAAAATATGAACTGAACTAAAATGGTTGCAAAGTGACGCATTAATTACTCGAATTAGATAATTGAAACACATTTATTATTCTAATTAGACGAATGTAATGAAACAGCAACAAAGAGAGTGTTTGCTATAATAACAGAGCTGAACCGAGTACTACATTCGATTACATGTGTTAATAATGATCGAAATGTTTGAATAATTGATTGGAATTGTTGAAACTATTGTAATTATCACAAATATCTATTGAATCTAATTTATGAATCCATGTCGCAGAATTAGCTTAGCTAATTGAATTTACTGTTTTAGTACCGCTCTATTAAATACTCTGCTCTTTTATATGGCTAAACTATCCAACCGATGTGCTCCAAACCAGTTTCATTAGAAAGGCATGCGAAGATGGTTTTAGATACTTTTATTTCTTTTTTTAGCGTGTAGTATACGTTATCCATATATATGAGAGCAAACATTCATCTACTATGCTATGAACTATCCGCATTATATGCTATGTATATAGCTCTCATTAAGTCCGATTTTATTATAAATTTCAAACCCGTATTTTACCCCTATAGGGGTTGAAATTTCTAAAATCTTTTTTACCGGAAGCCTACGTCATAAAAGCTATCTACACGTATATGCCAAATTTTTGCCCGATCCATCCAGTGGTTTGAGCTGTGTGTTTTCCTTTTATATTGTACTCGTATTTAGATTGTAAAGATTCAGTCAGAACATTACCCAAACAAATTTTTTAGGAGGACCTTATTCAAGTTTGCTAGCGACTTCGAAAATTCTAACTAATTATATTTTAGGTCAAGCGCTGACCTGTATCGCCAGACTCTTCTTGACCTAAATTTCGCACCTCATTTTTTTACTCTTGACTTTATATCAGCTTGCAAAATAAATTTTATTGAACAATTTATATTATAGTTAAAGGTGATCACACTATCAACGCATTAAATCATTAAGCCTATGAGATGAGTGAGAATCGCCGAGGATAGGCACCAAAAGCATGAAAGGAAAATATTTTAGTCTATGTATTCAATTTTCTATATAATTTAAGCAAAGCCAACTCGCACTAAAAGAAAAAGATTTTTGGAACGGCTAATTAATTTCAGTACTAAAAGCGAGTGACGATAGCACAGCTGCAATAGCATCGGACGCACCCATGAAAGTAGAGCCTCCTAAATCCATGGGCGCACCTTTAAAACTGCGCGAGCATAGAATATATCGCAAGAGCCAAATCTGGCAACGTCCGTCTGGACATTTCTTATTAAGGTGGAAAAAAATCAATACTTACTTATATTATAAATGCAAAAGTATTTCGGTCTGTCGGTCTGTTAGGTACCTTCACACGACCCATCAGTTTACCTAAATACCTATTAAATTAAATTCGGCACAAAGATATAGCATGTCATCTATGCGACGGAGCCTACTTTTCATCCCTAAAAATCAAAACTATTTAAGAATTTTTATTAGCCTTATTGCACGTCGATGAACTTGTCGCCAACGTCTTTAACCTACTATTACATGTGCCACAAAAAACGTTATTGATATTTTGTTAATCAATTCTACGCGTGGAAACCTTGTGAAGATTGCTCAATATTCGGAACGCGTAGCACTTTGACATTTGTCGAGTGTCGTTGTTCCTCAAAGTTTGATCCAAAGAACGCCCCGAAAGGTTTTTCACTCAAGATGCCTCTTTTATCCAATTGCTGCGAAGGACTCAAGGGCAAGTGATAATAATGAAACGGTGGAGAATTTGTTCAGCCATGTAAAAAAGTTATTTATGACCGAGAATTCACAAAATACGACGCAGAAATCTCGCCTTTGACGCCAAGGTTTTATCTTGAAATATACTTTATTTATTACTACTGATTGCTTATGGAACGTTACAAATATTGTAAATGCGAGTGTGTTTGTCTGCCTGTATGTATGATAAAATTTGACGCCCTACCAAAGTTTCATCACAATCTTACCAAACGTATAGAGGACAAAGACACAAACATTGATTTTCATATTTATATAAGAATATTCGTATTTTAATCAAAATAGTGTCTATCTTTCTGTCTTACTTGTCCATTGTACTATCTCAGTACCAAAATTTTATCATACATACAGGCAGACAAACACACTCGCATTTGCAATATTTGTAACGTTCCATAAGCAATCAGTAAAATAAAAATGTACACGGAAAGCAACTTGATTATTAAGCGACAAACAAGCAACAAGCGTTTGATCAAAGAGTATGTATGTGTCAGCATTTCCTTGGAAATTTCGACATAAACGGTTTCGATACGTTAGAGCTCAAAATTTGTCAATGAGATGATTTAAGAACTTTATCTAGGAATAGTAAATATCAACGGTCCCTCCACTGTTAAATCGCGAAATCATATAGCTGAATTGATCATTTCATGAAATAATCAAGTGTATCATTGAATGGTCATAGTTTTCATCAAGAATGATCACCTAATTAATTGATTGTATTATTATCAATGTCTAATGTTGGGTGTCCATAAAAATGTAGAAGTAAAAAGGATGGGCTACACCAGAAGACTCGCTTCGTCGCCCTTTCATTCAGTTTTACCTCACTTCATTCAGGACCTCCTTCGCGAGCTTCTGGTTTGCACTTCACAAAAACACTCTAGGGGTAGGGCAAACAGGACTACGTTGAGTCGGGCAATGCTTATTCCACCACCATCAACTGGTCCTATTTTCTTAACTCTAACGAATGCTTGGCCGTTAGACAAAAATTCCCGTACTCCGTATTATCCGTATCCGTTTCCTCCGTATTATCTAGGAAATGTCAACTTACAGAACCTAGATAGTATGATCAAGAAAACAATTATTCCAACTCTAACGGGTTTGATACGTTAATGTTAACATCACAGTGTTAATGTGAACATAAACGGTTTTAACAACTTTAACATAAATAAATCACTCCGTATACGTATGTATATCGTACGATAGATGTCAACACTAACCGCGGGGGTGAGGGCGGACGGGGGAGGGAGATGCTCCCGCCCGTCACCTCAGGCCCCGACTGCATTCAACTTGGGTGCGTACTATAACTGTATACTGTTTATGGATTTTGCGCTCTAAAATCTAATTTTCTGTTGGTATTCAATAACAATTTTGTACGTCAAAATATTAAAATAGTAGTTCTCGTATATGGCCAGTGGATTGGCTTAGTTACTATGAAAAGCAATATTCGGGCCAACAATTTCAGCTCAGTCGTTTTAGTAGGTATTCCTACTATGTAATAATAGATATTGATGGCGTTCGTTGTTGAAATAAACGTAACCAAATGAAGCCGCTAGGTATTTACTTTATTCGATTGGCCTCTTTCGAGCGGCTTTCATGGAAATTTTCAATTTTCGTTATTTATCATTGAATAAGTGTATTTTGTCACGTGAAATAAAATTGAGTCATCCATTCTCGAATTTGTTTCCATTTTGTTCAAAGAAAATTAAGTTTCGACATGGTTTCGACCCATATCGTTGTAAAGGAATAAATTGGAAAAGCCAATAGAAACGTTGCTAGTTCTATTTTATCCTTTCTGTTTTGGGATAGAACCATTTACGTAAATAATAAAAAAATATACCTTTTAACAGGTAGAAGTTTATATTCGTTTATTTTCGTTACTAAAATAAGGTGACCCAAATGGACAAATAGACCGTACGTTTTAGCTGTTTAATTCGGCATTATTATCTTAAAACTGGGACACTGATGACGATGACTAATATAACTTCTGACTTGGTATTAATCAAGGTAAGAAGCTACATATAAAACCTAGTCATAAAAAGTTAAACGTCACGAAAGTATTAAAGAAAAGCTGCTCACTGGCTTAGCAGCTAACTTTGCTATCGAGTATCTCACCGTTACCAATTGAGTTATTTTTTCTTTCGTAGATACTCCACGTGTAATCTAAATTATCGAACCAATAGACGCACCACAAAGGGCCAGCAGAAACCAATCGCCATGAAATAAATTTCACTTTACTCAGGCATCGCATCCTGTGTCGGCCGAATGGCAACTTCCGGCATCGATCGAACACTGCTATTGACCCCTCTGTGCTATTATGATAGCGTTTTACTTTTTACAATTTTGCCATTTTTTACCACCCTTTTGATATAACGTTAAGGTTTGAAATGGCATAGCTAACATGGAGCTTGACATCTGGTCATTTTTGTGATGCCGTATAAAGGCCGAATTAATTTTGTGCGATGTTTGATACGAAGATTTCTTTTTTGTTGGGGCGAAGTGGGTCAGATTTATTTACGTAGTTATTCTGTAATGATCGGTCCACTGTGAATTTATTATGGCGGTTTCGTTCAGCATAATAAGTTGTATTTACTTATTTGGGAAATCGTTTGGGACTTATCATAGGGAAAAAAAATCTAGAACTGCAACGTTCATATGTAAGTATGATCTGCCCGGGAGAGGTATCCTCACTATTATGCTAATTGCCACTTCAGTATTACGAGATATGCTTGCATATTTTGTATTAATCATTATCTTGCAGGTATCTCGTAAATGCTATTTGATTCCGAAGAGATCAACATACTGTACCATACCAATTACGCTGCAACGGAGCAACTGATCGACGTGATTTTTGACAGGGGAATGAGATTTGAACAATTTGAGAACCTGGAGAGTGCTCCAGGTTCTCAAATATAAATACAATAATACAATAATAGGTACACAGGCTACTTTTTATCCCGGAAAATTAAGGAGTTCCCGCGGGAGCAACAAAAAACTTAAACCACGCGGACGAAGTCGCGGGCATCAGATATACTCCATAACCTCGAACTATTTATTTATAGATTTTGCAACTGTCTAGAAAATGCGTGTGAGACGTGAGTGAACTACATTGCATAGCGATGATTCAATTGTTCGTATAGCGGATGAAGGCTCGTGTCTTTAAGGTTTAAAGTTGATTAGTACTTAACAATAGATAGACTGCGTCCATAGTAACTTCTACCTGGCAAAAGACCTCAGGGCATGAACTGTCTGTGCATTAGTGCCATCATTAACCCTTTTGTTCTGCCATAAGCTTTTTGTTTTTCTTTTATCTAATTGCAATGGGGGTGCAACGTGCTACATACCTTTGTTACTTATATAGGTGTGGTTCTATTCACCTTTGAATTAGAGCATATAAGTTAAGTATCTACCTTACAGCTATTTAAGTAAATCTACTAAGTTTATGGTTCAAACCAATGATTTAAAGAAGTTGATCGCGATGACTACATTTGGTAATCGGTTAAAAGCAATTTGTCCGATAGGGGAAACATGAGCTGTATTATTTAAACTCATTGCCGGCTCACTACTGAACACAAGTCTCTTCTCAGAATGAGAAAAGTGTGGTGTAGTCCACTGCGCTGGCTAAGTGCGGATTAGCAGACTTACAACACCTTTGAGAACATTACGAAGAACTGTCGGGCATGCAGGTTTGCTCAAAATGTTTTCCTTCACAGTTAAAGCTATATTAATTTGCAAAACGCACTCAACTAACTGTGAAAGGTTAGAAGCATCGAACCCCCCGACCACCCGAACAGGAAGCCGGGCATCTAAACCTATTGGTTTAGATGCCCGGCTATCACCGCTTTTTAAAAATTTGTTACCAAACTAAACATTAGGGTGAATCTGTTTTGAACATGAAATGGGAACCGGTAACTTTATTTTCATCTCATCCTAATTTACACTCTGAACTCCTATAATATATCGGATACATTTGAGAACTAATCTTCCGTGCTAATAAGCCGTGAAGCGCAGGCGCACCTCACACGAACACGATCTCCCGGATATACTCGTCGCGCGATATATTGAACCTGTCATATCGTTGATCTTTTTGCTTAGTGTTGGTATTGCACTAAAGCTTCCAATACACATTAGGGTTTACAGTCAAATTCTGTTTCTAAATATATGCAATGGATCACCATAATATTATAGGATCACAAAAGCAGTTGGATATTGTAACCACTGTATATTATTTACGATACAAATAGCGAAAACACTGTAGAAAAAAATTACTGGCGCACAATAGGTCCGCGTGAGCAAAAACAAACTAGGGACAGTCAGGAAAAAACTTTTGCGCGAACCCTAATTCACCTTTTAACTCTGATTCACCTGGGACTGCAGACTCTAGCGCGACAGAACCAAACGTCGTTCCCTGCCGCGTGAAACCCGTTTTCTTTTACTGCGGTACTCGGTAGTCTGTGCAGCTCCATATGAAAGTGCACGCACAGACTTTTTGCCTGTGGTGTTTTCGGTCAATTTGACAGAAAAAAATAAAGTTCGACGTGTATACTAAGCTTTATGACAATATAAGCGACACAGATGTACAATCGCCGGCTGGGCGGGCGGCCACACGCCGTCTACTGCCGTCCTGTCGATTTTTAACTTCCAAAAAAGGAGGAGGTTTTCAGTTGTTAGAGAAAGCTCTCGAGGTGGTCCCATAAAAAATTTTGACTCCAAATCCTCAACCCTGACACTAAAACTATTCTATTCTACATTATTCCATTTGCAGCTTATTTTATTTTTATTCTCTTGAGAGAGTTATTTCTTACCGGCACATTTCAGTAGAATATAATTTCTGAACAGGTGATACTTTGGCTTATCTCTCTTGTTTTTTATTCTTCTAAAAACACGTCATTCTGAGTTTTGCTTAGAGAAGGCAAAATTATTCGGCTACTTTTTAAAATCCCGACTTCTATATCAACGACTTTTATGATGTTATAAAAATCTATATTTATTTGTAAGTAGTCGCAGGCACATGGTTCAGAAATAAAATTTGCAGTTCATATTCACTGAATTTTGTTAAAAGTTTAACTGTTAAACTCTGTATTTGTTAAATATTCTAGGTACAAACTACGTACTGGAGTTAAGTAAACAGGTATGTAGCTGAGTAAATGAAATTTCGCTGTTTTCTCACTAATGCTAATGCAATACCAACACGAGAGTAGGTAAAGATAGCAAGTTATATGGAGTAACTTCTTGAATTCTGTTGTTTTATTTAAAATAGTACAATATTCAAATTACATTCATTCATATTCATGAAAAAATTCTCAAGGATTTAGTTTTTTTAACTATTAAATAATGCCTTTATTTACTGAGGTTTAAATTTAGTTATTTACATCATTATCGTTATTTAAGCGCCCGCTTGGACTCGAGGAAGCACATTAAATTCTTTGGGAGTTTGCTACGACACAAAAAATAATATCATTGCCAAATATCTGTTGCATTCAGATTAACGAATTTCATACAAAGCCACTGACGCGATGGCTGACAAA
The DNA here is from genome assembly GCA_964035005.1 of Erebia palarica. Lineage (NCBI taxonomy): Eukaryota > Metazoa > Arthropoda > Insecta > Lepidoptera > Nymphalidae > Erebia > Erebia palarica. The sequence continues at coordinate 31,399,820 of OZ035984.1, read as the reverse complement.
ATATTACAGAACAAATCCACAATCACATAATACTATTCAACATGAAAATAAAACTAGTAAATATTCATCATCATTGGATATGAAACTCTGTTGAATGTAGAATAAGACCTAATATTCTTTACCAAGTGGTTGTGGTTGCCGCATATGCGTGTCGTCCTTTGCCAAACGCAACAAACCTGACACCGCAGTGTTATTAATTACATCCATATGATTTTCAGCCCACCCACAAGTATGAGATATGATTAATATCATTAGACAATTTAAGCCCTATGTTATGGTTATTCATGTAACCAACCCCTTTTTATGTCGTCATGATTAATTTATCCGTATTCGTGTTCTAATGGACAAATTCTAAGACCCAATTGTGTACTCAAAATGTTTATGAAGTTCTTTCATACTTTTTGACCTGTAGGTATCTATTATCTCCTGAATCTGTTCGAATAATATGTTTGACAAACGTTTACGATTACGATTTTCATACTTTCATCTTTCAAATTATCATCATCTCAACCCACCGTTAGCTCATAACTGAGCACAAAGTTCTACCATCGTGACTCTGATTAGATTAGACCACCATTCTGGCCAACTGGACTCGATAAACCTTTCGGAGCTTTTGAGAAATCTCAGGTATGTAGGTATCCTGACGATGTTTTTTCATCTTTAAACCGAAAGCGGACTAGAGACCTTTCATCTACGTGAGATAAATGATCACCCGAGATGATTCGTGTTCGTCTCATATTAGTTCTGGAGCGACATGCTGCCAAGAGTACCCTTAGATAGCAACGATTTCATTATAACCATAGCCTAAAAACAACCGTGCTTCAAAACTTTATTCTCATCGTGCTGGTATACTTTGATAAAAGTTGTTCTTTTAAACCTCTAAAACTCTAGCCGTGAGAAGCTTTCATTTATGTCTAATTCTAATATTAAAATGCTTATTTATTAACACAGATTAAATTATAGTAACTTAGTGTTATTGATACTAAGAAAGGTTGCTTCTTTGCATTGTCAGACAATATTATGACCGGAGAATTTTCCTCGACGAGATTGTGTCGGTTAAAACCTGGTTTCGTCTAAAATCCATCTGCTCAATAAAACTCTTTCAGCCAACTACCTACTGAAATACCAAAGAATAAAAGTGAAGTGGATAAAATATTTTTATCCATCAGAAAAAAATCTCTTGCACAGTAATAAATAGCAAGACACAGCACACAAACAAAACGGCTTTTTACGCCCAAGTTGACGTTTGCAGATGCATAGACTTTTTCCCTGTCCGGTCCCTAGTGTGTTTTCGCTTAAACATTTGAGTTTTCAACTATGATGGTGACAACCGTACCTATGTGCCTACACTGTGGCGTCGCAAGTCGTAGAGCGCTTTAACAAATGCTGCGAATACCTCCTCCGACCTGTCTGTACCCAACCAACCTTTGCCAAATTGAAAATTCTTTCTTAACAGTACATTTATGAGCCTAATTTAGTGTAATGAAACCTTTTTGAAAGAAGCACGTAAATGGGAAAAATATTTCTGAAAGCTCTGAGGAAATTTACCCTTTTTATGAGTACAATGATTTATTAGAATGTTTGTTTATAAATTAGTCATTTGCCCTTTTCCCCAATAATTATTATGTTTTAAGATTGGCTACTATCACTATCGAAGACCACTAAAGGTCGAACTATTATAATCAGATTTATATATATTACTAGGGCTATACCAGTTACAATTATATTTGTCGGGCGTCAATGTACTGGGCCACGATAGTTACACAATAGTCGCCTTAGGAACCGAGGCCCAATTGTCTAAGCAAATCGTAATCATTTGGCAGCATAAAACTAAATACTTGAAATGTTTAAAGAGTTCATACGTGCTTTTTGACGTGTAGGCATCTATGAACTCCATAAACAGGATTATACGTTTGACGAACGATTACGACTACGATTTCCCTCCACAATCGGGGGGCACGATTTTCATACTCTAAGGTAACCTAAAGAGCTGGTCTACCTACAGTTTTCCACTTAATAATAATATACATAAAATCACAATAATGTTATGCAACATTTTGCAGTCAATTCAATTATGTTAGACATATTATTGTACGTATTACATAATCCTAGTTCGGAGCAATTTTTCCAATTTCAGTCCCATTCGACTAGCGAATTGGACGCATCCGTTGAATCGAAAGACTTGTTGAAAATTTACATATGTTGCAAAACGGATAGAATATAAGCAATCACACTGTAGTAAACATCATTTTGGACATATGTTGATACTAGCTGAAGCCCGCGACTTAATCCACATGGATTGAGGTTTTTTGGTTCCCGTAATAATGTATTCATTTTCCCGGATAAGCGCATCGCGAAGTAGCGCATAGGCGTAATAATACATAGGTATTATTACAAACTATAATCTATCTCTGTTCCAAATTTAATCCAGACCCGTTCAGCCGTTCTAGCGTGATTGAGGTCCAAATTCTATACGAAAAGACGATCAGCAGGTAAGCCGCAAGAGATACTAAAATCCACAAGAGCCGCTAGAGATACTTAGAGCTGATGATGTCATCAGAGATCTGTGGTAACCACCGTAGGTCTGTTGGCCTTGAAAGTGGTCGATTCAGCAGAATCAGTCGCATGCCTGTGTCTGGTCATCTGTCTATGTAGTAACTGCAAACCACCCTACCGGCAAAGACGTACCACCAAGCAATTTAGCGGTATGGGCTTAATACAACTACCATACCCCTAATAGGTTAACCCGCTACCATCTTAGACTGCATCATCACTTACAATCAGGTGAGATCGCAGTCAAGGACTAACATAAAATGCATCCTCTTTACTGCATTCGCCTTTTACGGCTCGTTCCGGCGGTTCAGACAGTATTTTGTGTGCGGTCATCATAGTCTTCGAGGGTTTGCCGAGTGAAGAAGCAAGTACTTCGTCACTCAGTACAGGAAAACCCTCTATAAGCCATTAACCAATTAATAATGAGAGCATTGGGAGGAAAGTAACAAAAAAGTAACTACCCGTGCCCATATATTAAGCTAACGGGCGCTGGCACTAAGCACGCCCTTGACTTTAACGAAGCGGCAAAGCACGAAATAATTTTAAATTGCTCGCCATTGCTCTCTCTAACTCAATTGAAAGCAATTGTAACTGCAATGTAATGAAGGACTATGCACACAGAATATGAAGAGTCGAAAAGAAATTGGAATAAAAAGAGTATCCTCAAGCAGGATTGTTGGATAAGGGTCTTTTCTCTAATTGGGAAAGAATATGACCTATTGATATTAAAGCCTTTTAAAGCCTCGCTGCCTACTCTTGCACTGAAGATGGGGAATTTGGGACACGATTTATGTTGGAATATTTTAAAGAATTGTCTGTGGTAGTACCTACTAACTGATTTTGATGATTGAACCACTATGAAAGCAAGTGCTTACTCTTTGTATCATCAAGCCTCCTCAATGTTCCTTCAATAATGATAATTATTTTCTTAATTTTACCATCAGTATAATATCATCACTCCATTCGACTGAGATCTTTAAGTGGATTTGTCTTAGATCTTATTAATATTTTGAATGTGAAAGTTCGGATGTTTGTAACTTTGTATGTTTGGATATTTCTTGGTCCTTCAAGCCAAGACTGAACCGTTTTGGCTAAAATTTAGAAGATAGCTTATATCCTATATCAACATATAGGCCACACTTTATTTCTGCAAATCAAAGAATTCCCATGGGAATTATGAAAGCCTAAAGCCACGCGTACGTGGTCGCGGGTCCATTTTAAATAATTATAAAAAACTAAAATGTATAAAATATTATACACTTTTAATATTTAAATCATCATATTTCATACTAATATTATGAATGCAAAAGTGTGTTTGTTTGTTGGTCTGTTGGTTTGTCCTTCAATCAGCGCAGCGGAGCTACGGATCAACGTGATTTTTGGCATGATTATAGTTGAGGACCCGGAGAGTGACATAGGCTACTTTTTATCCCGGAAAATTAAGGAATTCCCGCGGGAATTAAAAAAAACTTAAACCACGCAGAGGAAGTCGCGGGTATCAGCTAGTATTTTATATTTTTAAAAATATTTATATAGTGTATGAAAAGCTTGTGGAATATTGATTTTATCGCAACGCAACGATGTCGACTATGATGCATTACTTGCTTTCAATGATGCCCCGTTCGATCACCTTGCACCATCGCTCACGTTTGACATCCATTATGCTTTTCAATTCTCACTTTATGCGATGGTAGTACCTCGTTTATTCACCCCCATTACTTCTGAAGTTCTGGTAAGTAGCTAAAGTATCGGGTGTAATATATTTATTTGACCCGATGCGTGTTGATATGACTCATAAATAATGTTTATTAATAGGTCCGTAATAGATTCAATTATGGGAAATAGACTACCGGGGTCCATGGTTGCTCTACGAATACTTTTAACTTAAGATTACTAGCCAAAACGTTAAGTTTTGATATAAAAAAAATTTAAATTATTAAAAAAATCTTATAATTGCAGACAAAAAAGCTATTTTAGCTATTAGGAATAGCTATTCTTAAAAATTGACACAATTCGCATAATTTTTTAGTAACGTAATTTATTACTGTTGTTTATTACGCACAAATTAAGATTATCTTCCTACTACGAGCTCTATTTGATTGCATGATAAACAAAAAACTTTACAAATCAGTATTTAAACCTGATACAGAGTGGTTAATGAACGCAGTTTCTTTCTGAATTCACACCACGTGCAACGATTTCAATGTACGAGTCCCCTGCGCTTCTAAAAGTTTTTATACTTATACAAGGAAGTGTAGGTGTTCTCGAAAACTTGAGTTGAAGTGCACAGTTATTATACTTACTTCTTAACTATCGCCCTAGTATTGGATAGAAGCTTGAAATTTAATTCGCTATATTCCGCCACAGTAGGTAAATCTATGTGGTACAGTGTGTACTGCGTATCTTGCACTATTCACCACACCACATAAATTTGCCAAATTTATGTGGTGCCATGCCCTTTTAGAAAATACTGGTTTTTAACATCTTTGTTTGCATAATACCAATTCAGGTAGAGTCGGGATATAAAGTGGTTACAGCAATTTTCAAAGACTTTTCCTGCGACAAAATACGAGTCTTAGAGTAGGTACTCACTAAACGTATCTGTTTTATGTCCCCTAATTGTAACATGTTAATTTTATATTTAGAACTGTTAATATACTAACCTTTTGATCACTTAAATACCTTTCCGTAGATGGTAACATTATTGTATTTTTTTTCTCTTTTTTCATTTATATAATTAATATGTATACAGGTATCTTCAAATAATCTATCTGTACTCTATACTAAAATTATAAATGCGAAAGTTTGGATGGATGAATGGATGGATGTTTGTTACTCAATCACGTGAGGACGGCTGAAGAGATCAAGATGACATTTGGAACATTGATAAATTATAGCCTGGAATAACATATAGGCTATATTTTATCCCGGAAAATTAAAGCTTTCCCGCGGGAACCATAACACTTCAATCCACGAGGACGCAGTCGCGGGCATAAAATAGACTAGTCATAAAACATTCGTTTCGTTATGATGCAACTTTTCTTGCACATAAATGAACTTGCACTATATCAATCAAATTAGAATTAAAAACATCAAAGAATTCCTTGTGGTACGAGGAACATGGTCAAACATCAGAGCTGTTTGGGACTCCGGCAAAGTTCCCGTGAGAGAACTCAACCTCTGACCATCTAAATCTAGAGAAGCTTTCAGAATTACACGTTAAAAGGAAAGGAACACGGGAAAACAACTACAGTTACAGTTACAACAAATACAGTTAAATAAACAAGTGCAACTAAGATTAACGTGTGTTTCGTTATTTTTACCCGGCAACCTAAAAGCTACAAATATTCGATTCTTATCAGATGGTGTACGAACTTATGTGAGTACTAGTTAATGCCTGCTACTTATTCAGAGTGGAATAAGGTTAAAAGCATAGTGGACTTAAAAGCATCACCACGGACTACAGATTAATTAATTACACGGAAAGTAGTGAGGTTTGGCACGATAAACACTGGGTAAATTGTAAGTTAGGTTAATTTTTAAGCTAATTTATTTATTTTGTTTTTAATTTTAAATTCAATTTCTTTTTATTCAAATAAACTTTTACAAGTACTTTTGAATCGTCAAGTGAATCTACCACTGGTTCGGAATGCCATTTCTACCGAGAAGAACCAGCAAAAACTCGGTGGTTGCTCTTTTTAAATAATTCATTTACAATTATTATATCAATGTATACATAAGTAACTGCTGTCTTTAGCATTGCTGGAGCGAGTCAAATCCATGCTCCTCTATCATTTACATAGTCTTCAACAGTATAATAAGCTTTTTTCAGGAGCATACTTTTAATGGATATCTTAATTTGTGTATAGGCAACTTTAAAATAGGTTATGGAATTTTGTTATTTATAGAAAAGGATGCTCATTCCCACGAATGACCTTCTGACTTTTTTGCCTATTACGGCCTCTAGTTTGCCTGTCGTGCAGATTTTTTTGTAAGTATCGATGTGCTGTTTTACAAAATCTATATTACTGTAAATATATTGCGAGGCTACAGTTATAATATCAACCAATGTCTTTAAATTTCTCTCTAAGGGAATCACGCGGTTTTAAGTTATAAATTGCACGTGTTGCCCTTTTTTGTAGCACAAAAATTATATTTTATTTTGTTTATTTGTAGCACACAGCGCTGGTCCGTGATGTCTCGGCCCTTGGGCCCCTCTCATGATGTGGTTGGTTAGTACAGGTTGAGGAGGTGGCCCACGAATCACACTTAGTTTAAGCATGTGCTCAGTACATAGGTACTTTATGTAATTAATTTTTTTGAGCTGGTCAATAAACATTTGACCTAAGATATACCTACCTTATAACATAGATGAATGAAATAAGTACAATATGCGACATCAAATCATTCTTGGTTATTTAAACATTAGTAAAGATAATTACGGACTAATAATAAAATATCAATATCATTTAAATATCTATAATCACGGACTTGTCACTCTAAGGACCTTACTCACTACAAGAAATTAGAAGACAACCCTCGCTTCATGCGCCGCGTCAGAAGGGATAATAACTGCGCGGTAGAAAAAGAAGGGATGTGTAGATTCTTAAAAAAATTCGCTCGCATCTCTGTGCGACTAAATAAATAACGGCACTTGATACGACGTAATAAAATGCAATTTAGCATTTTATTACGTCGTATCAAGTGCCGTTATTTATTTAGTAAACGTCTTAGCCTAGTAATTCGCTGTAACTGAATGGTACTATTAAGTATTCTGTGGTTTATTTATTTATTTAGATATCTTTATTGCACACACAAAATATACAGAATACAGTTTTAAAGTATTAATTACTAGTAAAACTAGATAGAAACACACACACACACAATCCCTAAACTAAATTGACAGATTTTAATCTAGTGCTATCCTTTTCCCCTAGCAGGATTATGAAAGGGATTACAAATAATTTGGACCTGTCGTTTTAGTTTAAAGATTGTGGCCAGCAAAATAACACAAATAAACCTGCAAACAATCACGTCAATCCATCGCTCCGTAGCGTTGTTATTGAAGGACAAAATAACAACAAAGGTACAATATATACATTAAAAAAATTTACGTATGTGATACATACATAAATCTGTTCAACTTCACCCAAATTGGAAAGGAGGCTTTTTGAATCAAATGAAAAGCTCGTGTTGCAATTCTAAAGGCATTTCGTAGCAGTCGAGTCAATATTTCCCGCATCAATCCGCAAACTTAAATAACCTATTAACTAGAAAGCGAGTGAGCTAGCAACGACTCCCATCTGCGCGGTAGGCCGACATGCCAATGGAACCCTAATGTAACATGCATTTTTAATTCCATGTCAAGAGTCCCAAGGCGAACGCGGCGCTAAGTGCAACGAGGTTGATACCGGATGGCTACCATTTATGGATTGCGAACATGTCACGGAGAGGCAGGGCAATTTAAATTAGCTATTTTAGTAAGGAATTGTTTTTTTTATGGTACAGTGAAGCGCAAAAACGGGAGTCGATTTATTTATGGGCTACACCGAATGCGCCCGTCCAAGCGTGTTATCAATAGATCGCAGTGAGATCGTCTTTTTTGGTTTCGAAACTAGTTTTTTACTGGGAAAGTATTATCAACAAGGAATTCTAGTTTATAACCTGTACCTGTAACTATACTAAACACACTGTAGTCACATCAATTATCACTCAAGACACATTCTCTCTTCACTACAGTGAGTGTGTTTCGCCATAGCCCACCACACTGGCTAAGTGTGGATTGATAGGCTTCACACATCTTTGAGAACATTATGAAGACCTCTAGGGCATGCAGGTTTTCTCACGATGTTTTCCTTCACCCTTTGAAGCTAGTGATATATAATTTTTAAAACTTAGAAAAGTTGGCGGTGCGCATCCGGGGATTGAACGCGTGACCCCGTAGGTCGGGTGTCTTAAGTCTTAACCACCAGGCTATCACTGCTTCAAGTCACATTACCAATCTTTTATTTTTATATCAAAGTTACTTTGAAGTTTTGGCAAACCCTTAGGGGGATCTAAGTATTATCAGGACACCTCAAAGAATAAATGTGAAAATCTGATTTTTTTTGAAAATTTTGTCTGATCCTAGTGATCTGATTTCTTTAATTTAGGCTAATAAACGCTGATAGTTAACTAAAAGAATATTGAAGAACCTCTTTCATTTTAAATGACTTTAAGTTTGCAGGGCAAGTACTATAAGCTTTAATTTGAAACAGATAAAATAATTATGATACTTTTATTACAACTTTGAAAATATATTGTATTAGAATACTCAAGTATTATCTATATAGAAATCGTGACCAGTCTCGTCCGTCTATCGGGAGCGTGAGACCCGACACAAACGATGGATTATTGCGTGTCATCAATTATAGGGACGACGCCTAAACACAGCGATAGGAAAAGAACCTGGAAAGGCCAAGAACATGTACGTACCAGCCTAACACAGCAACTCAAGCATATTATCAATGAGGCTTTTGTAATGATTTGACGATGTTATAAAGCGTTGATATGTGCTTGGGCTGATGATCAGTTTTAAAATGATAAAGTTGATACTGCTCCATAATAAATAATGTCATTGGTATAAAATGACCGATTTAAACACATTATATAACATACATGCATTGCATTATATTTATTCACGTTCATAAAGTGCAAAGTGCTCTGGACTTTGATAATAATTACTGTATATGTTTAAAATAATATAACCGCGCAGCCTTTTCAATAGCCTTGATATTGTGGAATATTTTTTTTAAGTCTCTTAATTTTTGAAAATTTTACGCTGGTCCATAAAACGTCGCGTGTCATAATAGAAGCACAAACTAATGTATAAAAATTTAGGCTAGTAAGAAGTATAAACCCACATTTTGATACCCGCAATAGACACGAAAAATTCAAGTTTACAGTTTAAACATAGTATAGTGGTCAAATTATACCACTTTCTGTATCTCTAAGGTAATGATAGTATTATAAGACGGTGTTTACATCATCCCGTTTTCACTGAATTGCTCAGCTCGCGCTAACAATGCTTGTTGTTCGTCTACGAATAGCGTACAACGGCTTGCTGTTGACGTGATTAATAAGATGTGCAAACACCTTAACGGTACTTAGTGCTGTTTATGAAATAAACGATCGTTTAGTGACGCAGTAATTAGAATACCTTAGAGATAAACATTATAATTTCAGGGTAGTCCAACTGAGTTTGACTAGTTACTGACCAAATATGTAAATACTGGCTTTTACCCCGACAACCGCGTAGGTAGGGTTTCAAAGATACTAATTGAATTTCACAAAATGAATACTATGTGATACGTACCTACTTAAATATCTTGTTTAATATTTTTTTATATATATTTATAGCGAGCAAACGAGCAGGCGGGTCACCTGATGGTAAGTGATTACCGCCGCCGAACACAGAAGATGGAAGCTGGTTCCACAATTTGCGGGTACGTGGCAGAAATTACCTGGAATAACGGGTGGTGGAAGAGGAGGAGGAGAATAATAAGAATAACAATTGATAAGTTCTTATTATTTTGATAAAATTGGTTAACACAGCAACTACTACGTTTTGGCTGAATTTTCTCCGTAGAGCCTGCTTTTCGCACTTACCGGTGGTTGAGTTTAGATTAATTATTGTAAGTGGCATTTAAAATAACCTATACTAATATTATAAATGCAAACTGGATAGATAATATGATGGATGGATGGATGTTTGTTTCTCAATCACGCCAGAGCGGCTGAACGGATCTGAATGAAATTCGGCACAGAGATAGATTGAAGTCTGGATTAACACATAGGCTACATTTTATCCCGGAAAATTAAAGATTTCCCGTGGAAACCAACCAAAAAACCTAAATTCACGCGCAAGAAGTCGCGGGCATCAGCTAATTCTACATAAAATAAATATTGATTGATTAATTAGAATTTTTATTCAGTACCTGTAACAAATTAAATAAAAGAAATATTTTGCTTATTATATTATGAGTTATGACAAAATCCTGTACTGAGATGTAAGAAATCTGTCACATGTTAAACGTAGCGACAAAGGTGGACAAGACGCGATATATTTAGCAGCGTCCGGTAATATATTCGGAGAAACGTATCGCCATAATAACTCAGTCCTTTGAAACGCCGACGTATTTCGCGGGGACAATAACCGTTCGTCCGCACAGAAGGCTAAATCGGTTACCTAATGATAAATCCACAGTCCACTGGGTTTTATTTGTTTCTACTTCTATACTTATATTATTTTTAATGGAAAACTAATAGCTTAGATAATTCTAGACAGTCTTAAAGTTAAGTAACTTAAAGCTAATGACAGGTTTTCACCACTAGACGCTATAAAAACAAGGGTACAGGTGTTGATACACAAAATAAAATATATAAAAACACAAAATAAGTCTATGAGACGTGAGTGAGACATGAAATGAGTTGGATCTGTTCGATCTTAAATTATAAATGCGAAAGTTTGGATAGATGGATGAATGTTTGTTCTCAATCATGCTAGAATGGCTGAATGGATCTGGAATATGCCGCAAAGATAGATTACAGTCTGGAATAACACATAAGCTACTTTTAATCTCGGATTATTAAAACCCTCAATCCACGCGGAAAAATTTACGGGTATCAGCTAGTTATTAATACATAAATAGTTAAATACACGATCTATATGGTTAAGATGAGTCTAAAACTCTAAATCATAGCTGTTTATTCAATTAGTTTGTTACAAATACGAAATCTTCATAGGTTTGATGTGGACACATTAAAATGAGGAAAATTAGGTTGTTAACTGTGAGACAAAATATTATTTTGTTTTTTACGCTAACTATTTGCAATCTGCCCCACGATTGCGTAAGTAAATCGTAATCGTTTGTCAAACGTATAATTCGACCAGTTTATGGAGTTCATAGATGCCTGTACGTCAAAAAGCATGTATGAACTCCTGAAACAGTTCGAGTAATACGTTTTCAGCTGTCAAATGATTACGATTTGCTTAGACAATTGGGCCTCCGATTAGAAGCACAGAATAGGTAATTTTAGAAGTCATAGTTTCTTGTAAAAAGAAACTGGGACTTCTTAAAGATAACATTAGTAAGCTAGATGTTTCAGAATCCGATCAATGTCTGACCCGATATTTTTGGATCCGTGTTCCACCTGATTTTATGTTCTGTTCTAGGAGATGTTTATTTTAATGTAAATTTTTTCATCAATCCACCTAGATGAATATAATTTTGTAGGTAATAGGTTTAAGAAAAGGGCGTTAGCAACGTAGGGACAAATATAGAATGGCAATATCGAACATTATTACGTAAGTAAAGACCTGAACGCACATAAAAGTCGAGTTCCCTGAATCTTAGGAATAATCAAAGTATTATTGAGCTATAAATCTTTATCGTCTCTCACAACGACGCCGCAACGACCGAATATGTGAATATTTAGGTAACTTTTCTATTGGCTTATAGAGAAAAGTTAAATAATCGAGATCATAATATCTTATCGTGCCCTTTTACGAGCACCGTATTACGACCTACGAAAATATTAGGGCCATAATGCCTATTTCACACGAGGAAAAGGTGATCAAGGATCAAGATAGTGTACATAATTTATGTAAAATGTAAGGTGATGTGACTAACTAATCCAACCATGCTTCGTTTGGGTATAAATCCAGTAGCTGGAGCTGAACGTTGATGATATTATGACAGTCAATCACCGTAAGATTAGTTTTTTTAAATATCAATACTAATATTTAAAAGCAAAAGTATGCGGATTAATGTCTGTCTAGTCTGTCTGTCTAAAACGGCCAATCTGATAAAACGATTTTATGGTACAGGAAAATCAAGTAGTTCCCACATGATTTAAAAAAAAAACCTTAATCCACGTGGATGACGCAATGCGACGTCGTACCTATATATATTACTACTAGGAAAGTATGTTACGAGTAAAAGAAAATGAGGAACAAATTTCCCTGCGCCTTAATAACTTAGGAAAAATTAATAGGATTAGGCCATGTCCTGGTGTTACAGCCGTACTTACATTTGTGTCATCCATCCATCCATTAGCCTGTATTCGTCCACTGCAGGACATAGGCCTTTTGGAGAGCACGCCACCACACACGGTCCTCCGCTTTCCTCATCCACCCACTGCCCGCTACCTTTTTAACACACACACAATACGCATTCGTGTATTTTTTGCAAAATTATAGTTGTAATTCTGAATTTATCTTCACCTATCTAATTAGTAGACTCTTGGAAAAGTTATGATAGAGCAACATAAGTCGCGAGAAAGTCCACAATCGAATCTTAGGCATACATTTTACAAGAACAATAATAAAACAGGATATCTAGTAGGTACATGGTTATGAATTACGACCATTTACTGGTATGATAATCTTACTCATATCTTACTTCTTACTAATATTATAAATGTGAAAGTTTGGATGGATGTCTGGATGCATGGATGTATGGATGTTTGTTACTCAATCATGCCCCAACGGCTGAACGGATCTGGCTGAAATTTGGCACAGAGATAGGTCTGGAATCGGACATAGGCTACTTTTTGTCCCGAAAAATTAAGGAGTTCCCGCAGGAACCAAAAAACCTCGATCCACGCAGATGAAGCTCGGGCATTAGCTACTTAATTAAATAAATAAGTTTAACCGCCTAAAGAAGACGCCGTTTCAAACACCAGCGGCTATGTTGTCTATAATGAAAATTAGAAATTCGTCCGAAACAAATCCATTCTACCCTCAACTGGGTCCAACCCTCCGCTTTTCATTTCACAGATTAATTTTATATTGGATTAGATTAAGATTTAACAAATCCGTTCGGTTGACATTTTTATTCAATCAACTTTGGTATTTTGAACTGTCCGGAATTGAGCGATATTATTTTAAGTTTATTTTGCTATAAGTTACCTACTTCTTGACTGGTTTCTCACCTGGTGTTAAGTGATGACGTAGTCTTAGTAGCCGTCTAGCTTGTTAGAGGTGTAAAAGTTATAATATAACCATTATAACCCTTATCGGTTTCTATACACGGCATCGTACCGGGACCCTTGGTTTTTGTCGGGATGGTGTCAATTAGCCAAGGCCGAAGAACCAAACCAGAGTAGCGAAAATACGAAAATTATGAGATCATAACATACCCTCGAACCTGGGACTTCCCACTTGTAAGATACACAGCGCTCACCACTCCGTCAGAGGGGTCGCATTTAATTCAATTTAATTAATATGCTACACATTTCATTCTTATTAACAATCTGCACTCAGCCAAGCCTTAAGCCCACAGTCACTAATCAGACCAAGTGAAGATATTCAGGATTAGGTATGTGTCCTTTGAGGTGTAAACATGACAGGTTCTTAATTGATTTTGTAGTCAGGATTTGCATGAATAATCCGTACTAGTAGCTTAGTATGAGAAAGTGTGTCTTTTTCTACCTGGTAAGATCGCAGACTAGCTAACTTGTAAAAAAGGCTTACAACTTTTTACGTGTAGGTTTTAATACTCTTTTGGTTTATAGAAGACCTACAAATTACTTATTTTGAAGAGACTCTAGCTTTTTTAATTTAATCAGAGTATGAAATAGGACTATATTTTGAGAAATATCTATGCTTCTAAGTAACTTGGTAACGCTATTGGGTAAGTACTTCCTCAACTTTAGACTAAAATATGTCTGAAAACATAGAATTATTATATAATAATCATACAAAATCATATTTCTCGAAATTCCTTTCGTAATATCTAGGAAAGTATTTTTAAAGGTAAATGCCGTTTCCCGACGTTTCCACATAAAAAGAGTTGCCTCGTTGCCCAACAACACATTTGTTACGTTATTATTACCCTTATTTAATATCGCCATGATAAAATAGAACCATTTTTTGACTGCCGCTTTCAGATATTAGAGAATTGGCCATTAGGTGAATTCCTTTATTTATTATATCCTTTTTATTTATTTTTATTATACAGGTGGCCCAAATAGTGACGTCTAAAGAAAAAATTTGGATCCTCGTACCTAGACCTACACGAAAATACCCCATGAATGTTCAGCGATTTTTGGTAGTTTTCGAGTTATAATATTTTAAAGTTTTTTCGTGAAATTTCTGAGGGTGTTAATTTTTTTTTCCTTTTATTTAGTGCCTTTTTCCGAACATTTTTTTTGTGAACATGCTTGCTATGAGGTGTGCTACTTCGCATAAAATATTTACTATCATAACATTAATCCAAGTCGGAAAATTTTTGGTCGAAAGTGTAAAATTTACGTTCGACAGAAGTAGAGACGAATTTTCAACTAAAGATATAAAATACTTAAACCTGTCTACGTCACTTCCGACTAAAACTTCAAAGTTTCAAAAACTTTTGCGGTTCTTAAGCTTCCCCTATAAGTTAAAAAATTTGGTACTTAGTGCATTATTGCGAGAAATCGGACTTCAAATGTGCTAAGGTGGTAATTTCTGAACTTAAAAGGACTTGACCGGTGGAACTATGGCAGCTTGCCTAGGTGTCAAAAATAAATGTTCAGCAGTGATTTCTTTATTATTGTAATTGTAATATTTCACTGTTTTCAGATAAAAAAGTTTCAGGAGTCTGAAGGCTCGGAAAACTGCGAAAATGAACAAAAAAAGTTTCACCAAAAGACTGCTTTCCCAGTCTAGATGGCGCTATTTATTGTGTTGAGCGAGTCTAAAAAAATATTTTCAAGACTTATTTCTTTATTATTGTAATTGTAATATTTCACTGTTTTCAGATAAAAAAGTTTCAGGAGTCTAAAGGCTCGGAAAACTTCGAAAATGAACAAAAAAAGTATCACCAAAAGACTGTGAAAAGACTGAGTCTAGAAAATATTTTTAAGTATTGCTCACTACTTTTGGTTAACAAGTTCAACTATTCGACCACAGATGGCAGCATATGCAATGTGAAAGGGTGTTCCTTTAAACGCAGTATTTCAAAATGCTTTGTTCGATCTATAAGTTTGAGACTTGTCAAAAAATAAAAATAATTATAAACAAAACATACATTTCCTTTTCATTACTATTTAATTGATTAAAAATAAATCATTCATAATATAATGACTGAGGTACTTAAATGGTATTCGTGTAGGGTTACAAGATTATTATTAGGTATGGATATAATGGAACGTCAAAATGGAGTAGTGCTTAAAGAGGAAAGCAGACACTCAAGATTTAAACAATAAACGTACTGTTTTTTTTGTCATTTGAACCCTGACCTTATTTGGAATAATAAATCCATAATAATTTCGTTTTGAATTTTTAAACCTTAATGTAAAAACGGAAATCCTGTGCATTGTCCCGAATCGGAGTGCAATTACTGGTCATGTCCTTTGATTCTTAAAATTGAGTTTTACCTATTTTTGAAAATTTTATGGCTTACTGCAGTGGAAAATTTTTGGATTTAAGTATTTTCTACAAAAATAATTAGTATTTTTCGATTACGTGACATCAAGGTTACGTCAAAGTTATTTGGATTTTTTTTTGTTTTTTACAGTCAGTAGGCCAAAACAACCGAATTGCAATGCTGCCGACAAAAACAGGCCAAAAATCTGACTGACGGCTTTACGTGCTCTTCGAGGCACGGGGGTGAAACACCGCCAACTTCCTAACTCCGGGCTACTACTGAGAATTCCTTGTCAGAAAAAACATAATACTTCTTTTTGCCCAACCCAGGACGTGAACCCGGGACCTCGTCGGCCGCAGTCGAACACGCAAGGGCTAGACCAATGTTGGTTGGTCTATAATATTACTAGGTTCTCTGAACAGACTGTTTTACGCCGTTTTATCACCTAAGTAAACTTCAAAGACAGTAGAAATTGTCTTTCTTTTAAACCACCGATTTAAATGATATATAAGGACTATATACGGTACGGGTACCTACTGTTTAATAATACCAATTTATTATAATACGGAGGACATGAAAATGAATATTACTAAACTCTACCGAAAATTAACATTAACAGCCAAATACAAATTCAATGTTACCGCGAATAAATGATTTTAAAGCAGAAATAATATGATACCGTAAGGATTACTCAGAGAAATGAAGCTCATTTTATTGCGGCGACTGAAGCTCTATTCAGATACGATTTGGCTAATGTAATTGCTGTGAGGTGATTCCATTTAGTGCCCCATCGGGCCATCGGAGTGTTTTCTAAGCATTTTGATATCGATACCTACTATAGGGCTTGGTTGTTTCATGTTTCTCGTAAAGAAATTCTAGTAGCAACTTATTTTCCGAGACTTATGGTCAGTTCAGGTCGTTTAATTTTATGGGACTGGTATATTCATCTATAGCATCAACATTTCAAGCTGCTGGGTCTAGAAAATTAAGCATTGGGACTACAACTGACACCATTGTGGAACTCTTACATTTGCACATTAAATAGTAGTAGACTAGACTAGACTACAGACTCAGTTTCTCCATAAAGAGACAAAACATCCATACTAAATGCGAGAGAGTGAATGACCGTTTTTCTATCAGACGGATAGACGGATGGTCTTATCTCTTTTTCTATCTGCTTCTTTTTTACGGCCGATTTGTTCACCATTTTGATTTGTTTGGGATATTTGATTCACATAGATAGATAGCAGATAGATGGCATAGGCATACTTTGTGTCTCGGTACAGAGTTTTAGTCAAGATCCCAGTATAAAACGACCTTCACCGATCTGGTTAATGGATGAAAAGTATTTTTTATATCAAATTAAATATGCCAATAAATATATTGCAAATGGGTTGACAAAAAAATTCCAGTCCAGAATATGACTAATTAACCATTTATGGTACATTTTTACACACTTTGAATGTCGTATTTATTATATCTAATCAAAAGCCTAAAAATATGTTTCAAGCTTCTAGCTTTAAAAATGACTTAATTTCCATACAAACTTTCATCCCTTATTTCAACCCTTTGCAGCCCTTTTTTCGCATTAAAAAGTAGCCTATGTCCTTTCTCAGGCTCTAGACTATCACTGTACCAAATTTCATTTAAATCGGTTTAGTAGTTTAGGCGTGATTGCGTAACACACAGACAGACAGACTTATATTCGTATTTATAATAAAACAGTCTGTTCAGAGAATTTTTGTTCAGAGAACCTAGTAATATTATAGACCAACCAACATTGGTCTAGCCCTTGCGTGTTTGACTGCGGCCGACGAGGTCCCGGGTTCACGTCCTGGGTTGGGCAAAAAGAAGTATTATGTTTTTTCTGACAAGGAATTCTCAGTAGTAGCCCGGAGTTAGGAAGTTGGCGGTGTTTCACCCCCGTGCCTCGAAGAGCACGTAAAGCCGTCAGTCAGATTTTTGGCCTGTTTTTGTCGGCAGCATTGCAATTCGGTTGTTTTGGCCTACTGACTGTAAAAAACAAAAAAAAAACCAAATAACTTTGACGTAACCTTGATGTCACGTAATCGAAAAATACTAATTATTTTTGTAGAAAATACTTAAATCCAAAAATTTTCCACTGCAGTGAGCCATAAAATTTTCAAAAATAGGCAAAACTCAATTTTAAGAATCAAATTTTAAGTTCAGAAATTACCACCTTAGCACATTTGAAGTCCGATTTCTCGCAATAATGCACTAAGTACCAAATTTTTTAACTTATAGGGGAAGCTTAAGAACCGCAAAAGTTTTCGAAACTTTGAAGTTTTAGTCGGAAGTGACGTAGACAGGTTTAGGTATTTTATTTCTTAGTTGAAAATTCGTCTCTACTTCTGTCGAACGTAAATTTTACACTTTCGACCAAAAATTTTCCGACTTGGATTAATGTTATGATAGTAAATATTTTATGCGAAGTAGCACACCTCATAGCAAGCATGTTCACAAAAAAAATGTTCGGAAAAAGGCACTAAATAAAAGGAAAAAAAATTAACACCCTCAGAAATTTCACGAAAAAACTTTAAAATATTATAACTCGAAAACTACCAAAAATCGCTGAACATTCATGGGGTATTTTCGTGTAGGTCTAGGTATGAGGATCCAAATTTTTTCTTTAGACGTCACTATTTGGGCCACCTGTATAATAAAAATAAATAAAAAGGATATAATAAATAAAGGAATTCACCTAATGGCCAATTCTCTAATATCTGAAAGCGGTAGTCAAAAAATGGTTCTATTTTATCATGGCGATATTAAATAAGGGTAATAATAACGTAACAAATGTGTTGTCGGGCAACGAGGCAACTCTTTTTATGTGGAAACGTCGGGAAACGGCATTTACCTTTAAAAATACTTTCCTAGATATTACGAAAGGAATTTCGAGAAATATGATTTTGTATGATTATTATATAATAATTCTATGTTTTCAGACATATTTTAGTCTAAAGTTGAGGAAGTACTTACTGAATAGCGTTACCAAGTTACTTATAAGCATAGATATTTCTCAAAATATAGTCCTATTTCATACTCTGATTAAATTAAAAAAGCTAGTCTCTTCAAAATAGGTAATTTGTAGGTCTTCTATAAACCAAAAGAGTATTAAAACCTACACGTAAAAAGTTGTAAGCCTTTTTTACAAGTTAGCTAGTCTGCGATCTTATCAGGTAGAAAAAGACACACTTTCTCATACTAAGCTACTAGTGCGGATTATTATAATATATATTATACTTTTTATTCAAATTGCCTTGCCCAGGAGGCAATTTGAATCAAAAGTAATAATATAGTAGGTAGAGTTTTCAGGGAACTTTTTGGTATGTAATCCAGTGCTGTTACGATGCGAACAATACTGAACGGTCGGGTTTCATCGACTTCACAAAGCCTTTTGTGAATCGCGATCCGATTGAACCGGCACGGAATCCTGATCTGGGGAGTTAAAATACCTTTTACATAACGGCGCAAATTGCAATATACATATTATAAAGCCGATAAATGGTTTTCCACGTCCATTTCAATTGTTAAAGTGGAATATGACAAGTTATGTTTTTAAGTCAGACATGTTTCTTTAATTATTTAATTAATCTAAAAGCAGAAAATTTTAAATAAGATCATAATATAATATGTGTAGTTACTATTGGGATGGTGTTTCTAGGTCGTACTTTTAATTCTTCCCAATTTTCGTGACCGTGAAACTATGGTGGATATGGTACAGAGGCTTCTGCTAGTTTTCAGTCTCTTTTGAGTTTATATAAAATACTAGTTGATGCCCGAGACTTCGTCCGCGTGGATTGAGGTTGTCGACACTCAACCAAAAACTGCGAATAAGGAATGAAGATGCAAAGCGCTTCGTACGTGGGGATGGGACGTCGACGACATAGGGATGGAAACTCACACGGCGTCTTGCGATACGGTGGTAGAAAGGTATATTTATAATATTATATAATAAGAGAACATACTTAGAGCTCAAAGTAAATACATGCTTTGCCATCTCAAATTCTAAATTATGTTCACGCAATACAAAACAATAATATAGATGTGATCGCTTAAATATGTCACCGTGAGATTGTGAAAACCGTCAGATTACAATCAAACGCTTTTTATCTCGATAGATTGTAATCTGTCGACAGATTGTGAATCGTTCAATTTTTGAAATATTCATTGTATTTCCAGTTTCTTGTTCTGTTCTTGTAGGTTAGGTTAGGGTTCGACATAAACAATCATCAATTAGGTTCTATCTGGTTAATATACCTAACAGATTACAATCTACCGAAAAACAATGCTTTAAAATGTAAGCAGTTGTTACCTATAGTTCACAATCTTTCGACAGTTTACAATCTATCGAGATAAAAGCGTTAGATTACAATCTAAAGGTTTTTACAATTTTACGGTGACATATACATAGAAACCCCGAAAGAAAATAGTTACAAGCGAGAGAGAAGGATAACATATTTTTAAATACGTTTGACGTGAAATCAGTGATCTCTGTGTCCAAACAATTTTTGCTGATTGTAACTCGCTATTGCTTAATTCTGAGATTAAGATGACACTTGAGATTAAGGGACAGAATAAGTAATAAAAAAAATCGAATGAGAACTAAACTAGTAGATATAATTAAAAGGACATTAAAATGGAATTGGGCTGGTCATTTATGCAGACTAGAAAACACGAGGTGGATCAAAAAAGTCACTGAGTGGGTTCCAAGAGATAGAAAAAGGAAAAGAGGACGTCAAAGAAAGAGGTGGCGAGACATTTTTCCGAAATATGCGGGCCGAACTGGATGAGACAGGCCAGGAACAGAAAGCGTTGGAAAAATTTGGGGGAGGCCTGCGCCGTAGAGGCGACTTATACGTTAAAATAAATAAATTGACATATTCCATATTTTGTATATTTTTATTGACTAAATTGAATTTGTAATATGTTTAATAATATAATTTAATAATGTGAGAGTAATTTGTTTTTTAGGTAGATTTTTTAATTTGTATTAATGTAATTAATTGTAATTTGTTAATTTAATTTTAACTCTTAATTTTAATATATATTTATATATATATTAAAATTAAGAGTAAAATCAGTCACTGACAAAATTTGCAATAAAATCAGTCACTGACAAAATTTGCATTAGTAAAACTGGTAACTTTAAATGTATTTTATTATCTATGTGTATTTTTTATAACGTATTAGAAATAAAGGCTATTTTATTATTTATTGCTTAAAACTAGGTCTGCATGTTCATAGAACACTTTTTTTGTGCTGAATAGCCATTCCACTATAGGCCTATGAAAAAAATGACACATCAACGTATAAGGCGTCGACATGACCTCAGTTCAAGTATTTTTATGATATGCCTGATGCTCCTGATGTCATAAACGCGAATCTAGTTTTTTGGCCTCCTGCGGGTTTTTTCGGTATTCCAGTCGTGGGTAATCAGGCGTCACGGATATCCTTTGAGTTCACATATAATCCTTAAACATCAATAAAAGTAATATAAAATACAGTGAATGAAAGTCGAGGTTACTATAATGCTTATGCCATTTGAAATATAAAATGATATCCTCGCAATACAACTTTATGATACGAGTCGGTATAAACAGGGGTCGTTTTATTAAACAACATCATTCAATAGATCGTTTATTGCCGCGCTGAGCTGAGTATGCGTGTAATAAATTTTATTACTTACTACCTACATATAAGTGCTGATACTGACTGAATTGGGTATTTGACAATTAGTCAAATCAGCAACTTTTTTTTTCAAACATCAAAACGCGTGCTTCATACTAAGCAGATTTTGTATGAAATTTTAAGTTGTGACGTCATCAAAGTTCGGCGCACTTTTTTACTTTAATCGATAGTTTAAAATGGTTAATCAACATAAAACAAGCAAGGGACGTGGATATTACGACTTTTGGGAGATCCTTTATTTAATAATCACTAAAAAATAATTTATTTGACTAGCAGTCAAATACCCAATTGCTGTAGATATTTAAGTATATAAACAAAATCCAAACGAATAAAATAAAAACGCGATTAAAGCGTATTTGTTAACTTATTTTTTAACACACCTAACTAGATCAATTTCGTAAAAAAATTTGCCTATGTGTTATTCTAGACTATAATCTATCTCCGTGCCAAATTTTATCCAGATCCGTTTAGCCATTCTGGCGTGATTGAGTAACAATCGTCCATGCATCCATCCAAACTTTCGCATTTATAATATTAGTATAGACAGTATAGATAGAAAAAAACCAGATCAACAAAACAAAAACAGATTCTCATTGATGGTTAGGTATTTGATCCGTTGCTCTGCTGCGGCGTGATTGGAGAATAAAACAAACACACTTTCGTATTTATAATTGGTACTATATGGTCATCAGGGGGCGCAGCAGAAATACATCCAGTGTTTCTCTAAAACGGAATTTCCACAGCCTATTTCCGTTTGTTAAATTTCCCAAATCTGAAATTATTCACCAATACTTGAAAGCTAAAAGTGGCTAGCACAGTTGAATATTAAATGCGTCGCAATGGTAGAGAGCCAGCGCGATTTATATAACAATATATTTATAGGCCATTCCGGCGGAGCTCTAAACGGAATCACCTCTTAGCACTTACATTTATAGAATCGGATCTGAATAGAGCTCCGGTCGCCGCAATGAAATAAGCTTCATTTTCTTGAGTGATTGGCTTTAAATTATTTGGTCGCTCAAGACGTTCTAGGACGTAATGTATAGCCTAAGCTGACGCCGCGTGGTTTAATTGTTTTAATCCCGCGGGAACTCCTCAATTTTTCAGGATGAAAAGAAGCCTATGTCATTCTCCAGGTCCTCAACTATGCCCATGCTAAAAATCACGTCGATCCGTTGCTCCGTTGCGGCATGATTGAAGGACAAAGCAATAAACCAACAAACATACACATTTTCGCATTTCTATTACCATAAAGTATGATCTATTACGTACGCACTACGCAGGATGAAGTGCACACTACAAGTGTGCAAACCCAGACGCATTCCTTACTTCCTCGGTATCACAATATTAGTCCCATGTGTTACGCATATACATGTTGCGAAGCTGAATTGGGAATATAGTTAAAAAGAGGACCGGACGTAGTCCAAAACTGCTGAAACTATGTGCGGCGACTGGCGACCCTACAATAGGGATGATGCCTACATCAAAAATAAATTATTTCTTACTGATTATTAAATAGAGGATCTTCCAAAAGACCTAAAATTCCCATCCCCGGTTAGTTTTGAGTTTGATAACCATTTTAAAATATAGATTAAAGAAAAAAGTGAGTTGAAATTTGATGACGTCACTATTGTGAATTTCATACAACTTCCATACTGGAAGTGCGTTTTTAAGTTTGATAAAGAGTTGCAAATTTGATTGAGTTGTCATCATCCCTATTGTAGGCGCAGCGTTGGCAATCTCCCGCTAGGTAAATGAACGACATCAAGCGAGTCAAGGAGACGATGGCAGCGCGCAAGTCCGTACGTGGAAGTTCCTGCAAGAGACCTAAGTCCAGCAGGACGTCGTTATCGGTTGATAGCACGGCAATCCAATAAAACTGGAGAGAGAATAGCTACAGGACCGAATGCTTACCATGCTCTCCAAGGTAACGTAGGAAAATAACACTAATTTACTGACTCGAACAGTCTTGAACTGATATTTTGTTGACAGAAACATCAGAACTCAAAATTCAAATGTTTTTTTATTCAAATAAACTTTTACAAATGCCTTTGAATCGTCGAGTGAATCTACCACTGGGTCGGAATACCATTCCTACCGAGAAGAACCAGCAAGAAACTCGGTGGCTGCTCTTTTGAAAAAATTAATTTACAATTTCATCAATGCATAGATACATAAGTAACCGCTGTCCTTAGCATAAAGAAAAGTCCTTAACAAAATACCTAAATATTTTTGGCCGACCTAGTAATAGAAACTAGGACCTTGGTCATCCGAAGCTGAACGTGCTAACAACTAGACGAACGAGGCAGATGAACAAATACATCATAAGCGTACCACGCATTTTTCCTAGAAAGCCTCTCGAGCAACTTAGTAAGTACAAAACATAATAGCTCTCTCATTTTTGGCTACGCAACACCTACGGATAGATACATACAAACATAAAGGGAAAGACCCTCCTGCTTCACCCCTTTTAAGGCGTCATGACTAGGGTTACGTCGTCACCTTTGACTTCAATGTTTACTTATTTGACTGCATACAACGCACATTTTGTTCAATAGTTACGCAACTCAAAAAAGCTAATCCCAGCTACGATATACTACAATATTATGTACAGTATATACGGAAAAAATACAATAAATTATTATGACAAATATAAATACTTATTTTTCAAAATACGGAGTTTTTTGACGACCGATGTATGAGGGTAATTGCTGCATGGTCTTACTCAGTGGTAACCAGTGAGTAGGTATATATTCAATTCCAATATTTACTTCGTTTACAACTCGGAATGAATGCACGTGAGATAAATGAAGTAAAATTGGATAGAAAGAGCGCGCCTGCTAATGAACTTTGCTCATTATAATTAAGCTAAAGCCTTTCGAATAAAAGGGCTTTGCGAAAACGACATTTCCTTGTTCAATTACACTGTAGCGTTGCTTTTTTTTAATTAATACTAAAGTGGATTCGGTGACTGTAGCTGTACTTTAATCTGATTTTGTTCATTTGTTATTTAATTACCTGGTTTATTCAACGGTGTAACATTTTAATTCGTGAATGTTTATAAAATTATACCTATCTGATTATAAAATATATTATCCCTTTGTCGTTATTAATTCCAATTAAAATATCAAAAAGTCACAGTATCTTTCTTTAATTTTTTACTAGATGATGCCCGCAACTTCGTCCGCGTGAATTAAGTTTTTTTGATTCCCGTGGGGAACTTTCATCAAAATCGGTTGAAAAGATGAG
Source organism: Erebia palarica (assembly GCA_964035005.1). Classification (NCBI taxonomy): domain Eukaryota; kingdom Metazoa; phylum Arthropoda; class Insecta; order Lepidoptera; family Nymphalidae; genus Erebia; species Erebia palarica. The sequence goes on along the minus strand of OZ035984.1, from coordinate 31,374,918 downwards.
CCGGGAAAGTGTACTCTGTCATTGTTCGGGATAAAAAATGTGTAAAAAGTGTTCAGCTGTTCTAGCGTGATTGAGTAACAAACATCCATCCATCTGTCCACACATCCATCCAAACTTTCGCATTTGTAATTAACGATTAAACGAACTTACCTGTAAGTGAAGTTTGATCGTAATTATACGAGGATTCGTCCGAAGAGATTATCATGATATACTTTTATAGATTAGTATAGATAGTATAGATTATTATTAGTATTAGTATAGTAGTATATACAGTATTAAAGAACAATGGCGAAATTGGACCCACATAATTTAAATATGAAGGAGGCATCGTTCAAGTACAAGTTTATATTATTTATAATCATATGTTTATATGATGTTTATATAAAAAAATATTGAGACTCTGAGATACGGGATTCAAAAGAAAGAAATTATTATAATTTATTAAAAAATAAGTCATCTTACACTAACGGAACGCAATTGACATAGATATACATTTGTTGACTTGACAACACTTGTCATTATTATTTATTTTTGTAGGGATGCTCCGACACCATCTATGTATCATCGATACCTACTGAAATGAGTATTCTTAATATTACTATCGTCTTGTGATACTAACACGAGTACTTTAAAAGTATCGATACCTAATCGTAACGATACTTTTTAATTTTTATGAAAATGATTTTATCAGTGTCAGTGATCACTACTTGTATGACACTAGCTGATGCCCGCGACTTCCTTCTCATAGATTTGGTTATAAAATAACGAAAAAAGCTCTCATAGGAAAAGTAAATAAGTACTCAATGCAAGTGTAAATTAAAGTATATAGAGGAATAAAACGCTTAATGTAAGGAAGATCAGGCTATAGAATGGGTGAACAATCAGAATTATTGGTCAGCGAATCACTTCAACTTGGGCTATAGGTGTCGAAGAATTCACTGGCCAGAATCCGCATAGAGGTACCAGTGGTGCAAAGAGATCTATTTTGATATTATTGTTACTCAATTTGTTAAAAGATAAGAAAGATCTAAGCAGATAAGAGTTATTTAGAACTATGGTGTGAGTAGAATTATTGCGGAATTCTCGCAGACATAAGTACCTACCTACTCAATCATACTAATACTGATACAAATTATTGATTGAACAATAGCCCAATAGTTTTTGATTAATAATTTTAAGGTTATATTCTACTTTCAGGTGTATCTTTTTTCTCCCACATTTTTAGACTTACTTACTATTTGCTTTTTTCTTAGTTTTGTTACGTTCTACAATTATTAATAAGTTTCCATGATGAACGCTACTCTTTTCAGTGGGTCCCAAAATACATGCATTTCCGCCATCCTCCTTTAAAAGTACACGGACCACTGACTACATTTAGCTATTGAAGCACTCAACGTGGTCAGTGGCCACTGCGAATCCTCCCACCAAACAAACGACTGCCGAAAGTTCGCAGGATAATAAGCAATTACAAATACCACCCATTTTTACAGTAACCAAAACTTATATGGAAGATTTAAAAATGAGTAAGTAACTATATTTTTACTAATTTTGTTTTAAAGAAGTGTATGAGGTTTGAAGCAGAGAATTTACCTAAAGTACTAAGTACCAGAAAAATAATAATTATTTAAAAAACAGTTCAATATAAATGGTAAACAAAAAGCTAAAGAGTACTATGTAAAAAATAGTTCCGTATTGCTTCTGCTCCGTTGATCCGCTCGTAAGTAACTGAGTCCCTTTCAATTATGCGGTCACGTATGTAATTCGGCTAATGACACCATTTCGTGACTGCTATTTGAGTTTAGTGAGCCATTTGCTCCAGCCTAGGTGTTAAATGGAACTTTCGTGTTGCCACACACGATATCATCTACGAGTAGCCACTTCTGTTTGGATTAAGGTTTTAATGGGGTCTACTATCAAATAATTACTTAACTTTTTATACTTATCGTACTAAAGGATTTTTGTTATTTACCAAATATTATAATCTAACTGACATTATACTACCGTTATTATGGAGTTAGGTCGTCATGATAATACTCTTTTTCTTATGAACGTATCCAACGCAATCCAAGGAATATCTTTTCAAAATATTGCGTATTATTCTTCTTACTTATTATCCTTACTGATCAAATAGGGAAAATAACTCCACATAAAGCCCCCATAGATAAGGTTATTTTTTACGTAATTTTGTATTATTTTTCATAAGTGAATTTTAAATAATTATAATCATAATAAATAAATAATTCGGAAGTAATAAGTTTCTAACAGACGCGTGGTCAGACGGACAAATAGGTACCAATTGTCAATGCAATATGCACCCAAGTAGACTCAGAGACTTTCATTTCGCTCGGACATAAAAAGCCTCAAGACAAGCATGCGCGAGTTTTTTGTCTGCCAGACCAAAATTAATGTTCGTACTTAGTGAGTTTTCGCTCTTAGTTTTCATATAGTAACGTCTATTGTCGATAACTTTTTGAGTCATTTTGTGCCTCCTTTATAAGTGGTTTAGTAACAAGGGATTTCTACAAACAGCCACAATTACACCTTAATTGGCGCCACATTTATTACAATTATCGCTAGAATGATCACGATAAATGTGTCACCGAATTGCGTTGTCTTGGAGGGTGTTGGAGGGCCGAGTCTCGCATCGGCTTTATTCCGTGCGAAGGGGCTCATTCTATCAGTTTCCGCTACATCGACCCTGTCTATAACGCTTTGTTTTCGACCCTGACGTACTATTTATGCCCGTTTTAGTGTTCTGTAGTAGGTAAAACAAAAAACTTGAAGTTCCGTCCAGTCTTTCTATCTGTCCGTCTGTGTGTGAAGCCAAATTAAATATCAACTAAAACAGATACAATTGAAAGGTTACTTTATTTATATATTTTTTTTTTTTTTTTAAACTATACATATATATTAGAATTAAAAGTAAGAAATAAATTAAAATCTAAATTAAAAACTAATTATATTTACAAAAAATACACGCCATCCAAGTGATCGTTAATGGGCATGGTGCCCAAAATACTGGCGCTATTACCTCGTTGAATGGCAAGGCTAAGCCGTTGGGCTAAATAAGCGCCAGCTCTTTGGTCACCAGAGGCGTGGATCAGTTTTTGGGACACAACATTTATAAAATTCTTCGTGTCCGATGACCATGGGCCCAGAGTCTCAAAAGCAAGCGCCGCAAAAACGTAGTCCTTAGTAATGGCTGAGTATTTGCGACGCTTAAGCAACTGAGCAGATTCAGCAGCAGCACCCGCCTTTAGGCACGAGCCTGATAGATGGGACGCTGCCAACGTATCAACGCAGGTTGCATCCCACACCAGTGCACGACCCATCGACCATGGTACTATAGTCATCCCATCCGGCCTCTTGCCGTCATCCCTGAACAAACCGGAGGGTTCCAGTTGTGCAGGGATGGAGGCAGTGGCCAGAGCGCGACGGACTATATCATTGAGAGCACCGTGGCGATACAAGCGGCCTGCGCTCCGAATGCAACTGAGTCCATGGTAACCAAACTGATCTACGCGGCTGCCACAAGGACAGTAATGAGGCTCACATACCTTTATTCCCAAGCGTAAGCAAACTGCCACACGAAGCGCTGTCCGGTCGAGAATCGTTCCCAGGCTATGAGATGGCAGAGCGTGAAGCCAGTGACCTGACTCTTTTTCGGATACGGCTAAAATACGGGCTTTATCCGTATCTGAGGTACACTGTGCTACGAGATCCGAATGTGTCAAGACAACACGCGGTTTGTCCCAAAGACCCTGACATTCCACAGCCGAAGGAAAGCTCTCCCCAGGACAAGAAGCACTCCAGGCCAGCCTCGCTTCCGACAGACTCTCAACCACAACATCAGTCCGACTAGACAGATTAAGGATCTGACTGATGAGTGTAATAGAGCCAGAAGCGGAAGATAAGAAAGCCGGGAGTGCTACACTTGAGATGGAACGTATGCCTAGGCCCCCGTATTTCACAGGTAGACTCGTTTGGGTCCAGGTGCGGTCATCAAATTGTAAATTTAGAATTTTACATAGAGTGTCTTTAAGAGACACATCTAAAGTTGAGATCAAAGAAGGGTATTTCCAAAAGGGGCCGCACCTTAACAGATACATAAATTTAGGAGCAAATAAACATAACCGTAAAATATAAATGGCCATGTGTGGCTTTATGTCTAAAAGGCGATGCGAAAATTTATTGAAATTCTCTAATTTAGAATTTATTACAGAGGGAAATGCTTCATCAAAAATTGGAGCACCAAGAAGGGTTAAATTTTGACTCGAAACTGTAGATATACCCGGTATCAAAAAACTCAAATTATGAAAAATTTCATTTTTCTTCTCAATGGGAATTGAATTTGGGAAGTAAGCCTCACACTTGGAAAAATTTAGATTTAGCCCAATATAAGAAAATTTTTGTATGATTGTTCTTAAATCTTGAAGAACTGACGACGCATCTCCTGCCAATGACCCATCATCTAGGTACCATAAGTTGAATTTTGAATTTAGGGACGAAATAATAGGATTTATAACGAGACTGAAAAGCGCGGGACCAAGTGGGTCACCCTGCTGACAACCTACTGCTGAATCCAGAACTTTTTCCCCAAACATTAATTTTGTGGGAGAGCCATAACATTGCCACAAATAGTCTAATATCTCAGGTATCTCTTTTTGAATTTCATCTAACATGGCTCCCCTATCGACCGAATTAAAAGCGTTACGAACATCAATTTTTATGAAGACGTCATAATCACTTGAATTTAAATAAGTTCTGGCAGCATGTACCGCTGCCTCGCACCCTCCCTTGACCCCGAAACCTAGTTGTTTAGGTTTCAGGATGGCCGCTGTTTTGTCCTTAAATGCTCGGCAACACATACGCGATGCTAACCTGCGATATGTGCTGCCGACAGCAATAGGACGAACCCCCCCATCTTTTTTGGTCAAGGCCACCAAGTTCGCTCCGTATAAGACTGGAACAATATATTGAGGCACCTGACCAGATAACATTAAATTGATAAGACCGGTCAACTCCTTCAAAAGAGATTTATTTTCATCACATGAAGGAGGACCCATCAAATCTTTAAGGTGTTGGGGTGACAGGCCATCTAATCCTCCTGCAGAACCGTTTGGGAATCCAAAGATTCCAAAACGAACTGCATCTTCCGTCACACGTAGCGGATTGATGGTAGCACTACATGGGAGGTTACGAAGTCGGGACGAAGGTAAAGGCAGAGGGTGTTTTTCCCTGAGAGCAGCCAAAGTCTCAAAAGAGTCCGCGGCCAAGACATCGTCTGAAAAAAGCAATTTGGCAGCATTTTTAACGTTCCCATCACTTACTTTGTGTTCAATTAATTTGGATACATTTTGAATTGATGATTGGCAATTTAGAAGTCTGTTGCATGTAGGAATAGTATTGCTCGAAATATTAAGTTTTATCTTTTTTGTAAGGGATGTAACTGTTTCAATGCCGGATTCTATATTCAGGACTCTATATGGGAACGTTAATAAATACTCCCACGCTTCAGGTGAATTCTCAGACGAGGCCCTAGCAACACACTCTTTGAGGCTGCGAGCGACTGAGGGTCGAGCCCCTCTAGGGATGCGCTTGACCAACCTAATCCCGCGCTTAAAGGCTGCGAGCCTCACCCATAAAGGAGAGCTACATGAGGGCCCACCCCCACAACATGCATCGGAAAAAATACCTGATGCATGCTCTGAAACTTGGGCAAAATTCGGGATGTGACGACGGCTTTTATGTATATTAAGACCGCGTTGGCCCTTATACAGCTTGCCGTCGACACAAATGGAACACTCGAGTAGCTCTGAGTTGGACGACGCATCTATAAAAGGCATAAAACTTACACTATTATATTTACAAATTAAAATTAAAATAAAAAACACCAAGAGAACACACAAAAACACTGTTCGAGTTCAGCACAGCAAACACTGGTAATATCTCTATTCCCTTATGGGAAGGAATGGCAATCTGACACTGCGATCGGGGAGTACCAGGCGCAGGAATGTCTCCGATGGGCAAGGTAAAGGCCAAACGCCTGTTGGGATTTTCTGCGCAGTGAAACCCAAATCATTTTTTTGCAAATGGACAGAAGCATTCTTTCTGTAAAACAAAATATGAAATGCCTACTGTGCAGCACATATACTAAACCAGAGCCCATTTTTAATTTAACTAAACTTTCAAATAACTAATAGCCATAAAAAATAAATAAGGGTATTATTTTTCGATTTTCATGAAAATTTTTCATGTTTGTTTACGTATTTGACATATGACATTGAAAGGTACAGTACCGCTTCACTGAGGCAAGTAAAAAATTTGATATACTTATAATTTTTCAAGGTACCTCCTGAACATGAAAAGCGAGAGCCGAATAAATTACATCGGTAAATCCCTTTGAGCGATACATCGTCGATTAGAAATTTAAAATTATTGTTTTATAGATAGTTACTGGAAATTGGAATAGCCGTTTACGAAATAATGACCGCCAAAGTTGTTTGCAAATAGTGTAAATACGGAACCCTATATTATATCTACGTATTCTGCAACTCACTTAACCAGATTTTTTTTTTTTTCACAATTAGCCTAAATTATGTTTTATTTACACTTTCATTGAGACGATATAACGATCTCTGATCTATGTTATGCTAATAAGAGACAGTCAACAGACGTGAATATACTCACAACCTTGTTAGTAACGCTATCTTAAAATACCGAATATTGCCTCTCTATTTGAATATTAGTTAAATAACGGTTAGAAGGCAACCATCTATCGGTCTCTTTTTCTGAATAACTATGTAAATAAGTAGGTACCTACTTAATTCTTTTGATAATTTCACTTAATAAAAATTTCTTATTCGGCTTGATTTTGATGAGTATTTACTACCAATAAAAACATAAAACTTATAATTCGTGAAAACTAGCCTATTAACATGTAGGCCGCGTGTACACGTTAATATGTTATTAATTAATATCAAAATATATTTTTTTATCTATGATCCCATGTATTTAACGGCAATTAGTCGAAACCTGTGGTTTATTGTCTTAAATTAAGTAATAATTTGGGAAAATAGTGGTTTCATAATCACCAAGCAATGGCTCCTGTTTCTAAATATTGCTATCTGATGAAGACTCCTAGAACCTCTAGTTATACCTATAATATTAAAGATCAGTGATAAAGAAATCCCTGGTGCCCTGGTGGTCTTATGGCATTTTTAGATGCAAAACCCGGTGCCTAAGGGACTTCACGATAGGATCTGGTCTGGTCTGGTGTCAGACTTCAGACTGTGGTGTTGTCACCCTTCCTGTAAAACCGTGCCACACAGTCATTAAGCGTTCCAGTTTCTGAAAGGTTCTATTAAGTATTATATAGGTGAGTATTATGTACGTGTATTCTAGTACTATGCAGCGTAGCAACAGCCGCTCCAGGTTAGCCCGCTACTGTCTAATGCTGAGATCTATAGCGCGTACTTTGACTTGGCTCAGTCTTTACTTAGAGGTAAAACGAGATGGACTTATGTGAGTAACATAAATCTGTCTCGTTTTAACCATGTCTTAAGTCTAAGCAAAGTCAAAGTTCGCTCTATAGATCTCACACTAAGACTCGTCTAAATTAGGGCTAATATTACCACTAGTCGAGATCACAACCAACTATTTAAGTTGTACCTAACTGAATAAAAACGTAAACGTTAACGTTTTGAGTACTAAAGCGGTAATTCAGGAAAATGTTTGAACTTAAGTCTGCGGTATTCTTGTCGTACTTCGTCTTTCGTATCTCTTTGCTTACTTTAACGTGCATGTAGGACGTGTATTTTAGTTTAATCCGGATAAGTCTTCTACGAGTAGGTAGATTTTCTATTTAAGACTGCTATATTACATTTAAAACTTCAGTTAAGATTTTCTTAATAGATAGATTAATCTTAATATGAAGTACCTTAATAAATTTATTGAAAATCTATAGTACACTACTACCCATAATGGAAAAAAAGCAATTCACAGCTGAGTAATATTTGGAAGTGTTTTTGTTTTATCCACAGGTTAGGCTGTTAGTCCTTGGCTGCTATCTCACCTGATGGTAAGTGATGATGCAGTGTAAGATGATAGCGGGCTAACCGGTTAGGGGCGTGGCATTACGCCTTACGCATTCGGTTTTTACGCGACTTCGTACTGGAACGCTAAATCGCTTGACGGCGCGACTTTGCCGGTAGGGTGGTAACTAGCCACGGCCGAAGCCTCCCACCAGGGCAGACCAGGCAAAATTAAAAAATTATAAAACCCCAAATGAAAAAATAAAATGATTGTTATGACAACAGCGCTCAACACTGTGCCATGGAGGTTGTCAAAAAGGGATTTTAAAAGCGCAAGGTGCCAGTCGATTTTTACCTAAGTTTGATAAGTCTAGTTAAAGCAGTAAAAATGTACATAACCAAAAGATATTTTAGAATTAATTGAATTTGCTGGTAGGTAATTAGCATTTTGTGGAGTCTTCCCGCTCAGAGGATCCTGTCAGTTCACAACTTTTGTCACTCGTTTGGAATAAGCTGATTACAAATGTAATTTTCGCTCGCTGACAATTCCTCGTGGCGTCCGTGTTACCATAATAGATAATTTTAAAATGAATATGAATAAAATTAATTTTCGTTTAATTATAAGCGTAAGCGTTATTTAGCGTGGGTTGTAAGCGTCTTAGTCTTAGCTTAGCTCTCTAAGTGTAGGGACACGAAATTAGCGACGGCGGAGCGACGGCGACAGCAGGGCGACGCGATTAGTCGGAGAGCTGACTGAATTTTATTAAAATATTTTTAAAGCGGTCTGATGATACTTTGTAACCGACAAAAACATCTGGGTTTTTTTTTCGAATTCTATAACTACTAAATTAAATGACAAAAAAATCTTTTTTGTAACTCTACCAGACTGGCAGGATTGGATTCACCAATTGACGAAATTATATTTTATCGCAATTTCAACTTGCTTAAAGAACCTTTCCGAAATTCGTCGCCAGTTCTCGGACCACATCGCCCCGCTATCGCTGTCGCTCGGCCGTCGCTAATTTCGTGCCTGACGCCTAAGTTTGCAGATTGATACTTTCCGACGTAAGCAACACATCAAGACACGCGGAAGCGTGTCCAGCCAAAGTTCAAAAAAACTTGCGAGCAGCACCGTGTGTAATATTACACGAACCATTTGGAGCCACTTTTGACCCCCTCATAACTCAAAAACTATTTCACATAAACATGTCAAATTTGGCGCAAATATTGAGACCCGTGAGATACATATGTGCTCCAAATTTCATAAGCACACCTCAAATGGTTATTTAGATATAAACGTACAAAATTCGTCATTTTTATGATCTACCTAGGTATAGATCAAAACTCTGACACGGGGCATACTACCATTGCTTAAAGCCGTATTATTTTAATATTGTTGACGTTTATGTTGTAGCGTTATAATCATATGTGTTATAATATCATTATTTTAAGGACGTCAAAGTACGTGACATTCAACCGTTATTTTGAAACAATACTGCTTTAAGCGGTGGTAGTAACTCCTTAACTATTGAAAATGACACATAATTATTATTTTAATGTAAATAATAATGAATAATAATATAGTTGCATTAAAACCTTACCTTCGTATTCATGCATTTTGTGCAACGAAACGTCATTGACAGAAAAGAAGAAACATATTTGAAGTCGTCAGTTCAAGCTGTCAGTCATTGTGATTTGTATTCATTGTATAGAGTGGTTTTAGTGATATCGACTGTTTACCGTGCTTGTTTTCAATGTTTCACTAAAAACTTTTGATTTTGAACTTTTGCAATCATAATTGATGAGATGTAGAAATGTGCTGTAGAGGTAGTCTGATTATAGATGTAATCTGTCAATGTCAGTGTAACTCTAGGTACACTATATATTTTTCTTGAGAATTCTCGTCTTTAATTATCTTGTACAATGAGTCGTACAATAGAATTACTGGTGGGTGACACACTGACCTTAAACCGAATAATAAGTACCTACTAATGTAAAACGTAAACTAAACTAATAGAAAAGTCCTATTACAGTGTAAAGGATTATTTGAATGATAGCAAGGCATTGGTATGAATAGTTACAGCGGCTGATTATGTAATGTTATATTATAAGTACATATATATAATTTCAAATATTTGTGAGATGGTGATAATAAAAAAAGCGGAGTTTATTGCGGGCTCTTCTCAGACCAGGGCACGTTTGGAACCCTCGTAGCTTTAGTTTTAAGATACCCTAGTTAATTATCACCATCACGTCTTATGCTCTGTAAGCATGACGTTCAGAAGGTGTACTTTGTAGGTACATATTTTGAATAAATATGTTTTGAGTTTGAGATTGAGTTCAATAATTTCTGTACAAAAAGTAATGATATCCCATCAAAAACATAAATGTAAAATGAGAGCCAAGTTCAAAATTGTGATATATATGCCTTGGTTGTTGACTGCAGCGACAAAAGAAGTGAGATCTAAATGGGTGCCAAGTTCAATGGTCAGTCCTGCAATTTATTTATCCCATCAAAAACATAAATGTGAAATGAGAGCCAAATTCAAAATTATGATATACATATATGCCTTGGTTGTTGACTTCAGCGACAAAAGAAGTGAGATCTAAATGGGTGCCAAGTTCAATGGTCAGTCCTGAAATTTATTTATAACAACATATAATATTTTATAACAACTTAAAATATCATTTCTTCTTCTATCTTAGTATAAAATGTTGAAGACTAAGGCTTTGGCTTGGCTAGTTTCCATATACGAATTATTATTAAGTAGGTACCTAAAAGTACAGTTTCTACCAGCTAGCCAAATTTTCGGAAGAATAAAATAAGAACTTACAGCTTTACAACTTGTGAAGGCTATAATTCGTATATGAAAACTAGCCAAGCCAAAGCCTTAGTCTTCAACATTTTATACTAAGTTATAAGAAGAAATGATATTTTAAGTTGTTATAAAATATTATATGTTGTTATAAATAAATTTCAGGACTGACCATTGAACTTGGCACCCATTTAGATCTCACTTCTTTTGTCGCTGAAGTCAACAACCAAGGCATATATATCACAATTTTGAATTTGGCTCTCATTTCACATTTATGTTTTTGATGGGATAAATAAATTGCAGGACTGACCATTGAACTTGGCACCCATTTAGATCTCACTTCTTTTGTCGCTGCAGTCAACAACCAAGGCATATATATCACAATTTTGAACTTGGCTCTCATTTTACATTTATGTTTTTGATGGGATAATATTTACACACTCTATTTCGATTCGGCTTCAGTACAAAAATTACATAATAATAATAAAAATGGAATAACGTTTCTTTGCATATCTACACTAGATGATGTCTGGGACGACTTCGTCCGCTTGGATTAAGTTTTATTGATTTCCGAGGGAACTCCTCAATTTTCCGAAATAAAAAATAGCCGGATATAACCTACATCTATACCAAATTTCATCAAAATCTGTTGAAAAGATGGGCCGTTAAAGCATAGCAGACCTAGAGACAGACATAACACTTCGCATCTATAATAATATACTAATACTAATCTTACTTCTTACTAATATTATAAATGCGAAAGTTTGGATGGATGTATGGATGTATGGATGTATGGATGTTTGTTACTTAATCACGCCCTAACGGCTGAACGGATCGGGCTAAAATTTGGCACGAGATAGATTATAGTCTGGAATAGCATATAGGCTACTAATTTAATCCCGGAAAATTAAAAAAATCCCGCGGGAACCAAAAACCTTAATCCACGCGGACGAAGTCGCGGAAATTAGCTAGTTTATAATATTGGTATGGATATTCTCGGTAAATAAAAATGCGAAAGTATGTCTGTCTGTCTTTTACCTTTTCAATGCTGTTTATCCGATAGACTGTGGTACTGTGGTTGGATCCCCAAAATGTACGTAGGCAACTTTTTACCCCGGAAAACTTAGAGAACCCACGGGGTTTTTTTATACAGACTAGATGATATCCACACGATATCATCTAGTCTGTTCATCATGCAAAAGTAGGATTAACCCTTGGTTCGTTTTATTTACATGAAATTATTGAGTTTTGAGTCAAATGATGTGATAGCGAAACTGATCTTTAATTCAGATAAATTTATGGGGCACTTCCATAGCGAGATGATAAAGCAGCTAATAATGTATGTTACTTGATATTGTAATGAATTTTCGTTTTATAACAAATATAGAACAGTTTTAAACCCGATGTGGAAGCTAATAATAAGCGTGTATAACAGTTACTAATTGCAACAAAAGTTGAAAGTATACTATATACTTATATTATTATAAATGCAAAAGTGTGTCTGTCTGTCTGCTAAGCTTTCACGGCCCAACCGATCTGTTCAACCGATTTTGATGAAATATGGTACAGGGATAGGTTGTATTCTGGGTAAGGACATAGGCTACTTTTTATCCCGGAAAATTAAGTAGTTACCACGGGAATCGAAAACTTAGTCCACGCAGACCAAGAGTATCATCTAGTTGTAATATAATTTCGTATTATCAGTATACAAGAGCAACAGCGTGTTATATCACTATACTCCAGCTGTGTGGGAGCAACATAGTACATACCATAATTTCTTTTAATAAGAGATAAAAAAATTGAAATCCTGATTATATTTTTTTACAGAGAAGAAATGAAATCGTAGTTGTTTCAAGAACGATGTCGGAACTGCCCTTTTCGTAAAATAGCAATGAACGCATTCGATAGTAAACAATGCTAAATTCAATAGAATTGCTCTCATGTACTAGTGCTCTGAGCCACTCTAACTCGATTCCGCTAATCCTAGGCAACAAATCGAGTAAAGACCAGTCTCAATCTTCATTGACTGACCTTATAACAAATCACATTCACCCTTTTAGAAAATAGTAAGAAAAAGAGTGGAGAACACAGACCATAGTTTAATTTAAAGAGATCATTTGTGGAGAAAAACATTGTATAAATACCACTACGAAATTGGATACGTAGAGTAAGCTCTACGAAATATTTTCTTTAAACTGTTACTATAAAATGAAAACTATAAAGTGATTTTTTCATATAAACATCTCAATAAACCACTTTTTTTTTTAATTTTCTGTCATCCTGTGACTAAAGATATACGTATCAGAATTTAAATTTATACTAAGTAGTAATATGTAGATAGATTTGCAACTTTAAACGTTCGACGTTCATTTTTGATATTTTGCAGCTGCAAGAATTTCGTGTACCTATATCTAATGCAATTAAAACAAAGATTAAATGCATATAAAGCATTCTACATATAATGTAGAACTGAAGAAAAGATTTATAATATTTTCATATTATGTTTGCGAATGTTTTTATCTTCCGTGTAGAATTTATCCCATCAAAAAGATAAATGTAAAATGAGAGCCAAGTTCAAAATTGTGATATATATGCCTTGGTTGTTGACTTCAGCGACAAAAGAAGTGAGATCTAAATGGGTGCCAAGTTCAATGGTATGTCCTGAAATTTATTTATAACAACATATAACAACAGCTTTACAACTTAGCTTTACAACTTGTGAAGGCTACGAATTATAGCCTTCACAAGTTGTAAAGCTGTAAGTTCTTATTTTATTCTTCCGAAAATTTGGCTTGCTGGTAGAAACTGTACTTTTAGGTACCTACTTAATAATAACTCGTATATGGAAACTAGCCAAGCCAAAGCCTTAGTCTTCAACATTTTATACTAAGTTATAAGAAGAAATGATATTTTAAGTTGTTATAAAATATTATATGTTGTTATAAATAAATTTCAGGACTGACCATTGAACTTGGCACCCATTTAGATCTCACTTCTTTTGTCGCTGAAGTTAACAACCAAGGCATATATATCACAATTTTGAACTTGGCTCTCATTTTACATTTATGTTTATTTATTTATTTATTAAGTACACTAACAATTCACATATAAGACAATCACAAGAACATTCACATTATTACTATTTCTTATACGTAAATCTATTACAAGTGCACATAGCATTTATGGTTTTAAATGTCATGCAAACAAGATAACAAGGTTTTAAAATACAATGGGGTATAAAAAATACTAGGTATTAAAAACTTACAAACTTACTTAATTAATTATGATAATTTTGTAGGAAACAATAAGAGAAAATAAAATTAATAAAAATAAAAATATAAACAAACAAAATATTACCTTAAGTGAAATTCTATGCTAAATGATCACGGAGTATTTTCATAAAAGCAGTAAATGAGTCATGAAATATGTCGATGCCCGGTAATGTTTTATTATATTCATTATATTTGCCACAAATACGCGCAATGGGAGCTTGACGACCGAGATGTGTTTTCGCAAAAGAAATATGGAAAGTTTTCGAGATGAAACAACGGGGATACCTACGTGGGATATATAACGATATGCGATTAAGAATATTGCTGCACTTTACTTTATTGTGTACAATTTTATGAAGATAGCACTGATCGAGAATTTCCCGCCTTTTTCGAAGAGATATCAATTTGAAATGAGTCAGTCGCTGATTATAGGGTTGTCTGTGTGAGATACCGCTAGCATGAAAGGCAAGGTGTCGAGTAAAGGCTCGTTGTACGCTTTCAATGCGCTGAGAGTGCACACTAAAGGATGGATTCCAGATAACACTGGCGAACTCAAGGTGGCTTCTTACCAACGCATTGAATAACAGAATTTTAGTCCTAGAAGAGAAAGTCTTTGTGTTGCGTTTAATAAATCCTAAGAGCTGCGCGGCTTTATTTACAACATTGCTTATATGTGATTTGAAGGTTAACTTACTGTCAATAGTTACTCCTAAATCCTTAATTTCCACTAACTCATGTACAAGAACATTATTAATTGAGTAACTAGAGACAAGCGGTTTTTTCTTCCGGGTAAATTTTATGTGAAAACATTTGTTTGCATTTAGGATCATACTATTGACTTTACACCAATTGATTATTCTATTCAAGTCATCCTGTATGAGCTTGATATCATCAGCTGATTCGACTAGTTTGTAAAGTTTTAAATCATCAGCAAATAACGAGCAGGAACAGTTTTTGATTTCTGTGGTAATGTCGTTAATAAATACCAAGAATAATAGAGGCCCTAAGTGAGAACCTTGAGGTACCCCAGACTGTGCAAGATATATTTTCGATTCAAAACCAGTTTTTGATGGGATATCATTACTTTTTGTACAGAAATTATTGAACTCAATCTTAAACTCAAAACATATTTATTCAAAATATGTACCTACAAAGTACACCTTCTGAACGTCATGCTTACAGAGCATAAGACGTGATGGTGATAATTAACTACGGTATCTTAAAACTAAAGCTACGAGGGTTCCAAACGTGCCCTGGTCTGAGAAGAGCCCGCAATAAACTCCGCTTTTTTTTATTATCACCATCTCACAAATATTTGAAATTATATATATGTACTTATAATATAACATTACATAATCAGCCGCTGTAACTATTCATACCAATGCCTTGCTATCATTCAAATAATCCTTTAAACTGTAATAGGACTTTTCTATTAGTTTAGTTTACATTTTACATTAGTAGGTACTTATTATTCGGTGTAAGGTCAGTGTGTCACCCACCAGTAATTCTATTGTACGACTCATTGTACAAGATAATTAAAGACGAGAATTCTCAAGAAAAATATATAGTGTACCTAGAGTTACACTGACATTGACAGATTACATCTATGGTCAGACTACCTCTACAGCACATTTCTACATCTCATCAATTTTGATTGCAAAAGTTCAAAATCAAAAGTTTTTACTGAAACATTGAAAACAAGCACGGTAAACAGTCGATATCACTAAAACCACTATAAACAATGAATACAAATCACAATGACTGACAGCTTGAACTGACGACTTCAAATACGTTTCTTCTTCTTTTCTGTCAATGACGTTTCGTTGCACAAAATGCATGAATACGAAGGTAAGGTTTTAATGCAAATATATTATTATTCATTATTATTTACATTAAAATAATAATTATGTGTCATTTTCAATAGTTAAAGAGTTACTACCACCGCTTAAAGCAGTGTTGTTTCAAAATAACGGTTGAATGTCACGTACTTTGACGACCTTAAAATAATGATTATAACACTACAACATAAACGTCAACAATATTAAAATAATACGGCTTTAAGCAATGGTAGTATGCCCCGTGTCAGAGTTTTGATCTATACCTAGGTAGAGCATAAAAATGACGATTTTTGTACGTTTATATCTTAATAACCATTTGAGGTGTGCTTATGAAATTTGGAGCACATATGTATCTCACGGGTCTCAATATATGCGCCAAATTTGACATGTTTATGTGAAATAGTTTTTGAGTTATGAGGGGGTCAAAAGTGGCTCCAGATGGTTCGTGTAATATTACACACGGTGCTGCTCGCCAGTTTTTTTGAACTTTGGCTGGACACGCTTCCGCGTGTCTTGATACAACACATCTGAAACAAACTTAACATTTAAGCAGCGTTGGATTTTGCGAAATCTAATTAAAGCAGCTTAAAGCTGTACCTAGTTAGTTCGTCGATTTTGGAATCAGGTTTAAATTACTTCGGTCATTATATCATTAAACAGCTGATACCAGCGACTTCGTCCGCGTGGTTAAGGCTTTTTGATTTTCGCAGGAACTCCTTAATTTTCCGATATAAAAAGTAGCCAATGTCACATTCCAGGTCCTCAACTATACCCATGCCAAAAATCACGTCGATCCGTTGCTCCGTTGCGGCGTGATTGAAGGATAAACCAACAAACCAATAAACCAACAAACCAACAAAACCAACAAACAAACACAGTTTCGCATTTATAATATTAGTATGATTCTACTATGATTTGCTAAGCCCGAATTAATCCCGTAATGAAATCAATTCCTAATAACTATTATAAATTTAAAAGTAAATCTGTTTTTATGAATCCGTACCAAAATGGTTCAAAAGGAACCCTTATGATGCGACTATACCCGTCTATTATTCTGTCTATATATCTGTCACGCTTGCATATTTCAATGAATAGAATGAATTATCTGAAGTATTAACCACGACCAAACGACCATCGATATAACTAAAGTCCGCTACTAATGTACAGTTTAACTGTTCATTTGGACCATTCAGCTGAATTATAACGCGTGTAGTAAAAACTGAGAACTGTTCAGTTGAAAAACAGTGTGTGTGTGCAATTCACATACGGCAGAAGTGAAACTTCAGAAAAGTAGGCTAAATCCTATTATGAATATATTTGTCTCTTTTTGGTATAGTTTTTTCATTTCGTCCAATTTTCAAATCACTACCATTCAAAGGTAGTTTAACTTCAAAACTAAGCTGACAATTGAAGATTTAAATTATACGTTTGTAGGGTGTCCTATTCTAAGATATACCTATTTGACATTTCCAAAGCACTGGGTAGCTTAAATAATTACAACATTACGCACAAGTACAAGACTCTAAAGCGAGACTTAGCCAAACGTAGCGTAAACTTAGTTAATTGTCTCATTCTGCGAGGATAGCTATCGATTTAACTAACTTAATGTATCAACTCGTGAGACAAGTGGACATGTTATAGATAAACCGTTAGGAAGAACGCTATCCGAGTTTAAATCGTGTTTAAGACTTAAGAGACATTGTTGTAGTTTTATCGCATTATATATCAGGGTTCTGTTTTGTAAAAAAAAGTAATGTGATAACATGATAAATACAAATTACAGAATAAGAAAATCGAGACTCTTCGCCCTTAATGTCTACATGAACAATACTTCTTATTACAATCCCATTGTTCGCATGTGTCGCCTCTACAACGAACTTGCCAAAAATGTCCACAATGTTAGTAATATTGACATTTTCAATAATGAAATAAGTGCATTTAAAAACACACATTTTTAATTGTTCATAATGGTATTTGTAATTGTGAAATGCACGAACACTTTTTTGTTCCTAACTTGTCAATCATTGCAGTTCATATTTTGCTCATCAATTTTATAAACTCTTTGCTTAATTTCTCTGATTTGTATTTGAAACTTCAAAGACTATTTGTTTCCATCTTCATTCATTCACTAGTCTTTTCTATTTATGTTATATATTTCGTGTATAAGTTATGATGTGTGCACATGTTTTGGGTTATAACTTGGAACCATTTTATACTTACCTGAAAATAGTTATTACCTGTTTTGTGTACCAAGGTCGACCGAGCAACACAAATCGAGATGCAAATTTATAACAGGCACTATAGCGTCACGCGCCAAGATAATTTGAAGTATCTATAGATATGTATAAGAGTTTTAATAGGCATCTAAAGATATTTTGCAACAAATGCAATAAGCTCTATTTTTATAATTATAATTTTGCACATTTTATACCATATTGAGGTTGACGATTTTATACCGTAATGGTAACTGCAAGAACCAAATGCGTAGTTTAAAATGTCACAAAACTGCAGCCACGTTGCAGCCATATTATGCAAATTAACTGTACATAGCAAAGGTACGTTGAAAGTTGAGCAAAGAAAGATTAAGGGACTTTGTTAAGCAGGGAAACGGCAGACATGAATTTCAACATTTTATAAATATTTTAGCGCTCAGCAGCTTTTGCAATGTTTTAAAAGCCGAGCACTCGCTTTGAGGTTCCCGAGCCTCCGCTAGGATCTTAATTAATGTTAATCTTACGATAATAAGCCACGTGTTTCGCTAATTGGCGTAAATTTGAAAAAGTCGGAATCTCATAATGGAAAATTACGTCAAAGTCGGATCGTAAGGAAATTGTGTTCACTGCGAGATTTTAAATAAAATAGGACAGAAATTTAACGAGAGAGAGAGAGAGAAGGAGTCCTTCCCTGAATTGTAATCTACCTCTATTGTACAAAATTTCGCCAAAATCGGTAGAAAAAAATTGGCCGTGCAAATGTAGCAGACAGACAGATAAACAATCATACACAGTTTCGCATTAATTATATTAAGTAGAATGGATAAAAGGTAGATTGAAAGAAGAAGAAATGTTACGTAGATTAAGTGGGTATTGTTGAAAATATTATTAATACGAAAATATTTTTCGATTTTAATGAAAACATTTTAAAGTAGTACGAGAGTGAAAAAAGGTGAAATTTTTCAACAGCGCTTGAATGTTACGTGTAGGTAAAGAGAGACAAAAAGCTACATATTTTTTTAACAAATCTTGACCTAATTTTACTTGCTTCATGTAGAATACAAACCTTTTCTTTTGAGTGCAGCCCTACGGGGTAACTACCACCGCTTAAAGTAGTATTATTTCAAAATGACAATTTCATGTCACGTACTTTGACGTCCCTAAAACAAGGACGTCAACAATATTAAAACAATACGGCTCTATGCGATGGTAGTATACCTCCAAGGATGCATTGCAATATTCTGTCGAGTTTGCTGACAAATGATCTCCTACTGTTTTTATTTAAATTTGTTGAAGATATGATACCTAATGTTTCCGCATTTACGGCCTTCGATAGAACTTAAAAGAAGGCTGCATATCAGGCGCTAAGCTACTCAATCTTTTTTTTTTTTTAATTCATTATAGGCTTACGCTTGACCACAATCACACCTGATGGGAAGTGATGATGCGGCCTAAGATGGAACGCGCTTGCCTAGAAGATGCCTATTCACTCTTGATTTAAAGATTTGACCCGGATTGTAATTGGTGGGAAACACAGTTTTTCGTAGAGTGTTCCAGACCCTAGCCATGCGAATAAGAAATGAAGACGCAAAGCGCTTCGTGCGTGTGGGTGGAACGTTGACGACATAGGGGTGAAAACTCGCACGCCGTCTTGCGGTACGATGGTAGAAAGGTGAAGGAGGTGTAATATCTTTTCACTCACCTTGACCCCGTCGGCATGGTGGTAAGAGATTTTTTTCTTGCAAGCTGGTCACACCAGAGACTATTGCCTTTTTTAGATGTCCTTTTCGGCTCTTGTTGTTAGTTTCTCCGATAGTTACCGATTAATAGTGATAATCCATAGATAATTATCGGTAATTAGGTAATTTTTTCCAATCTGTCGTATGCTGACACGGATGTCGGGAACCAAATGACAATAATGCCATAACACCTAAATATTTTTAAAAAGACAGCTAGCTTCGTTATAATTTCGTTCATTTGTTTAGAGTTCATTTAGGTTTTTTTGTTATAATAATAAGAATTATTTATTTCCCTTAGGTTGTTATATAATATTCTCCTCGTTGTCGTCAGCCCACAGACGTCCACAGTTGGACATAGGTGTCTTACAAGGACTTCCACACACTTCTATAACATTCTCATGAAAATTTTATTATTCTAACTTGATATTTTTTTCCTACTTTAAGTAGTTTTGTGTTATTAACTCGTAAAACAACTGATATAGATAATTTTAGTTAGGTACCCACAAAAAAGCAAATGACCAGCATCATAATTAAAAAATAAAAATGGCTCAGGTATGGAAAATTACCTATTACTATACAAACTCGCTAAGGGTAATCTTAGGTAGTGATTAATTACAATGCAAGCCAACACGCAATGGGCCTGACGATAAATTATAGTTTTAACTCGGATTAGCACATATAAATAAGGGTCCCTTGGACGACATAATCGTAAAACTGTTCGGTAAAGGTAGTGTTATCCGCTGTTTTGTGGATTAAATGGCACGCAATATAAAAATATTGGGGTAACCTGGATAGAAGGGGACCTTTCCTGTTGAAATATGTTATTATAAATATTTACATTTGTTTATTGGAGGCAAAGCTAGACATATGTTGTGGCAAAATACATATTGCTTTTAAAAAAATATTTTACTCTAGTCCAAGAATCACATGTATACAGGCTGATCGAAAAATACCCGGAAATTGTGTAAAATTAAAAAAATCTTTGTTATCATCATCAATCATTCTTGAATATTGATATAAAGTACCCTTCAAAGTAATCACCGTCGAATATGCACTTCTACCAGCGTTATTCTACCAGTGTCCTTGAGTTCCTTCAGCGATTCGGTTTTGAACTACGGGTTTCTTCGTGAAAATGTGACATAATGCGATAGTCACAAGCTCTAGATCACCGAAGAAATAAATCTAGGCAGGTACTCATTACCAAACATGCCAGAATTCTAAACTTATAAAGACGTTTTGAAAAGGAAATACTTGTTTAGAAATTCCGCGTATCATGCTAGGAAATAAATTCAATAGGTGTATTTTGTTTTTTAATTAAATACATTCAAATCTTTTCACAAAGACCCTGTGGGCTGTGACGTATTTCTAAAGATATCACAATTTGCGAGAGGCAAATTCAACACGGCATGTAGGCTTTTTCCTTATCTGAAATGAGTTGCCTCTGGATACTTCCACTATGATCGAAGAGCCAGTGGAAGCTATAAAGAAGTATTTCATAAAGGCTGAAACTTATTATGGCGGATTTTTTGCGTTTCTTACATAAAAAAATACAAAAGTACGTCAAATTACGTACCAATTCATGTACGTAAATGTTCACGTACTCGTTTGTATATGTAAAAAAAATGTTTATTATTTGTTAGTTATTTTAGATTTCTGGCTGCCTTGTATATCTGATTTTGTAATAGCACATACACCATCAAAGTTGTTCAGTAAATTTTAAATGATTATGTATTAGGTAGCTTTTCTAATGTCACTTTGTTTTCAAATTAATTAAAATACAGCTATCTTAAGAATCGGCTACTATAGTTTCACAATAATACATTTCAATTTGAAACATTAAATATATTATTATTAAATAAATATATATCAAAAATACTTTTAGAATAATATAACGTAACTTAGCGTAATAGTCAACTTACGAACTTTCAGCTTTTATCGAATGGTTCTCCAAATTTTTTGTCGGGCTCTCGAGCCGTCGACATCGAGATTAGAAAAACAAATAAAATAAATCTACGTTTACTTTTATTTGCCGACGTTGGTATACAGACAACATTTTTATTACTAATTTTCTTTTGTTGCTTGTTTGATCGATGACAGGTTTACGTTTCCACTTGACTTATTCGTGAGTGAACAAAAGTGTTCAGAAAAAAAATATATGAATGTAAATCGAAAAACTGACGTAAATTATAGAAATAATATGTCCAACTAATTTCGAACTCTACCGGGATTTTTATTTATGTTTGTAATGAACACCACTCACGACAAACACAAAACACACAAACAACAAACGCAAAAAATATGGACTTTGTTTTACACAAAATTCATGAATTTTTAAAATGACATATTTTGTAAATATTTTTTCATTGAAGTGAGTTGAAAATGATAACTTCTTCTATTATTTATATAATTAATGTCAAGATTGTTCGAAACGCACCCTAATGAAAGCCTATTAGAAATTAAGCTGAATATTCTTTTGTAAATTCGTTAGTTCTTCTTAGTTTCGTTTTCGTTTATACTTAGTTGTAAAGGAGGAAATAGGTTTGCACGAGATCATAAACTTTGACCCATGATCTTAGGTACTGGACAGGAATTTCACGTTACAGAGGTTTCAGCGAATGATAAAAATATTCATCGCTGATGTTGTGAAAAGTTCTCAATCTCTTCATTGGCTTTTCTTGCGGTCTCAAAATCTTAAAAAGGCCATGTCCAGCAACTGACACATATGATGAAATGGAAAGGAACGTTATTTTGTCGACAGCAAAGTGGTTGAGTAGGTACAAAATTTTAATAAAAAAAATCATAACTCTAAACTTAAACCTAGCTTATCCGCCTGCCTGAACTCTCTTTATATTTGGAAATTTCAAAAGCAAATCAAGCATTATCCTCGCCGGTCACCATGAATAATGGATCACCGCCCGCGGCCCAGCTTAGTGTCAATGAGATCACGCGCAGCCTCAATATTAGATTATTGCGAATAAATGACAGTAGCGGTTACAGATATAGCCCCAGTGTAGCAGAATATAGCAATTGGGACAGACGCCAATACGAAAAACATGGGCATTATATTTTTATCATAAGCCTATCTCAAAGGTCACTATATTATATATATATTGTGCTCTATAGTATATAGTTATTATGTCTTAGTATGGGGCCGCGTAGAACGAAATACATGTTTAAATTTTCAGGAGGTACTTATCCAGAGTTAGGTCCTGGTCAGCGGTTAATAGCTTGAAGAATCGATTAACTTTACTATCCTATGTATAGATTCCGGTAACTAAAACCCGTAAACCTAATTTGGCTAGCGCCATTTGAAGAACTCCACTAAGTAGATGGAAAATCTGAAGCAGTTTTCTGGGAGTCGATGAAACATTTCTCCTTCTTATTACACTCTCAGCCTAAATTCATACTACCATACAAATATAATAAATGCAATAGTGTAAATGTACATTTTCAAGGTCCAGTCGTTGAAACGACAAGACTTAAGATACAGAGATAACTGGCATCCCGGAGATCGCAATAGACTATCCCAGAAAACAAAAATAATCCCACGAGATCTCAAAAAACCTAAATCCACGAAGAGGAGTCACGGGGATCATTTTGTCAAAAATAAATTAAAACTGAATTTTCTACACACACACACACACACACAGTACTTACGTCTATTGGTTGAAGTTATGAGGTCAATCGGAAAATACCCAATGTGATAAACATAGCGCTGGCTAGTCATTCAGTAAATACGGTGGTCCGTCAGTATTAATTACCAAATACCGTGGTATTTATTGATCGTGTAATCTAGTCTACTGCCTCGTTGGTCTAGTGGTTAGCAGGTTTGAAATTCTCAGTACTAGCCCGGAGTTAGGAAGCTAGCGGTGTTTCACCCCCGTGCCTCGGAGAGCACGTTAAGCCGTCGGTCCCGGTTATTATCACTAATCCCATCAAAAACATAAATGTAAAATGAGAGCCAAGTTCAAAATTGTGATATATATGCCTTGGTTGTTGACTTCAGCGACAAAAGAAGTGAGATCTAAATGGGTGCCAAGTTCAATAGTCAGTCCTGCAATTTATATATCCCATCAAAAACATAAATGTGAAATGAGAGCCAAGTGCAAAATTGTGATATATATGCCTTGGTTGTTGACTTCAGCGACAAAAGAAGTGAGATCTAAATGGGTGCCAAGTTCAATGGTCAGTCCTGAAATTTATTTATAACAACATATAATATTTTATAACAACTTAAAATATCATTTCTTCTTATAACGTAGTATAAAATGTTGAAGACTAAGGCTTTGGCTTGGCTAGTTTTCATATACGAATTATAGCGTTCACAAGTTGTAAAGCTGTACGTTCTTATTTTATTCTTCCGAAAATTTGGCTTGCTGGTAGAAACTGTACTTTTAGGTACCTACTTAATAATAATTCGTATATGGAAACTAGCCAAGCCAAAGCCTTAGTCTTCAACATTTTATACTAAGTTATAAGAAGAAATGATATTTTAAGTTGTTATAAAATATTATATGTTGTTATAAATAAATTTCAGGACTGACCATTGAACTTGGCACCCATTTAGATCTCACTTCTTTTGTCGCTGAAGTCAACAACCAAGGCATATATATCACAATTTTGCACTTGGCTCTCATTTCACATTTATGTTTTTGATGGGATATATAAATTGCAGGACTGACTATTGAACTTGGCACCCATTTAGATCTCACTTCTTTTGTCGCTGAAGTCAACAACCAAGGCATATATATCACAATTTTGAACTTGGCTCTCATTTTACATTTATGTTTTTGATGGGATATCATTACTTTTTGTACAGAAATTATTGAACTCAATCTCAAACTCAAAACATATTTATTCAAAATATGTACCTACAAAGTACACCTTCTGAACGTCATGCTTACAGAGCATAAGAGGTGATGGTGATAATTAACTACGATATCTTAAAACTAAAGCTACGAGGGTTCCAAACGTGCCCTGGTCTGAGAAGAGCCCGCAATAAACTCCGCTTTTTTTTTATTATCACCATCTCACAAATATTTGAAATTATATATATGTACTTATAATATAACATTACATAATCAGCCGTTGTAACAATTCATACCCATGCCTTGCTATCATTCAAATAATCCTTTACACTGTAATAGGACTTTTCTATTAATTTAGTTTACGTTTTACATTAGTAGGTACTTATTATTTGGTGTAAGGTCAGTGTGTCACCCACCAGTAATTCTATTGTACGACTCATTGTACAAGATAATTAAAGACGAGAATTCTCAAGAAAAATATATAGTGTACCTGGAGTTACACTGACATTGACAGATTACATCTATGGTCAGACTACCTCTACAGCACATTTCTACATCTCATCAATTTTGATTGCAAAAGTTCAAAATCAAAAGTTTTTTGTGAAACATTGAAAACAAGCACGGTCAACAGTCGATATCACTAAAACCACTATAAACAATGAATACAAATCACAATGACTGACAGCTTGAACTGACGACTTCAAATACGTTTCTTCTTCTTTTCTGTCAATGACGTTTCGTTGCACAAAATGTATGAATACGAAGGTAAGGTTTTAATGCAACTATATTATTATTCATTATTATTTACATTAAAATAATAATTATGTGTCATTTTCAATAGTTAAGGAGTTACTACCACCGCTTAAAGCAGTATTGTTTCAAACTAACGGTTGAATGTCACGTACTTTGACGTCCTTAAAATAATGATTATAACACTACAACATAAACGTCAACAATATTAAAATAATACGGCTTTAAGCAATGGTAGCATGCCTCGTGTCAGAGTTTTGATCTATCCTTTGATCATAAAAATGACGATTTTTGTACGTTTATATCTAAATAACCATTTGAGGTGTGCTTATGAAATTTGGAGCACATATGTATCTCACGGGTCTCAATATATGCGCCAAATTTGACATGTTTATGTGAAATAGTTTTTGAGTTATGAGGGGGTCAAAAGTGGCTCCAAATGGTTCGTGTAATATTACACACGGTGCTGCTCGCCAGTTTTTTTGAACTTTGGCTGGACACGCTTCCGCGTGTCTTGACATGACAATAGTTGTTATAGCCCGCCAACTCTAAGCACTAGTGGGTCTAAGTGGGTCTAAGCTCTATTTCTCTCTCTCCTATAAGAGTGGAGGCCTGTGCCCAGCAGTGGGACGTTAATGGGCTGTAATGATGGTGGTGGTGGTGGTGGTGGTGCTGGTAGTGGTGGTAGTGATGGTAATCTAGTACATTGATGGATGTCTAGTGTGTCCGTCAACTGAATCTGATATTTTTGTATTTATCATACTGATGGATCACAGTTCTTACAATTCACTGAACGTCTACTTAGCGTTCGCCTTATTTAGTATCTATAATTGGCGTGGCACGTGGGCTGTGGCCTCCCCACGTGAGGGGCTACTAATGACGTCATCCAGTTTTCTATCTTGTAGATAACTTTGAATAACAATTAGGTAATCGTTTATTAGCTAAACATCATGCCCCTAAAAAATGTAAAACATTTCTGCCATCAGATAAATCATTTTAGTCTAGTGGAAGGCTTAGGCCGTGGTTACTTTCACCCTGAAGGCAGAACAGTACCACCATCTGATTAAGGGAGAGTATAGGTTTAATATAAACTGCCCTTCCAGGTTATCCCGTTTCTTCACAGACTGCATAGTCACTAATCGCCATTTTCATGTCACTCAAGTACTACATGTATCTGGTTTTTAAAAACATTTAAAAATTGGTTCAGTAATTTCAAAAAAAATATGGACATACATAGAAAAAAAGACGCTGAGTTATCCTACTCTTTTTCGAGAGTCGGATAAAAATAATACCGTTGATACTCGTACGTTTAAAATCTCGTACCTATAGGCTAGAACTAAAAAAGTTAACTACCAATAAAACATTACCCTACATTTTTGCTTCGTAATAAGTAATTTAATAGCAAAGTACCACTTACGGCTTCCGGGAAAAGAGAAAAAATAACATTACAATCCGTGTTTTTTTACATTTTGTTGTAGTTTGATGAAATTACGATTAAGTTTTTAAACGTCGGCCTTTTTATTTAAAAGTCAAAAATATAAAACTCTGTACATGTACTTCAGCCATACTAATTCCACTACAAGTTGGCCCTTGACCGCGATCTCACCTGATGGTAAGTAACGATGCAGTCTAAGAAGGTAGCGGGCTAACCTATGTATGATATGGCAGTTATATTAACCCTTAGTAGGGTTCTACACGCTAAATCGCTTGGCGGCCCGTCTTTACCGGTAGGTTGGTAACTAGCCACGGCCGTAGCCACACCATACCAGAGAAAATTCAGAATCTATCTTTATCCTATTCAAACGTTAACAACACGGATGACACGTGTATGATTAACGAGCATAAAAACTTTGTTGATAATCTGGATGATTGGAATTTAGAATGTAAGCCCGAATATTGATTAAAAAAGGTATTATGTAAAAAGTGACCAAATGAACTTTTCGTGCAAAACTCGGAAATTTTTCGTTCGTAAAAAAAATAAAAGCCTTCATGAATCTGCCTAATTGGTTCGGTTATTTCATTGGATTTGAGCTTGGAGTTCGTATGCACTGAGACTTTTTGTTTAATTTTTTTGTCCTTTTTATTTAAAAAATGGTTTGATACCACCTACCCACAGTCTAAGATGGTAGCGGACTAACCTGTAGTTGTATTAAACCTATACCACTAATCGGCTTCTACACGGTATCGTATCGGAACGCTATATTATTTAGCGGTACGTCTTTGCTCGTAGGATGGTAACTAGCCATGATCAAAGCCTCCAGACCAGACCAGAAAAAAAACAGAAATTATTAATTCCCAAATTGACCCTGCCAGGAATCGAACCCGGGACGTCTCTATAAGACCTTAGCACTCAGAACTGCGCTAAGAAGGTCGACAAAAACTGTACTGTTTACCTAGCATAGCTATAGTAAAAACGCAGTATACCTATTATTTTCTCATATTATTTTCTCACCCATTATTTGAATCACTACTAGACTATTACTCACTCATACTTATGTTTACAAATAGAAGTAATGTTATTATGAATATTTGCTCAGCATGCGAACATTTCCCTTTTCAATTCCATTTTACACCACTATTATTCCTTTCATTTTATACCATTATATTTTCTTTCCATTCGTCTCCAACCTCAACTATAAACACGTAAAAACTAAAAACTATGGAAAAAGTTAGAGTGGAACTACTCACAGTTATAGAGAAAAAAGAATGTCTTCAATAAATAGTCCAAAAAATTATACAATAACGTTATAGCATTATTTGAGTGAAAATGTTCATCATTTAGTTTCCTTTTCATAAAAAATGGTCAGCAAAAAAGCTTGTTTAAGGAAAATTAAAGAAAAAAGCCTGTTTCGTATTCTCATATTGGGTAAGAGTTCAATGAATATGATGCATGGAATCCTTTGAACCTAGTCTTGTTTTATAACAAAAATGTTTTATAATCTATTTTAGAATTGCTTCAATAAAAGATCGAACTAAAGAATGCTCCTGAAAAAAAAGCATATTATCTGCAGATTAAATAAATTATTAAAGAGTATGGAATCACTCCAGCAGAGCATGACTGCGATACTTATGTACCGTACCTACCTACACTATAGCTTTCATTATAATAGTAATGATGCCCATATCAAAAATAAATTATTTCTAACCGATTATTAAATAGAGGGTCTCCCAAAACACCTAAAATTCACAT
The DNA here is from genome assembly GCA_964035005.1 of Erebia palarica. Classification (NCBI taxonomy): domain Eukaryota; kingdom Metazoa; phylum Arthropoda; class Insecta; order Lepidoptera; family Nymphalidae; genus Erebia; species Erebia palarica. The sequence goes on along the minus strand of OZ035984.1, from coordinate 31,346,259 downwards.
CCTCGGTTAATTTTAAGTTTGATCCATTTTAAAATATAGATTAAAGAAAAAAGTGCGTTGAAATTTTATGACGACACAACTGTGAATTTCATACAACTTCAAAGGACTTGACCGGTGGAACTATGGCAGCTTGCCTAGGTGTCAAAAATCAATGTTCAGCAATGATTTCTTTATTATTGTAATTGTAATATTTCACTGTTTTCAGATAAAAAAGTTTCAGGAGTCTGAAGGCTCGGAAAACTGCGAAAATGAACAAAAAAGTTTCACCAAAAGACTGCTTTCCCACACTAGATGGCGCTATTTATTGTGTTAAGCGAGTCTAAAAAAATATTTTCAAGTATTATTTCTTTATTATTGTAATTGTTATATTTTATAGTTTTCAAATAAAAAAGTTTCAGGAGTCTGAAGGCTCTGAAAACTGAGAAAATAGATAAAAAAAGTTTCACCAAAAACTGCTTTCCCACACTAGATGGCGCTAGTTATTGTGGTGAGTCTAGAAAATATTTTTAAGTATTGCTCGCTACTTTTCGTTAACAAGTTCAACTATTCGACCACAGATGGCAGCATATGCAATGTGACAGGGCGTTCCTTTAAACGTAGTATTTCAAAATGCTTTGTTCGATCGATTAGTTTGAGACTTGTCAAAAAATAAAAATAATTATAAACAAAACATACATTTCCTTTTCATTACTATTTAATTGATCAAAAATAAATCATTCCTAATATAATAACTAAGGTACTTAAATGGTATTCATGTAGGGTTACAAGATTATTATTAGGCATGGATATAATGGAACGTCAAAATGGAGTAGTGCTTAAAGAGGAAAGCGGACGCTCAAGATTTAAACAATAAACGTACTGTTTTTTTTTGTCATTTGAACCCCGACCTTATTTGGAATAATAAATCCATAATAATTTCGTTTTGAATTTTTAAACCTTACTGTAAAAACGGAAATCCTGTGCATTGTCCCGAATCGGAGGGCAATTACTGGTCATGTCCTTTGATAAAGAGTTACTGATTTGATTAAGTTTTCATCATCCCTATTATTAAGATATTTGTAAATTTTATTTTTTAAATAGCAGCCGCCGCGCGTTTTTATTGCTAGTTCTTCTGGGTAGCATTCGAAAACACTCCTAACCAAAGTTTGTATGGAAAAAATGTTTTGACTTTGAATTTATTTACCTGTCGAGTAACAACTTTCATCACTCCAACAGCCAATGTTCGCTAATCAGTCACAAAACTCTAGGGACACGCTTAAATTGGCCATGTGCTGAAAAGCTCGGCCAACACAATTCTCTTGTGACGCACAAATACTACTACGTAACAGTGTAAATGTTTGCTAAAAATATCGTAGCGAAGCTCCAAATTGTTTGGCTTACCGCTGTGAAAATTGTGAAAGCAGAATTTCGTCGGCGAAAATAAGTTGCGATATCATTGTGCTGGTCGGACTTCACGAAACCATGCGCTCTTGGTAACTTTTACGGATTAAAAGCATATTTATTATACATATACAGTTTTATATTATTTAAAAAATAAATTGATACATACCTAATAATAAAGTATAAAACTGATTGACTGACATTATATCTTCATACACGCATAAAGGCGAAAACACAGTACGGGCAGGAAAGGACAACATTTTTCGCTTTGTAGAAAAAACATGTGGTATCCTGTCGCGGCAGTCTGAGCAACTTCTAAAGTACGCGCACACATATTTTTGTCCGTTTTCCGGAGTTTCGCACTAAGCCACCGGATCTAAAAATTTCTATTCGTCATCCAAACAGGATTTTCAGAAATTCCGGCTGAGCAAAGACGTGCGGATCCGAGTAAAGTACTTTTTTTTCAATAAAATGACTACTGTATTTGACTATTCATTTTGATAAAACTTGGAAGCAAAACCATTTTATAATTACCTAGAATGTTACAAGCAGTGGTAAATGAGTTTTTAATTAGGTACAAACTAACAAAAAAATAACTTATGTCCAGCTTGATGAGATGCAGAGCCAACGAATACTAGAAAAATTATTCAGCAAACAAGCATTAAAAGCTTTTATGAATACCCCGCTTTGAAACAACACCGGGAAAAACAACTCATTAGTGATTCTATTTAATTGGTGTTCACGTGGTGTTGAGTTTGTAACAAAAACAACACGTGCATTTTGTGCTTTCCACTGAATAATATTCGAGCGTGAGAAAGAAAAGTCAAATGAATGAAAATCATTTCATTTTTTGCATAATCTGTGTTACAGTAAAGGTCTTATCTAATATTTATAATATTAAGGCTCCTACAGTTTGCCAATGTTGGCGCGCTACATAATCAAGACACGCGGAAGCGTGTCCAGCCAAAGTTCAAAAAAACTGGCGAGCAGCACCGTGTGTAATATTACACGAACCATTTGGAGCCACTTTTGACCCCCTCATAACTCAAAAACTATTTCACATAAACATGTCAAATTTGGCGCATATATTGAGACCCGTGAGATACATATGTGCTCCAAATTTCATAAGCACACCTCAAATGGTTATTTAGATATAAACGTACAAAAATCGTCATTTTTATGATCAAAGGATAGATCAAAACTCTGACACGAGGCATGCTACCATTGCTTAAAGCCGTATTATTTTAATATTGTTGACGTTTATGTTGTAGTGTTATAATCATTATTTTAAGGACGTCAAAGTACGTGACATTCAACCGTTAGTTTGAAACAATACTGCTTTAAGCGGTGGTAGTAACTCCTTAACTATTGAAAATGACACATAATTATTATTTTAATGTAAATAATAATGAATAATAATATAGTTGCATTAAAACCTTACCTTCGTATTCATACATTTTGTGCAACGAAACGTCATTGACAGAAAAGAAGAAGAAACGTATTTGAAGTCGTCAGTTCAAGCTGTCAGTCATTGTGATTTGTATTCATTGTTTATAGTGGTTTTAGTGATATCGACTGTTGACCGTGCTTGTTTTCAATGTTTCACAAAAAACTTTTGATTTTGAACTTTTGCAATCAAAATTGATGAGATGTAGAAATGTGCTGTAGAGGTAGTCTGACCATAGATGTAATCTGTCAATGTCAGTGTAACTCCAGGTACACTATATATTTTTCTTGAGAATTCTCGTCTTTAATTATCTTGTACAATGAGTCGTACAATAGAATTACTGGTGGGTGACACACTGACCTTACACCAAATAATAAGTACCTACTAATGTAAAACATAAACTAAATTAATAGAAAAGTCCTATTACAGTGTAAAGGATTATTTGAATGATAGCAAGGCATGGGTATGAATTGTTACAACGGCTGATTATGTAATGTTATATTATAAGTACATATATATAATTTCAAATATTTGTGAGATGGTGATAATAAAAAAAAAGCGGAGTTTATTGCGGGCTCTTCTCAGACCAGGGCACGTTTGGAACCCTCGTAGCTTTAGTTTTAAGATATCGTAGTTAATTATCACCATCACCTCTTATGCTCTATAAGCATGACGTTCAGAAGGTGTACTTTGTAGGTACATATTTTGAATAAATATGTTTTGAGTTTGAGATTGAGTTCAATAATTTCTGTACAAAAAGTAATGATATCCCATCAAAAACATAAATGTAAAATGAGAGCCAAGTTCAAAATTGTGATATATGTATATGCCTTGGTTGTTGACTTCAGCGACAAAAGAAGTGAGATCTAAATGGGTGCCAAGTTCAATAGTCAGTCCTGCAATTTATATATCCCATCAAAAACATAAATGTGAAATGAGAGCCAAGTGCAAAATTGTGATATATATGCCTTGGTTGTTGACTTCAGCGACAAAAGAAGTGAGATCTAAATGGGTGCCAAGTTCAATGGTCAGTCCTGAAATTTATTTATAACAACATATAATATTTTATAACAACTTAAAATATCATTTCTTCTTATAACTTAGTATAAAATGTTGAAGACTAAGGCTTTGGCTTGGCTAGTTTCCATATACGAATTATTATTAAGTAGGTACCTAAAAGTACAGTTTCTACCAGCAAGCCAAATTTTCGGAAGAATAAAATAAGAACTTACAGCTTTACAACTTGTGAACGCTATAATTCGTATATGAAAACTAGCCAAGCCAAAGCCTTAGTCTTCAACATTTTATAATACGTTATAAGAAGAAATGATATTTTAAGTTGTTATAAAATATTATATGTTGTTATAAATAAATTTCAGGACTGACCATTGAACTTGGCACCCATTTAGATCTCACTTCTTTTGTCGCTGAAGTCAACAACCAAGGCATATATATCACAATTTTGCACTTGGCTCTCATTTCACATTTATGTTTTTGATGGGATATATAAATTGCAGGACTGACTATTGAACTTGGCACCCATTTAGATCTCACTTCTTTTGTCGCTGAAGTCAACAACCAAGGCATATACATATATCACAATTTTGAACTTGGCTCTCATTTTACATTTATGTTTTTGATGGGATTATTAATTAATAGATTGTCATTATAAATTATCATTATTAATCACATTCGGCTTAATAATACATTATATTATTACATTGCAGAGTATGGGTGAATACACACTATGGACAAAGCTAAGGTAGGCAGATACAAAAAAATAATTGTCTGGCGGACAAAAGTCTTTGCGCTTACTTTTAAATAAAGCTGCATGGACTGACGCGACACGACGTTACGTTGCGTTTCGTCCCGTTCCTTCCGTTTTGATCTAAGAGATCACAGACCTACTTGGGGAGGTCTATTGTGCAGGAATGCCGTTAATTAACTTCAAATAGTCCACGATCTCGTAAGAAATAACAGCTGGTCGAGTGCGTGTCAGACCACGCATAATTTGGTGTTTGACAACTAGTCAAATCAGCAACTCTTTGTCAAACATCAAAACGCACGCTTAGTATGGGATTTCATATGAAATAATTACTTCTTGTGACGTCAAAAAAACTTCACTTTTTTTTACTTTAATCGATAGTTTAAAATAGTTATTAACCATGACTTATATATGTCACCGTAAGATTGTAAAAACCGTTAGATTAGAATCTAACTCGGGAAATTCTAAACTGTCGAAAGATTGTAAACTGTTCAGTGTTCTGAGTGTCAATTTTTGAAACATTCATTTTATTAACGTTTTCTTGTCTCTTTCTTGTAGGTTAGGTTAGGGTTCGACATAAATAATCAAATAGTGAGCATAAATAATTACTTAGGTTTTATCGGGTTTAAATACCTATCAGATTACAATCTACCGGAAAATAATGCGTTAAATTCTAATCTTTCGACAGTTTAGAATTTCGCGAGTTGGATTATAATCTAACGGTTTTTACAATCTTACGGTGACATATATAACTATTAGCAGGTCCTCTATTTAAAGTACTAAATAATAATTTATTGATTTGATGCAAAATCCCAATAATTTTGTTCGATATGTCAACTCATATTGGATATGACAAAAACTCTCATGGCATATAGAGCACTAGCTGATGCTCGCGATTTCGTCCGCGTGGATTGAGGTTTTTTTTCCGGGATTTTCCCGGATAAAAAATAGCCTATTCCACTCTATAATCTACCTCTGCATCCAGATCCGTTCAGCTGTTCTGGCGTGATTCAGTAACAAATATCCATCCATCCATCCAAACTTTCGCATTTATAATATTAGTAGAAAGACGCTTAATTATTAAAATGTTGTACCTTGTCCGTAGTTTGGCAATTACAAGGAACCGCTGAATGCAAACACACTAACCTAACATGACTATATCATAGCCGGGTAAAAGGGCTATGTATTTGTTTAGGCTCATTTATATTACCTCTCAAAGATCACAGGTGGCAAAGTTAAAAGCCTATAAAAGTTTAAACTCTCAAAGCTATATACTGAAACAGATAATTTAATCTGCCCGGTTTGCTTATGACATGAAAACCACTGGGTGTTAACTTTCCCCTAATCCTATTTGCCACCTGTTTGCGAGCAGCCAATATCAAATTACTTAAAGGAGAGTGTATTTTTAGATCAGGTACTTATTTTGTTTAGGTATATTTCGATTTAGAAGATCAAGGATGGCAAAGGCCTACGTATGTCTTTCCGCGTAAAAATATAACGGCTTTAGTTTTAATATATATTATTTTTCATATCTACTACCGATGCTGTCACCGGGTCAGATAAGTTTGTGGGACTTTAGTTTTGTTTGGAAGAACAAAAGTCCGCGTAGCTGAGTTGTATATGCCGCCGCAAACTCCAGCGTCATTAAACAATCATCATTCCCTACTACGTAAACGTTTTGTCCTATTCGGCCTGTGTTTTCGATCTTTGAGCAGGCGCCATGCGGATTCATTCGGTGCCGGACTGAGGTACTCGAGCAAATTTTCCACACGTAGCCGATTTCCGGCCGACACAACAATCTCAAACATTAGGTCCGCTGTCGCCGGCCGAATACTGCTGTAAATTATCATTTATTATTTATTTATGAAACATGCCTGGAGATTACATTACAGTTAAAGCCCAATTCGTGTCCCCAAGTCACAAAAAGTACCTTAAAATTAAAATAAAACTAGACACGAACTAAATTAACAAACAAACAAAAGATTTAAAAATTCATCAAAAACACTAATAAACTACCTATTACTTACTTCCTAACATGGGTTTTACTTTTTTATGAGTTGGAGAAGTGGGGTCCTAAAATTATCCAGTTTCCAATTCTTTTGCGCTAAATCATTGAGCGAGCGCAGTGCACGAATCAGTGGAGTATCAACGACGAAGTCAGTATATAACGACAAAAAAAACAAGGTTGTATACAGCCTCAAATGATAGTGAAACGTATTCAGATCGATATCCATGTGTACTAGCCTAAATAAAAAGCCTAAATTGCAAAAGCCGAAGTTTTGTGGCCAAGCCCTCTAACCATTTTTGCGGATTGCCAAGACCAATCACGATAGGCATTATTTCAGCTTTTTACTATACACATGCGCTTAGATTTCCCATAGCTAGACAGAAATACTATTTGCTTTTTTTATTTTAAATAGTCCAAGATAATCTTGAAATCTCAATCTGTTTACGTTTTTCATTTTGTCCCCATCTCAAAATTGTTTTAGAATAAACTGGTTGAATTAATTTTTTAAAAAGGGGTGGAATTGCCCCCAGCTACACAGGTAATCACCGCCTCGCTACATCACTTCATGTAATTGAATAAGACCCTCGACGTTTCCGTTGACTCTTGGGAAAATAATCAGTATTATTTAATCTTACACATATCCATGAATAACTCACTCGTAAAAAAAGGAGTATATTGTTTTCAGGGTTCATGTATGTATGTATGTATGTATGTGAGTTTGTATATTCCACCATAACTTCTATACGCCTGAACCGATTTTGATAAATGAGGTATCGTTAGAATCCCTAGCTTATTCCGGGTAACATAGGCTAGTAATTTTTTTAAAAAATAGATGGGGTGACCATGGTCCCGCATTAAAGACCAAAATAAAAAAAAATGAAAATAAGATTAACTAAGTACATAATCATTGTAGAGGATCGGTGCGACCCGAGCCACAGCGAGGGAGTGAAATAAAATATGACGCTTTTATAAATTGCGTAATAATTATAATTATTGTACTTATCTTATAATCTTATTATAATATATAAACTTAGTACTAAAGGTAAGTACAACAATGAATTATTAATCGTTTATATGAATTCTTACATTAATATTTACAAATAATTTCCCAAGTTCAGCTATAACGTTTAACAATCAGATTAATACGTGATAACTAGGTACTTATTATTGTTTGAGATGCGAATTATGTGTTGTACATTAAAGTAAGTTAATTTACAATATAATGTACAGTATCTAGTAATTGTAGTAATTTCGAAATATAATACAGTTAGCAGTATAGACTTATATTATATTACTAAATGCCTTAATAATGGCCCTACTGTGTATTTAATCATTAGGTAGATATTTACAGAATGTTTACTATAATAATCAAGTATTCGTATCCGAAGTGAGTTTTCTATTTATTTATGTACTTGAGGCAATATCTCACAAAAAGTAGTTACACATAAATGGCTATACTATTGGTAAAGTAGGTAAGTATGAAAGTATATGATTTTGATCGATTTACAGGTATCAAAATGATTATAAAATACTAAACATTAGGTTCTATCATCTATGTAGGTAAATTATTTACATGAGATAATCTTATCATATTGGTAGAAGATTCAGGACCCGAAACAATCTTCAACAATCATCATCTAGAAAATGATGAGTAGATTCCAAAAATATATAACACCATAGTTCAATATTTAGTGATTCACAAAAAAATATCATTTAATAAAAAATGTGAATAAGATTCCAAAGGCTATATATGCAAATCGCTTCTTAAAGAGGTAAACTCCAAAATTAATATGGCAGAGCAGTCGTATTTTTTAATTCGTTAAATTAATTTCACGTGTTCAATTCAATGGAAGGTAATTTTTTCGAATGAGACTTGGATAAAATCATTATACCGAGCATTGTAACGAAACAATTGTTACAGCGCACAAAAAAGTACGCGGCAATAAATATACTGAAATTCAAACGGTACAAATCAGCGCGGTTCATTGTATGATGCGGAGTACGTGAGGTGTTCCGAAAAGAGGGTAGGAAACTCAACTCAGCTTAACTTTTAGTTTTATTGTTTTTACAAAGTAGCCCTATGTTTTTCAAGGAAACTACTTGTTGTGCCTAAATTAGCTACATCACACGTATAGCATTACTTACGTAAAGTACTATTATGAATAAATTTTTGTACGATAAATCCCAATTGATTTTCAGTGATAGTCGATTTTAATCAACATTGTATCCATATTATACGAGTAGCTACATGATAATCGGCTTCGCTATTGAAACCTACCGTCATAATAATAATACGGTCCTCACTAACGATATGTGTTAATGAGATACAAACTCTAGATCTGTAATGAGTTTACATTAAGCTTGATACTCATGCAACATTTCAAAGTCATAACATACAAGCACAGAATCCGGGTATTGGCTTCATGCCTTGCCATCGAAAAATCTCGGCACTCTTTTAGACAATGAAAGTTTTCGTGTGGCTCTGGGTCTCAGATTGGGAACACCCCTGTGCTTCGAGCACAGATGTCCGTGTGGAAAAGAGGTCGATAAATTTGGAATTCACGGACTCTCTTGCCAAAGGAGCGCTGGTAGGCTTTTTCGGCATGGCTCTCTCAATGATACGATCAAAAGGGCTCTTGCCACCATAGATATTCCTGCGCTCATTGAGCCGGCAGGGATTAGTCGGGATGATGGCAAGAGACCTGATGGATTGACGCTGGTTCCCTGGGAATTGGGACGGGCGCTAATGTGGGACGCAACATGCGTAAACACATTGGCCCCGTGTCATATCAGGGAGACAGCATCAAGGCCGGGAGCCGCAGCAGAAAAGGCTGAAACCGGCAAGCGGCGGAAGTATGCCTCTCTCATAGAGAGTTACATATTTGTTCCGTTTGCCGTGGAGACCCTTGGGCCGTGGAGTCTTAGTGCCAAAAATTTTTTGCGAGATATTTCACCGCGGGTAATTGCCTCATCTGGTGACAAAAGGGCTGGCTCATTTTTTGCGCAAAGGATCAGCCTGGCTGTCCAGCGCGGAAATGCAGCCAGCATTTTTGCCACCATTCTACGTGGGCATGATTTATATAGTAATTAGGTTAGGCTAGCTAGCATTAAGTTCTATTGTATTATTTTCAATAAAAAAAAAAAGCACAGAATACGGTAGAAGTTAGTCCTTGACTTGGTGGTACCTAAGTGATGACGCAGTTTTACATTGCACCGAAACGCAAACGCTTAGCGACACGTCATTGCCGTCACTAGCCACGACCGAAGGCTACTATGAAAAAGTTATTTTCATTTCATAGAAAACCTTCAATGGATGAAAAATTTATTTTAGTAGGTTTCACTTTTGTAAATTTTGTGCGGTAGTAAATTGTTTACTTATTTTTCTCTAAAACATAACTAACGCATCGTGTAACACTAGCCTCACCATATCGATAAAATCAATGTAGGGAGACATTGCAAGTAACATGTTCCAGTTTAATATGACGAATTTTTCAAATCAGTACATAATTGCTTTTCTGGCAAAAGTTCGTACGGTTTAAGAAAATACTATGCTAGACTCATATTTTTAAGAAAATCTAAAGGCTTGTCAATTATGAAGCGATAGCCAAAAAAAGCCTTATAAATAATACAACTATATTAACTTTAGCTTGGAGTATCAAGTTAGCCTTAAGAAAATTAATTAAGTTTATACAATCTACCAAGTCAGCTAGCTTCTTGCACAAAAATACAATATATGTCATCTCCTAATTTCTGATTTACTAATGAAAAGAGGCTTCGAGCTTAAGGGTGTCTTTCCACCAGACATGAGCTACTTTACACAGCTAAGGATGTGAGTCAAGCCCACCATATTATATGAGTGCTTTATCGATCTAAAGCTATGGAAATCAAGAACTCCTATTGGCGGATTTGACACACATACTTAAATGTTGCACTTCTCTGGTGGAAAAGCACCTTAACCCTCTCCATCGCCTGGATGACTCTGAGTTTGCTGCACTGTAATATTGAAAAATACTAAAATAATTATTCGTGCATGTATTTTTACTGGTATTTCAATATAAAACAGGAGATATCCGTAACCATTTCGGACACCATGAATAATGCTCACAGCCCAGCTTAGTGTCAATAAGATCATGCGCAGCTTACATAATGGCTTATTGCGAATAAATGACAAACAATATTACTCAATATTACAGTATGCGGTGAATTGGTACGATCATTTAATTTTCAAGCAAATTGGATTATCCAAGATTCCTATATTACAACTATTAGTGACCGTTGATCACTATTTCGTCGTCGTCGTCGTCGTCGTCGTCGTCGTCGTCTCAACCTATACGCGTCCACAGCTGGACGAAGGTCTCCTGCATGGGTTGCCACAGAGCACGGTCTTGTGCTGCTTGTTTCCAGCGGCTCCCAGCTGTACGCTTGATATCGTCCGTCCACGTAGTGGGGTGTCGTCCAACGCTGCGCTTCCCGGTACGAGGCCGCCATTCAAGCACTTTGGGACCCCAAAGCCTATCGGATCCACGAATTATGTGCCCCGCCCATTACCACTTGAGCTCTTCGAGCTATGTCGGTTGCTCTGGTTCGGCTATGGATTTCCTCATTTCTGATTTGATCACGCAGGGATACTCCGAGCATAGCTCTCTCCATCGCCCGCTGGGTGACCCTGTGCCTTCTTATTAGGCCGTAAGTCATCACTGACAATACGCACTGTTCGAAGACTTTAGTCTTCAGACACTGAGGGGTTTTGGCGGTAAGATGTCGCGGAGTTTCCCGAACGCTGCCCATCCGAGATTGATTCGGCGGTTGACCTCTTTCTCGAAATTGGACCTACCTAACTGGATTGTATGTCCTAGGTATATGTATTCGTCAACAATTTCGAGTGCAGTATTTATTTATCAATCACTGTCACTATTTGCTCTATTTAGTATGTAGCAATCAATACTACAATACAGTCAATCCGGAAGTGCGGATTTTGCACACGGAAGAATTTTATGTAAGCACTACGGTAGTTTTACTTGGGTCTCCCACCTTATTACTATCAGACACTTTATAGTTAGTAGTAATGAAGAAATTAAAATGAGAGAATAATAAATAAGAATGATGCTTTGGTGGAAAATATAGGTATATACTTATTATATAAATGAAAAAATATGTTATCGTCGTGTTTTTTTTATTTAATGTTATCATATATCATCATATTATATTTACAATAAGCTAACAATAATAATGTTTACTCTCTTAATGTCTAATTTTATTTTGCATGCCATTACATGGCAGATTGTATGTTACTGTTGAAATATTGCAAATAAAAAAATGAAATGGAATAATTTAACAACAAGCAAGTGGCACGGAAAGCCCTTACTCCTTTAAATTATTTTTTGTTTTATTTAAATCAAGTTTGTGGAAATTTTGTAAGACATTATCAAACTTAAATGAATTTTACTCAAAACTTTTGTCCAATGTCCTGCAGCTATCTCAACCCGTAGGTAAACATCGTCTAGAGTTTTCTGACCCTTATAATTTAATAACGACCCCTGTCGATTACGCGGATGAATGATAAAAACATAATTCCATTATCTTCACGATCTCTGCCATACTGCCGCCTAGACGTATTAATTATTATTGGAAAAAAAGTTTTTATGAAATGTTTACTGAAGGCTCACATTTACAATACTTCGTCAATAATTATCATCCACACCTCATGAATCGTCATCAGCATCAACGGCACACGAATCACGGATCTTCATTTATAGAAGAATTTATAACACCATAACTACTGGCATAGTGCGGGGTGTACTACGTCTATGGCGGGGTGGCAGACTTCAAATACATTTTAAACAAATATGGAGATCTCTCAGGCGTGAAGCTTTCTTTGCGAAGTTTTCTTTACCATTATACAAGATATTTAATTGTTTAACGCTGAGTTGTACGAAATTATTAGATTAGATAAACTACGTGATCTACCCAGTGTCTGAGAAGGAATGAGTTTTATCTGTCAACGACGTTTTTTTCGTCATCACTCAACCATAGAACCCAAAAAATGATAAACTACCGCTTAAATTTTTTAATTGATTTCGTGCACCTCAGCGTAAAACACATAGCCCCAAAAATTTAGAGTTTTGATCACCTATTCAGTTACCTCCAAGTATGTCAACGTTGCCGGCTCATATATACGTTGTCACATGGCTTCAGTCAAGTCCTTCAGTAGAGAAAGGGACCTATGAATTCAAGCGCTATTCAGAATACAATTTTCGGTTCTGTATTGGCGATCGAATGGAGTTTTTCTGAGCACTTTTTATGTAGGCTTTTCATTTTATGACTGAACAGGCTAAATGAAAGAAGAAATACGCATGGACCCTTTTGTCAGTTTTACTGCAAGTATTCAAAAGCTTTTACGATTGGATTTATAGTGAAAAAATCATCAACTCTTGTGTACAAAGTGACTGATTTTATTTTCTTCGTTCAAGTCTTCCGTATTACTCTCATATTTTTTATTCTATCATTAATTAGTTCTTGACTTTTCACACTTCGTGGTACATTGTCACTGCAATCTAAAATGTAAGCAAGATAACCTAAGGCGGTGTTAATATACTTACCCATATCCTAATTGCAAATTACCACAGTCAAAGACTCCCAGACTACAACCTAAAAAAATTTTGAACTAGGGTTGCTGTGCTAGGGTTATTATTATATAAATTATCTCGTCGTCAAAACAAGTCTATCACCATCAGATAAATACTCATAAAAAAAGATTTATGCAAACCAAGCACGCTACAGCACCATAATATTCTGAGGAAGGTTCTGTATGAAAAATTATACGACACAGTAAACAACTTGTCATTATAATGTTTTTGCGTACGCAGGCCGCATTATAAACAGACTATTTGTAACATGTACCCATAAAATATTATTCTATAGAGGCTTGTAAATTGGGGTGGTTATCGAAATCTGTTTTCTCTTAGACGGGCGCTATAATAGTATTTCTACCAGTCATAGAATCTTGATAGAATCATAAACTTTTCTCCAACACCAATAAAATTCTCGAAAGCTTCCATTTTTCTGCCTGAGCTGGCCTTCTGAGCGTCTTTATGGATGCCTGTTAGCATAAGACGATCAGATGAATACCTGATGAAAAGAAGATAATGCTCAATGAGATAATAAATAGCTAATGTGCATCCTAATAATTGCGAATCGAACCTTAAAGAACATGTTATGTTTTCAGCAAAAGATCTCTTGTCTGCGATCTCACCTGATGGTAAGTGATGATAATTCTAAGATGGTAGCGGGCTAACCATACCCCTAGTTGGTTTCTACACGGCATCGTACCAGAACGCTAAATCGCTTGACGGTACGTTTTTGCCGGTAGGATGGTAACTAGCCACGGCGAAAGCCTCCAGACCACATCAGTGAAAGTTCAGAAATTATAAATTCTCAAATAGAGGGTCTATTTGAGAATTTATAATTTCTGAACTTGAATCGAACCTGGGACCTCCCACGTTCAACACAGCGCCAGGGAGGTCGTTGAAGGTGGTGAAGGACTGACTCTGCCAGCCACTTCGTAACCGCAGAGATGTGAATAAGCTAAATAAGTAGTAGTACGGGTAGGTGGTGGTATTAACAATTTGAAAGCCGGCGAATAATAATTAATGTGGAGTTTCATGATAAGTCCTGCAGAAGTTCATCTCTAAAGTTTTACAAGGTTTGTAGCACTCGATGACGCATCGTAGCATTTGTAGCGTTATAACGTAGGCTGCGTCTACGCAAAAAATGAAAGCTAATGAGTTCAAGTCATGACCTTTATCGTTCATGCGTAGGTTTTGTTCGGGCTAAAATGCTCTCACCATAGTTAACATTTATCATTATTATCACGTTATCAAAAAATGCCAAATAACTTTTCTAGTGACCTTTGAATTGGCTCCAAAAAGGTTTAGGTGGGTAGATATTTCAAGCTTTTGTTCGCACGAGTACGTCCTCAATTAAAAGTTAAGCTTAAGTACATCTTTTCTGGGAATCTGTTTTATGAAATAATATTACATTTTATTACATAAGTTCTATATATTACTCATACTTGTTCTATAATTATCGCAAATCCAAAAATATGTTTCAATTAAGTTGTTTCATATAGCCCAATTCAAACACAGATATGGGTTTACAAAGTTAACAAAATGTTGAATTTAAATTTTATGAAATATACCAACTTCAGGTTGTGGGTTGAGGTTTTTCGGTTCTCGGGGAACTCTTTAATTTTCCGGGATAAAAAATAGCCTAGGTGTTATCTCTATCTCTGTGTGAAATTTCATCCCGATCCGTTTAGCCGTTCTTGCGTGATTGTGTAAAAAACATCGACCCATCCATACATGCAAACTTTCGCATTTATAATATTAAGTATAGAAAATGTGCCATGAATTGAATCTTAAGTAACAGCGTAATAAAGTAACCAGGCAAATACTTGTGTAATTTAGAAAATTACAAGTATTACTTCAAATGAACCCGTTGATTACCCGCCTACCGCAATGGTTTATATTATTTAAATGCTATATCTGGCATTTTACTCGGACATCAAGTTTATTTATAGCATTTAACCGTGCAAAGTTGGCTCGCTCGGCGTGTTTGCAATGAAATCGGCCAGCACAATGACAGTCAAACTTATTTTCACCGACAAAACTCTGCATTCGCAATTTTCATCGTAGTAAACCAAACAATTTGAAGCGTTGGTGGATATTTTTAGCAAATATTTGGACAGTTACTTTGTATGACTCAGCCATCAAAGGGATTTTGTTGAGTTCGGTTTTCGGCACGCGTCCAATTTTGGTTCGTCCCTAGAGTTTTACTGAACTATACCGCCAACGTTGGAAGCAAGAACTCTGAATGCATAATGAACACTTGTTTGGTACAACTTGGTATGGCAAATTTTGGTACCTAGTATTTAGGACCATCATGGAAACTGACTAAATTGAAGTGAATTATGATTAACCCTTAGTTTCTCTTTCTCTTTGATTAAATTAACGACCTATTAATAATTTAAGATCAAGATCAACTTTCCGAAAGGGAACCGAATGATAATTCACATATAATTTTCAAAGTATATCTTTGTTTTTATTAAACTCATCACAAAAACCACGCGGATGAAGTCGCGGGCATCGTCTCGTTAATTATAAATAACGCATTAATTTTGTCCACGTTCTCCAAACCGAAAATGAACAAAATAAAAGGTAGAGTAGGCGAAATAATAATAAAAATTTTCTCTACGGGATTGACTTTAACAAATTTAGGGATAGAATCGAGTAACATTGTATACTTAAATAATTAATTAATCATTTAATTTCAATATTGAATTTATTTTCACATTTATTCAAAATATTTTGCTAATGGTTCAACTGATCCCTTTATTGCTGCTGAATTGCATTTTCATGTTTTCATGTTCACCTTTCAATACTAAATTTTGTTGAGTTGGAAAATTCCGTTTGTGCGTAAATAATGAAAATTTCAAGAGCATTGCTCAACGATGCAAACTGCCTCGTTGACCCAGTGGTTAGCATGTTTGACTGCGGCTGACGAGGTCCCGGGTTCGAGTCCCGGGTCGAACCATAATAAGTGTTGGGTTTTTCTGACTAAGAATTCTCAGTGCTAGCCCGGAGTTAGGAAGTTGGCGGTGTTTCACCCCCGTTCCTCGGAGAGCATGTTAAGCCATCGGGTTCGGTTATTATCACTAAAATGATAACAGTCGTTAAAGCCCGCCAACCCGCATTGGAGCAGCGTGGTAGGTCTAAGCTCTAATTCCCTCTCTCCTATGAGAGTGGAAGCCTGTGCCCAGCAGTGGGACGTTAATGAGCTGTAGTGCTGGTGGTGGTGGGATGGCTGGTGGATTTAACGAATGAAAGTTAGAAATGTGGTACCATCCCTTCAGATTGCCAATCTTAATCACACTCACGAGGTTAAGAGCGCTTCAGAAATTATTTCGTACTTGCTTTTTCCGTGCTTTTGTCTGCTTGGATTTAGATTTAGAAATCCTGTAGCAATTTAATTTCTAAGGATAAAAATAGTACCTACAACATAACTCCTCATGTATTATACTATATATAATCATAAATATAAAATTCTCGTTTCACAATGTTAGTTATCATACTCCTCCGAAACGGCTTGACCGATTTTTATGAAATTTTATATGCATATTCAGTAGATCTGAGAATCGGTTTCTATCTATTTTTCATACCCCTAAAAACCTCAATCCACGCGGACGGAGTCGCGGGCATCAGCTAGTATTCATATACAAATCGAAATCTTTATAGATCGTTATTTCAGAAGTATTAAAGATTACGGGATAACATAAATCAAATAAAATATACGTAGGTTTTGTAGATGTATGAATTTAATGACGTAAATATATTTTTAGATAATAATATTAAAAGTAAAAAATATATACCACAAATATAAAGCTAATAACTGATAATAAACATATTGATAGCAAAAAAAACTCAAGAAAGTTTTGCCAATTGCCAATATGATTGCTATTTCCATCGCGAACTTTGAGGAAATGGATCGAGATCGCTATACAAATTATTGATGATTTATATGGCAATAATAAACAAGTCCTCGGCGTCTTCCAAGTGCCGTAGATAAAGATAATGTTATGCATCCATGGCGCTACTGAAATTCCCACATCATAAAATTGGCTCGCCGATGCCATAAAAACGGCCATTTATTTTTACGACATCGATCCCGCGCTAAATAATTGCGTCGACATAATTATTTCCTGTATTGCTTTTAATATTATTCGTTGTTTTTGTTTGTCATCGGAAAATTTTGACGTAGTTACGTAAATTAATTATAGAGAGGTAACAACATGATAATATCTTTTATTGTAACACTACACTTGAAACTCTACACGAGCGGGATCGGCCTGGGTTAGTAACCCAGGCCGATCCCGCTCGTGTAGAGTTTCTTATATAAAAATCCTTTCCTAGTTTTGATTTACTTTACGTTCCCTAAAACCTCCATGCAAAACTCAAGTACCAACTCAAATAACTTAAATCCATGGAAACCCAGAGGCAAAGCTGTACCTGTGGCTGTATATTGATATCAGTCAGTTTCAGACAGAAAACAATCATACTAATATCATACTAATTTTATTGGTTTATTGGTTTGTTGGTTTGTCCTTCAAACACGCTGCAACGGAGAAACGGATCGACTTGATTTTATGCATGGGTATAGTTGAGAACCTGGCACGGGCTACATTCTATCCCGGAAAATTGAGGGGTTCCCGTGGGTAAATACCCACTTAATTATTCATAAAAACTTATTCCACGCGGACGAAGTCGCGGGCATCAGCTAGTAGAAAAATAAAATTGCCCTTTAAATTTAAATGCTAGTTTGTTCATGATTTTCAAAAGGACCTACAAGGTCATGTTACACTGGCATTAATTTGTGAACGGGACTTTATTAAAACTAGCTCATGTTATTATTCATCATTTGGCAAAAAAAAAAATATTGAATTGGAATCTACGTTAGGTATCACTTTCCTCTTTTTGTTCTGAAAGAAGCTTACGTTGAAGATTACGTAAATGATAAAAGAGCATGGACTTGACTCGCTCCAGCAATGCTAAGAACAGCGGTTACTTATGCATAATGATGAAGTTGCAAAAACTATTTAAATATTGACACAATGAAACATTCAAAGAGTAACGCCTTAGATTTGTGTCGCTATAGTGTCGCAGTAACTGCTGATGACGCTTTTAATGATCCCCCCATCCCTTAAACCGTTAATTAAGGTTATTAATCCGAAGGCACGGCTACCTTGTTTCCCTAATTACTAGCGTTTATATAATAAAGAAGGCCAAGCCGTTGTTTTTATAGAGTAATGTTAAGAATAAAAAATTAAAAACAATATCAAAAATTTTATTCTTAATTGCTTGAGAATCCCCTGTAAGAAATTCTATCGATGAATTTCGATAGAACCACTCTTCTTTTATAATTAATGTTATGAAACAAAGGTAATTCTAATCATTTTAATATTCTTAATCGTGTTTTCAACAAGGTACTTTAGCAGCATAAATTAAGTTTGTTTTAAAGAATTTTTTGCACATAAATACAATGTACAAAGGCGAAATTAATACCTAGAGGTATTCTCTTCCAGTTATCTCTTTCTTTGGTAGTGGGGACAGGGTTGAAAGACGAGACTTTTAATATTAAGATAAGAGTTGGCGAAAGAAGAGACATATTTAGGTAGTATGTAATACAGAGAAGTATGCAATTCAGTAATGTATATGGCTTGAATAAAGAATCTCTATTCATGGAGTTAATCAATGGGTCAAAAAGTATTATTTTTTTTCTGTAACATGGCTATTTTCAAAACAGTTTATTCACAGCACACCAATAACATCAACCAACATTATGTATTATCACTATTTGATTGAATTCCTTAATGAGCCTTGCCATATTATACTCTCGACAATTTGTTGGATTATTCGAACAATTTACATCGGCATAATGAGTATTTATTTATTGACTTTTGTTAATCACTTTACAATGTTACTCGGAATGTGTTCGTAATATTTAGATCACTACCCATAAATAATTGTAAGTTTGTTTATCGTTTTCTTATTTTTCAGCACTTTCTGCTGCAGCGGACAGATGTATTTTACATGGTTATAGTTTAAGATTTATGTTGGACCAACTAATGCCCGCGACTTCGTCCGCGTAGATTAAGCTTTTCATTTCCAACAGGAATTCTTATATTTTGTGCGCCTGTGTTTGCGTACACACTTGTGCACTATAATATCCCACGCGCAGGTGGTTAATCTCAGAGGAGATTGGCCACCGTCGCCAAAATTCGGCCCTTATTATCAAATTATTTACCCTCGAAAATCCGCTTCTAAGCCGTGCGCATTAATATACCTTATGAGTGGACTTTTTACCTAAGGTATAGTTTAATATACCTTAGGTAAAAAGTCCACTCACGTAAAATTAATATAAACTTGCACACCCGTCAGGTATTCAGACGCCAGCAGAATGCCCTCGGTTTATGTCTCTGAAGCTGCTGACGACGGTTTTAATTATCCCCTCAGCTCCTAAACCGTTAATTAAGGTTATTAATCCGAAGGCACGGCCACCTTGTTTTCCCTAATTGCTAGCAATTTTATTTCAGACAGCGAAACCCAAGGCTCTGTTTTCATAACAGAACGATTAAACATTTTAAAAACGCTGTCTGGCGTTTTGTTAAAAGTTATAAGGTGGATGAATGTTGCTGAAACTTTTACTATCGCGTGTTTTTTTTTGGGATGTCGTTTATTAAACGAATGTTGTTTTATATAGTTTATAATATTGCTTCAATATTGTAATACTAGCTGATACCCGATGTTACTACTACGCTAAGAAAATAAAAAAAATCCATCTTCACATTATTGCCTTTCGAAAGAAACCGGTTTGGGGTACATTGGTTGGATGGTTTAAAGTCTATAACGGACATAGGTAGAAACAATTTTTGTATTTTATATATACAGTTTATTTTATTTTATCCTAATTTATTTACATTACTTAAATTATGTACTTAGTCTTATTCACAACTCCTTATTCTTTAGCAATACGTCTTTATTCTTTAAAACTTCAGCACGTCGAATAAGAATGTGTTAATTGTTAAAAATGTATTAGAAAAGTTTACGAAGTGTTCATTATGTACTATAAATTTGATAAGAAAATTTATGAAACCAACTCGACTACCCCAAGGGCCTTTTGCACTGCATCTGATCCAAATCCGAGATAAGTCTGATCCTAATAAAAAAATGTGAAAGAAAATAATTAATAGTGGGTACAACCCAATCAATTTGTAGCCAATTTCAATCCATATTTTGTAAATTTACAAAATTCTACGAATATTCGAGAGAGGAGATCGTAAGATAATGGAATTATTTTTTCCGAGCATCCGCTGGAGCCAGTGAGTGTCGTTATTCAATTACATGGAGCGAAAATACGAGGCGATGTTTACCTTGTAGCTGCGGGTCATTCTACCTTTTTTCATTTTCATCATCCACATCTAGGATTTTATTTTAAAATACTTTTTCCAACACGGCTATAATGTATTTTTGTAGAGCCTTGTACGGGAAGGATACTAAAGAAGCAGCTTATTCTAGGTAGCGGCCTGATCTTTCAGAAGAGAATAAGGCCTATTCGCACCAAAGTAAGAAAGCATTTTACTTCGTTAAATTTTGACGTTGACTGCACGTTTAAATTCTTGTACCTGCATTATATTAGAAAAAAAGGTGTTGCACGTTTTGAAAGTTCTGATTTATGAAACAAAGTAACTTAATGTGTATGGACAGACAGTATCAATCGATTCGTCGCAACAAGTGACACAAGGCTGATCTGTGAAAATTGCTATCCACGAGGTCTGTGTCAAACAGTGGCCGTCTTTTCATTGAGACATCGAAGAATAACCCCAACCCGAAGATAGAAGTGGTGATAGCCTATTGGTTGTTTTCAGTTCAGGTTGGGTGTTCGTTTTCTGAGTTGGTTAGTTTGCGTGGCGGGAGGCTTCGGCCGTGGCTAGTTACCACCCTATCGGTAAAGACGTGCCGCCAAGCGATTTAGCGTTTCGGTACGATACCATGTAGAAACCGAATAGGGGTGTGGGCTTAATATAACTACCATGCCTCTAACAGGTAAGCCCGCTACCCTCTTAGACTGCATCATCACTTACCATCAGGTGAGACCAGTCAAGGACAGTCAAGGGTTAACTTAAAAAAAGTTATATGGAAACCATAGTGGAAACCTGCATTTCAAAAAGTTCTTCATAATGTTCTCAAAGGTGAGTGTCCACCACACTGGCCAAGTTTTTGAAGGAGAAAGGTTTGACGTGAGCTAGCGGTGGGTTGAAGTAATCATAATGATGATAATAGATGAGGGAGGTACAGACTCTATAAAAATACCATGAGAACCAAATTGGATCTGATTTTAACTTTGGAAAAAGCTCAGTTCACTTTATCATGGATATCAGTAACGATATTTGTCA
This sequence comes from Erebia palarica, assembly GCA_964035005.1. Taxonomy (NCBI): domain Eukaryota; kingdom Metazoa; phylum Arthropoda; class Insecta; order Lepidoptera; family Nymphalidae; genus Erebia; species Erebia palarica. The sequence continues at coordinate 31,324,652 of OZ035984.1, read as the reverse complement.
TTTATTCGCTACAATCCAATATTGAGGCTACGCGTGATCTCATTTGACACTAAGCTGGACCTCGGCTGCTGATCCATAATTCATGGTATCGATGAAGTCAATACCTTTCTTTTTATTTTCTACTTGATAAAAGATCATTTTATATTTTCCACTTTTTATCTCAAGTTACACCAGAAACACGCTAGTTATAAGAAGTGATAGGAATGTAGGATTAAGGGTTTTTTTTTTTATTGAAAATAATACAATAGAACTTAATGCTAGCTAACCTAACCTAATTAATATATAAATCATGCCCACGTGGAATGGTGGCAAGAATGCTGGCTGCATTTCCGCGCTGGACAGCCAGGCTGATCCTTTGCACAAAAAATGACCAGCCCTTCTGTCACCAGATGAGGCAATTATCCGCGGTGAAATATCTCGCAAAATTTTTTTGCCACTAAGACTCCACGGCCCAAGGGTCTCCACGGCAAACGGAACAAATATGTAACTCTCTATGAGAGAGGCATACTTCCGCCACGTGCCGGTTTCAGCCTTTTCTGCTGCGGCTCCCGGCCTTGAGCTGTCTCCCTGATATGACACGGGGCCAATGTGTCTACGCATGTTGCGTCCCACATTAGCGCCCGTCCCCGTTCCCAGGGAACCAGCGTCAATCCATCAGGTCTCTTGTCATCATCCCGACTAATCCCTGCCGGCTCAATGAGCGCAGGAATATCTATGGTGGCAAGAGCCCTTTTGATTCTATCATTGAGAGAGCCATGCCGAAAAAGCCTACCAGCGCTCCTTTGGCAAGAGAGTCCGTGAATTCCAAATTTATCGACCTCTTTTCCACACGGACATCTGTGCTCGAAGCACAGGGGTGTTCCCAATCTGAGACCTAGAGCCACACGAAAACTTTCATTGTCTAAAAGAGTGCCGAGATTTTTCGATGGCAAGGCATGAAGCCAATACCCGGATTCTTTTTCAGTTAAGGCTAGAAGCCTTGCTCGATCTCTTTCACTTGTAAGATTTTGAACCAAATTTGTATGTGTCAGCCGAACCAACGGCACATCCCAAAGTTTTTGTGTGAAACATTCCTTCGGGATATCGTCATTGGGACACCTGACCTTCCAACTCTTTAAGGCCTCTGTGGCATAGGTCAATGAAACTGAATTAGAATTAAGAATCTGAGATCTAAGCTCTTTTATACTATGCACAGAGGACAGAAAAGCCGGAAGAGCAACACTGGAAATTTTTCTCACGCCGATGCCACCATACTTGACCGATAAAGTAGCTTGATTCCAGGACTGATCATCAAAAGATAAATTTAGAATTTTTTCTAGCGTATCTCTTAAGGTGGCATCCATGATATCGAGTAATCCAGGAAATTTCCAAATTGGGCTCGCACGGAGAATATAAATTAATTTAGGTACAAAAAGGCAATATTAAGGGTTGAGTTAATTTCGTTTAACTCAATATTTTCACTACTTTTCGCTGAATAGTCCTAAACCAAATGACTACTGACTAAGTCTCTTGCGGCACTGCATCCGATCCGTATCCGAAAATTCTCGATCAAAAGTAGCCATAGTACAATTTGTTACGTTTTCCGAATCTGAATTCGAAAATCCGGATCTAGTGCGCAATCCTTCATAAAAAATGTACTACAGCTACTTCAGAATTTCCCTCGGTCTTGGTATGGATTTAATATAACTTTTACAGTTTTATATAATTATTTTAAAAAAATTAAAAAAAAAATTACTTTGTGTCAAGAATCCTCGGATTCGGATCGGATTCAACACGAAAAGAGCTTGAGTATTTTCAATGCTTTTAAATAGAGGTTTTGATAGTTTATATAGTCTGCCTTTATTCTTTTGTTGACTTATTTTACTATTGAAAAATCAATTTTTACTTGTAAAAATTTAGAAGATTTACATCTCAGGCGCAAAGCCGTAAGCGTAGGGGTACAGAATAGTAATTAATAGTGTAGAGGAGGTGAGCTGAGTCGGCGCGGCATTTTTCTTGATAACAACATCTGGAACAAAGTTGTTTGAAGGAGACCACTTTCAGTGATAAGACCACCTTTGCGCACGTATTTATTATTGCTTGTTCACTGCTTTGTTTCTCTTTTAATGTTTTGTGTGGCAATAAAGTATTTACTATCTATCTAACGTCTGAGTCTCCTCCGTTATACTCGAATTGAAACCAAAAGTTATGTACCTAAACAAAGCAGAGTTTAAGTTCTTATCAGTATGGTTTACCATCATATTACAGAGATGGTTAATCTGACATCTAGCTTTTAGGGAGATGGGTCATCTGTGGTATGGGTTTAATATAAATACCATAACCCTACGCTAAGTTAGCCCGCTATCAGTTTAGACTGCATCATCAATCATCACTTACCATCCGGATGAGATTTCATTCAAGCAACCCAACCTAACCTATGGTAGAATTTAAAAAAACCCGCATGAACAGAGCCAGGGCGATTCACATAGTTAAATGAAACAATAAAAAGTATGTAGGTAAGTAGTTCAAATATTTCTTGAGTGAATAATTATAATATTATAGTACTTAACTGAACGCTAGTGCAAACAAATTAACTAGATTTTGTGTGAGGAAGAGTTACTCAATTAAGTTATTTAATTTACTTAGCAAAAGATCCTTAGCAGCTCTACTGCGGTTAGAATATGAAAACTTAAGTTTTATTAACTTCCTTCAATTTGTTTCCAGTTGTTTGAAGTGGATAATTGATACTTTTAAATATTATGCCATAGTTATTTGAAAGAAGATAACCCTTTTTTCCGCATAGTAAGACTAGTGATGCCCCCAACTTCGTCCACGTGGTTTGAATTTTTAATAATTCCGGATACAACTCTTAAATTTTCTGGGGATAAAAAGTAGGTAGTCACTCTCCAGGTCTTCAACGATATCAGCGTAGCAGCGTAATTGAAGAACAAACCAACAAACCAATAAACCACCAAACAAACACACTTTTGCATTTATACTAATATATTAGTATGATCATGAAAATATGGGCATCTACTACTCGATCGACCGCCACTCGCCACTGGCCCCGGTCAAGTAAAGGTAAAAGTATATTAAATTCATCATAACTATAACCAATTCATATTAACTATATGCCATGAAAAGGCGAATCTCCAATAAAATTTTACAACTATAATAAAACAGAATAGGTAATAAGTCTGTCACCCCAATAAAACCGGATAATCGAATGATAGCCTAAATATAAAACGTTTCCTTCCTTCAACTTAAAACTCAACTTCGCTGTTGGTAATGCGGGCGTTCTATAGGCATCTTCATTACATACATGGTCGACGGTATAAGTAGATTGAAATTATGAAATATAAAGGACATGACCAGTAATTGCCCTCCGATTCGGGACAATGCACAGGATTTCCGTTTTTACAGTAAGGTTTAAAAATTCAAAACGAAATTATTATGGATTTATTATTCCAAATAAGGTCGGGGTTCAAATGACAAAAAAAACAGTACGTTTATTGTTTAAATCTTGAGCGTCCGCTTTCCTCTTTAAGCACTACTCCATTTTGACGTTCCATTATATCCATGCCTAATAATAATCTTGTAACCCTACATGAATACCATTTAAGTACCTTAGTTATTATATTAGGAATGATTTATTTTTGAAATGTATGTTTTGTTTATAATTATTTTTATTTTTTGACAAGTCTCAAACTAATCGATCGAACAAAGCATTTTGAAATACTACGTTTAAAGGAACGCCCTGTCACATTGCATATGCTGCCATCTGTGGTCGAATAGTTGAACTTGTTAACGAAAAGTATTGAGCAATACTTAAAAATATTTTCTAGACTCACCACAATAACTAGCGCCATCTAGTGTGGGAAAGCAGTTTTTGGTGAAACTTTTTTTATCTATTTTCTCAGTTTTCAGAGCCTTCAGACTCCTGAAACTTTTTTATTTGAAAACTATAAAATATAACAATTACAATAATAAAGAAATAATACTTGAAAATATTTTTTTAGACTCGCTTAACACAATGAATAGCGCCATCTAGTGTGGGAAAGCAGTCTTTTGGTGAAACTTTTTTGTTCATTTTCGCAGTTTTCCGAGCCTTCAGACTCCTCAAACTTTTTTATCTGAAAACAGTGAAATATTACAATTACAATAATAAAGAAATCATTGCTGAACATTGATTTTTGACACCTAGGCAAGCTGCCAAAGTTCCACCGGTCAAGTCCTTTCACAAGCATTTATGTAAAATCACTAAATCCTTCCAGTATAGTCCCTTCATGGCTCTATAATATGAGTAAGGGCGTTTTACCACCACCGCCATACGACACGACAAAATACAGTAACGACTCCGAGTTATATTTTTCTATGGAATATTTACTTACGCGTCACATAGTTAAGTTTACGTCGCTTCGCTGGAATCATGGTATATGGTTGTTCTCAGTGGGACTTGTGTTGTAAAATTACCCAGTCCTTGATACAATATTCTCTTCGGAACTGCATTATTAATTGATTATGTATCTATTTACTTTTTCGTAGACCTGTCTTTAAATTTTTATTTCAATTCATTTATTTCAGGTAATGTAAACCCATAATATATACAACCAAACAATATGTCAACATTTTAAAGACACAAAAATGATTGAATTACATTACAAAATAGAAGTTACCAAAATGTCGTTATTAAATTAAATTAATAAAAATATTATCATTAGGTACATTATTAATTATTAAATCCAAGTGTAGACATATTGAATGCTTTAAATTATTACATAAATATACAATTCCATCCCCTCTACGAAAATGATTATGGCCAGCCTCTAGTACTTTCCCTCCGGCATTGGTACTGCAACATTTTTTTTGTTGGGGGGGAGGAAAAAAATCCCTACGGACTTCTGCCTGATGGCAAGGCATGTCCGACTTGCACGAGCTAAAATAACCTCCCCCTGTCTTCAAGGTCCGCATGGAACTGCTCGGTATTACTTTGTGCTGTTCTTAAGTTATCTATCTTCATCTTTTCTTCCATTTCTTTATCTTCTCTCTTCATCATTATAGCCCTGGTACTGCAACTTATCTATCGCTGAAATTCCGAAGGTAAAGACAGTCAAGTCTGTCCACAACCATCCTCAAAACAGTGTTGGAGCTGCTCCGCACTCTGCGCGCCAAAGACGCGCACCGCTTACGCATAGTAGTGTTAAAACAGTTGGTGCGCGCGTTTGCGAACATGCCTGAGGCGCTGCAGAATCGGAGCAAAAATAAAATAAAAGAAAAATCGAATACGAAATACTCGCGAGCATCTTCAGAATAAAGTAAGCATTCATTTACAATTTAAATCATCAGTATAATCCTCAAATAAAGTCTTAGATAGGTGCGATAAATTTTGAAGTATTCCCAGAATTCAGTGAACGGAGACTCTGAATGGAACCTAAGCTTGAACTAAAGGCGTTTATTTAGTATTCCAACTTGGTTCGGACGCCATTCAAATTGAGATACACAGCTTTGGAAAGGTTTTACAGACGTGAAATTGTAAAAGCTATCCAATAACGGCGTAAGTCTTGAACAAGAGAAACGTGATGTAAGGCTCATTAGAAATTCCCTTTGGTTGTATGTACATAATTAAAGATTAAAAGATTCTCAGATTTATATTAACACAGATACACATACACACAGAAGAACTCTCGACATAAAAGGAATACCATACTCTAAGGAAAGCTACGTCGCCATTGTCGTCGCTTCAAATGTAAGACATCAGACATCCTATACACAGCTCTATTACAAGGATTTCTATAAGATGCGGCGTCTTGTGTCCAGCGGCTGCCAGCGACTTGCTTGAAATCTTTCGCTCACCTAGTACATTTTCCATAACACCGCCGTCAAAGTTCTATAGGACCCCAATGTCCTCGTTTTTCTAAACGAATCTCGTCATTTCTAGCTTGACCTTAATAGTAATCTGTATAAAATAGCTACGAACGGTGTAAATAAGGTTCCGATACATATTTTTGGTTACATAAAATGACAATCCACGTGACTGATTCGTCCACCTTTCCCTTGAAGCACGCGCAAACCTAGTAAACTATCAATCGACACGTAAACCTTTCCTACGGTCCGCCGTAAAATTGACAACAAAAGGTCTTTATATAGAGATTCGTATTTCATTTGGGTCACCAGCCCGCTCGTAAAATGCGAGCTCCGCTAATAAAGTGTACACAAAGATTTTACTCGATTTTCTATATCCACTCTATAACAAAGGAAGGAATCATGTCTGTATAAACATTGGAAAAATGGAATCCTATACAGGAAGACTATTATGGCTATTATGAGTATCGGTATTCGTATAAACTACCATCAGAATAGTGTGTGCAAAAACTTAGGCCACAGAATAGGTAATAAATAGCATGCTTAGACTGAAAAATTGTCTCTACGCTATATTAACACCATCAAATCACTGCTTAGGTTGTTAAAGATAAAACAGCTATGACTTTGACTTTTGAAGGGAAAATATTAATATTAATTATGTATAAAGTACTTATTAGTCGGCTCAGTCAGTCGATGTGCGCCTTACAGCACGTACGTTCCTTATCTATAACTGCATCTTAAAAGAAAAATTACATAATTTTTGGAGCAGCTGGCTACAAAATGTTTGCTGAACAAAGAGCTCATTGCAGAAACAAATCAGGTTGAGTCGCCTTTACATTTCCCTCAACAGACGTTAGCTAGCGTTTGATACAATTTCGTAGTTTCACTGCAACTAAAACATGAATAAGTTATTTTAATTTTCTCTTGGACTTTCAATTTGTTTCCCGACCACTCGCGACAGGCAGCCGCGATGAAGTTGATGAATACTTATACTTTGCGAGTACACTTTAGCTTCTTTCCCTGCAACTTTAAGTGTTCCAAAATAACAATTTAATTTCAGTTTCCTATATTTAAACTCACTCAGAAAATACATAGCCCCTGTTAGTTTGTAAGTTAAACCACGACTTTGTCCCGTTCTTAAATCAATAAAATATGAACATACTCTCAATAATATTCTTATAATAACGACGCTCATGTTTTTTTTATTCCACTTCAATTTAGCCCTTGACTGCGATCTCACGATAGTAAGTGATGATACAGTCTGAGATGGTAGTGGGCTAACTTTTTAGGAGAATCCACGGCAGTTGCATTAAACCCGCTGGAAGGGTGGTGACTAACCACAGCCCAAGCCGCCCGCCAGACCAGACCAGATAAGTTCAAAAATTATAAATTTTCAAATTGACCCTACCGCCTGCCGGAAATCGAACCCGGAACCTCCAGTGCTCACTTTCTGGCGCAGAAAGGTCGTCAAAACGTCGACACAATGGTTCTCTTTCAATTTAACGTGAGTCTTGCTAAAAATTAATATAAGTTGGCTACTAGAACCTAAAGTCCTGCACAGAATAGGTAATGTTACGGTCTGGTCCTATTACATCTGTATGTTGACAAACGGTGGTGATTTGAAATCATAAAGACCTTACTTCATAGGATCACGAGATAAAAATATACCGATTTTTACTTCGGTAAAAACGATCACCTGTATAAAATAAAAACCAAAACACATCTAGGGCTTTATAAAGCAAAGTACTCGCAATGGTTAAAAACATTCGCATAGAATCACTTTAATTCCAATTCTCGTGTAGAACCAATACGGCCGCGTGGAATTGAATCGCTTAGCGACAATATCGTTTCGGTTTACCTCAAATTACACCAATGGATTTTCGATATACCGCCTATTTGTGAACCCTCTCAAGATAGGTGAAAGCACCGCCCAAATTGGAACCACTACCCGGTATAACCGCACTGTATCTATTACAGACTCTTTATGAGCGCTCGAGAGTTCCACACAAATCCTCCTTCTATAAAGCCCACTTACACGAAATTTTATAACGATAGTAAAACGTACCCTTGCGTGTGTTTAACCGCGGCAAAATGGTGAGAAGCGGGCATAAATTTGTAATTTTAAAAGTATTACTAAACTCTTTTCTTTTTCGCTTACTTTTCTTTTAGAAAATTTTCGTTGAATACGTGCTCGAGAAAAGGAGTTGCTTTTATAAGTGTATGACAAAAGATTTTTCTTTTTTACAAGCATGATAATGTAATAGCAAATAGTTATAATTATTTATTCTTTGTCTGAAGAAATAGGTAGGATGAGTTGGTGCTTTCGAAAATGCCTATATTATTAGGTCAAGCAGAGGTAGTCGCATACAGGCTGATTAGATAAAAATTGTATTCAAACCAAACCAATCCAGTTTGGTTTGAATACATTTTTTATCAATCGCATTTCATTTGTGCATAATAGATGAAATAGTTCTAAAAGTAAATGAGCTTTTTAAGATAGTTACCCTTTTCTATTGGCCCGGGTACTCTAAAAGATGAAAGTAAACCAAGCGGAACCCCTTATAAATTTCACCTAACCGCCCTTCATGAATTCGCCTGCCAAGCCTCCATTTGTAATAGTTGATGTTTCTTGCATGTTTGCGTACAATTTATTGAACCAATGATTCCTTCCTCACAAGTTTTCCTGCGTATAATATATTTCAATACATAAATCCTAAGACAACATGCTTATAAATTGATTTCGGGTTCATAACTACGATAGATGTTTTGACTTGTCGATAGTTCATTAGATACATAGTTATTATCGATGTATGACAATATTATGATTTACTAGCTGATACCCGCGACTTTGTCAACGTTGATTGAGATACTTTGGTGCCCGCGGGAACTCTTTAATTTTACGGGATAAAAGGTAGCATATGTCTTCTTCCAGACTATAATCTGTCTGTGTGTGTTTCTCCTAGATCCATTCAGCCCTTCTAGGGTGATTGAGTAACAAATATCCATACATCCATTAAGTATAAAAATTAAATCTTAATATTCAAAGTAAGGGGGGAGGCAACCTCCAGCACGATATACAAGCAATATTAAAGAGCGTAGAGGACTTTTCAGTGGATAGGATGGATTACTGCTTCGAAAACTTCGGAAGTAATAGGGGAACGGTATTTGTTTACCCTATGTTCCCGACATTGAGTCAGGTTTTGCTAATTGATAATACGGAACCGTAAAGTTGGAAAGAGGGCATTGTAAAATTATATGGAACAGCTTATAAATGGGGTAATGTGTGGCTCGTATTTTCCATCTGTGTAACTTGTGAGTGAAATTCGAGTTTTTGGAATCGTATCACTCACACTGACTACAGACTGAGTTGTACTAATGCGGAATAGAGTAAGATCCTGTGCAAGCCTCGCACATCTATACTTATATTATAAATACGAAAGTTTGGATGGAAGGATGGATAGATGGATGTATGGAAGTTTGTAACTCAATCACGCCAGAACGGCTGAAAGGATTTGGATGAAATTTGGCACAGAGAGAATATAGTCTGGAATAACACATAGTCTTTTTATCCCGGAAAAAGCGACCTGACCTGACGAGCAACGTAAGCTACTTTTCATTTCGGTTTAAAGAGTTCTCATGGGATTTTGAAAATCTAAATCTACGCGGACAAAGTCGCAGATATCATCTAGTCACGTGGGCCTGGCACTTGGATCGGAAAGCCTGAAACGTTTCCGTTGCAAACATATCGTCGTAAAATTGTCACAAGAACTCTCTATAGAGATTCGTCTTTTATTCGGGCCACAATCCGCTAGTAAAATGTGAACCTATTAAAATATGTGACAATAGTATGGTATGGGGATTCCATAGACCGTGGCAGCACTACCTACACGTCAGTACTGTTATTTATTCTGTGTCTGTAATGTGTAATGCCTTACACTTAGACGTAGGAAGGTAGGAAGGTGTTTACAGAGTTAATGGCAGATCTTATGACATAGTCATCAAAACAAATGATTCCTTTTATTTATTTTTTACATTATGAAGTCCGCGATTGCGTCCAAGTGGATTTTGGTTTTCAGAAATCTCTCTCGCATGTTAAGAAGTCCATGTCATATTTTTGGTCCTTAACTACATATTGTGAAAATTACGTCGATCCGTTACTCTAGTGCGTTGCGGGTGTAATTGAAGATCAAGCAAACACTTCTAGGAAGTAGAATTACCAGTTCGATGAAGGTTTCAACCCCACCATCATAGGTGTATATAATTATCTGATAGTGTGGGTAGGTACTCTAAGAGATGAAAGCAAACCCTCATAAATTCTGGCTGACCTCGCCTTTAATATTTGTAATGCTAAGCGTCCATCTTAAGTAATGTTCCAATCGTTTAAGGAAACCGTATACTAGAACTACGCATAGAGGCACAAAAGATGCAAGCACGCACATATCAATACTGAAAATGCGAGGCAATGTAATTATTAATAATGTAATAAATACGACGACTATATTATCTTGACGGTTGATATTTTTACCCAGATGCATAGATCGTGGTCACAGCGGGTCTGAAATCATTAAAAAACATAAAATACTGATCATGTGTGCAGAATTACTTGAAATAATCTTCGATTGCCTCTAGTCACCGCAGTGCTACTAAGTGATTTAGCGCGGTTGCGGTACGATGCCGCGTAGAAAGCAATTAAAAACTGCCAGTCCCCTCCTATTTAAGCTTCCTCTTTCATTACACGGCCTTTTCACCTTTCACCAGGTAGTATCGCAGTCAAAAACTTGTATTTAAAATATATATGAATATATATTTATACGTAAAGTCATGCCACTGGCATCACCCCCCATTTTCAATAAGTAAGTAGGTATTGAATAAGCAATCTGGTGACCCTATGCGATCACCTTTATCATCACTCGCCCCTGTCTTGCTTATTTATAGGACCAATCATTGATACCCTAGCAGTTAATAGCTTTCCTTTGTAGATTTGTTTCGAATCCTAAAATAACATCAGCCCATAGCCCGGCTTTGCGTGTATGGAATTCCAATTATTAATGTTAATTACTTTATCGTCGAGACTTTGGCTTCGACGTTTACGCTCTTCGGATATAGCTTATAGCGTCAATATGAACGATAAAAGATAGATTTTCCCCGTGAAAAAATCCCTTAGCCACCCTTGTAAAGTCAGGGTAAATTAGCTAGTGTTTAAAGAAAATAAAACGAACAATAAAATATGTTACTGAAATATGTTGAGTTTAAAATGTTACTACTATAAATCTTGACTAGATCTAGTTTATTTGCATATTTAACAGTTCTTTGCATTACTGTTTAATATGCAAACCAGATTGAGTAAATTCAAAATGCATTCTAGAAATAAACAAACTCTAGAAACGCTACTTGAAAGCACAATATTTTATATTTAACGAAAATAATACAATAGAACTTAATGCTAGTTAGCCTAACCTAATTACTATATAAATCATGCCCACGAGGAATGGTGGCAAGAATGCTGGCTGCATTTCCGCGCTGGACAGCCAGGCTGATCCTTTGCGCAAAAAATGAGCCAGCCCTTCTGTCACCAGATGAGGCCATTGACCGCGGTGAAATATCTCGCAAAAAATTTTTGCCACTAAGACTCCACGGCCCAAGGGTCTCCACGGCAAACGGAACAAATATGTAACTCTCTATGAGAGAGGCATACTTCCGCCGCTTGCCGGTTTCAGCCTTTTCTGCTGCGGCTCCCGGCCTTGGTGCTGTCTCCCTGATATGACACGGGGCCAATGTGTCTACGCATGTTGCGTCCCACATTAGCGCCCGTCCCCGTTCCCAGGGAACCAGCGTCAATCCATCAGGTCTCTTGCCATCATCCCGACTAATCCCTGCCGGCTCAATGAACGCAGGAATATCTATGGTGGCAAGAGCCCTTTTGATCGTATCATTGAGAGAGCCATGCCGAAAAAGCCTACCAGCGCTCCTTTGGCAAGAGAGTCCGTGAATTTCAAATTTATCGACCTCTTTTCCACACGGACATCTGTGCTCGAAGCACAGGGGTGTTCCCAATCTGAGACCTAGAGCCACACGAAAACTTTCATTATCTAAAAGAGTGCCGAGATTTTTCGATGGCAAGGCATGAAGCCAATACCCGGATTCTTTTTCAGATAAAGCTAGAAGCCTTGCTCGATCTCTTTCACTTGTAAGATTTTGAACCAAATTTGTATGTGTCAGCCGAACCAACGGCACATCCCAAAGTTTTCGTGTGAAACATTCCTTCGGGATATCGTCATTGGGACACCTGACCTTCCAACTCTCTAAGGCCTCTGTGGCATAGGTCAATGAAACTGAATTAGAATTAAGAATCTGAGAACTAAGCTCTTTTATACTATGCACAGAGGACAGAAAAGCCGGAAGAGCAACACTGGAAATTTTTCTCACGCCGATGCCACCGTACTTGACCGGTTAAGTAGTTTGATTCCAGGACTGATCATCAAAAGATAAATTTAGAATTTTTTCTAGCGTATCTCTTAAGGTGGCATCCATGATATCGAGTAGTCCAGGAAATTTCCAAATTGGGCTCGCACGGAGAATATAAATTAATTTAGGTACAAAAAGGCAATATTTTAGGATCGAAAATGCAATATGAGAATTTAGAGCGCCCAATTTTTCAGAATGTGCCGAAAATGTTCTGACTTTTTTGTCCAAGATTGGTTGTATAGCTTCGTCAAAAAGAGGAGCACCAAGAAGACAAAGTGAATGTTTATCAAGAATCTTAATATTAGGGGCAATTTCATTAAATAATTCAGAGGCCGATGAAATTCTATCTTGCGATAGCTTTTCTGTGAAAAACAGTTCACATTTGGAAAAATTTAGTTCTAAACCAATTTTGCCAAATTGTTGCTTAACATTGTTAAGATCTTTAAGAACGTCATCCACGTTGCCTCCAATGGTTCCATCGTCAAGATACCATATGTTAAATTTTGATTTTAAATTTGAGATATGGTTGTGGATCCCTAAGCTGAACAGGGCTGGACCTAAAGGATCCCCTTGCTGAACACCTACAGAGGACTTAATATCGCCATCTCCAAAAAATAATTTAGAAGCAGAGCTGTAATATTGCCAAACATACGGGTAAATTTCGGGAAGCTGTGTTGAAACTTCGTTAAGCAGAGTTGCCCTGTCCAATGGATTAAAAGCATTCTTTACGTCTACTTTCAGCAGTACCTCAACTTCGCCATTCGATAAGAAAGTACGAGCCGAATGCACCGCTGCCTCACAACCACCTTTACTGCCAAATCCAACTTGAATGGGTTGGAATTTATCCTTTAGGGTCGAAACTATGTGTCTATACGCTAATTTTGATGCCAAACGGCGAAAAGTGCAACCAACAGCAATGGGCCGGATCCCACCGTCCTTTTAAATGTTTTATTCTCTTAAGTGAAATCTTGTTTGAATAGAAACAGGTGTTACTTTGCGGAAGTCCATGATAATAAGGGAACGAGAAGCTTCAGCATGGGATTCGCTACAAATTTATTTAATACACCACCCACTCCCCGCTACTAAACATGCAAGAAAAGCAAACAACGAAGTAGGCAATACGCACCGCTACAACACCACACCACACAAATCTTCTACAGCACTCTCAACGTACGCTTCACTTCAACACCGCAGCATCCTCAGGACAGGTTGTCTCAACAATGCACAATTATTGTAAAATTACAAACAAATTACCTTAATTGCATCCGGTGGAAGGACGTATCCCGTGTAAATATCCCTTCTATTCGTTATTTATGATAACAGTTGGTTAACTTAACTTAAATCAATTAGGATACTAAATATTTAACATAAGTTAGGCCCATAGGCGACATCGTTCATAGATGGATTATTGGTGGAAGGAGTCACGACCCTCTGTAATGGGGAATACGACGCAAGGAGGACTTAGGCCCGCTTGCATAGTTAATTTTTTTACTGCTATCACTTTATAGCATACGTATTGTGCTCTTGATAAAAGTGACAGCTTTACAAAATGTAACTAAATCATTTTAAATGTCCTTAAGCAAGTGGGCCTTCAAAGCTTAATTTTCTACCTCAATTATGAATACTACCTATGTTTATAGGCCTATTACGCTGCACTTTCCACAGGGACCCTAAATCTTATTACACTACACTGATTCAAGTGTAAGGGTCCCTGTGATAAGTGCAGTGCAATAGGCCTATTAGTCCTGGTATCATCATTAACTACGTGACTGAACCAACTAATAAAATGCTTTCACCGAACGTAGACAAAAGAACTTTATGTAGAGATTTGTCGTTCTTTAGGGTTCCGTAGTCAACAAGTGTTAGCATTATTATTGTTTGTCATTATATCTCATGAAACGGGAAGTCTAATATCAGTCAATTTGACTCGTTTCATGTCATTCGATTTAATCTGCGGATACCGACGCCATATTGAAAATAATTAGTATAAATACGAGTGTTTTGACGATGGTAATTCAGTCTCCTGCAGGCATACTCAGCGATTATGGAATACTTTTGTATTTAGATCGCAATTTGATTTAGATTAACGATAGCAATCGGGGCCAGATCAAATGAATATTGTCTTTAAGTTTAGCTAACTTTCATCTTATTACTTTGAATCTCTCGTGGAACCGCTACACGTTGTGACCATTCGCTCGTGCAAGTTCCAAATGAGAGTACAAACATATTAAAAGTGTCTCGATAATACCTACTTCTGGGTTGTCGCTTACACAAGGAACCATGCCCGTACGTCCGCGGCTTAGCTCAGAGACTATTAGTACTAGATAGCTGTAGTTTGGCGTGGGTATAAAATATTAATCATGTTCACAAAGTAAAGTAAACAGAAATAAAACTTTGAAAAAAAAAAAATTATACCTCTCCTACATGTAAAGTGGGGATGATTTTTTTCCTCTCGTCTATCCCACGGTATGGGATGGTTAGGATAGGTTGTGCAAAAGGTAATTCGGTGCAGAAAACTATTTTTTCGAAATATTAAGCTTTAAAGTGCAAATTTGGGAAAAAATGCGAAAGTGTGTTTGTTTGTTCCTTGAATCACGCCGCAACAGAACAACGGATCGACGTGATTTTTTTGCAAGGGTATAGTTACACAGTACATACCTGGAGAATGACATAGACTAAGTACATTTTATCTCGGAAAATTAAGTAGCTCTCGTGGGAATTAAACTTAAATTAAAACTTAAAACTTATTCCACGAGTTGGCGGATTATAGCAAAATAATTGTAATATTTTCTTGCTTATTCCACGAGGACAAAGTCACGGGCATCAGTTAGTACAGGTACATAACGAAGTAAAAAGGAAAACTATCACAGCTAAGTAGACTTTACAAGTTAACAAGTAATTGTCCATTAAAGTATAAAGTATAAAATGTCCGAATATTGTGACGGGCAACCACGGAATCCTACTATGCGCGTGGCTCAAACGCACTTGAC
This sequence comes from Erebia palarica, assembly GCA_964035005.1. Lineage (NCBI taxonomy): Eukaryota > Metazoa > Arthropoda > Insecta > Lepidoptera > Nymphalidae > Erebia > Erebia palarica. Next base: position 31,309,356 of record OZ035984.1, on the reverse strand, counting down.
CGGTTTTTTTTACTATTTAGGTCGCTTGTCCGCTCGTAAAACGCTAATAAAGTGTGCACGGCAACTGTAGTTTGTTTTCGAGAAGCGTTGTTTTCGAATTTGCAAGTTTTCGGGGATAAAACTTAGTACATATTTTTGAAATGGTAACTTGCTAAATGAGGTTCTGCTTGAATTTGTTTGCAAAGTATACCCTTTTTGACCTCTATATATTATCTCTATATATTACCTCTGTATATTATAATTGTAGAGAAAAATAAGTTTTTTTTTTAAATTCCACTACAAGTTAGTGACTGTAATCTCACTTAATGGTAAGCGATGATGCAGTCTAAGATGGTAGCGGGCTAACCAGTTTGGGGGATGGCAGTTACATTAAACCTCTTGTTGGTTTCTTTCTACACGGCATCGTAGCGAAAAGCCTTCCACCAGACCAGACCAGAGAAAATTCAGAAATTATAAATTTCCAAATTAACCCTCCCGGGAACCCGGGACCTCCCACGTTAAGACAACAGCGCTCAATACTGCACTAGGGAAAATGGATAGAAAATGATTATTGTATGAGAATAGCATATTTTGGTAGTCCGATAAGAAAGCTCCCTGCTGGAAGAGCTAGATAGACGAACAACTGCAAGTCCTTAGGTGTGATTGACATGAACTGAGATAGGACAGGGTTATTGTACCCAAGAGTACGTATGAGAAAACGAAGTTAGTTCCTGAGAACAGCCTTAATGTTAAATCTTTTTACCAAAGATGTGTACTGATTCATTAAGGATAATTAAAACAGGTGTTTACATGTAGGAAATTACTTGTTCCTTAGTTTAGGCTACGGCTTTAATAGATGAAATTGCCAGTATGGACCACGCTATTAAAGCGTTGGTAGTAAGGCACCGTATAAAGGACTTCCTGGGTATGATTAAACCGCTTGTTGCTTGTGTAGTGTGTACCCTTTCATGTAATGTAGCTACAACATTATTAAATTACGACCATGTTATACCGTGTCCTTTTATATAACCACTCAATTAACTCTTAGCATTCAGACTATATTTCTAATAATATACTTACCTTACAAGAAAAAGTAATAAAAATCTGGAATGAAAATGGAGTTTGATAAAACTTTACAGTTAATACTGCATAGGTATAACAATAAAATAACATTATATATAATATTTTATAGTAGATTTTCCTGAAAGTTCCATATGAAACACATCTGATTTAACAAGAATCTATGTCAAGTATCGGAAAAGACTTATCACATTTTCCGATGTTGAACACGGTTGACCCACATTCAATCATCGGTTCGCCCGTCTAGTATGAAGTTTAATCACTTTTTTACAAAAATAATGTCCTTCACTGATGAAGCGTCCTTCACTCTTCCAGTATTTTAATTTCATTGGTCACGTACCTACGTTATTTTTTAAATTGAACCCGCAATCAATCGTGAGACTATAATTGGATGTGTTCCGCGAAGTTGGCTGTTGCAGACCCTTGCATCCGTAGGTTCAGACGTCTATCTATACGTACCGACGTGACCAAATTTCCGTTTAACTTTTAATCATTCAAGGAAGAGTTGAGAGCATAATAACATTTGACAGTAATCATGAGCCTAGAATCTTCTCTCAGTGACCGCGTAGGCTGCGTAAAGTAACATATTGGGCAACTAGATGACGCCCGCGACTTCAATTGCGTAATTTTTTATATCCCGTGGAAAATCTTTTGGTATCTGGGATAAAAATATGTCCTTCCCCGGGAGCCTATTTCTGTAAATATGTATACTGTAAGTTTCATTTCGTCAAAATGGGTTGAACAGATGGGTCGTCAAAGTATTGAAGACAAACACACTTTCAAATTCAGAATTGGATTACAGTTTACAAGATCATGCCTGCGACTTCGTCCGCGTGGATTAAGTTAAAATATAGCCTACGTCCTATAACCTCTATCCCAGAATAGGCAATAGTACAGGTTCTATATCAAATTTTATCAAAATCGATTAAAAACATTATCCACGTAAGCGTAACAGACAGAAAGACAGACAGACAGAGAGATAGACAGACAGAAACAATTTGGAGTTTCGCATTTTTATAATATAAAAATGAATTCTTCGGTACACTGTGTACTCTTCTTGAACGTCTTTAAATAAAGTAAGACCTAAGACGTTATTATGATAATTAATTATGATATCTTAAAACTAAAGCTACGAGAGTTCCAAACGCGCCCTGGTCTGAGAAGAGCCCACAACAAACTCAACCCAGTTATAATATTATTGGATTTTACTCATGTTCTACTCGGCTAAAGCCGGGGTAGGTTAACTAATCTTACACAAGTTGATAGGTGAACGTGAGGATATAAGAAATAACCATAAAATTTCGATAATGTTCGTAAGCACAGGACATTTACTCGTCAATCCACTTATACCGCCTTCCGAGCACAAATCACGTTGCTGTGGAATTTTCCGCTGCCGCCGTGTGTACGGGTAAATCGGAAAATTACGAAGTCGGTTCACATCATTACGACAGTATTGTTTTATTATTATTTATTTTACGAAAATAGTAGCTATGGTTACGCCATAGATTTAGGATTGGTCTCTTGGATACCTTGATGGAGGTAGGTTATACTGGAAGGAGTATAGCAGTTTTCATCAAATCCATACCTCTAACTAGTGTTGGAGGACGCGGGTTGGATCTCCGGAAACGCACTTATAATATTTCTGAGTTGTGTGCCTTTTATAGGAATGAAATATTACTTGCTATGACGGTAAAGAAAAACATCAGAAGGAAATCTGCATGTCTGAGAGTTCTCCATAAATCAATGGTGTATGAAGTCTGCCTATCTGAACTTGACCAGCGTGGTACACTATGGGCTAACCGTTCTCATTCTAAGAGGAAACTTGAGCTCTGTGGTGAGCAGGTCAACCCATCGTTGAAATAATAATGAAGTTACATCTTACCATTTCTTTCCCAGCATCGTACCGGAACACTAAATTGCCTCGCGGCAACGTATAGTATAATATGGAGGTAACTAGCCATAGTAAAAGCCTCCCCTGACGAATTTTTACACAAAAAAAACAACATCAACTACGGTCTGAAATATAATATCGAATTAATATTTTCTATCTTATCAAATAATCTTATTTCTGTAGCTTCTTGATTATATTCTCGTATAGTAAGGAAAGCCACACAACTAAGCCCCGGGCAAAAGCAAGTACCTACTGCAGCATAATGTTAAACATAACATGGCAGGAATATATTTCATACAAAACGTACAATCTCATCCCAAGGGCGCCCACAACAAGTTCACTATCAAAGTAACATCATCAACGAAGCAACTCACTCATATAATTCAAATGGGCTGGCTAACCTTTGTCCTAATTAGTTTATTTAGTTTCAGTTGTATAATTACTCTCATATTTGAGATAAAGTAAACTCATAAAATGTGACACCTACGAGATTACGCTCGCAAAAGTCACTAGAAATTCATCATCCGATAACTCTATAAATATCGTTATATTTAAAAATAATATCTATAGCATGTAAAAAATGCCAGCAAATGAATGTAAAAGTGTAGTGAACCAACTAAAAATCATAAAGGTCAGCGCAGATCGAGAGCGAAGCGAGGCAAAGATATCGAAAAAGTTAAAGTTTCTCGGTTTCTCGCGTGCTGCACATCTGCCCCCCGATTGTGTAAGAATTGCCGATGCAATCGTCAAAGTTCGGCGTCAAAGTAAAATAAAACATAACACCATTGAATTAGAGCTCAATTTCGTGTATCCATTCTCATACGTTTAGTATGTACGATACCATTAAACGTATGAGAATGGATCGGCAATTCTTACATAATCGCACTTCTGATGCCCGCGTATCGCGTGATGACCTGCTTGGGCACGCAAATTTTCATAATAAGTATCCTTTACTTAGACGTATAGGTTATACTGGACGATGCCCGGGACTTCGTCCAAAATGAAAAATTACAACAATATAATATTATATTTTTTGCACATCGTTCTAAGCGAATTAGCAATGCAAATGTAATGAAGTTATTACAAATTTACACGTTATTATAACATACCAATCCTTCTTCTGTAAGTAATACTTACGAGTTAAGTAGAGCTTTTGTATAATTATAACAAAACCACACAATCATACGCTGGACATCTAGTAGATTTCTGTGAAAATCTATCTTGATTCTGAATTCTTTAGTAAGGTCAAATCAAAACAATTTTAAAAAACACATTTCGCAAAACCCGCAGGAATCGGAGCATTGAAAATGAATACAAAAATTTACGAAAAAAAAATTCTGAAATAAAAATCCTGTCTTCAGCATTTCAAAATTCCAACTCAAATGTACTTCTCTCCTGCATCCGCATCTTTTAACACCATTACCATGACGATCGGTCAATAATCATAGAAGCTACATCACTTTTTTATATATAAACGGAAATGCCCGTTTTTCTACAATTCCAACTCTAAAGGGACCACCTACACAATTATTAACTGATTTTCAAAAACAAATCGAAACACACTAAGACTCTTTTTTTCATAAGTCTGTATTTTTTTCTGAAATATTTACAATTTAGTAAACAAACACCTTCGAAAAAACCCGACTTTTTTACATTTTTCATAATTTAAACATGTTACCAGCCGTTTTTCAAAATTCAAACGCTCACACGTGTCTCGATAAATTCCACTATTCCCATATCGATAATCCCAAAATCCTCGGAGCTACGGCTAAAAATACGTCTCAGGCGATTTGCATCTGATAACCATTTCAATGGTAAAAAAAATTACAATAAAGTGGGTGGACGTAAAAATAACTCGCGGTAAATGAGAACAGCGAGCTAAGTGTCGGCAAGGGTTGTAATAAGGAGCGGATAATGCGCGGCCGGAAAACGACATTGTTTTTCTTTTTATTGTGGCCCGGAACCGACAATTGCCAGAACAATTAGATTCATTTGAATGTAAATTTTGCGGTTGTGCCTATTAAATAATTATGAGTTACTCGTATAGTAACAAAAGTGTATGATTATAATTTAGGTTGCTTTATCTTTCAATCACGCCGCAATGAAGCAACGGATCGATCTGATTTTTTCTTCGAAACATTCCTCCTTCCAGAGCAAAGGTGATTTTTGAATAATTATTTTATTTATTTATATAAGCTGGGTAGCTGGGAATCGAACCTGGGGCTTCCCACTTACGAGATCATAGCGCTCACCTTGGCACAGTGATCGCCAAAATGAACAGTTAATTTTATTCCTCAAAATTGGACCATTAAATGGAATTAAACGTCACTATAAATCATAGAGTTAGGATACGTCTTACTTACACGCCACACACACTTATGTATAGTCCCACAAACCTATCTGACCCGGTGACAGCGTGGCTAGTAGATATGAAAAATAACATAAAACAAAAACCAAACTAAAAATTTTGACACCAATTTTGGACACCGGGCCAGATAAGTTTGACGGACTATATAAAACATCTTTGTTATGTAAAAGAAATCGATGGCCAGAAACTAGTATAAATATTTCTAGTACCTATTGGAAATGAAAAAATAATATCACGGAACAAGAATAGGGAGTCGAGTGTTGGCAAGGACTAGGTAATAAGAGCCGGACCGCTCTCGGGCGGCGAAATGTTTTCTTTCCATTGTTGCTCGACAGGAGCAATTACCAGGACAATTAGATTAATTCTAGCGTAGCCGGTGTGGTAAAGTCAATTAGGAGATGGTTTGTCCTTCAATCACGCTGCAACAGAGCAACAGATGGACGTGATTATTTGGAAGGGTATATTTGAGGACCTCAAGAGTGTTATTATGTACATAGCTTATTTTATTCCCCGGAAATTCACGCGCTTCATCTTATAATAGAATCCATACTAATATTATAAATGCGAAAGTGTGTCTGTCTGCCTGCTACGCAGTAGCGGCGCTTCTTTTCAACCAAATTTGAAGGATTTTGGATTCGCAATCCGGGGAAGGACACAGACTACGTTTTATCCCGGAATATTAAGGGGTTCCCCCGGGAATTAAAACATTATTCCACGCAGACGAAGTTGCGGGCATCATCTAATCTATAACTTCTATGTTAATACTAGCTGATGCCTGTGACTTCGTCCGCGTGGTTAAATTTTTTTTGATGAACTCCTTAATTTTCCGGGATAAGAAGTAGCCTATGTCACTCTCCAGGTCCTCAGCTATACCCATGCCAATGCCAAAATCACGTTTATCCGTTGCTCCGTTGCGGCGTGATTGAAGGACTACCAACAAACCAGCAAACCAGCAAACAAACACACTATCGCATTTACGCATTTATAATATGAGTTTGACTATAAATGCAAAAGTTGATGGATGGATGGATGTATGTTTGTTAATCAATCACGCCAGAACGACTCAACGGATCTGGATTAAACTTTGCACAGAGATAAATTATTAGAGTCTGGAATAACAAATAGTCTACTTTTTGTCCCGGAAAATAAAAAAAAGTTCCCGCCGGGGCCAAATAACCTCAATCCAGGCGGACGAAGTCGTCGGCAACATCTAGTAAATAATATAATATGGTGTACTTGTATTCGCAGTCTACAATCGAATGCTTTCAAGTATTTTTCCATTGTATCTATCAAGTTTTGTTCCCTGATAGCACATCTAATGAATGTGTGAAACGGAACAGGTGTCTCGGTTATATACTGAAGTATTAATCGTGGGGGCTTGTATATCTTTTGTAGAAATCTTTCTATTATTATAAGCTTTCTGTATACTCGTATTACACAAACAATACTTGTGTTTGTAAAATGTGTTAGGTAAGTACTATTTATTTTGCGCATTTATATGAAGCTTTCAGGATTGTTATTGTGAAACTTATCTTTGTTTTTAATGATTTAGACCCTCTTGTACCAGACTGTTTAAACTGACCGTATAATATTACTTTATCATTTTTTGACTACAGTAGTTTACTCCAGTGTGTATATGAAAAGGCAAGTGTAGGAAAGTGATGGTTTTAAACAAGACTCGAAATACTAATAGAGACCAAATTATCCAATTAACAAGTAACTTTTTTTATTCAGTGCTAGTTAACCCTTGACTGCGATCTCACCTGATGGTAAGTGATGATGCAGTCTGAGATTGTAGCGGGATAACCTGTTAGGGGCATGGCAGTTATATTAAACCCATACCCCTAATCGGTTTCTACACGGCATCGTACCGGAACCCTAAATCGCTTGGTGGCACGTCTTTGACGGAAGGGTGGTAACTAACCACGGCCGAAACCTCCCACCAGGCAGACCAAGGAAAATTAAGAAATTATAAATTCCCAAATTGACCCTGCCGGGGATCGAATCAGGGTCCTCCACACGTTAAGACAACAGCGCTCAACACTTCGCCAAGGAGTTAGCTAAAGTCTAAAACTTACAGAACCACCAACGCTAGCGATATACAAGATACGCAGGAGTTTCCAAAGCAACCCCTTTCATGATTAGGTTGTTGTCCACTACTAGACATAGACTATTCACAGATCACTATTATACATGATCTTCCGTTTCTCACATCCAGCCACGTCTCGTGGCTACTTTCTTAGCGCCTAACGCGGACTGGAGGTGGGCTCACAAAAACTCAGGATAAAAACACATTTTTGGCATAAAAGTTTACTTGGCTGACAGAAAGTCCGTGTGCGCACTTCTAAATTATGTTTCACAGGCTAGCACGACAGGATGAAACGTGTCTCCTATACAATGTTGACGTTATGCATGGAAGTTTTGTCCTGCGCTTTCTATTTTGTTTTCGCCTTAGTGTTGTAAAACCTTGTTTTGGTGAGACGGCAAAGCATTAACAATTTTTCAGGCTTTAATAAAGTCGGGCTAAAACATTTTCTTATGAAAATTGTGAGACATTTTATAAAACTTCGCTACCGAAAGACAGTAAAGCTATTCGATACACCAAATAGCTCGAGATCGACCACAATGTTATTACGTGACTCTCTAAAACGGGCAGGCAGGCAATCTCCATAAAGAGGCATTTGGACCCCTAATTTACACGTCTTCTGTAATATTCGGTGACTCGGTTATGAAGGTCCGATCCGTTCCATCCCTCTTAGTATCTGAAAATATTTAACGTAATACGGAACTAAGTTCGAATACAAAATTATGTGAAACTTACTTACTATACCTTCTTTTTCATCATGTGTATATGACGAGGGAAAACACACTAGAGGCAAAAATAAAATGTATGGAAAGGTTGCCAATAACTCAGACCAGCAAGGTATAGCTCACTTTCAAGAGGAGTGCGTCCGCACTTATGACGCGATAGGATAAAACATATTTCCCCTCCGACGCAGTCGTTTCGCGCAGGTTTTTTTTCCTATCCTATCCTAGTGTATTTTCCCCCTAAAAATCTCTGGCTGCACAGGACGAAACGTGGTTCTCATACAACGCCGATGATTTGCACGGACGTTTTGTTATCTTGTCCTGCCTATGTGTTTTCGCCCTAAATGGGCTTCCGATGTTCTCGTAGCACCGTTACGCACTCCGTAGGCCCTAGCTACGCAGGGCATGGCTATGCAGTGTATGAATTATGCTGCATACCTCTCGTCCCGTAATCATTATTATTTTTAGAGATATGTCAGTCTGTCAGTCAGTCACATTTGTTTTCCTCCGTATCTAGACGGCATACACCTCAAACTTTTCGGAGTCATATTATGTGCGTTTGAAGCAATTAAACATCACTTGGGAAACCTGCGTGACTGAAAGTTACAAACTGTAAGTAATTATTAGCAATTATTATATTGTATATAATATGACGCGTCGTCACGTTGATTTTGCTAATAAATATTTTAAGGCGTTTAACTAATAAGCGTAATAGGACTGCAATTAATTTTACGCCTTATAATATTTATTAGCAAATTATCGCGCTATATTATATACGATATTTGATATTATAATTATAATTAAATATTATAATTTCTAATAAATATTTAGTTTCTAAGTCTGTCACGTCTTTGAGAGATGATATCTAGTGAAAAGCCCGATGAATAGCGTCAGTTTTTTAACAGTATACATAGGTACTGTGCATACTTTAATACTGTACAAGAATCAGCCTTTCTAAATATGGTTAATTTTCGGTAACCATAACACGTCTTTAAGCGGTCATATCTAGTGAAAAGCCCATCAGCATGCGGGCAGACTGGCCGATTTCCCACCAGTGGGGAGCCTAGGATCCACCAAATACGAAATCTGCCTTTCTAGCGATAGTTACCAAAAGTGCACTTATCTATTAGTCCATTTCTTTTGAATCCGCACTTATCATCGTGGTAGGCTATGGCCTGTTCATTCCGTGGGTAAACTCATCAGTAGGCCCGAATTGGATTGCTAATGCGATTATGTTTATGAACTCACTGTGTACAACCAAAAAATTTAACTCAGCAACTTTCTGCTTCAATTAATTAACAGCAATATATCACTAACATACATAACGGAGCCAGTAGCGTGAACTTTGAAGGGAAATAATAATGGTTAATTTTATTGGTATGCTTGATAAGTTCCACTTTGATATTTTCAGTCTGGCATTTAAGACTGGTAGGTATTTTAGGCAATAAGGCCGCCGTTGTAAATTTTTCAACCAAGTATATCCAAACCGCTTTCGCCATTATAAACTGGTGGTAAAAATAGTTATGGTGTACTCAGTCCATGTCTAAATACCTACCTATTAGAATTATAATCTACTACTATGGGTACGTAGTAATAGTTAGTATTCTATGGATAGGACCGAGAGGCGTGCACAATATTCGGAGACAAGGTAGGCATTGTTTAGGTAGATACTTATTTTCAAGCAGGGCGTGATGAAAAATAAGTATAGAGTTTTTGACTAGGGTAAACAATGCTTTCGTGCCTCTATGTGCTGCACGCCACAGGTAGGACCTACCCATAGAATACTAACTAATACTGACTATTAATACCTAACCGATCGGTATTTACCTGCGAGTGATTGGACGGAGATTGAGACGAAGCACCGGATATTAACAGGCATAGATCTCAACGAATGTGCCTAAGTAAGGTTGGGTTCAGGTAAAAAGAACTCTCGACGGCCTTATAGTTAGGTAAAGATTAGTACACAATGTTCGCGTCAATGTTGTTTTTTTTACGAATCCAGTAGGAACTCTTTGATTGCTGCCGCTTGATTGTAGGTCAAACCAACACACAAACACACCCACGCATTTAAATATTAGTATGCTTTACAATGAACAGTTTAGATTTTTAGAATAAGTCAAGTCATCATAAGATTTATCCCAGAAAATTATATGTAATAATATAACTAAATCCACGCAGACGAATACGCAGGCATCATGTAGTATGAGTAATAAAGTCACAGCAGCCGTAAACGAGTACATCCTCAGATCAAAGTACATCGAATTATCGAGCCAGCATACGGTAGAATTTGAATTATAGGTAGCTGATAATGAAGTGAATTCAGGAAGTACGTGGATGTGAGAAATTGCTGATAACGATGTTTGAAGTCTCCTCGGAGACCTCATTGTTATGATTTATGGCGATACGAGCGCTGGATCTACCGTTTATTAGCTGGTTCACCTTGTTTGTTCGTAGGTATAACTCATTTGTGTTTAAAGCTATTTCCACTAATTAGATAGCTATTTAATTCATTTAAATATTCAAATTATTTTTTTAAACTATGAAATACAATATAATAAGTATATGATATTTTTAATGTTTAGTTTTTAATTTAGATTTTAATTAATTGTTTTATATATTTACATCTATTTATTTATTTTAATATCTATTTGAGTTTATTTCTTCTGCTTCTTTATTTCATCGTCATCTGCCGACTGACATCCATTGCCGGGCATAGTTCATTTATCTATGGGCACCTCCACACGGTGAAAACATGTTTCGCAAGCTTGGCTATAATTGCTTCTTAACAAATAAATAAGTACCTATCTATTCAGTCGGACGCTAATTATCCAGCTAAAAATATCATCCTCTGCAACTGCTGAAAAGACTTCAAGACCACCTGCGATACGTTTTCAATATTTTTTAATAATGGTTTATTCTTGGTATTCATATTTAATGACAATTTAATTTAAGCCATTATTTTAAAAGTTTTATGAGTATTGTTTTTATTATTTGAAGTATTTAATGTCCAGCTGTTAATGCGGATAAATGAAATGATATTCGGAGTACCAGATCCAAATAAACGTCTAGATGACTTGTTGACGATTTTGTAATATTTTATGTCAATACGGAATCCTGAACAAGCCAACTCGAATCGTACTCGACGGTGTAATTGAGTTAACTGCTCATGCATTTTCATAAGGCTGGTTAAAAATTTAAAAATTAATAACCAACTGCACAATTGAGTGGTTGAATTTAATAAGCGTGGAACCGCACAGTTAGTGGAAAGAAATAAAAGAAAAATATTGGAGGTAGAGTGGCCAAGATTGCCACCGTGTTAATAGGCAATTCTGAACCTTTTGCACGGTTTACTCAAGGGGTTGGGATTTTTATTCCGTTATTAACATCCGTATTGTATCCGCTCAGAGAGTTGTTATATTGTTGCTAGAGTAGAGATCTCATGCAAAATACAGTTAACATGACTTCTGTAAATTCACCAGTGCTTTTTATCATTTAGTAACATAGCATTTGCATTTCTCTACAATAATGTTATAATATTAGAAGAGAAACATACTGGTAAGTTTCATTAAATAGTTAAGTACTTTAATTGTACGGGCACGAAATCAACGATAGCGGGGCGACGGCGGTAGCGGGGCGATGCGGTTAGTCCGAGAGATGGCGACGAATTTCAGCAAGAATTTTGAAGAGGTCTGGTAATACTGGATTTTTTTTGCAAATTTTATATGCTGCGCAGTAGCGAAATAATCGCAAACCCTCTACCAGGACTTGATTCGCCAACTGACGAAATTATATTTTTTGCCGAAATTCGTCGCCAGCTCTCGGACCATATCGCCCCGCTGTCGCCATCGCTCGGCCGTCGCTAGTTTCGTGTCTGACGCCTAATAGTTATATCAACAGTAGTTATTAAGAAAAGAGTTTTTAATCATATAATGTCCGTAAGTCAGACTTATCTGACCCGGTGGCCAAAATTGGAACTATATTTTATGTCTGTTAAGTTTTTTTTTTCATATACACTAGCGACGCTGTCACCGGGTTAGATAAGTTTGTGAGACATACTTTGTTGTACTATAAAATACCTCGACTATTATGGCAGCTTCGAAACAGATGATTCTTGAAGACGAGGGCGGTCATTATAAAGTTAATACCGAACTAGTGGAATAATAAAAAAAACTGCGGTAAATTTTTTATCGCCCAAGAATGGGAAACATAATAAGTTTATCATGTAACAAGGCTTACGCCTTTGATATCACATCGCACACGTGTACGTGATTGACAACGTATTTTAGGTACATCGTATTATAGGTGGTGGTAATTTTTAAAGCTTAATTTACTAGTGTAAAGTTGTTCCATTGTCTTACTCAATGTATCCGCTTGCGTTAATATACAGCCGTTTTTTAAATTATGTGACCGGAGAAATCGAATAGGACGACCAATTATATTTTTATTTTTTTTTATCCTCTACAAGTTAGCCCTTGACTGCGATCTCACCTGATGGTAAATGAAGATGCAGTCTAAGATGGTAGCGGGCTAACCTGTTAGGGGCATTGCAGTTATATTAAACCCATACCCCTATTCGGTTTCTACACGGCATCGTACCGGAACGCTAAATCGCTTGGCGGCACGTCTTTATCCGGTATGGTGGTAACTAGCCACGGCCGAAGCCTCCCACCAGGCCAGACCAGGGAAAATTCTGGAATTATAAATTTCCAAACCCTGCCGGGGATCGAACCCGGGACCTCCGCACGTTAAGGCAACAGCGCTCAACACTGCGCCACGGAGGTCGTCGTGCATTAAAATATAAGTTTGTTTTTTATCCACTGCAAGTTAGCCATTGACTGCGATCTCACCTGATGGTAAGTGATGATGCGATCTAAAATTGTAGCGGGCTAACCTGTTAGGGGCATGGCAGTTATATTGAACCCATACCCCTAATCGGTACTTTATTCTTCGACCTGGTACGATCCCAGTATTTATTCAATTTATTTTTCTTCTAAAAGTGCGATCATAGAAGTGGAGTGGAAGGAAGCAGAAAGAGGAGTTGAAAAGTGATAGGTATGTAAAATAAGTTCATAAAAGGCTACCTACCGCCTACCTACTATTTTTTTTTTAATTGGTGGGTAGCACTGCGAAAAACCACGTAGGTTTAAATGGCGTGCTCTTCCGTCAACATATTATCAGTGTTTTAAACTACTTATAGCTAGCAAATTAGTATAAATACATGACAATAATGTTAGTATGGATATTTTATAAATATATTTCCCACACAATACTAACAGTTTATCTTACACTATTCAAAGGATTTGTACAATCCACATCATTGTTCCCATTTGTGTTAGTTGATCGACCCAATGAGTGTGTGAAACGAAACAGATGTTTCAGTTATATTAATGGCCACTGGAAGTTTTATTCTTTGTTATAACAAAATCTTTTCGCTGTTGTTCCTGCGAAACGTTATCGCGAAATAATTTTACAGAAAACATTTCGCACACTTTTCCTATATTCTAAAGAAATCTCGATAGCGAGGGTATCTGGTACATAGAAAATAGTTAAATATGTACATTTCGTAGACTGATGATCATATTAATATTACGTATTCTAGTTTAAGGATTAATTCAATATAGATGACGACTTTGAAATGCATAAATCAGTGATTTAAAAAAGGCGGTATTTGGTGGAAATTTTCCTAGCGTTTTCCTGCATCCATTTACAGCAAGCAAGGCAGGCAAGGCTGTTTATTAAATACTAGATGATGCCCGTAACTTCGTCCACGTGGGTTGATGATTTTTGGTTCCCTCGGGAACTCTTCAAATTTCCGGGATAAAAATTAGGTTATGTCCTTCCCCGGGATGTAACCTATCTCTGTACCAAATTTCATCAAAATTGGTTGAGTAGTTGGGCCCTGAAAGCGTAGCAGACAGACAGACGAACAGACAGACAGACACACTTTCGCATTTATAATATTATTTATAGAATATATATACAGAAATAAGTATGGATCAGATAGTAGCCAATGTTGATTTTCCACAATCTTTTATCGAAACTTTATCACTATGTTATTTATACTATAGTAATTTCATTGTTTGTCACAAAAAACTTGTGTCAATATTTTGTGAATGCGAAAGTGATCAATTGAGTTTGCCCGCGGCGCGATTTGAGTTGTGTCGATGCCATCTACACCCCTAGTACAGATTTTCACATTTCATTATTAATCCAATGGTCATCATGAGGTCCTATACTAAACAGTCGCAGGAAAATACACCTAAAGCTTGTTTAAAGGTGGACCTTGCTGAAATATGTTTTGTTTTACAAAATTCTTTTCGCTAACGGCAGATGCGAGAAAAATATTATTGAATTTCGTTTTAACTTTTAGTAGGGGTACTGACTTTTGAGGGTGTGTGGGGATGAGTGACTGATAAGGTTTGACGCAGCTCCTCGGAGACCTCATTGTGTTGATTTATGTTGTTAGCCGCTGGATATGCTGCCTATTTCGCTTGTCTGTTACTCGCGTACTTAGTAACTTGTCAATTTATACCAAAGTTAGTGGCGATTCACGAAAAAGTTTTGTGACAGAGTCTTGTACTAGGCTTTGATCATTCAAGTAAAATAAAGTCCTTGCATGCCTTAAATTTTTAATGTGAGTGACTTTGATAGTCTTCAAGTTTTAGTGCACTTTCTTAAATATCATCCAATCTATGCTTATGACTGATACTTTTTATACGACTGCCTGAAAAAAGGAGTATATATTAATATATTGTACGTTTGTATGTATGTATGTATTTATGTACATACATACATACAGTACAGTGAGTACAGTGAGTTTGTATATTCCACCATAACTTCTATACGTCTGAACCGATTTTGATAAATGAGGTATCGTTAGAATCCTTAGCTTATTCCGGGTGACATAGGCTAGTAAAATTAAAAAAAAATTGGTGTGGTGACCATGGTCCTGCATTAAAGACTAAAGTTGATTTTTTTTTTCGAAAATAAGGTTAACTATATAATCATCATCTAGAAAATGATGAATAGATTCCAAAAATATAATATAACACTATAGTTCAATATCCAGTGATTCACAAAAAAATATCATTTAATAAACATGTGAATAAGATTATATTTTAACTATTACATTTTTACCTTTTTAGCTCGTTTTTGGCAGGGCAGTCGTGTTTTTTAATTTTTTTAATTATGACATGTTATAAGTATTTTTTTACCTTATTTGGACCTAATTTGGAGCGACTGCCGTGTTACCATGGTAACTACGTTTCCATGGTAATACTTGTTTATGTTTCTTGTTGTTGTTGTTGTTGGTAATAATTTTCGTTTGTAATGAGTAAACTCCAGTCGTGCGTCGGAGCTGACACACACAATTTTTTTTCGATTTTATCGTTATGTTTTTCTTATGGGAAACAAGTCAACGACGGGTCCTAACTCGTATTTTGTGTTACCAATCAAGCTATAGAATGTAAGAATGGCTATACATTTTGAAAGAAAAGCCTTACAGAGGCTTACTATATGATTTCTTGTACAATTTTACTGACACTGATAAAGGTCTACAATGGAACTGACAGTTGGTAATGTGAAAGTGAAAAATGGCAAATCAATACACACCGTCGTCATGTCGGATTAGATTTCTATTGTCAGCGAAATGTTGCTAGCTAAGCTTTGCGTAAGCTATCTCACACAGACCATTATATAAAATAATGGATTTTTCTCTACCCCTGGTGTAAGTTTACATGTTCACAAACGTGACACCGAAACACGTGTAGAGTTGGCAATTGAGCACAAGGGATTTTCAGTGAGCTCCTCCACCTAAAACTCAATCTATTTTTAATACAAATTTTTACGAATAAAATATATATTTTACTTTGAATAACACATTACAAATTGAATAATAAGAATTTTTTATTGAGATTTACTTCCCTAAAATTACACAACTACATTAAGTTTACACCATTACCATGACGATCGGTCAATAATCAATCCAGCGTTTGCTGATTCCTAAAAAAATAAAAAGCTCTTCTTCAAAATTTTTCAAAAATTAATTAACCGATTTTCAAAATCCCAGCTTGAATATACTTCTCGCCTGCATCCGCATCTTTAAACACCATTACCATGACGATCGGTCAATAATCATAGAAGCTACATCACTTTTTACACGGAAATACCTGTTTTTCAAGAATTCTAAATTTAAAGGGAGCACCTACAGGTTACAATTACTAACCAATTTTCAAAATTATTTCGACATTTTGTGGCTAATAAATAAGTAAGTTTTTTTCTTAAGCCAGTTTTTTTATTTACAATTTAGTAAACAAACACCCCCCAAAAAACCCGACCTTTTTACCTTTTTCAAAATTCCAAAAAAGTTACCAGCCGATTTTCAAAATTCAAGCGCTCACACGTGTCTCGATAAATTCCTCAACTCTTGGTACTATTCCCATCTCGATCCCCCCAAAATCCTCGGAGCTATGGCCAAAAATACGTATCGGGCGATTTGCATCTGATAACCATTTTCAATGGTAATAAATCGATCACTATGATAGCACAAATACTTACTTCATATACTTACAAATGACGGCTCAACTCGCCAAAGCCAATTTTCACCCTACTGATGCTTCTTTGCGTATGTCGGACGCGCGATTAACGAATTCATAACGATCACAGCCTCACATTTCTAAAAACTATAATAGTATGCGCATCAGCATGTTGACATTCCAAGGTGCAATACGATACAGGTCTGATAAAATTGTTGTTCCTTGTTCAACCTTTTTCCACCTTATCCGTTCTACCACAGGATAGCGAAAAACCGTCACGCCACGTATAAGTAAGTACCTTCAAGACAAAGGTGACTAGCCATTTTCTAGGCAATCGCGTTCCAACCTAGACCTCATCATTGCTTTGCACTAAGCATGATTGTCGGCAAGCGCAAGCCTATCTCACAGTTAAAAAAAAAACAAATTATCCTAACCAGATACAGAATTTTAAGAAGCTAAGCATGTCTATCTAAAGTCCTTTCCGAGCTTTGACTGCATTGAATTCATTCCACGAGGATTCCAGCTTTGTGGAGCTGGCCCGGCCCGACGCGGCAATGCAAATAGAGGGGACGATTGCCTCTCACAGCTCCTATTCAGGGCTTTAATAAAGCCTGAACTTCTTAGACGGAATGAAAAATTCAATTAAATGTCTTCGTATTTTACTGGCTTCGCGATTTAAATATTACTTGAACACTTACTTCCTGTTAATTATCTTATTACTTATTTTGGAATCTCATAGTCCCACCAAAATCGTTACGCGCATAATATAGTATAATACTAGATACTTTTTGTTACTTTGAGATATAAGAAACTAGCGAATGCCCGCGAGTTCATCTGCGTGGTTTGAGGTTTTAATTTTCCGGGATAAAAAGTAACCAGCCTGTGTGCTATTCCAGACTATAATCTATCTCTGTGCCAAATTTTAGCCAGATCCGTTCAGCCATTGATGCGGCGTGATTGGGTAACAAACATCCATACATCTACACATCCATACATCCATCCAAACTTTCGCATTCATAATATTATAAGATTATAAGATAAGAATAAGGCAAGATAATATAAGATATAAGATATCTCTTGAACTACCACTCTATACTATTAGGTGAAACAGTTATCGTACGATACTGCTTTATTTGCTGCTACAATTAATATTAATAATATATTTATCATTCGCTTTCATCTAAAACAAAAACTGACTTCAAAACTATACCTCTACTAAATGCATGCATTCCCAGTGCGACTACAGTTATAGACCTGGGTTTGGGTATCCATATTTATGTCAAACTTTCAATGAATAACCATATTGATAATATTGTTAATAGAGCCGACAAGCAATTGGGTTTCATCAAACGAGTAACCCGTTCTTAATATAAACTGTATAAAAACACTATGTGACTATACTTTGCGTATATTCGAAGTATTCTTATAAACGCGTGTAATATTTGGTCACCTCAATACATAACACATACACAAAGGCTTGACACTAGACAAAGATAGTTTTTAAAGTACTTAGCTTTTAAAGACTTTAAGAAAATTAATAGTTATCAGGAAGCTTAAACTCACTACGGAATTGAATCGCTCGAACAAAGAAGATCACAGAGTGATATGTTGTTACTGCAAGCAATTTTGACCGGTTCAATTGATTGTCCTAGCTTAGTGTCAGCATTTTCATTCAGTGCTCAATCTGTATGAACACGACACAAGCGCCTTCTCCATTTTCCCAAGTCCAACACGAATTATGCTCAATATTCTATCATTACACGCCTAGCAAAAACTTTTAATAAACAGTACTCTAATTTTGATTTATTTTTTCTTTCCTAAACACAATTAAAAAAGGAGATAATATGCCTACACCGCAAGAAATAAACATAACACACACAACACAGTCCCACGCTACTACGCTAACACGCACACTCACACACACACACGCACGCACGCGCACACTCACACACACACACACACACTTACTTTTATTATTATTATATATATATATAGTGCACTACTTACCTACTCTGTTAAAATATTTTTCACATTTTTATTCTGTAATTGTTTATGGCCTTATTTAATGTCAAATTATAATTATTGTTGATATTAGTTTGCAACGCTGTTGATAACTTATAAATAAATAAATATTAAAAAAATTAAAAGTAGAAGATTTATCTGGGTATATAATTTATTTTTTGTTGATCTTAAAAGCGCTAAATCAATTTAGATTAATTTATATGGGACCTCTGAAGTATGGTGTACCATACAAAAAAGAATCATCAAAATTGATTCGATTGTAACGTACTTACATACAAAAAAAACATACAGTCGAATTGAGAACCTCCTCCTTTTTTGAAGTCGATTAAATATATAAACACAGTTCTATCTTTGCATTGCGAATTGTATGCGCAATGTAGATAAATTACCCTATATCGTACTCTTGTTCTAGTATTACTTAGTAAAATGATTTATGATTTTATGCAACGCAACGTTTAATTTTAAAGATCTCCCTGCTTTTCAAGTTTATTTTAAACTTGAAAGTAGGTTATTCAAAAACTGTTCTTTATTCGACGTAGATGTATTAAACTGTTCTTTTAGAAATTAGTTTTTCTTGACTAGACTACCCTCTTCGAAGTTCTACTCACTTAGCTGTTAGTTCTGCATCCCCAAAGATGAAATTTATTTTACAACTCTCCGTAAACTATAAAGTTCATCTGCTTGATCTCAACTTTTTAATTCTTATTTCTTATGTGATTTATTTATACAATAGATTAGGAAATAAGCTAAACGGTACTTTAATCGACGCATTTTCTTTGTAAATACATAGTCGGGGAAATTTTGCGATTCGATTCGACTCAGGCTCAGCTTGGCAAGCCCAGTGGACGGACGAAGCCTAGTCCTTTCACGTCAGTGTGTGCAGCTCCATATTAAAGTGAATTACATGGGCTTTTTGTCTGCCAGAAATATTTATTGTACGCTAGTGGGCCTGGCAGACGTTGTCCTACCTTGAACCCGATTGCAGCGCCCCCTACCGGGTCCAATTGTGAATATAAACCATCCCGGGACCCACACAAACACGCACAAAAAAATCCATCAAGATCGGATAAGACATTTCTTAGTTTTAGCGAGACAAACGAACAGTAATTGATATTAGTTTTATAGTATAAATAACTAGCGGAGCCGACAGACGTTGTCCTGCATGATACCGACTGCAGAGCCATCTGCCGGGCTGATTTGTGAATCTAAACCATCCAGAGCGCCATCCAAACGCATACAAAAATATTCATTCGAATCGGGCCAGCCGTTTAGGAGAAGTTCAGTGACATACACACGTACAATAGAATTATTTACATAAAGAAGATATAGAAGATTGTAAGATCGTGTTTTTATAATTTCAAACTTTTTCAGTGGATTTCAATATCGTTTTCACCAATATTCAGATTTCCACAAAAATAAGAAAATCATTCTATAAGCCCACTCATGCGAAGAAAGAGTATTCATAAATTATCCTGGTATGTATACTCGTACCTTATATAAAGCATTTTTATGATATATAACAATAATTATTATTGGACTCATACCTAAATAGCAGGTATACTAATATATTACCTACATAATAATTAAAACTAAATTAAAAACTGAAAATCAAAACTATCATATAAACCACTGGAACGAGGCCATATGCCCAGAACGCTGGCTGCGTTAACCCACTGAATAGCCAAACTTTATGTTGGCTGAGGTCCCAGCCCTCCGGTCACCTGTGGACTCCGTGAGACGGGAGTCTCGATCCTTAAGTATATCCTCGCCTTACAATCCCAAACACAAAAACGCACAAATATAAAATCTTTACTAATATTATAAATGCGAAAGTTTGGATGGATGGATGGATTTATGGATGATTGATGGATGGATTAATGGACGGATGGATGGATGTTTGTTACTCAATCATGCCAGAACGGCTGACTGGAAATAGATGAAATTTGGCACACAGATAGATTATAGTCTGGAATAACACATAGGCTACTTTTTATCCCAGAAAATTATCTGAAAATTACCTCAATCCACGCGGACGAAGTCGCGGGTATCAGCTAGTTATTTATTTAAAAGCGCCTCTTCGCCCTTTCCGCATTAGTAGCTGCTGCCTTAAATTATATTTTAATCACTATTTATTCTGCAAATAAAAGTCTAGGTTATTTCAATTAGGAACGTTTAAAGAAATTTCATTAGAATACGATTTCTTTCACTTGACGTCTAAATCCTAGTAGATTAAGCGAGGAGTGAATAGCTGAGCATACTTCACACGGTAGAGCTACTTACAGGTACTTGCTCTGAGCTTCCTGCTGGTGTAAATTAATTCTATTTAATACCTTAATGAGACTGCCTCGTTGGTCTAGTGGTTGGCATGTTCGACTGCGGCCGACGAGGTTCCGGGTTCGTGTCCCGGGTCGGGCTATAATTGAGTATTGGGTTTTCTGACTAGAAAATTCTAAGTACTAGCCCGGAGTTAGGAAGCTGGCGGTGTTTCACCCCCGTGCCTCGGAGAACACGTTAAGCCGTCGGTCCCGGTTATTATCACTAACATGATAATAGTCGTTAAAGACCGCCAACCCGCATTGGAACAGCGTGGTGGTTCTAAGCTCTAATTCCCTCTCTCTTAAGAGATTTGAGGCCTGCGCCCAGCAGTGGGACGTTGTACAGCTTAAATCACTGGTAAATAGCACTTCGTATAATGCAGGTGTAAAATTAAATATTTTGCATGTAGGTTTTCTCTATCATGTAGACTCCTATGCTATAGAAAACTAAATAATATTACTATTTCCATATACCAAGGAAGGATTTGCAGGCGATCCATGTTTGAAAATAAATAAAAGGAAACTCGAAGAGAAGACATTTGATGCGAGTAGTTGGCATTTCTTTATAAACAGTCCTTATTTTCCTGAGTCTGATCAGCGTAAAATTGGAATAATTTATCAAATTGCATGGAGTGCACATGCAGCGCCCGGCTCAGCTGTTGGCAATCGCGCAATTTTTTATTTTCCCATTCCCCTCCGTCAGCAATGCAGGGATCCTTGGGGAAGGAATTATATGGGGAGACAGGGACGCGTGTACGTACAGTGGTATCTATATGTCATCTTAAAATTGCAAAAACCGTCAGATTGCAATCTAACGCTTTTTATCTTGATAGATTGTAATCTGTGATTGTGAACAGTCCAATGTTCTGAGTTCGAAATATTCATTGTATTTACGTTTTCTTGTCTCTTTCTTATAAGTTAGGTTAGGGTTCGACATATATAACCGGACGGAA
This sequence comes from Erebia palarica, assembly GCA_964035005.1. Taxonomy (NCBI): domain Eukaryota; kingdom Metazoa; phylum Arthropoda; class Insecta; order Lepidoptera; family Nymphalidae; genus Erebia; species Erebia palarica. The sequence goes on along the minus strand of OZ035984.1, from coordinate 31,287,406 downwards.
TCAGCTTTCCGAACCGGTGGTAGACTTCTTGGTCTTAACGTTTCATAAGTGGCACAAGTTGTGCTACATGAAATAAATAAATCATTTATCATTTATCATAATCAGCTGCTGCTTCTATTAAATTTATGTTATTTAGCTTATATCGAGTTAATATACCTAAAAGATTACAATCTACCGAAAAATTATGCATTAAATTGTAATCTTTTGACAGTTTACAATCTCGCTAGATAGATTACAATCTAACGGTTTTCACAATCTTACGGTGACATATATAATCGGACCGAGGCTTGAAGGAATGTTAAATTACATTTGAGATAAAAATGTAGACTCGTTTTAGGTGATACCTACTTGGCAGGATATAAATATAGTTGGAGATTTTATTTATATTGAATATTGATATATTGATTATTTAATTGCTGCCCCCCGATTGTATAGGAAATCGTAATCGTAATCGTTTGACCTGTTTAAGTTAATAGATGCCTGCAGGTCCTAAAGCATGTATGAACTCTTTAAACAGTTTGAGTAATTACGTTTCATGCTGTCAACTGATTACGATTTGCTTAGACAATCGGGCCTCTGGTTTTTATCACCGTAATTTCTTTCGTTATTCCCGGTCTTTTCCGCCACGTCCCTACAAACTATGGAACCAGCTTTCACCTGCTTTGTTCACTCAAAACTACAATAAAGGACTATTCAAGAGGCGGATAAACAATTATTTCTCAAAAGCTGGCACGCATTAGCGATGCCTTTGGTGCTGCAAATGATCTTGGGCGGCAGTAATCACTTTAAATCAGAATAATCGCGTAATCGTTTGCTCGCTATTAATATTTAAAAGCTAACAGTGGATGAATAATGCCATATTTGTGATTGAAATGTTATAATTGTTATAAAAATAAAAAATAAAGTTAAAACTGGTTATTATGTAGGTACTTACCTACAAATTTAACAGCAATATAGCACTCATAAATAAAGTACACGAACATACAACCACTGTATACAATTTATACCAAAATATTTTTGAAAGTTATTTCGGAATGACAAACCACATTCCACATCACTAAATCCAATCCAATAAATGTAATTTAGTGGCGAAACATCATGAATTCACGACAGATGCGTATGTCCTCTGAGAGCGGTACAGAGCTGGTAATTAATTTGGTACTGTAATTTATAGGCTGGCAATCGATCCGTACGAATATCGTAATTACTTCTACCCTTCGACCTAATATTAATACATTAATTCAAACACACACAAAGAGACACAAAACTGCTGCATTCCGGGGCACATCTAAGCATGCCGCCTGTAAGATTTGGAATGACCTCCCTCCCCCAGCTCGAATGCTTTAATCTATAATTACTTTTAAAACCCTTATAAAAAATATCTTCTACAACAGCAAAAAGCACGGCCGTAAAAGATTCAAGTCTTACAGGCGTTTTGTAGTTATGTGGTTATGTATCGTGTGTTGTTGTGTGATCAGTAATGTATGCACACAGATAGATTACAGTCTGGAATGACACATAAGCTACTTTTTATCCCGGAAAATTAAAAAACCTCGATCCACGCGGACGTTGTCGCAGACATCAGCTAGTATGCATACAAAAAGCAAGGCCCTGATTCTTTTAAGCTGGTATCCCGGGTGACGTCACAGCCCAGTAGTTAACGCTATGGTAATAGGTCTAAAGTTCGGTTCGCAAGGGCAATGTGAGCAATTATTATTTGTAAATTGACTCTGGTCTGCTAAGGTCTGAGTTTCTGCGATACCGAAACCGATAAGGCCGTACCCCTAACAGGTTAGCCCGCTACCATCTTAGACTGCATCATCACTTACCAGTGAGATCGCGGTCAAGCTAACTTGTAGTGGAATAAAAAAAAATCTAGAAAATGGCAGTTTTTATGGATGTCTATACAAACTGTAATTTTCTCATAGCCAAGTCTCATATCTCGAAAAATGAGTTTTCAAGTTATGTAGATAAAATTTTGTTTTCTGACTTTTGATTAAAACTGAAGAAATACTTGGTCCAGGTTTTTTTGAATTTCACCCCCTGAGGATTTTCCGAAATTGCACCCGAACAATGCGGTTAGCAGATAGCGTCTTACGATATGAATGAATTCACATAAAGTCCGATCTCATAAATGCATGAGTTCAGATAAACTCCGAAATACAAGCCATTTTATTTATTCTGTTGCAGGACCGAGAACCGGACACAATACAAAGGATATTCGGCATCGCTATTGGTAAATCTTCAAGATCGTTGTTATTCCAAACTGTGCGTCCGTGTATTGCTGCCGGAGTGTCTCTTAATATGAAAAGAAAAGCCTTTTATCTGTGGAGTACGAGACTTTTATTCCGAATACGTTTCGTCTTTGTGAGGTTTACAAAGAATCATAATCTTCTTTGACCTGACAGTTTCCGGGGAATTAAACTCGGATCTTGGATGTTGTGAACCTAGAGGTTTAGACGAATTCCTTTCAGTAGGAGGATCTGGGGACCGAATCCAGTAGTGGGATTACCTAAGGAAATCGTAATTACTTTTGTTTTAAAAACAGATAATTCTAAGTTTCTTAAAAATTCATAGGTGCTCACATTTCGAAATGCATCAACAATTCGTATTAACCGCTTACCTGTCTACAGGCCGAGTGAGAGGTTTCTTACGCATTCGATCTCGACAACGTTAACTACCTATATCTGGATTACCAACTTTTGCTCGGTTTTTTTTTTGGTAAATCGTGTTTTTGGAAATTATGTTCAAATAATAAATTACATTTCATTTTCTAAAAATGAATCCTACCTAGATCGATTTATCGCCCCCGAAACCCCCTTAATACTATAGGACATTGACCAAATTCGCCTTAGAATCAACACACGTTTGAAATATACAGTAATTCTTAGCTTAATTTATAGTCTTTATTCCAAATATCAGAATTTAACGGACACTTCAAATTAATTAAAAAATAAGTAAATGGGTATTGTACTCGATGGTACATTAGCTGTCGCTGGATTGGTTGGGGTTCTTCCGAAGAAAACACTTCTTTTCGTTTCTTCCTCTTTATTTCTGTTGCTACCACTCCCGAGGCCTGTTGCCGGCGAACTGTGTCCGACCACAGATTCGGCCCCGCTTATATACAAATTTAGCCCGGAAAATAAAGGCCCTCTGATTGGTTATTGGCACTCGACCAATCAGAACGCTTATTAATGTCCAATCAGGATAGAGGGGGTGAGAGCGCGAGAGGTGCTGGTCGCGCGGGTGTGAAGGCGCGGGGAGCGCTTGTCTGCTATCCCTCTCTACCCTGTACTACTCTAACAATTTATTTTATACAACTAGTTTATACAATTATAAAACTTATCCTATTACAAATTATTACCTTACTTTACTATAACTATGTTTACGCGTCCGAGCACTATAATATTTAATAACTGTTTATTTAACTGTCCCGCACAGGTATTCAATTGATTACTATACGTTTCCGTCTCTGGATTATTAACCACAGATCAATAACTTAAGTTTTAAATAATATACAATACCACCGCTTGAGCGCTAGATCTGTATCGTAAGAAACAAAATAAAAGCTGCTAAGTGCGCTAGTATTCGGAATCTCGCAACGCCATCTATTGAAAGTATAATAATTTAATATTTTTAACGCCATCTGCGAAGTTCTCGATGAACTAGGACGATACCTGCATTATTAATAACGCCATCTGTAATGTTTTTGATGAACTACGGCGAATCTTGTCTTATCTATATACTGTTTACAGCTCTATTACAAATGGATAGAGATGATATTAATTTGTTCAAGTAGATTGATCGTGAATGCTGAAATAAACTCAAAATGGAAAATATTTTTGGTAATAAGTAATTTTCTTGCAAGTGTCCGTAGTTTTAATCTGCTCTCAAGTATAAAAAGGTATTAATTTGAACCCAGTAATCAATGTTTTATGACGGTTGGTTCTTAGGCGAACTTTGTATGGGGACAGAACAATGTCCTTTCATGAAAATCTTTTGAGCCGTTTATATCGACCGTCCGTGATACCGTGATATCACCGTCCGATACGAGTGAGTGAGTGGTAATTGAGCTATATATAGTATAATATATATATATATATATATATAATTGAAAAGAAAGAATTGCTTGTTTAAAGGTATCAGATTTATATGGAATTGATTGATCGAACGCCAGCTACCAAGCGCTTGACTCTCATACAAATCGTAGTTAACGTTTTCGACTCCCACTAGACACTCAGATGAGTAGTTTGGAGATCGATGACAGAACTCCTCAATTTTAAATGTTCAATATCAATAAATACCTTTATATTTTACTTTTTTATTATTATTTAGATTTTAGACTATATCCAGTGAGAGCGTACTATTTTATTGTTATTAAGATTTCTAATAAATTATTTTAAGTTTTTTTTTTTTTAAAGAATACTTTAAGCTGTTTACATAATCATTGTTATAATTTTTTTCTAGTTTAGTTATACTCTTACATCATTAAGTCATAACTGTAATTTATTATTCACAATTTACTAGTATTTACAAAACCTATTTTTGATTCAGTTTTCTCCAAAGATTTTCCTTTTACGCCAACATAAGTTATTATCATACTCTGCCAAAAATATAAAGGCTATATCATTGACGTTCGCATCGAAAGGCGGTCACTGAAAATCAGCGTTGGGACACCTGGCACCTAAGACGCGAGTCCTGACGGCATCGCCAGTTTTAAGTCTGAGCGGCCAGGAGCCCCAACACAAGCTGAGTGACTCACCTGTTGGTAGCATTACACTGCTGTACAAATTCACATTTTATAATATGTATGTAACTCATTTTTAATTTTGATTTATTTTGTGCATCTGTGTTTATTGCTGCCAATAAAGATTTTTCTATTCTATTCTAAAAGAAGCCGTGCGAAGCCATCAGTCCGAATCCGAGGCAAGACAGTTAGTCATACATAAAAATATAAATTTAATTAAATATAAAATATTTAATTAACTAGGTACGTTTGAGATGTCTATCACGTCTGGTGTCCGAGAACGGATTACGAGACAAAAAAGGTTCAACTCCACATATACTAGCCGACACAGATTATAAGACAAAAAAGGTTTAGATCCAAACATACCAGCTTTATCTAAAATTGAAATTCTTTACATACCGATGCATAAAATGTGGACGGATGAACCGTCGAAATACTTACCTATTTAATTAAATTTTTTATTACCGTCCTAGGACTTCAGACTTTAATAAAGACTTGAATAGAAGCTGTGAAAGGCGATGATACTCTCCATTTGCATTGCCGACGACGAGTCCAGCGGGAAACACAAAGCAATGGAATCCTTGACGAAGGATTACTGCACTGTCAATTCTTAAGTATAAAGAACAGTGATAATATGTGTGTAATTGAACGTGTTTTTAAAACCAAAGCCAAAAGGAAGTGTTATGACTTTAGCAGTCAATGTATGTATGGTTATTGCTTATATTTGTGTACGTTCTGCAATAGCACCTGACTTCTGAGCCGATTTTGATGGCTGAGGTGTCAATCGATTCGTTATTAAGGTTTGGGTAACATAGGCTACATTTTACACGACAGAAATCGATATGGCGGATGTAAGATCCAAAAAAGTCTGATTTTTAAAGTGAAAACTTCTTTAGGCGCGTTGAGCACTTTTCGGTAGGGGGTAAAAATGTAGATTCGCGTGACCGTGACTGACATGCTCGCGAACATAAATATACTGCATTCGAAATTAAACTTTAATGCCTTAGTGTTAAAGTTTATATTTCAATTATTAAAAAAAAATCGTTCGTTTTCACTTCTATCGGCAGTCCCTACGACTGCCATTTTTTTTTTCGTAGGGGTGTATATGATTACAGTTGATACTTACCTACTGCTTGTTTCATGACAAGTTTGCTCTTCAGTGTGATATTGTCTAGTGGTATTTGTTGTCGTAGATGGAAGTGAGCTTGGATAGTATAACTATGACCGATTTTTTAAACCACACATAAACACCCCTTATCGATATACCACATTTACGGGAACGATTAATCGCTTGGCAGTTGGCGGCTCTTTTTTATCAGTAGAGAGGTACTAAGTAAGCTACGGCCAAAACCTCCACTAGACAATATTTCATAATAATTAAGCAATAAAAATAAGGCCCACACTAATAGTTTTTCATTTTATATTAGTTATTATTCGATTAAATACCGATTTCTTATACCTGGGTAGGAGTGATTTTACTCTTTACATTAAGTTGGTTCCACATTTTTATTACTTTTCTTTTGTAATTCTGTAATTATTATAAGTCAAAGTCAAATAATATTTATTCAATTTAGATAGGTACCTACACTACACTTATGGACGAGCTATATATAAAATAATAATAATAAGTGGTGATAGCCTAGTGGTTAACCCAACCATCTACACGACTCACAAGTCACGGGTTCGATCCCCGGGTTGAAGTGATGATGATAATTTATTTTAATTAGAACCTACAAACACGACAAACAGCAAGAAAAACAATATAATATACAAAAAAAGAGCGCAATATTTTAGGATATAATTTGCTCAACAATATTTTACATTTTTATACCCTAGAGACTACGCGGGTTACAAGTTGAAGCGAAGACCGGACCACAATAACCAAGATGCCGGGTATTACGGAAGGGGGTGTAAATTAGGGTCCCAAATACCTCTTTATAGAGATTGCCTCCGCGTCCGCTTAGAGAACGAATCACGTAATAATGTGGCGGTCAACCTATTTGAAATTCGTTATACCTAGGTGCTAGATCAGTGATGTCTTGCTAATAACGCCTAATAGCTACTTGGATCGCTTTCATGGTAAATTTAATCGAATACGGTATTTCCATTAGATTGTAATATGTCTTATCTTCTTGTTAGAGGACCTGACAAAACAGATCTTAAAAGCAAAGAACTTTATATTTCAACGGTAGTTTGTGTACTTTAGTGACTTATTACGGAATGCGAGCTCTCTTAAATCGAACTTTGCACTTGAAGCACGTCCCCATTTGAACCAGAAACTGTTGCAAGTTTAAAAACTATGTCGCTAAGTTTTGCGGTACCTTACACTAGTTTACAAAGCTGACTGGAAGCGCTTTTAACCGGATAAACATTCTGATAGGTATTAAATTAAATAAAATACAAATAAAGTAAATAAATATTAGTAGAAAAAAGGCATTTTTTATTTGAGTCATTAAAATTAAAACTATGAAATAAATTGAAATTTAAATTAAAAACTAAAATTTAAAAACATCATCTAAGCCACTGTAATGAGCAAATGTGCCCAAAAAGCTGGCTGCGTTACCCTGTTGAAAAGCTACTTAAGTTTACTTTCTTTTGAAAAATTTCGAAGGAATTCTTATTATGGGTATAAAGGAGCTTACACACCTTGCAGTTCTCTAAACATTTCTGCAAATCTCGGAAAAACAATTTAAGAGATGGACTCACCGTCGTCGTCAACCGATAGACGTCAACTGCTAGACTGATATTAGTAGTGCCAGTGTTTATGTTTATTTAATGACGTTGGCACTTGTTATGATTTTTTTTTAATTTCTCAAATTAATTCGAATACTCATTCGATATCCTTGATATTTGGGCTACTGTCCTTATCGACATAGAATAGTAAATTACTGTACCTAATCTTTATGTAATCTGTGTATTGCGTATTTCGAACATTTTCATGCCCATTTCAGTTTAATGTATAGAGCGGTATAGGGTTCTAGTTTCTAGCCGTTGTATCTTATTTTCTGCCCGACTGGCGGTTAGACAGCAATTTATATCCCGGCTATTTACAGCGAAGATTCATCCAACCATCTGTCAAGAACATCGTACCTAGTATACATATATCCCCCGCAGTTACCTACAAAATATAAAATAGGATTAATTTATTTTATAGATAGTCGCTGTCATAGATGACCTAAATAAAATATGAGTAGAACTTTAATAGTTTAACAAAAAATTTAAAGATGCCAAGATCACTAAGATGACATTAATTTATTTACTATAATATCCGCAAGTAGTAGAAAATCCGTTTCGAGCGACCAGTAAAATATATTTTGTGATTCTGCTCATTGCATTTAATGGCACCGGAGCTGCTTTAATTTTGTTCCTTAGAATATATTTAGGTAAACACAGTAGATAATATTATGTAGTTTCAAAAGAATTTAAATAATAACATGTAACTGTTTCCGTAGCAGATTAAGCTTACTCTTCCTTGTACCTATATCATGGACGCAAGGTTCGATTAAAAATCCAAGCAAAAGAGCTTAAATCTGAAATCACTACCTACTACACCAAAAATTATTTTATTATTTTATTTTATTTTATATCTTTGGGTTCACAAACAATGAGGTCATAGGTCACAAACATAGGTCTGAGTATAATTATAATAACTGTGGCGTCAACCACGTAAACCACAAATTATAAAGGTACATTTTTAAGTGGACTTAGTGTTAAAGAATTATTATATAATTCGTATTATTTCTTATATAATTAGGTATGTTTACAACATTGAGAGATAAAATTAAGCTAATTAATTAGTTAGGTTAGAAAGAAAAGAATAATGACGTAAAATATATTAGTTATGGTAGAAAAAATAAAGAAAAAAGTCAAGTACAAAGTAATTACGTCTTTTTAGCTAAGAAAAGTGTTCCGCTCTTTGATTAAGTGGATATAGAGCGAAAAGCTGTATAAGTAGTCAAGTCCAAAGTTTTCTACAAAAACAACGTAAAAGAACTCGAAGTTTTGTAAGACTTTGTAGCGGGGTATAATGGTAACTTTAAAAGAATGGTAGTAAAGTGAAATAAGTTATCAGTAAAACAACTACTCAGTTACGAAATTACAAATTTACAAATTTATTGAAAAGTGTTAGAGGTCGTGCAGTAGCCAAAAACGTCATGAATGAGCACACATATCATATTACCTAGCACATATATAAACTTTTAAACAAAAGCGAATATTTTCGGCATTAATGCTCTTGAGATTGCATTAAACGTTATAGGTACCTTTAGGTATCTTGATCTCATTTCCTAGAAAATTGAAGCGTAAAAAAATCGAATCAGCTTTAACTGTAAGAAATATATTTCATTGTACCTCAAGTTAAATAAGCAATAGCTGTCTCGCCCGGCTTTAAGATATTAACGTGACATACCTAAGTCACCCTTGTGAAGTAACAAAACTATGGTGCCCTTAGCCCTACTGAAGGCAAAGCCGCAAGGGACGCACTTTTCAAGAGGTACTGAAGATTTTGGGCGCTTTGTCAGAATGCGAAATGCGAATATTACAAAATTATTAATGTAATAGTTCTGATGTTTGTATGTTTCAATGATTGGATATTTCGCACTCCTTCACGCAACATAGACTAAACCGATTTGGCTGTAAGGAATGGATATAGACTAAACAATGGAATTTAAAACAGGCTACATTTTATCCCGGAAAACATTGTTCCCAGTATGTTTTCTCTATTAAATCTACTGATGTGGCGGCCAATTAGAATAGTGTTGGTGAATCTATTGTAAGACACGCATATTTCCGTATTGGAACCTATTTTGCATTCGCCCTGACAGCTTAATGTAAACTCTTGCGGATTATACCAGTGGTGTGCGATCACCTTTATCAAAATGAGAATCCAGTGCCTTGTTCCCGTGTGAAATAGACACAAATAAAATTTTCAACTTTCCAAGGAGCTAAATGGAAAGTTTAGTAAGAAAAATTCAAAGGTTTTTATTGCAAACAAAGCGACGACACTGAAAATTTCATTTCACTTCCGCTTGTATTATGCACCTTTGTGAGTCGAGAACTTACAGGGAAATTCTTGGAGTTACTTAAAAAGAAATTTCTTAGAACAAGAAGGTAACACAAGCTCAGCACTCTATATAATTTTAAATGGCTATTGAGTGGAGGTTCAAATCGCCCATTAGTTGCCTTATCTGCCTTATGTTTGCCTTTATGGAAGTAAGTAAGTAGTTAGTTACTATTACGTGTTGCATAGTTCTAGTTGTTTAAGTTTTAGAAGGTTCCAGCGATCATACCGTATCACAACAGAATAGGTAATAGTACGATCTAATATCATGAATGCGAATGTGAGTTTGTTAGTTTGTTCCGCTGTCACGGCACAACTTTTCAATTAAGTATGATGAAATTTGTTACAGACATAAGTTGAATTCCGAAAAAAGACATGCTAGTTTTTATCCCACGTAATTTAAAAATCCAGGCTACACTTAATACGTCTGGTGGAGCGGAAAAATCCTTGAGTGGACTGTAGGTCTTTTCTAAGACTTTTTGGCACCAGCAGCCATCGCCCAGTGTCCCCAGCGCAAAGCAGATCTTTCAGCTGATGGTTGACGCAGAAACCGCATTAGAAAATACCTAGTAATCCCATTTATATCTACTTAAACCATATGATCGTGCCTGTTAATATCCGGTGCCACATCTCAATTTCCGCTCACTCATCTATCAATATTGGAATCCGGAGAAACATTACATTCTGTAATTCACGCGCCGATTTAGGTACCTAACCGTATGAAAATGTTTCAACTCATTTCTATGAATAATACTATATCGTGACATTTTTATTTTACTGACCGCAGTCGTTACTTGATTTGAGTTCAGTGTCCAAGCACTTCTTCACTTCACACTTTGTCATTTGTAAGTTTAGCTTTGTTTAGTTCCGGTGTCTAAAGTCGCCCTTCAAGCATGCTGTAATCACCCAGGGCTATCGCCTGCCAACTACTACCAACTTGTACAACGAAGAAAAGGTGATTTTTGGGTGAATCCTTAGACCATACACGTTAATAAATTTGGCCTAAGGTGCAGTTTACAGCGCAGATGACAAATGCTTGCCTGCACAGTATTGAAAGGTTGGTTATTGGCAGAATTGGCAATGTCCAAAGTTTAATCACATACATATTATGCCGTGTTTTGGGTAGGTAGCGTAATGCATTTAAATAAGTATTGGTCTGTAGAAGAGACACATATAAGTTCTACTCAAATCGAGCCTTTTATTTTGCTAGATTGGTACAGCATTATTATTATTATTATTACTCTTTATTTTGTACACCACAACACACATAAAAAGGACACAAAAAATACATAGGAAACAAAAAACGAAGTAGTATACAAAAAGGCGGCCTTATCGCTTAGAAGCGATCTCTGCCAGGCAACCTTAGGAATAGGAGAAGTTAGGAGATTAACTCGCGGGTGGTGTATTAATATAAACAAACAAATACCTACATACTAATACATAAACAGTTACACAAATAATATAATACTTATAATAAATATATGAAAATAAACTAATATATATATTATGTATTTTTAGTTTAAGTAATATCATACTAAATAAAAGTTAAATTAGCTTAATATTATTATTATTATTTATAAATAGCATTCGTTATTAATGTCTTCTTTTTTGTTTATAGTGTTAATTTTTATTTATGTGCATTTAAATGGAGTAAAATTAAAATATAGGTATTACTTGCATACTTATGTACACGTTAAATAAGTTTAATACTAAAGTAAATAAAAAATGGTAAGTACTAAAAGTCCCCGTAATTTCTTGGGACAAAATATTGCTTTTTATTCTCAACAGGCGCAACATTTTCTTCATATATCCAACCCCTCGTTCAAATCCAAATAGAATATACAAGATAAATCTCAGTGGCTAAATTATGTTACAGTACAGTCTGATAATAATTCAAGTCGCGTGTCTGTTGACGGATGGTGTGAGCAACGTGAATGTAGGATTAATGGTGGCGCGGACGCGTAGCCACTGCGAAACGGATTCTATCAAAGTTGTCGACAACACGTGTGTGGGTTCCTGGTATTCCGCCACTTGTAATAACTCTACCATTGTACAAGCTGTTACATGGAATGGAATGTTTAGGGCAGATGCAAATGTGGGACACCATTTGGCGCACTTGCTTTTTTATCTGTGATTGATTGATACGTGAATATCCACTGGATGATCAAAGTAACTTATCTGTTATTGAACTTCAACTAAAATAATCCTAATAGTTCAGTTCAGTTCAGGTCAAAGCAAAAGAAATTTTCTTATAATGCGCAATATGATTTTAAAAAATCTACAAAAGCCGTAGACAGAGAAGGAAAACGAAAGCATACCTTCGCTTGACATTGATCCTGACGTTTATTAAAGGCAAATTTTCTTGTCATGAAATCTGCTCATAATATTATTTTGTTTTTATTAGGTGCATGAATTTTCGCGTCATCTGTTGACAGTACGCCAAACTACACAGCACTCGCTTGGGGCTACAGCCTACACTACACATTGCGGTTATAGTTCTCGAGATTAATAACAGATGGCTCTAGTAAAAGAAAACCTGAACAACTGTTGGCACTAGTTTTCTTTTTCACAAGATATCAGTTTGGGAAAAGGTTCTTAATGTACATTATATTTATAATTAATTTATCAAGCTCTAAGCATGTACCTAGTTGCCTTTAACAACAGCTTGGTCGGGAATTGGTACGTTTCGTTAGTCGTAAGTCCAACTCCATCGCTGAAATCTTGTGACTGAAAATTAGTCTTCTCTTTATGTTCCTACGATGATAAAAAGATGATATCGATTAGGGTGTATATTACATTTATTGATTCTGTTACAAAAAAAAATTTCGTTCGATACAGAAGACAATTTGCCTTCTTTATAAAAGCTCGCAGACTTTAAACAACCTAAGTCGTATTCTGCAAGTCTGATACTGAGATCTATAGAGCGTACAATTTAACTTGGCTTAGACTTTACTCAGAGTAAAAACGAGATGGACATAATTATGGGAGTAACATAAATCGTTGTCGTTTTAACCATGTCTTAACTTTAATTCTAAGCAAATTCCAAGTTCGCTCTTCGTTCAAAGTGATGTAGGTAAGTTCAAATGAGAATCCATACTAATATTATAAATGTAAAAGTGTCTTTCTGTCTGCTACGCTTTCACGGCTCACCTATTAAACCGATTTTTATGAAATTTGGTGAAAGGATAGGTTATATCCAGGGGAAGAACATAGGCTACTTTTTATCCCGGAAAATAAGTTCCCACGGGAATCGAAAGAGCTTAGTCCAGGCAGACGAAGTCGCTATAAAACAATTACTAATCATCTAGTCTACTATAAAACAAACACTATCATAGTTCTTCCACAACAATATTAATATATTTTTTTAAGGGGTTTGAACACTTCCCGGTGAACATGGAAAATCTCAAAAATAGAATTTCCAAAAAAATGTATTTTTTTTGGAAAAATTATCAAATAACATTGAGATGGTTAGGCTTATTAATTTCCTCCGAAAGAATTTATATTTATGCTGAAGCTGCGTCAAATGTCGCAAAGCCCGTTTCGACGTATGATCAATATCCGAACTCATTCAGCTGCTGTATCAATATCAATATATACCAATCAACCTCACACAAATATCCGCATGCCACAATCGGAGTTGATATTTTTGGCACGTTAATTCTAAGCGTCCACTTGTCCGCATCGTACGCATCGGACGCATCGCATCAAACGGATGAATGTTTCACAATGCGTCCACCTCATTGGCAGCGAACGGATTTTCCGACGCAACTACCAGCAATCGGATTGCCGACGCCACTTTATTCGGATTTTCGCAGTGAGCGGACACGCGAAATGCGAGGACGATCGTCAAATGCTTAGATAAAAGTACTCTGTGGCCAAATGCAAATGGCAGACGATGTGGTGCATAGTTGTAATTGACGCAACTTCTATTCGATGATAATTAAAGTACCGGTTTGTTTTCAGTGATTTAATAAGAGACACTCATTACTTTAAAAAGCTATAAAAAAGTCCTATAAACATATCTGACCTTGTTCTGACTGTTATCTGACTGTTATTGCTTAAAATTACACAATAATTTCCAAGCCGAAATAACTATATTTTTATATTATACGACTGCCTGAAAAAAGAAGTATATTGTTTTCAGGGTTCATGTATGTATATATGTATCTATATACGTATGTGAGTTTGTATATTCCACCATAACTTCTATACGCCTGAACCGATTTGATAAATGAGGTATCGTTAGAATCCCTAGCTTATTCCGGGTGACATAGGCTAGTAAAATTAAAAAAGAATTGATGGGGTGGCCATGGTCCCGCATTAAAGACTAAAGTTGAAAAAAAAACGAAAATAAGATAAAATAAGATTAACTATATATTTATCATCTAGAAAATGATGAGTAGATTCCAATATATAAATATAACACTATAGTTCAATATTTAGGGACAAAAAAATATCATTTAATAAAAATGTGAATAAGATTCTCATTTAACTAGATTAATTTAGATTTTTAACTTTTTAGTTCGTTGTTTGGCAGGGCAGTCGTGTTTTTTAATTATTTTAATTAGGACTTGTTCATGAAATATGCCAGTAACAAGAAAAGGCTCTTAAAAGTTTATGGCTCTCCCACAAAATTAATGTTTGGGGAAAAAGTTCTGGATTCAGCAGTAGGTTGTCAGCAGGGTGACCCACTTGGTCCCGCGCTTTTCAGTCTCGTTATAAATCCTATTATTTCGTCCCTAAATTCAAAATTCAACTTATGGTACCTAGATGATGGGTCATTGGCAGGAGATGCGTCGTCAGTTCTTCAAGATTTAAGAACAATCATACAAAAATTTTCTTATATTGGGCTAAATCTAAATTTTTCCAAGTGTGAGGCTTACTTCCCAAATTCAATTCCCATTGAGAAGAAAAATGAAATTTTTCATAATTTGAGTTTTTTGATACCGGGTATATCTACAGTTTCGAGTCAAAATTTAACCCTTCTTGGTGCTCCAATATTTGATGAAGCATTTCCCTCTGTAATAAATTCTAAATTAGAGAATTTCAATAAATTTTCGCATCGCCTTTTAGACATAAAGCCACACATGGCCATTTATATTTTACGGTTATGTTTATTTGCTCCTAAATTTATGTATCTGTTAAGGTGCGGCCCCTTTTGGAAATACCCTTCTTTGATCTCAACTTTAGATGTGTCTCTTAAAGACACTCTATGTAAAATTCTAAATTTACAATTTGATGACCGCACCTGGACCCAAGCGAGTCTACCTGTGAAATACGGGGGCCTAGGCATACGTTCCATCTCAAGTGTAGCACTCCCGGCTTTCTTATCTTCCGCTTCTGGCTCTATTACACTCATCAGTCAGATCCTTAATCTGTCTAGTCGGACTGATGTTGTGGTTGAGAGTCTGTCGGAAGCGAGGCTGGCCTGGAGTGCTTCTTGTCCTGGGGAGAGCTTTCCTTCGGCTGTGGAATGTCAGGGTCTTTGGGACAAACCGCGTGTTGTCTTGACACATTCGGATCTCGTAGCACAGTGTACCTCAGATACGGATAAAGCCCGTATTTTAGCCGTATCCGAAAAAGAGTCAGGTCACTGGCTTCACGCTCTGCCATCTCATAGCCTGGGAACGATTCTCGACCGGACAGCGCTTCGTGTGGCAGTTTGCTTACGCTTGGGAATAAAGGTATGTGAGCCTCATTACTGTCCTTGTGGCAGCCGCGTAGATCAGTTTGGTTACCATGGACTCAGTTGCATTCGGAGCGCAGGCCGCTTGTATCGCCACGGTGCTCTCAATGATATAGTCCGTCGCGCTCTGGCCACTGCCTCCATCCCTGCACAACTGGAACCCTCCGGTTTGTTCAGGGATGACGGCAAGAGGCCGGATGGGATGACTATAGTACCATGGTCGATGGGTCGTGCACTGGTGTGGGATGCAACCTGCGTTGATACGTTGGCAGCGTCCCATCTATCAGGCTCGTGCCTAAAGGCGGGTGCTGCTGCTGAATCTGCTCAGTTGCTTAAGCGTCGCAAATACTCAGCCATTACTAAGGACTACGTTTTTGCGGCGCTTGCTTTTGAGACTCTGGGCCCATGGTCATCGGACACGAAGAATTTTATAAATGTTGTGTCCCAAAAACTGATCCACGCCTCTGGTGACCAAAGAGCTGGCGCTTATTTAGCCCAACGGCTTAGCCTTGCCATTCAACGAGGTAATAGCGCCAGTATTTTGGGCACCATGCCCATTAACGATCACTTGGATGGCGTGTATTTTTTGTAAATATAATTAGTTTTTAATTTAGATTTTAATTTATTTCTTACTTTTAATTCTAATATATATGTATAGTTTATTAAAATGGTCTCAATTCAAATTAGTTAGAAAAGGCTCACATTTTGTTATATCAGCAGTGCTGTAAATGAGCTTACAACCGTCACACAATGATAACCTATCACGATATTATTTTCTTGCAGACCTATTTTCGTCTCAATATCATATATCAAGCAATATCTAGAAGTTTTTATCAAATTTCAGTGATTTCACGGTTGTTTACTGGAAATAAAATAAAATCTGCTAATAGGTTGACCCTGCTGTCCACCCCTGAAACTTCCCGCTATTTTCGAGCTCGAAACGCTTACTCTCATCTCTTAGTAATTACTCTGAATGAGTTTTTAACTGTTTTTTTTTTTATCATTTGCTGTTTTTATTATAGGTTTTGACATAATAGTTTACTTTCCCTATATCATTTCATATTGGTCATGGGCAAACCAGTCAACAATAAAAAACAAAATATTGACATAAAACAAACATTAGCTAACTACGTCTATTAAAAACCGGCTATATTTACATTTACATAACAGTTATTTGACATAGAATCAGTAATGGTGAGTCACTATCCAAGCGGTCCCTAGACACAACAAAAAACTGGCGTCCCACAGATCGCCATACCATGAAGTCTAGATGGTCTTGCAGATTGCACTCGTTTGATGGTACCTTTGCTATGCGCCACTTATAAATAAATGTCCAAGTACTAGGGGCTAGGGCTGCCAAAATATTTTTTTTCAACCAATGACCGCTAATCAATTACTTATGAGGTCTTGAATGGAAGAGAATTAACCTCGAAGTATCGGGTATTAAGAAGGCAATCGGTCGAAAGGCAAAAGGTATATTTGACAACTATTTTTTTTTATTCCAGTACAACTTAGCCCTTGACTGCAAACTCACTTGATGGCAAGTGATGATGTAGTCTAAGATGGTAGCAGGCTAACCAGTTAGGGGTATGGTATATTAAGATCCATACCCCTAGTTGGTTTCTAGTTTCCACACGGCATCGGAAAAATCACTTGGCGGTGCGTCTTTGCCGGTAGGGTGGTAACTAGCCGCGGCCGATGCCTCCGACCAGACAAGAATGTAACTAGTCAACTCAGCATTATTGTAGTAATAGTTTAAAATAGTTATCGAATATTAAAATCGTCTTTTAGCTGGTCCTCTTTATTATTATCGCTAAATGATAATTTATATTTGACCTATGCAACATTCCAGTTCCCGGATGGAGACCGAAGCTTCCCACCAATTTTTAAGTTTTCTATAAGTAAGTACCAGCTATTCATTCCTTAAAGACTTCTGCAAACAAGTGACATGTTAGCCCTTGACTTCGAAATCCAGAGGCCCAATTGTCTAAACAAATCGTAGTCACTTGACAGCTTTTAAAACGTATTACTTTAAGGAGTTCAAACATGCTTTGACGTGTATCTATGAACTCCGCAGGTTGGATTATCTGTTACACTCTCAATAAGGTTTTTGAAAAAGATATTTTGAGCCAATTATTATATCACTTTAACACAAATAGCTTACTGCATCCCGAGCAGTACGGCTTCAGTAAAGGTCGTAATACAACTGATGCGGGTGCTAAACCTTTAAAACATATATACGATGCCTGGGAGTGTTCACAAAATGCTATTGGCGTCTTCTGTGATCTGTCTAAGGCATTTGATTGTGTTGATCACAAAACTTTATTGCTGAAATTAAGCCATTATGGCATCAGAAATGATGCACTCGACCTCATTGCTTCTTATCTAAATGATAGAACTCAGAGGGTATGCATAAACCACATGAAGTCAGAGGCCTCAACTGCATTAATGGGTGTCCCCACAAGGCTCGATCTTGGGTTCTTTTCTATTTTTAGTGTACATAAATGATTTACCATATCATGTCAATAATGTCTGTGACATTGTATTGTTTGCTGACGACACATCACTTATTTTTAAATTTGATGGAAGTAAGGACAATTTTGACGATGTAAACAATGCAATATCACACGGATCACACTGGTTTACTGTCAATAATTTGTTACTGACTGCAAAGAAAACCAAGTGCTTAGAGTTTGTTTTACCTAACGTAAAGAATATCGATAAATCAATAATGTTAAATGAGGAAACATTAAAAATGGAGAACTCCAGTTTTCTTGGGGGTGACCTTGGATAATAAGCTTCAATGGGGTGCTCATATAGAGACACTAGCGGGAAAACTTAGCTCGGCTGCTTTTGCTGTCAGAAAAATTAGACAGTTTACCGATATTGAAACTAGACTTGTCCACTTTGCCTACTTCCACAGTGTCATGTCGTACGGCATTTTATTGTGGGGCATAGCAGCTGATATCTAAACAATTTTTATATTAGAGTAAAGAGGCATTCGTTCGATTTATAAACTCGGATCACGCGAATCACTTCGTGAAAAATTTAAAGAGATTGGTGCCTTCATTATCTTCATACAATACATTTACAATAATATAATCTTTGTCAGGCGGAACATTAATCTTTATAAGCAAACTAGCGAATACCCGCGACGTCGTCTGCGTGGTTTGAGGTTTTTTGGTTCCGGCGGGAACTCTTTAATTTTCCGCGATAAAAAGTAGCCTATGTGCTATTCCAGACTATAATCTATCTCTGTGCCAAATTTCAGCCAGATTTGTTCAGCCGTTGGGGCGTGATTGAGTAACAAACATCCATACATCCATCCAAACTTTCGCATTTATAATATTAGTATAAAGTAAGATAAGATAAGTGATACTCATAATCGATTTACTAGAAACCGCCATAAGCTTGTAACAGCGTCATATCGTGTGCGCAAGGTGCAGAAATCCTTTGTGGGGTCGAGTGTACGCTTTTATAACATGGTTCCCAAAGAGTTTCTGGATTTGCCATTACATAAATTCAAAGACTGTATTAAATAGCATCTGTTAAGTCGAGGTTATACACTATCGTTGATTTTCTGAATGACAAAGTTGCATGGAAGCAACCAGCCTCGCATCTGACCCACCAGTCAGTGTAATACTTGTATCGTAAGTCGTAACGTATGTGTTGTATTTTATAATTATTGTAACGTCTTTATTATTTTAAGAAAAGAGCAACAGCTGAGTTTCTTGCTGGCTCTTCACACAGCTTTCCGAACCGGTGGTAGAGTCTTAACGTTTCATAAGTGACACAAGTTGTCCTATGTGAAATAAATAAATCATTTATCATTCAAACGATTACGATTACGATTTCCTTACACAATCGGGGGGCTGAGCAATAAGAAGCACCTTGTTTGTATAGCAAACTGGGAATTAAAATACTTCGAAGAAATATTAAAACTAATTCCTAAGGAAAACAATACAATCGCAATCGACTGATATCTTTGCGTTGTCACAACTAGGCCACTCATCCCTGTACTACGCATTTTATACTACATATTAAGCAAAGTTAATAGCAACCCTATGTATAACGGACAGATTCCTTATAAGAATAACACAGGTCGAATCTGGGTTCGCATCTGATCGGTGTCAGCATTCTACCTTCCACGTTTTATCACATAGGTATGTCATCGCACCGCCATCGCCGTCCCAGCTTATCATTATCAGTGCTCCAAGGCGATGTAGCCTACAAAATATATTTTCCCCAAATTAAAAGTAAGTTTTGAAGCAGCAGCAATATCTATCTTAACATTATAAATGTGAGTTTGGATGAATGGATGTTTGTTACTCAATCACGCCTGAACAGCTGATCGGATCTGGATAAAGTTTGGCACAGTGATAGACTATAGTCTGGAATATAATAACATAGGCTACTTTTTATCCCGGAAAATCAAGGAGTTCCCACGGGAATCAAAAACCTCAATCCACGCGGACGAAGTCGCGGGCATCAGCTAATAAGATCCTAAAACCAGTTATTTCAAAGATTTGTTGTTTAAAAATTATTATCTAAGAACAGTGAATGAAAAATCGTGAAACCTCTATTTATTAACTTAAGGATGGCGGTAGCTTTTCGAAAAATCCCGAGAGGAATTCCTAGGTTTTAGGATAAAAGGCCTTACCCCTACACATATGGATAACATCACGTCGAAACGTTGCTTCTTTGTGGCGTGACTGAAGGACAAATCAACAATCAAAGACTTATATATCTATATGTAGTGATAAATAGCAAATTTACCGGATGTGTTCGAGCGCTCATCAATTAAGAGGTATACCTAATTTTGCTCAGATACCAATACAAAACGCAACCGTAAAACCTGTAAGAAATAAGTAGGTACTAGGTACTTTAGAAGCACGATTGTGACTTCACAATCGTGCATTGTCGAGTCAACATCTCCTGAAGATGCTCCGGTGTCGGAGTGAAACGTACGTTGAGATTGATTTGGAGGATTTGTGTGGTGTGGTGTTGTGCCTGTGCGAATTGCTGGGTGGTGGGTGTCGCATGCTGCAGGTGAAAGACACGCACTGTACCACACAGATTTGTCTACTGTAGCGGATTATAGCGAATTAAACTTCTAGTTCATTCACTATCATGGACTTCCGCAAAGTAACGCCTGCTTCTATTCAATACTTACATGACAAGACCAAGAACACAAAATATTGAGGAAAATAATGTATTTAAAATCTGGCAACACTGCCCCCAGGCGCTTGGTAATTAGTATCAACATAATGATATAACATCTCGTGAGCATGTAAAAAGTTTTTAATGAAATGGACCGCACTTTCTATTTCAATTACGTTCTGCTACCGACCATTGAGTGAGAGTAATGTTGGAAGAAAGGTGAAGCTGCGTGTACTTGTATGTAAATTTATTAGTAACGGTCATTGATATACTGAACTCGAGATACAAGATAAATACAGTCTCGTAGATATGTGTCTCTTAATGAAGCGCGCTTAATATCTATCGTAAAATGGCCACTGAAAGCTGTTGTGGCTAATTCTGTTGTACGTACAGAAACTCTAAGGTAACTCTCGTCTCAGGGTATTTACTGAGTATGTGGAGATAACCAAATAAATTAATGTTGCAGAGCTACAAGTTACATGTAAATTCTACATGTAAAATCCAATGATTCTGGACCCACTTCTGGTATCTCGATTCTCCCTAATTGCTGATGGTAAAGCGCATAAAAATATTGTTCTTTGAACTGCTATTATTGACACAATATCATAGATGGGTACATAATGCAAACTTACGTACATTATGTTAATTTACATCAGAGTAGGTTCTAGTCTATGGCCTAATCAACATATTAGTAAAAATATTTTCTCTATTGTAATTACCCACAGAGATAACAGTCTAATACGATTGTACGATGTGTACTTAACAACACCGATAAAATTAATATTTACGCAAAATGCACACCCAGAGATATTCTGATGTAAACGCTTAGCATTTCTCTCAGCAGCGACAAAATCAAATTAAGTAACTTTACTGTCATTCCGTTTAATATACAAGTGGTAATGTTTTTATAAATACACATTTAAGGTACATTTTCTCTGTTCAGACAACGATAGCAGAAATACAAAGTAATATCCTTAATACAGAATAAAGAAGCTACGAGATTTAAACCTAAATAGATATCCAAGTGTTAAATAGCTTTTCAGAGCCTTTCATCAAATTTTTGACGTCTTTCCCTTATCTCTTAGCACTATAAATTCTTACAGCAAAAATTATATTATGTGCCATCTTTAAGAAAAAGATGATTCCAATATACTGTATACAAAGTTTTTCTAATAAAGGTTTCTAATTCTGACCTGCTAAACCTGGCTAGAACTTTTTGTGAGAGCTTTTTATACCTAGTTTCTAACAGAACAGTTAGGTAAGTTTCTTCAATTCAAGTTATTAAAATAATAGAACAGCGTTAAGGGCGTTACAAATTTATAAAGTCCTATTATCGGTAACGCAAACTCAAGTTTATTTCATACTAGCCCGCGACTTCGTCCGCGTGGTTTAAGTTTTTTTGATTCCCGCGGGAACTCCTTAATTTTCCGGAGTTAAGAGAAGCCTATGTCACCTTCCAGGTCCTCAAATATAGCTATGCCAAAAATCACGTTGATTCGTTGTTCCGTTGTGGCGTGATTGAAGGACAAACTAACAAACAAACACACTGTGTATATGTCACCGTAAGATTGTAAAAACCGTTAGATTATAATCTAACTCGCGAAATTGTAAACTGTCAACAGATTGTGAACCGTTCAATAAGTTCTGAGTATCAATTTTTGAAATATACATTGGATTTACGTTTTCTTGTGTGTTTCTTGTAGGTTAGGTTAGGGTTCGACATAGATAATCACTTAGGTTTTATCGGGTTAATATACCTTACAGATTACAATCTACCAAAAAATAATGCGTTAAATTGTAATCTTTCGACAGTTTGCAATTTCGCGAGTTAGATTATAATCTAACGGTTTTTACAATCTTACGATGACATTTATACTACATCTGGTTTTGACTCTACAATCCGTTCAGAAAACAGATTCTACTGAGAAAGCACGTACAAATCTTATATTAAGCTCCGTACTAATCATTCGTATAGTCCACAACCTACTTTAAACTAGCAAATACACAAATTTAAGAAATCCATTAAAATATGTTCCTGAAAAAAGCTTATTATACTGTTGAAGATTACTTAAATTATAGAGGAGCATGAATTTGATCACTCCAGCAATGCTAAGGACAGCGGTTACTTATGTATACATTGATATAATAATTGTAAATGAAATATTTATATAATAACAAAGAGTATAATTTAACGAATTAAAAAATACGACTGCCCTGCCATATTATTTTCGGAGTTTACCTCCATAAGAAGCGATTTGCATTTATAGCCTTTGGAATATTATTCACATTTTTTATTAAATGATATTTTTTTTGTGAATCACTAAATATTGAACTATAGTGTTATATATTTTTGGAATCTACACATCATTTTCTAGATGATGATTATATCGTTAATCTTATTTTCGTTTTTTTTTTTCAATTTTGGTCTTTAATGCGGGACCATGGTCACCCTATCAATTTTTTTAAAAATTTTACTAGCCTATGTCACCTGGAATAAGCTAGGGATTCTAACGATACCTCATTTATCAAAATCGGTTCAGGCGTATTAAAGTTATGGTGGAATATACAAACTCACATACATACATACATACATACATACAAACATACATACATACATACATGAACCCTGAAAACAATATACTCCTTTTTTCAGGCAGTCGTATAAAAATAGCAACCAACGAGTATCTTACTGGTTCTTCTCGGTAGGAATGTCATTCTGAACCAGAGGTAGATTTACATAACGATTCAAAAGTACTTGTAAAAGTTTATTTGAATAAAAAAACATTTGCATTTGAATTTGAATATAAACGACGTCTTCGTAAAACGTACCTTAGCCGGCAGTTCAGTTGCGACATCATGTCACTGATCGCAATCCGCTACAATGCAAAGCAATAATTTATCAACGGCGCCAGCTAAGTCGAACAAGAGCAAAACAAATCGTTTGTTAACAGCTTACATAAACTGTATATTTGACAAAAACGCTCAAATTATCAATGACATTGGTTTTAAGATGGTTTCAAGTTTGGAATAGCAATTATTTTTTGCTTCAAACATCGATGATGATTAATACATATTTAAGACACGCTTCAAGGTATGGTTCAGGTTAAGTTGCCCCCTTGCCGCTACGTCACTATGTGCTAACGGCCGTTTCAGGGGGCCCATTTACTTAGTGTGCGAGTCACCCCCTGCCATTTTATCCGGGTAAAATAACATTGGTCAGACAGAGGCCATAGTACTTCCATAAACCCATTTCACCAGTCCATTATAGCAACTCAAACCCGAAAACCCATGCCTTCATTTGTTTCTATGTTTTGCAACAGTCCAGTTGCAGGGGTTTGTCCTTGGATGCACTCGCATAGTGCATATAGGGATATTCGCCGGTTGGTGTCACATTTTCTTCAGAGTAAAATTGTCTAACGGGCCTCTGCGAGTTGATTTAGGTCCCTCGTACGCCTTCCAAAGGTTGGGGATCGTCTTAACGTTTTTTTAACGTTCTGAGAAATCTCAAAGATGATAATATAGACCCGTTTTGAATAGAAATCGAAATAAATTATTTTGACAGAGGACTGGTCGCCATAATTACATGGACGGGCGTTTAAAACGATCTCTCCCAGCTGTAATAGGCCTTTGTTTCGAAATCTGGAACTGATATCAACCCTGATGGCATGGCATTGTTTCACTGTGAGTGAAAAATAATAAATCGTTAGCACGTCTGATATCGAGGACGGAGTAAAACGACTGTTGAGTTTGTTCCTTTTGTGTCCAATAGTTTTTAATTTTATATATTTAACGTGGAGAAAGTTAATAGTACTTCTTACACAGTATAAAAGATCGTTGCTTCATAGCTACTATATTTCTGTCTTTATAACGCGATCAGCAGGGCGACCGCGTATATTCTAAAACAATCATTGTTTCAGTATCAATTGCTTTGATTGGCTGAATTTATGGTATTCTTGCAGCGTCAATGGATTTTGTCCAATAGTGGAAGAGTATTAACTAATCAGAGGTGATTGCGATCGTTACACTGTAGCTGTCAGTTTTAGCTGGTAGCCCTGCTGTTGACTTGACGGCAATCTCACCTGTTGGCATACGAAAATGCAGAATACGATCGATGTGGGTTAACTTCACAGGGGTACAAAAGTTTGATTAAATCCCATAGACAATTGATTTTAATGTGAAATAATTATAGACCGGAGAGTATTATCTGCCAATTCGAACTTAGCCAGCATGGTGGCCTCTCATTCGGACAGAAGATTAAGTATGATGATGATGATGAAAGACTGGAACGCTTAACCGTTTGACAATAGATTGAATTTATACGAAGTAATAATATTCAACGAGGTTCTAATCACAAGTAGAAACGGAACATACTCTTTGGAGTGTTATCTAAATGGATGGGTAATGGGCTCGTATCACGTGGCAAATCTGTATGGCTCGCCGCGTGACGTATTGTTTTGCCAGTGATAAATGGAACGATTGCGTAAATGAACACCATGGCACCAATCGATCCTCAACGAAATTAGAGTTTGTTATCGCGAACAATATACGAAAGTGGTGTCGAAATCCCAAGAACTTGTAAGATCTTGAGTCTCAGGATATTATTAGTAATCCGATATCAGCTCATATCATGTTCTCCGATATCGGTCATTCCATGGAAAAGACCGGTCCGAAGCAATCAATAATCAATACTTAGCTGATGTCGGGGCCTCAGTGAGAAGCGGTCGGGCTCTTTAGGAAGCCGTAAGAACCATTTTCCACAGTTTTCCGTAATGCATTTGACTCCAATACAGCCCGATCTCAATCCAACCAAGCTGCAATCTCACCAGGATGGTAAATGGTAAGTGATAAAAGTAGTCAAAAAATTTAGCGGGCTAACCTGTGAGCCTATTTAGATTATAAAGTCTTGTTAATACATTGATATCGAAACTTATAAGGTTTTTCTACTTCGACTTTGTCGTCGTTATTTCCTGCCACTCTAATGTTTGAAACAAAAATGACTAGAACACACACACACACTGTATAGCACACGTAGTAGGCGCCTTACCTGATAGGCCATTACTTGTTCTTGTAATTAATGACGATTATAAAATAATCTCCGTTTGGACCGGGTATTATAGCCAACGCCAATCAAATAGTCGTGTATGAAGTTGACCGCAAGACGGGTCGCAATAGCATATTTTCGCACTATGTATAGTTCACGCGCGAGGTGAATGCAGGGCTTATGTACGGTGACACATGCATTTACTCTGCGTTTAACTCGCCCGCGAACCGTATGTTGACTTCAAAAGTTCGAATGAGAACCGCGCAAACAACTGCGCACCTCAGTTCAGAGACGACGATTTGATTGGTGCTAACTATGCAAAACTGAGTGATCGTCAACTTGTTTATGGCCGACTGTTCTGGGCCATTGCACAGACGAATCGTAAGCCTCATCAAAAATATGTCGATCCGATTTTAGGTTGAACACATCAATCACGTTAGACTTTTACATTGGACTTGATTATAATTGCAGTTAACAGACGGTTGACCTGATTAATATAATATGATTAGTCACTTATCAGATACAATTTTGCGTAAATAGCAGTAGTAACACTTTCTTCTTCCATAAAATAAATATGATTTTTTTATCCACTACAAGAAAGCACTTGCCTGCGATCTCACCTGCTGGTAAGTGATTATTATAATGGCAGTAGGCTTACCTGTCAGGGGTATGCCATATGGCAGTTACATTAAACCCATACCCCTAATCGGTTTCCACACGGTATTGTACCAACGTCCAACAGCTACGTTTTATCACTTTTTTCGCATTCGTGCCAGTGCCAAATTATCCTAATTTTATTCGTATGATTCATACTTTAAGAAATTTAACATCTACATTTCTATTGAAAAACGCTTGCGTCATCATGGTCCTCAACATTTTGATTTTATGCATCCGTGGAACTGTTGTTCTGTAATAAACATATTTTATGAAGAATTCTTTGGAGAATAGGGTATCAAGATTCTAGACAAACTATAAGGATAATATGATGTTTCGTAGATAATATGAAGAGATTAAAAAAGGTTAAAAGGTTTATTTAGACTCTAGACGTATTTACTAGTCTATGCATAAATTACACCTGATATTTTATAATCTGCTTACCGTTTCGTCTTTTGAAAATTATTTTCAAGTGCAATGAAAAGCTTAGTATTACCTAACAGGTAAATCCCTTCATTAAGGATTTACGACGGCGTAATTCACTTCTCGAGGGCCACTCTATTATTTCCATTTCCATTATATCGGATTGTGTAAATGTCAAAATTGTACGCTCGGATCCCTGAGATTACAGGCGACCCACGTGCAACCGTAAGCATGGCGTGTGGTCTTATACAAACAAAATTACGGACCCCGAGGTTGAGATCTTTTTAATCTATGAGTGAACGGCTTCCGATGACCAAGACGTAGTATACAGCCTTCGCACCCACCTTACACTGACTCACATCACCCACGGTTTTAATACACGGTTATTAGCATTATCATTTTTGCATAGAATTACGTTATGACCTCTAATATTAGGTTCCATTACACTCAATTGTTCTGTGTCACAGTCGCAATTAGTTCTAACCCATGACACAATTATTGTACTTGTGGTTATTCGATTCTAGTGATGTAACATGTCTGTATCACTCGGTTACGATTCCGGAAACTCTACCTCTATCGATGTGAAACCATGATCAACTTATGACAATGCCGGAGAATTTATTGACTTTACAATGATTTTATTTTTGACGACGATATCTAAAATCTTTATCTTTAACTTGATGAACACCAAACATTGAGTCTATTATAATAATGAATGATTTGAATAATATTCGGAAGCTTTGCTTTCGGCTATTAGACCGAGGATCGGACACGGAATAATAGGTATATCTACAACATGGAGATCTGAGCCTCTTTCGATTTGAGAGGAAACATCCTCTCAAATAATATTTACTATACTACTACTACTACTACTTACTATAGACTATAGAGTATTTTTGAGCACTATGAGTAAGTTGAAATCATTTCCTAATTCTTTTTATACTAGATGATGTCAGCGGCTTCGTCTGCGTGCTTTAAGGATTTTGATTCCCACGGTAACTCTTTAATTTTCAGGGATAAAATGAAATTCATTTTATTCGTTATCTCCATTCCAAACAGCCATACGCCTTTACGCCACAATGACAAAACCAAACATCCAAAGTTTCACACTTTAATATTAAATAATAAGATGTAAGATGCTTTAGATTTTACAGCAGTGTCTTGAAACTCTTTATGCACTTTCTTATGTAAGTAATAACATTAAACGTTGTTCTTTCGGCTGCATCATTTGCCATTAACTCAGCTCAAACTAAACAAGTATCGTGAGAAATCTAGTAACGTAGTGAATCTGGTTAAGTTTCACATTTCACATCACTAAAGTGGCAGGTATTTGATCGTTTATGTATGTGGATCCTGTATGCTTTATGGCGTCCGGTTGTTAAGTCAACGCACGGCCAAAATTAGCCTGTGCGAATGCTATCCACGCTCCTGGCACTGGCTGATGCCGGTGAGATAATAATTATGTATTCCGTTGCGTATTTCGAATTTTGAATGGGTTAATTTTCAATGATGTGCCGAATTGGCGAGGAAATTTCAAAAGGCTAGGCAAAATGATTTAGTTTAATATCTGGTGATCATCATAAACTTACGGATCATGTGGATATCAAATGATTTTTTCAAATCAAAGAATAGGCGTGCGCTTGACGACAATCATGCTTTATACAAAGAATGATAAGGTCTAGGCTGAAGCGCGCTTGCCTAGAAGATGCCTATTCACTCATCGAAGATGCCTATTCTGTTTAAATACAAGCCTTCTCCAATGGGTGTCATCTCATCCGCTTCTGCGTCTTCCTTATCATGTCTCTTCCTACCACGACTAACTACATTGTCAGTCATACGTGCTAGAGCGTTTTCCACATTTGCTCTAGGTTTTGACGTACAGTTATTATATTATATCACTATTATATATCTTTGGATCTGAAGGGTTATCACAGTGCTTGACCTCTGCCACTTCAACTTCTTAGATTTAGCACAAAATACGTATTAAGTGATGTCTACCAGTTTTTCAGTGACTTTGGTAGTTATCTGATATTTTAATTTGGGAAGAAGATGATATTATTTATTCGTCCGTAATTATAAAATGTTTGGTAATAAACTAAACTCTCTCTGTTTTGTGTATGAGTTTTAGTTTACTTTCATAAAGACGTGGTAAATCGAAAGGGAAATTAGATAGCACTTTTTTTCATTCAAGTCAAAGTAATTGTTGTGCTTTGTTTTCATGGGAAGTGACACCTAACAATATAAGTGGCTTTTTATATTTCTGCCTTTTATCTCTAAAAATGGAGTGAAGAAATTGTCTATTGTTCAATTAAGAAAGATTGTTAGTTTTGTGGTTTTTTGTTAACATTTATTCTAATAGTGATTCATCATCTTAGTGCAAATGCCTACTCATTATTCTCGACCTACATGTTTTTAGTTTTTTAGCTTTACCGGAGGGCGAAGACGCGACGTGACAACAAATTCACTCCCGCTGTGAAAAAAGAAACATCAAAAAACATTTGGCATGGGTAGACTACCCCCCTCGAATGGAAAATCGTTGAAAAGAAGTTCACTCATTATCTTGTCTTTAGTAGTTTATACGTTAAGACGTCATTTTATAAGCTTTTATATCTCTATATTCCGCGTGTTCTGACTTCTGACACGCACTTAATTTGTTTTTAACAACAAACCTCTATGTTATAGGAGCTCGAAGATTAAAGGTTTATTAAAGGATTATTATACTGAAGAAAAGTCTAATTATGTTAAGCCTGATTAAGATAACAAACGCACCATCACTTATGATAAACGAAATCCAAGCTTATACTTGAATTGCTATTATCTTAATCCTTTTTAAAACAACCTGGCTGCTGCGGATGTTGACGGTTGATCCAAACTGTACCACCATAACGACGTGCGATACGTTATCGGTACTACTTTCTAATGCAAAATAATCATATATCCATATATTTAAAATAAACTGCGTCTGGACACATGTCTTTTCAACAATGCGCCACCAATTAAGGTCTTCCGCCTTCCTCACCCACCCGGTTCCTGTTACCTTTTTGAAGTCGCGATGACTTCAAAAAGATACAGCGGGTTGGGTTACCTACAACCCTTACCCGCGGATACAAGAACGCTATCCAGCTCGCTAATCCATTGAGCTATAATGTTGATTAAATTGGTACTCCGATTCACTTATCTCCTGCAACCTTATTGATCAAAGTGTAAGTCTTGCTATGATTGATTATTATGTAGGTATATTGGTATTGCTGGTCACCCAGATACCATTGTTGAAAACCTGTTTCGATATTCGCTCTCGCCTTCAAATTCCTCAAAGTCTCTAAGTATACGCAGCGTGAAAACAAAAACAAAAGAATGGGATCGCGTACCTGCCAACGGTCCATGTATTCGCGCTTTAATCGGTCTCTTTTCATTGTAGTACACACGGTCAATAAGTCTACCTGACAGATTAAAGCTTAGTTTAATAACTTACTACCGCTAAAGCTCGGTTGAAATCCTTGACTTAACAACAGGCAAATCTGAGTGAAAATAAATGATTTGTTAGATTTTGTATTCATTTTGTATTCCTCTTTTTGGATTTAAGTAAATATCTACTTTAGGTATAGATAATAATTATGATGACATACTGACTAATAAACAAATCAAACCTATCAGGTCCACTTTAAATCTATAACTAAACTTTAAATAGGTTCGATTGATTTAAATTTATTTTAATAGATAGGTATTGCTACTTAGTATGTAGAGCACACTAATCACTATTAAATTTTGTATTCCATTTGATCAGGCCTTGGGGAATCCTAGTCTCTTAATTATTTGAACGATCGCATTATAGTTACTTAGAGGATTACTAACATTTGGGCCTTAATATTGTACCAAACAATTTATATGTAATACTACTTCTGGACGTCGAATAACTCAATGACGGATGCAGGATGTCGCGGGCTAAGTAAATTATTGTTTTGGAAGATGTCACACCGCATACCTTGGTTTTTTGGACAATTTGTGGCACAATTATTATAAACTTTAATTTTGATTCTGAGCGAACACGTCTATACATTACGGCAGTTTTGAGGTAAGAGAACTGTCATTCTTATTTTTAGTTCATAATATGTGACAGGGTGAATGAACCGTGAACGAACTATACATAGATTATAAAATACTTATAATTTTATCGACTAGCTGATACCCGCCACTTCATCCGCACGCATGCAGACCATAATCTATCTTTGTGCAAAATTTCATGGATATCCGTTCAGCCATTCTGACATGATTGAGTAACAAATATCCATCCATCCAAACTTTCGCATTTACAATATTAAGTATAGAAGTATATAAATTTTTGTTGTGTATATAAATGATTTGATCAGACTAACGCTTTGGACTGTATCCTCGAGGCCGTTTCCCTTCTACTTAGTTCTTTTTTATTACTTAACCTTATATGATATTAGGATGATAAATAAGTCCTCAATTTGGAAGACCCGTGTGTAACGGAATACCACACTCGCACTCACGTTGTGGTGGGGAAAGGGGCAAGCCTTGACTCATCCAATTCAATAGCGTGTCAATGTGAGCTTGCCATCGCACTTTGCCGCGCTACTTAATTACAAATACAGTTTTAATGACCGACAAAATGCAACTGTGTTTACAGAGGATTATTTCGTAGAAAGACATATATGTCACTATTTTGAGGTCACTCCATCAATTGCCATTGGTACACTCTGATCTTTACTTCCTTTACACCTTTTTTACTCCTTCCACCGTATTCCGCATTCCTATAATCAATGAGATATTTAGCACATCCAGTTAACCTACATATTATAACGGCTTACGGCATAGATCGGGCATTAGACCTCAGACCGTTATCAGTGTCTCGTAAAATCCATAATATGTAATAAAAATCTGTAATAATATTATAAATGCTAAAGTTTGGATGGACGGATGGAAGTACGGATGGATGTTTTTTACTCAATCCCGCCAGAACGGCTGAACGGATCTGAATAAAATTTGGCAAGGAGATAGCTTATAGTCTGGAACAACTCATTTTATCCCGGAAAATTTAGGAGAACCAAAAACCTCAATCAACGCGGACGAATTCGCAGGCATCAGCTAGTCCTTTCATACGTACCTATATGTTATATTTATAGGAAACCTCATTTTTTAGGAAACAAGGCAACAAAAACCTTATGAACCTATTGTAATTTTCCCTATTTTTACATAAGGATCCAAACACGCCAAATCAAAACTCAGCCCAGTTGGTAAAGGTAAACAAACTGGTACATAGTAAAGTACTTATAGGTATTCTTAATTGTTCAGTATATTGAGGGGTGCTCTGGGATCCGAGGTACCAGGGTCTCAGACGTATTAAGAAATTCCCAATCTACTTAGTGAGGACCGGTATAGCTGCGGACGTGCATAATATCCGCCCCAGACACGCCGCAGTCGGCTCTGATGTCATTTGCGTAAAAGTATGACGGAATTTAATGTGCTTTACACTGTTGCACATTATACGTGACAGTTACAAGTGTGTAATAAGAGGCTGGGCAATAATAACTGATTGCAATTCCGCTACTAATGAAAATGTCGCATGTAATGGTAATGTTAAACAATTATCCCGAGTTCTCTAGGACGAGATAAGGTGCGACAAGCTATAAAGGTAAGTAGGTAGGTACTTATATGAACTCATAAACGTGATCGCTAATTGGCCTGAGAAAGCTCACTGTACCTCTTTGGGCGAGGTACACTCGGATGCTTTTCTGTGAAAAGATCCGTAGAAGCTCTAGACTTAGAGTAACCGGCATGACTCAAGCAGGCATGACTCTCTCGTTGCGAGAATATCTCGTTGTGCGCATGCTAGGCGTGCAGAACTACGTTTTGTTACAGGGATTATATTAATTATAATGAAATATTTCTTTGACTGTTAATCTAACTGCAGTGGCGGGCACGACATAGAGGCATAAAGGTACTGCTTACCCTAGTCAAAAAAGCTCAATGCATAATTGTCATCATTACCTGCCTGAAAGTAGATAGCTACGTAACCAATGCCTACCCGGGCTCCGAATACTGTGCACGCCACTGACTAAATGTAGGTATGACATATTATATCTCAAACAATTTTTTTTTGGTTATTTTATTTATTTTATTTAAAGACTTGACATATATTTTTACAATAATTAACTGGATACTATTAACTTTAATTTAGATTATATTAAGTATTGCACGCCAAATGGTAATACACTTGACCTTTTATCTTCTATACCACCTTTATAATATTATGTGTATAATGCTTATTGCATTATAATTTCTGATTCTGATTATGGAATAATCTCTCTTAATAAGTAAATGGTCCTCATGCTAATCGCTGAACGAATCGGTGGAAATAAGGCGAATCGCACACTGCGCGTGGATTTAATACTGACTGAGTATTAAATCCACGCGCGGAGAGACTTTATTAATATGTGGCACTGTGCGTATTTTGTATACAAACTGATATACTTACGGTCAAAAGTACTACGACCGTATCGCGATCTGCCGCGCAGTGTGCCATTCGCCTAAGCGAGACCATGAGTTTTGTGGAAATCCTTGCAACCATGTACAGCAGCCAACTATTGCCGGTAGAAACAACGACAACTACGAGAAAGGCATACCTATCTAGTATAGCTACTTAATCAGTATCAGTATCATCAAATTCCCAGTTAAAACAGGCTAGATTTTATCCTAAAAACTTTCTATTACCACTTTTACCCTATTGGTATAACAAAATAAAACGCAAAGATGCAACGTTTCTAAGAATTCATGTTTTATTTGCCTTTTAAATCTGTACGCAGAATTGATATACATAATTGAATCTTCATTGAACAAGTATTACTGATGAACCGATTTGATGATCAATCATTTTCACTTAATGATTGTTTTTAAACTACTTTAAAGCATCAACTTTCACATACTTTAAAAGAAACGATGACCTAAAGAAGGTGGCGGAGGACTGTATTTGGTGGCGCGCTCTCTAAGAAGTCTATGATTAGGTATGCGATAAGACGAGTGCTACACAATTCCTGTAACTAAAATCCATTCCTATAAAAAAGTAACAACGTTTCGTTAGACACATACAGACTGATGAAATGAAATGGAAAAGAAACGATGTTGGGAAAATTTGAAGGAGACTTTAAAAAACGTAAATCCACGCAATTGAGGTTCCGAGTATTTAAGCTAGTTTATTATACTTAAGCTGCAAATCATATCGGAACACTATCGGATCCTATTCTGTTTTATCAGTACCTAAAATATCGACGTAGCAGTGCCACATAGCCCATTTACTCACCTCAAAACTGGTATACTTCTGGCGGAGATCAGACAGTGGCAAGGCAGCTTTACGATTTGGTAACGTGAAATAATAGGTATTTATTTACCCCGCGGTGCGGAACGAAGTTCAATTTATTCAATCCCTATTATTTTAGAGATGAAGCGTCTTAGCCGTTGTTGACTGATCGAATAGCTGCGACAGCTATTCAATTAGTGCGCGTGACACGTTCTAGCTTTTGCCTGCTACTTACGATAAGTAGGTATAACCTGCCGTGAGTCTTTCTTACGCTGCTGTTCACGACGCATGAACAGTCTCAAGAATAAAGACCCCAGGCAGGTTCAAAACTAGTCAGGCATATTCCGACAAAACACATGCTTACTTAATTTTCAAACAATTTATATTTGTGTTCATATTAACATATATCAACAAGAATTGCAACTCAACTATAATTTGGAGTATAAACAAATACAAGAATAATGACATGGACATATTTATCAATTGATGAGAAAAGCTATCAAATGTACTGAAGAAAATCTCCGCAAATTAGAACTCCATGACGAGTAAAATTTGACTAATTTATGGACAAATATTTCGCTGCAAGTCTAATAATAATTGAATATAAATTGGCTCAACTCTATTGTCTTTATTTTAGTTATTCTAGCTATTGTTCCCTGTGAAATACATAATGCAACACAATACCCATAAGTAGATCGCTTTCAAAGTAAAAGACGGAGCTTAAAGGTGATTGTATGCCAAAAAAAATGAGACAGTTTCTTGCCAAATAATTTTAAATATCTCTTAAAACAAGAGTAAGCAGGCACGTTCTATACAAGCGATTTAATCACGATGTAGTACTTAATAGAAGTTTGTCCGTCTTTGTATTACACAGCCATTTTAAAAATCCACTTATAATGGAAATTTAGTACCCTAATAAGAACCTTACCGCTAATGAAATACGTTTAATGTTTTGTAAAAAAAAATACGTGTTTTGAGGTTACTGATAAAGAAAACCTAGTATAGAGAGAGCTTTTCCTCCTCTATACTGAAAATACTTGAAACGTCAGCAGCGAAATTGGGAAATATCCAATAAATCCTGATAACGTCATAAGCAAATTCATACTGCGATTTTTTTGGGTCGGAACATACTGCGTGACTTTTTGGTCGGTTCGGGGATTTTGTGCCAATGAGCAATCTCCTTCATTCGATCGTATACAAAGTAAGTGACGCACTATAACTCAGTCGCCCATGAGCTAGAACTGTCACTCATAGACTAGAAGGCGTTATATTGAGGTGTTCTCTCACTGCCTCCGTCGTTCGCCGCACATGTAGGTAATTGAAAATCCGGCCAAGTACGAGTCGGACTTGCACACGAAGAGTCCCGTGCCATGGTTTAAGATTAAACGCTATGTATTTTTTTAAATTCGAACTTATATGTACTTACCCTTTAATTATGAACAACTTTATTTTATTTTCATTATATTTTGTTGTTATTACCCGACTGCGGAACGCACAGGGTTATGTGTTCATCAGTCTATATATGTTTGTTTGTTCCTTGCAGGACAGCTACAGCCTAAACGCGTGGACCGATTTTGATGATTCTTGCACCAGATTATGCCGATTATATCATTAGAGTGTCACTGTGGAAGCCGAATTTGAGAAAAAACAAAGTGGCGCCCTCTAGAAGCCATAATGTAACAAATTTAAAAAATAAAGTCGATAGACTATGGCGAGTGGAGTATCAATGAATAGGTCTTGCAAAATCATAGTTAGGTTCCCTTGATCATTTTCTCATTTTAACGATCATTTAGGATTTACGAGGTTTCAAAGGTTCATTTTTAGTGTACTCCTTTGTGTCGCACTACAGACAAAACGGCTGAACCGATTTTGATGATACTTGTACCACTAGCTTTATCTTAATCTTCCGAGTGTCATAGCGGAAGCTGAATTTGAGAAAAAACAAAATGGCGGCCTCTAGACGCTATAATATAACAAATTAAAAAATAAAATTCGATAGAATATGGCAAGTGGGGTATCGATGAATAGGTCTTGCAAAATCATAGTTAGGTTTCCTTGATCATTTTCTCATTTTAACGATCATTTAGGATTTACGAGGTTTCAAAGGTTTATTTTTAGTGTATTCCTTTGTGTTGCACTACAGAGAAAACGGCTGAACCGATTTTGATAATACTTGTACCACTAGCTTTATCTTAATCTTCCGAGTGTCATAACGGAAGCCGAATTTGAGCAGCGATTGTAAAACTCGAGCTAGGTTAGGCTAGTATTAGGTTTTAAACTTGTGCAATGTTATTATTCTAGAACGAAGCTCAGATACTATTTATTTATTTATTTGATAAATAGCAATAAATATATTAAAATCAGTTCACAAACATTCTATTTAAACGAAAATTCACTAGAGAAACATTTTTATACCCACCAAAGCTTTTAACTATCCGGATATAAATGTCATTGTAGTATTAATACAAATTAATTTTTTATTAAAATCAAGTGAGAATACAATTTGTATCATGTCAAAATTGATTTCTTTTCACAGAAAAAATGTTAATGAGTTTGCATAAATGTTTTGCTCTTTTTATGCAAATACAAGCTCTTGGACGATACACGACCATACCCACACGTCGTTTAAATTATCTCTCAGTTATAGAGCAAGATCCCGCGACAATCAGACCTTCGTTATTTTATTAAAGCTGAAAGTTTTCCTATTTATATCTCTATTAAACGATTTTCTATTTATATCTCTATTAACGAAATGCTTTGGAAAGTATCAGATAGAAAAGGTGGCACCTCAAATTCGTTAACGTACGAAGCTCCGTTTTTTTATATTTTTCTTTGGAATAATATTAAAAACCACGTTGTCCATTGTCAAACACTAAAGAGTCCATTGTAAAACCAAGTACGATTGCAACCCCCTGTCAGACACTCTGAAATTAAAAAACAACAGGGAGTCTGCATATAAAGCAACCGTGATCCAAACTTCATAGTCCTGGATCGTTTAAACCTCTATTAGAGACATACATAGAGAAACTTTCAGCTTTAATAAGATAACGAAGGTCTGAGCGTCGCGGGATCTTGGACCATAAGCTCATTGCTTAAGCTCATGAAACATTATGAAGTCTTCGGTAGCAGACAATTCACTTTATACTATGAGATCTACATTGATCTTCTAACAACGCATCGTTATCATCATCGCTGGTCACCGATCTGGAGTCTCAGAATGATAAGGGTTTTTTCCTCGCTAGCCAATTGCTGATTGGTAGACTTCACACACCTTTGAGAACATTAAGAAGATCTCTCTGGCATGCAGTTTTCCTCATGTTGTTTCCTTCATAGTAAGAGTAAGTGATATTTAATTGCTAACGCTTTGAAAAGTTAAAATTACGTGCCCGGGAATCGAACCGCCCACCACCCGAATAAGAGAATGACGTGTAGTAAACCACTAGACTAGCACCACTTTTCTCTTCACACATGCCTATTAGCTTTCCAAACGCTTACAATCCTCTAAAACTTTAATGACACTTTGAAACGTCTTAATGATCCTTAATTCTACTTTAAAGAAACTAAACAAGGTTAATTTCCAACAGGATGGCGTGGCGATAAAAACAAACGAACTGTGTGATTCCTAAAACTATCAAGGAAGTGGGACGAAAGGATCGTTCGCCTGTTTGTCTACGCCTAGTCAATAGCACGGAACATTGTAGAGGCGGCAGTACGCCAACAAATCGCTTTGCAATGACGTACGAAGCTGTTTACTTTCTGGACGCGAATTAGGTACATTACGTGGGTATATTTTAGCCTAGTTTATGAGTTACAACTATAAGCTTTTTGGTTGTCACGCATGACGTCTTCAAAGATATTGCTGGTTGTATATCTACCAGGAATTACAGCTTCCTATTCTTCGTGACATTGGTCGTTAGCTACCAACTTTTCCATTTACACGTTCAAAGAGTAAAGATAATCCAGCACTTCACCACTAATCTCTTTTCTTCTCCTTTTTAGTCGTTGGGCGTTCGTAATTGTCACTGCAGTGTTAAGATACATATATTTTGTTATGTCGTGGACCGAATGTGGTAAATTATACCACAGCTATTAATATGTATAGGACATTGGCTTTCATCAATGTCAAAATAAAAAAGTATTTTCATCAAATAATACTTAACACTAATATTATAAATGCAAAAGTGTTTGTTTGTTGGTTTGTCCTTCAATCACGCCGCAACAGAACAACGGATCGTCGTGATTTTTTGCATCGGTATAGTTGAGGACCTGGAGAATGACATAGGCTTAGGGCAACTTTTTATCCCGGAAAATGAAGAAGTTACCGTAGGAATTCATAACCTTATTCCACGCGGGCGAATTTGCGGGCATCAGCTAGAAAAGATAAAAGTCAAATTAAAAATAAATATTTCTAATACATCTAAAATTTATATCAGGAGTTTAGAGCACTAACTAGTGTTTTATTAGATAGTTATATAAGTAATCTATGTCCACTATATGATTACTAGTCATAAACTGGTATTGCGTACCTATGTGTAGTCTTTATAATAGTTTTGCTACTAAATAGCGTCATTGAACTGATCTATTTCTAGAGGCAGGAGAAAATGATGTGGTCTCGAATTGGCTCCATTTACCTTGATATATTTTTTACTAGCTAATGCCCGCGACTTCGTTGGCATGGATCGAGGTTCCGGGATATAATATAATATATAATAGCCTATGTGCTATTCCAGACTATAATCTATCTCTGTGCCAAATTTCATCCAGATCTGTTGCCGTTGGAGCGTGATTGAGGTACAAACATCTATCCATCCATCCCAACTTTCGCATTTATATTATGAGTATAGATTTTTTTTTATTATTCGCTAATACTATTGTGTTTTTTTTTTGAGTAATAAATGTCTTTAAACAGAATATAAGGTCTCAAATTTACCCTGCTGATCACAGCGCTCACCACTGCGCCATGGAGGTCATCAAAACTACGGCCCATCCTTTGTACGAAGCCGTAATGAACCTGCTGTATGAATTAAATGAAATAAGGCACTTATGGCATATAAGTGAGTTTATTAGCATTTAAATGAAAAGCGGTCTGAAAGCAGCGCCGTCCCCGGAACACGCCACTGGGGCACAAAGGGGGTTGTGTCGACAGTCGACACGTCCATCGACAAAGATCTCGCCAGTAGCAACGCCATTATTTTCTGTGAAACAAGGACTTTTCTACAACACTTGGGCTCGGAAAAGACAAACCCTCCAAGAGGCACGTATTCTAGTATTGCGTGTTTTATATCTCATTTTATTAGCCTGAGATTATTCGCATTAAAAATGAGAACGAAGCAGGCATTCGAGCGGAGATTTAAGAGCTGGCAGCTAGCTATCTTGGTCAAAGAAGTTTAGCCATCCAAAAGAGCAACGTTCGTACTTTGGTAGCATAATGGGTACTAATCAGTAAAATCGCTAAGGTTTTGCATTTTTATATTTGGTCTCTCAAATGCATATCTCATAGTAAACCTACGCCACGAGAGGCCGCCATTAGTCAGTCACACAGCTGTATCACACCAGCATACTGATGAGACCACAGTCGTGTCATTCCGCAGACATCCAGCGCTGCAGCGCTAATGACCTGCCATATACGCAGCATAGGGTTGTAACGGAGTCGTTCTTAGCGAAAGCAGAGGCGGATGCAGAGGTGAAGGGGTTTACCTCTGCGGATGCGGAGGTTAACGGAAGCGGAGGCGGAGCTGGATTTCTCCGAACACATCGTACCTTTTCTGTGCTTTAGGATGCGATGAATCCTTTGATTTTTTAGGATCCTTCAAAGGACAGTAAGTAGCCTATTTGCTTGTTGTAGTGGTGTTACTGGCGTCACCTGCTTCGTTTTGTAGCTCTCGCATTGTAAGTCAACGTAAATAAATTTCCGCAAAAAAAACGGCGGAGGCGGATGCGGAAGCGGAGGTACAATTTCTTGCGAAAGTTCCGAATTTTCCGTTACAACCCTAACGCAGCAGCCAGACATTCCACAAGCGCTGAAGAAGTCCTATTGACAGCAGATCATTAAACTCTATTTATAAGAAACGCTTACTGGAGTTAACAATTTGTGCTTACACAGAAGCTCTAATGATAAGTTTACTTTAGATAAATATTTAAAAACAAGATGATGCCCACGACTTCGTCCGCGTGGACTAAGGTTTTTTTTATTTCCGCGGGAACTGTTGAATTTTCCGGGATAAAAAATTTGCTTATGTCCTTCCCCTGGATACAAACTATCCCTTCACCAGATTTCATCAAAATCTATTGAAGTGACATTTTTATTTATTCCTGCGGGAACTCTTGAACTTTCCGGGATAAAAAGTAGCATTTGTCCTTCCCCTGGATACAAACTATCCCTATACCAAGTTTCATTAAAATCGGTTGAAGAGACCTTTTTTTAATTCCCGCGGGAACTCTTGAATTTTCAGGGATAAAAAGTAGCCTATGTCCTTGTCAATAAAGTATAGCTTTTCTACAACTACAAGCTTTTTTTCCTGTTTTTGTCGGCAGCATTGTAAAGTATTGCTGGCAAAAACAGGTAAAAAAACTTGTAGGTGTAGAAAAGCTATACTTTATTGACAGAAGGATACTAAGATGAAGCTACTTTAGTACTTACCTAACCGGGTGTAATTCGGGTTTTTTTGGCCTACTGACTGTAAAAAATAAAAAAAAAACCAAATAACTTTTACGTAACCTTGATGTCACTTAATTGAAAAATATCTTTTAAAAAAAAATATCTTTCTATCGATAATTTTTGTAGAAAAAACTTAAATTCAAAATTTGCAATTAGACATAAAATTGACAAAATTTTATTAATATTGATTTTAAATTCAGAAATTACCGCCTTACCACATTTGAAGTCTGATTTCTCACCATAATATCCCTGAAGTACCAAATTTTTTAACTAATAAAGGAAGATTAGGGACCAACCCAAAAGTTTTTAGTAAATTAGTCGGAAGTGACGTAGATAGGTTTAAGTATTTTTAATCTCAAGTTGAAAATTCGTCTCTACTTCTATCGAAAGTAATCTTTCCACTTTCGACCAAAAATTTTCCGACTTGGGTTAATGTTATAATGGTATTATATATATTATGCAAAGTAGCAAACTTCATAGCAAGCATGTTCACAAAAAAAATGTCCGGAAAAAAACACTACATAAAAAGAAAAAAAAATTAACACTCACTCCCTCAGAAATCTCACGAAAAAACTTTAAAAAATTATAATTCGAAAACTACTAAAAATCGCTGAACATACATGGGTATTTTCTGATAGGTCTAGGTACGAGAAATCTAATTTTTTTTCTTTGGTCGTCACTATTTGGGTCACCCTGTATACATATGAGATGAGATTGTATTATTTTCAATAAATTTTTGTCTAGAGGTAAGTAGATTTTAAGTAAGAAGTAAGAAGTTTGTAGAACCTATAAACGGCACTAGGAGGCAACACCTGCTCGGTATGTACATTCACAACATCATATTATTATTATTAGCCCAGCCCGCCTTTTACCTCATTTAAGATCATAATATCATTTCGGCTTATAATTCTGCTTTGGATCTATGAGGCGATAGGGACGATAGATTTTAAAAGGTTTTTAAAGCGTCCTGCTTATATTCGAGTTACGAAATTGTTTTCCAATTAAACGTTAATTAACTTTTGATTAAATTTATACCGTGAAAACTAATAAAAGTGCTCATAAAAAGTTGTAAAAGAAAGTTAAACTGGAAGGTATTTGATTTAAAGTCCCTTCGCGTCAAGGTTTAGAAGATTTACTGCTCCCATAGACATACGTAGGTCGGAGGTATACGTTACATTTTAATATTATGTTAGGAAACACGACGTTTTACTTCATAAAGCCTCATATGACAAGTTTTTCTGTATGTAATGGATTTTTTGAGCGAAATCTTTGGGAATTCAGGGAATCAGGCTTTGTTGTAATGGGGAAAGCTGAAATTTTAAACAGAGCGGCTAGACTTTTTGAAATTACTATAAACAACTACATATTCCGACCTTTATAATCCGATATGAAGCTAAACCCCACAAAAACCGGGAACTCAGATATAGGCTGTTCTTATGGATGGTTTTTTGATCTTTCTCTATGGGAATCTGCACGGAATTAAACCTAGCGTGGATAAAAAAAACTTTCGTAAAGCATACAAGAACAAAGTTCAGGATATCTCAACTAAATCGGAAAACGAGACCTCGAATCGGAAGGAACACTTTCCTGTTCTTCTGCTGCACCTCAGCCCGCGTGACCTCCTTCCTAAACTACAACCCCAATAAGGGTACCTATATATATATATTTCTTAGCAGGCGCCGATGGCAGCAAGAACGAAATTCGACCCACTGGCCACTGCCCAGCCACCAGGTTTCCGTGAGGTTTTAGTAGGTTATGTATGAAGCTGCGGAAAAACACTAGTTGTCTATATTATAAATGCGAAACTTTGGATGGATGTTTCTTACTCTATCACTCCAGAACGGCTGAACGGATCTGGATAAAATTTGGCACATAGATAGATATATAGTATATAGTATGGAATAACACATAGGCTACTTTTTATCGCGGAAAATCAAAGAATACCCGCGGGAGCCAATCCACGCGGACGAAGTCGCGGGCATCAGCTAGTTGTGCTATAAATTTCACTTTCACTGAAATTTGATGTCTTTACAAAAGGTAAGAGTACAATAACCTATCTCCAACGGATTTATTGCAAGCGATAACTTCTGCTATTCGCATATTAATAACAGCGTCTATATCGCAGTATATTAATCAGAATACAAGAATCATATGTCCAAATGTATCTAACGTGACTTTTCTCTTTGGAGCCATTATTCTTTTTGTACGTTTTAAAGATGTTATCATCTGCTGTTTTCTGTGTATAATGTGTCGTTCATTATGTTAAGTAATGTGGATAAAATAATAGGAAGATGATTTGACGCCTTGTGAAAACAAACGAAAATAATTAAAATTATTTACTCGTAAAAGAACAATGTGAACAATTATGATGTATATTATCTCTAAACTAAATAAAAATGTGGAAAAGGAAAGCTGTAAGCTTTACACATTTGTTCACATTTCTTTACACCTGTCAGTTTAGTTTAAAGATTCTGTACTAAAGAATTTACCACAACATCCAGGTTTAAAATATCGCTAGATTTTTTATCTGTGACAAGCGCTGTTGAAGCATTCTTGTGCTTTATTAATTTGATCCAAATACATTTAAAAATACACAGAAACTAACCACAACAATGAAATAAAGGCAGAATTCGCGCGGAAATCGCTGCTTTTTCGCACTCAATGGAACTACGGCTACGGCTTATTTTCATTTGTTTTATTTCGAGCAGCCTTAATCTGCCTTAAGTTAGGCTTCTGAGCTTTACTGCGTGCATGTAATACTCGTATTATAAATACGAAAGTATGTCTGTCTGTCTGCTACGCTTTCGAGTCCCATCTGCAGAGGCGATTTTTATGAAATTTGATACAGAAATAAAGTTCATCCCGGGGCCTCACATAGGCCACTTTTTATCCCGGTTCGCAAGTGAATCAAAAACCTGAATCCATACGCCGAAGTCGCAGGCAACATCTAAGACTAATTAGGTACTTCTAAACAGAATTACTTTCTAACAGAATTTATTAACGCCAGGATTTCGAGTGAATTATATTATCCAACTATTACCATGTTATGAATAATTATAGCTTCATCTCGTATTCCCACATAATTATTATCTAAAGCTAAGCGGCACGTCACGCAATGAGTCACAATCGAGGGTCAAGAGCACGATGCGCCCGCGCATGTCTGATGAGCTTTTGCGCATGCCACAAACCGCAACGGCTTTTAGTCATCATAAATATTCCATAGAAAAAGAAACTTTGTTTTTCACTTACTTATTCTTTACGATTTACACACAATAGGAAAATAACATACATGTATATAGTACCTAAAGGTATTTTGATAATTAATTTAGGTAGGTCTAGGTACTGTACTATTGCTACGCAGTTACAAATTGTAAGTAAGG
This sequence comes from Erebia palarica, assembly GCA_964035005.1. Taxonomy (NCBI): domain Eukaryota; kingdom Metazoa; phylum Arthropoda; class Insecta; order Lepidoptera; family Nymphalidae; genus Erebia; species Erebia palarica. The sequence continues at coordinate 31,243,283 of OZ035984.1, read as the reverse complement.
AGGTGGTCAGGACTGCCTAAAAATAATTAAAATAGGTCGCTGAAGTTGAGTTTCTTGCAGGCTTATCTCGGCAGGAAGAACATTTCGAACCAGTGGTAGACTCACTCGACGATTCAAATACCTACTCTAAATATAAAAGTTGAATGGAATAAAACTTTTTTTAATTGTGTATCGAAAGTCGACAACGTCTTAATTACCTTCTTACTGGTAGTAAGGTATATCAACATATCCTCGTTGGGTCGCTGAACCGGTGAAATAAGCAACTATAATAATTATTTAATTCATATCGTATACCTACCTACTTAGTATGAATTTTGGTAAGTAAAAAATTCTAGAGTTCACAGCACACCCAAATAAATAGATTATGTTTAAACATTTCTTAAACACAACGTTGAGTCATGAAGTGACGAAACGGAAATTCATTTCAAACCTTAAAATTCTTAATTTCAGCAATTAAAAAGATTATCTTTAAAATAACAAATATTTTACTAACTAAGTATGCAGGCTGACCCATGAGGCTGACGTAAAAGCAGTATTTACCTTGACAGATTCTTTGTAAAAAATATACAATGTTTGTGGCAAAAGTCCTGCAACTTTTTACTGCCGTCAATTATACTTGCGGCAATATCGGAATTCGTCCTAAATGTTTTTTTTTCGCTTTTTCTCTTAGCATCAAATAGCACGAACGGCAGTATCAGAATCAGTGGCATAACAAGAGAATATGTCATCATTATTAATTTAAAACTCATTATTCTGCTCTTTTCGGCAAGGGGTATAAAGCACCTACTGTGTCAGGTTGATTCAAGGTTGAATTCAGGTCTCAGATTAGGTATAAGCCAGATCATGAATATGCTGCTGTATCTCGGTGTACAATACATGATAAGGGAAGGATTTCGCATATCAGCACGCTATTTGATATTATCAATAGGTACCATGCTAGACGACCACCCAGCTTTTCGTCAATCGTCATGTAAAGCCAAACCAAAACATAGCTTACGTACAACACGATGTAAAATTACGATAAACACAATGTATGTCAGTAAATCAAAAATACAACTTAGGTGTCAGAGGGGCATTCAAGCTCGCCAGGAAAACATTACATAGTAGGTACCTACAGCTATTAAAGACTTAACTAGGAGTACAATTTGTACTCTCTTTAGATTATCCAGGTATGGATCTTGATCGCGTTTTGAGAATTAAATAGACGGCATTCTTCATCTTGTCAAATACACGAGCAATGCAAAAACAATAGCGCCAGCTATAAATTAATCAACACTGAGTACATCAACCGAATATGAATCATACTTACTTACTTGTGTAGACGGAAACAAAAAGAGAAAAATTTCGAAACCTCCAAAGTAACGGATGCGCTTCTTCATAAAAGAAGACACAATTCTCACGACCGTTTAATAAACTTTATCAATGGGTGACACCCACGCTACCACTTTCATCTCGGACCCACGGCTACACGTGACCAGCACAGGAACGCCGTTCTTTATTTTGTTATTAAGGACATCGAGATCTATCCATGGAGCAATATCTTATTCATAATACATTGTCAAAAAAATTACCGCACCTCATGATTATAATTTCTGTAAGGAAAGACACTATTGTTAATTATCTATCATTAATAATCATTAATAATCATTAATAATCATTAATCAGATTGTGACAGTATCAATTGTTATGATTGGCTGAATTTATAGTACTTACCATAATATTCTCATTACATTTTAATTCTAAAGTTATGACGAAAATGTCAGGCAATCAGAGAGATTTCCGCGAGCATCGATTACATTGTAGCTATCTTACTTAATATTATATTATTCATGTAATAGGCACTCTAATAAAGCATGGGATAATGTTTAGGAGTGTTGCTCGCTCTAGTAATAAGACAACTCACTGATTTTATGGGTATACCTAAGGCTTAAGAGCACTACAGAGATCGACTATTGCGCGTTCGCAAAGGAATGCTTAAAGAACATCAAAGGAGAATTTGCATTTCTGTCGCTGCCATCCATCTTGAGTGTAGGCTGAATAGTGTACAATTACTTTGAACAGTATTAATAACTAAATACCGCAAATGTCAATGGGGTGTTTCAACATCCGTAAGTTCATTTTGAACAATCCTTACAAGTTACTCGCCATGTTTAGTTTGCTTACATATTGTTCCGATAGTTAACTTTCTAATCTACTCTGAAATGCATTTTAATTCTGCCCCAAATATTTTTCTTAAATTAATGATGATTAATCAACACCATCTACAATGTTATAACCAGAAGACCCCGGTTCGAGTCCGGATGTCTCCAGTCCGATTATTTTTTCCCATTTTTTTCAAGTTTCTCTCCCAATAATAGTTTTCCTCACAAAAGTGTGAGAAAAACTATTATTGGGAGCCCAATTGCACTCGTTATTTTTTATTTAAATAACCAGTTCATATTTTTTTATGTCGGTAAGATCGAAAAATATTATTACTTAATTCAACAGTATGTAATTAACAGTATGTAATTTGTATTTAAATATAATTTCCAAAAAACACGATTTACCAAAAAAATAATACCGAGCAAAGCTCGGTCACCCAAGTACTGTTATAAATGTGTGAACCTAACTATGTGACAAATTATTATTGTCTTTAACACTTTACTCATTCAGATTGTTATTTGCAAAACAGTTCTTTCCAAATGCTTTTGAATACGTAGTCACACTAATCTACCACATATTCCTACCGTTTCCCTTGGTATTTAACCAGCAAGTAGAATAAAAAAATTACTAGTTAGAAACTCGGCTAGTTTTCAAATATAATTAGTACATTTTAGCATATTAAAGGACTGTTTTCCCATTAAGTACAATAGAATTTAATGGGAAACATATTGTGTACAATATCTACCAATGAGTGGGTGCACATACTTGAATCTACATCTTGCCTCTTGATATGGTGAGATAGCAATTGGCATAAAAAAATGTGGGTTAATGTACATGGCAAACATTCTGATCCACCAACGAATTTAGAATACTAACTTATGGATATAGCAAAAAAGCGAGCAGATGTGATGGCGTAGGAACAGGAAATTGATATCGTAAAAGGAGACTTTAAATAATTCTGCTTATCTTTCAGTTTTATTTTGGTAGGCATTATTTACTCAAATTACGGGTAAGTAAGGTAATTTGCATAAGTCATAAGAAATAATCCAGCAGTAAGCCACCTAGCCGAGGATAGGTATATGGTAGAGGATGGGAAAAGCACCCGAACCTTGTTTTATTGATAACCTCCGACAGGCAGTGTCGTTCAGTTCATAGAGGCATAAAAGCACGCTTACCCTTTTTTTATCAAGTACAAGTTAGCCCTTGACTGCGATCTCACCTGATGGTAAGTGATGATCACAATCATAATCATAATCATTTATTTTTCGCCAGAATATGGTACATGGTACATTTTGACATAGATGTTAATAAATACATAAAGTCCATCCTGCCAGGTTTGGCGTGCAAAACAATGAATTAATATTTGACAATTAAACCCATATGAAAGTGTACATATATTCAGATTCATTACATTTAACAGTTATATTACAACATTATTCAGATTCATCATACGTATATGTCGCAAATAAAATAAACAAAATAATACCTATAATAATAATCAAAAGCCAAATTAATAAGTTAAAATTAAGAAATTATTTATCGCCTTTTAGTCGCCTTTTTTATGTATGGGTTTTACTATAGATTTTTTTAATCTGGTGGGAAACTTCCTCGCTCAAATGATAGATTCACTAAGTAGGTCAATGGGGTAGCTAACACTAATGCGCATTCTTTTATCACAGCAATCTTATATCGTAACCTGATGATTTGGTGTTTTTAGTGTTTTCAATGTTTTTAATATATCCATTTCCTTTATTGGTGTTAAATATAAACTGGTACTGTGATTCGGGATTCTAGGTTCGTAAGTTAGTGTATCATTTAAATTTTTATTAGTCAAGTTGATAAAATAATTATTAAAATGTTCGCTTAAAATGTCAGGATTTGTATAAGCTATTCCATCTACTTACTGAGATTTCGTCAATTTCGCGTTTGATGCAGTCTAAGATGCTAGCGGGCTAACCTGTTAGGGGCATGGCAGTTATATTAAACCCATACCCCTATTCGAGTTCTACACGGCATCGTACCGGAACGCTATATCGCTTGGCGGCACGTAACTGCCGGTAGGGTGGTAACTAGCCACGGCCGAAGCCTCCCACCAGGCCAGACCAGGGAAAATTCAGAAATTATTAATTCCCAAATTGACCCTGCCGGGGATTGAACCCGGGACCTCCGCAAGTTAAGACAACAGCGCTACACACTGCGCCACGGAGGTCGTCGAAGGGAAATGCATCAATGCTCATGATATTTTCATCATGACAGTCAGTAAATAAATATTCTGACTAACTAATGCCTACCATAGCTTAAAACCCTGTGCACGTCACTGCCGATAGGAGATGGCATTACAAGAAGAAGAACATAAATCTATCTCGTTTTAATTCTGTTGTCAGTTTCACACGCTTTCGATTTCAGGTTAGGACGAAAAGTCAGGATGAGTCTCGTTCTGCGTTCCTCGTTCACTTTTATCCAACAAAACATAGTAAAAAAATAAGCAAATTGTAAGTACGTTAAAAGATTATTGATTGTTGCACCAAAACTCGTAACTTAGAACATTCGTTGTGGAAACTAGAATTTCTGAGAGCACTCTCTTGGTGGGGATCTACGTTACAAATAAATAGATATAGGACTCAAAACTGAAGTAGTTACTAATTTACAACAAAACTATGCAGCAGTTAAGTACAAAACCGCTAAACACGTTTATAAATAAGTACAAAAGCTCGACAAAACGCACGAGACCGTTACGACCATCGACTCTGTCCCATGCTCTGTAACTCGTACCTACCTATATGGTACGTAGAACTATTATATCATGTGACTATGGCACTAGCAGTAATATCCCACCAGATTTAAGTTACGGTCATGTTACAGTTGTATCTTGCAACATACGTAACCCGCGGAGATTGTATCACTATGTCACTATGCTATGGAAAGTGAGATTTCTATTGAGCGATATAAAGAAGCTGTGACTTGCTGTGCATGTTACTGTTACAGCATGTCGTTACATTTTGAATGCTTTTTTATGGAGACGAGGGGCGAAGTTGCCGCGTGTAATGGGTTTTACAGACTAGCCAATTTGGTTGACTAACGGCTTCAGTTGGGCAGACGACACCCTCTTTTGGAATATTCTTGTTAATTTTGAACCGAATTCCATAATGTCGCTGTTCTTAAAAAATATTTTTAAGTTGTTTTGAACGTTCTTGAAATTTGTATCTTGAAAGTTGAACGTCGAATGTTAGCTGCATTTTCGGTCTTAATTATTATTCTGAATTAGTTTTAGTAAAAAGTTGCTTATGTCCATCTCCATCTGTATATGTTGTCTGTCAATCATTCAGGACAACGCCTCTTATAGTTATTGATGATTGATTTTTAGTATGGAAGAATATATTTTAGCCAGCTGGAACCAAGTTGGATCGTCTGTTAACACTATAAACCTGTTTGCAAGCCCGGCCACACACCACGCTCGCTACTCGTACCTACTCATTCCGAGATAATAATAAGCCTCAGAGCAGACCGAAGGACAACATATTACGAGTATCTCGGGATTCCGGACAGGTCTCGGTGCGACATCACGTAACAGTTTGTTCTTCTTTTTGTGAATGTGAAATGTAATAGCTTCACCGCAGGCCTATTATTAGACGAACTAGCTCATATTCGCGATAGCTTTACGTTTCGACGTTGCTTACAAGTATCGACTTGAAATAATATCATGTTCATGGGAATAGAAGAAGAATTATAACAAAACTAGATGATGCCCGCGAGTTCGCCCGCGTAAAGTGTTTGATTCCCGCGGGAACTCTTGAATTTTCGGGATAAAAGTAGTCTATGTCCTTCCCCGGGATACAACCTATCCCTGTACCAAATTTCATCAAAATTGGTTGAACAGATGAGCCGTGAAACCGTAGCAGACAGACAGACAGGTAGACACACTTTCGCATTTATAAGATTAAGTATGGATTTGGATAATGTAATATAATATAATACATCTGGAAGGTAAAGCCAAACTAGGATCCAAAAAGCTCGGGGTGCTCAACAGAGCGAAAAGATACTTTGCGCCTAAGCACAGGCTTCTGCTGTATAAAGCGCAAGTTCAGCCCGATATGGAGTAGGTACTGCTCTCACCTCTGTGCCGGAGCACCCCAGTACCAGCTCCTTCCATTTGACCGGATACAAAGGCGGGCACTTCGACTCGTAGGCAATCCCAAAATTACTTGCACGCTTGAGTCCCTGGAGCACCGAAGAGACGTTAGTTCTCTTTGTACGTTCTATCGTCTCTACAATGGAGAGTGCTCTGAGGAGTTATTCAATCTAATAGCACCTTCTGTGTTCTCCAGTCGCACCCTACGTCGCAGAAACAAATTTCATCCTCACCACCTGGATGCCTGGTCCTCTTCCACCACCCGTTATTCCAGGTCATTTGCCTCGTACCCACAAATTGTGGAACCGGCTTCCATCTTCTGTGTTCCCTCTTGATTATAATATAGGGCTCTTCAAAGGGCGGATAAACAAATATCTCAAAAGCCAGCAACGCATTGGCGGTTCTTCTGGTGCTGCAAATGTTCATGGGCGGCGGTAATCACTCACCATCAGGTGTCCCGCCTGCTCGTTTGCTCGCTATACATATTTTAAAAAAATATATTTGTTATGTTATCATTAGATATATTTTCGATATTTTTCTGTTCATTGTTCTATCTACGTGGTATGGACACGCACAGGTGGATTTCAATGTAAATTTTCAGGTAAAATGGATTTCCGGCAAGGTAACATAAGCAAACATTGATAAGATTACTTGGGTACAACCTGCAATTATTTATGGCATAACAACTGGGTCAGTGAGATAAAATACAACGTTAACAAATGATAGAGGCCGGTAAAAATAACAGCGCCATTCACAACCTTTTCAATGGACATTGAAATCTTTATTTACTTTTACTTACCCGATAGGAATCTCAACCAGGTTTTATTTGTATGTGTCTACACTCTACACAAACCAAAATCTGGATGAGCTTTTTTGCTTGGAACTCGAACGTGCTTACGTATGTGAAGTGTAAAATTCAGTGGAAACAGACTTTCTTGGTATTTTTTTAAATGTCGCATTAAAATGAATGGAAAATATTATATTCTGATAGGGTCCGCACTAGATTTTTGATGATTTTTTTGAGTTAGAATATTTTGAATAGATGTTTAAAAAACTTCTATACCTTTTTGAGAAAACATTCATAGGTTCTTACATATGTCTATTTCTTTCTATTATCCCTTTAACCCGTCATACAAGCTAATCACATATTATATACACATAGATTTAGAAAACCCGGATCTGACTTTTTGTTGAACACAAGCCTACATGACAGCTGAGGGTCCCTTATTTGGAGTTCGCGAGGCGTCGTTATAAATAGGTTCGTATTTTAAAGTTATATAAAACTACCACCCACTGTGTGATAACTTAGCTAGAATACCGTGATGAATGGCCAGAAATTATGCAAACAAGACTGGTTTCGTACATACACTTTCTCAGAGACAGTATGGAGTCGCTCTCAGTCACATGTGAATAAACTGTGAATGGTACATAACTAGGTACGACTCACGGAGAGCTCTCATCACAATTTGCCCGCAGGCTGCATGAATAAATCTAGTTTTATTGTTCCCATCATTTCAACCTAGGCTATACGATTACACTTGTAAGTTTCACTCACGTAATTCGAGTAATGTGAGTAGGTAACTTATGAAATGTAAACAGTCCAGTAAGTCGCGTATCGCATGCAAATGTTAGTTATGTAAGTTACTTACGTGCTCTACTTACGTTGAAACTTATAAGTGGAATCGTGGCTATAGACTTATTATATTTACTTACAAGATTTCTACACATTGCCGGCGCACTACTAAGCACGGGCTTCCTCTCAGAATGATGAACCGTACTACGAGGGTAGTCGACCACGGTAAATGCGGATTGGCGGATTTCACACACCTTTGAGAACATTATAAAGAACTCTCTGACATACCGTTTCCTCACGATGTTTTCATTCAACTTTATAGCAATTTATATTTAAGAAGTCATATAACGCACATAACTCAAAAAAGGTTACAAGTCCGTGCTAGAGGACCGACCCGACTCCCGGAGTAGGCCGAATGTCTAGTGACTAGGCTATACCGACTTCCGTACCTACAAAGGATTAAAACACGAAATAGAATGACATCAATATGTATCGTGTATATATTCGTTTATTAAGTGCTGGTTTATCCTGATTCCTAGACCGAAGAAGTATCCATCGGTTTAGATTTTGTAACAAAATTAGGTTTCTACCAAGTACCCAACACCTATATGGCATAATAAGAGGACAGAGCGACACCACACATCTTTGTTGCGGGTGAAAACTGTTTGTTGTCAACACTTTGTATGAAAAAACCGCAAGAAAGCACTCATTGTGCTTGGGGCTGGAGCTTGTAGCTTGCTTTGACTTTTAAATACTTTATTATCATATTAGATCAAACAGTTATTTACGTAAACTAGTTACTGAGATATTTGCACATATTAATAAGTAAATGGGCTTCGAACATCAAGATTCGCTGGAAATAACTCTAATATCCTTTTGAACTGTACACAAAAACACGCATATCGCCGGGACAAAATCATTAAGCATGATTTCCTCCCATTTGATACATCGCAGAAGACTGCGTGAGATCGTAAAACGGTAACATATTGTATATCGCAGACCACCCAGGTTGGTTTGCGCTCCGCCTGTTCGTTTATTTCCTACCATCTTATCTGTTATAATCAGTTCGGGTCACTCACTGCGACACAAAAGGGAGCACCATTGTTGTGTTATTGGTCATTAACAAACACATATCTCTACGGTAAATAATACAAAATTACTTTACTTTTCTCATGAGTTTGGAAAGATTTGAACCATTGATGTGATGGTGTCCTTTATCATCTACGAGTAAATAACTTATTTATTTTACTTACATCCCTATCTAAATTTTGAAACTCATATTAAAAAAATAATTAAATCAACTCACTGACTGATGTGCTGATAGTGTTTTTATGAATAACCCATCTATTCACACATTTAAACTTCGACTGAAACAGCACTATCTATCTTCTCTATCATAATTATAATTAATAATATCTATGTATCTGTTATATCATTATATATTACTTAATATATCATAAGTATGATGGTATGTATGTATTTATTTATGTATATATAGTTATGTATTATTTATTTTTATTATTTTATGTGTTTATGTAAGTTTATCATATACTTATCTTGTTTCATTCTATCTCATAAATCTTGTTGTACCTATTCTTCCTCCACAACCTTTCTCACTGCCAAGGGTCACTAGTAGAGATCTCTTGTATAGATAAGTGCTTCCTTGTCCACTATGTATGTTTTTCTTCTTATTTTGTAACTTTTTGGTACTCAATAAATTAAAATATATATAATATCTTTTCCACTTACTTACATAATCATGGACTATGAACCGAGAATTTGTCGTATGTCAGTCCTATCTTTTGAGGCTAACATTAAATTAACCATTTGTTTATTTTTTACCCACACTATATTTGTAATGTATCTAGGTGATACTCCTCGGTAATCTAGAAATCACTTTAAAATAGCTTATTCTAGAAACTCTCTCACGGATAAGAAAATTTTCCCATCAAAGTCAAACTTGCAGAATTGGCTAATCTTGTATATCTGGATACTTAATTTGTATAAAGTTGTTAGTTGGCCAATAAACAATAAATGTATCAACCCAATAACCATACTAAAATTTTAAATATTCATAAAATTAATTCCCAAGCCTGATGAATAAAATGAATCAATAATTAATAATATGGCAATTGTCAATAGATTAACAAGGAAACTTTCTAGATAATTTTACTTTTCATATCCTTTACTTATGACGAAATAATTTTACCCGCCTACGTAATTAGAAATTAAATTGCTGAATCGCCAGTCAAAGAAAAAATATTAATATGAATTCATGTTTTAATTCTCGCAATTGTGAAATGTATTGTTCCGAACAATTAAGTCCAATTAGTTTTAAAGTGAGATTTAACATAAAGGTATGATTTTCATAACTCCTTCAACAGTAATTATGCAATACGCCCATTAATTTAAAGCAATGCCACATATTTGAATAAATACTTTCGTAAACACCGTTGCAAAACTGATTTTTTATACTTTACTATGCCCACATAAATTTAAATTTGGATATAAAAGAAGTAGAATTAACCGTGGTCAGTTAAAGTCGGGCCGTCACCACATACCTAATCGTTCTGGCTGCTCAATTGGGTACTTGACAAATAGTCAAATCAGCAACTTTTTGTCAAACGTCAAAACGCGACCTAAATACGGGATTTATATGAAATTCTGAAATATGACGTCATTAAAGTCCGACGCATTTTTTACTTTAATCGATTATTTTAAATGGTTATTCAACATAATACGATCAGGCGACGTGGATATTACGACTTTTGGGAGATCCTCTATTTAATAGTCACTAAAACATAATTTATTTGAATAGTTGCCAATACCCAATTCGCCGTGGTCCGAATTCCAAATGCGGAGTAATCAAAACCATCACAACAATGGTTTGTCATCACAGACCATATTATATTTATTACACTGTGCTTGGCATGTTTGCCACGATGACGTTCAAAAGAGATAATATTCACATTACACTTGAATTGTGTTGGGTAACGATCGCTTCGAGTTCTCTTAAGACATCTCAAAATCAAGATCACGATTTTATAATTTGTACAATGACGTGCAGTTGTATGCGCGTGTAGCGAAAATATTTGTGCAGCACTCCGCGAACTCCCTCAGCTGTGCGACTCGCAACGTGTTATTGATTTTCTTATATAAACTAATACTAGTGGTTCGCCCCGAACTGAGACCTCGCGGTATCCATAACATAGTTTCAACTATATATTGTAACAGTTAACTTTTAACATTTATAGACGCAAAAGAGCTAAAGAATTATTGGAGAAACGAATAAACTCTTACAGAGCGCCATCTATTGAAATCATTGTGAAGTTCTGTTAAAAATACTGAAGCTCATCAAAAATTAAATAATTTCATTTCCATATAACATTTAACTTATTTTGCTATTTTTGTTAAGTACACGATATAATTCAAATAATTGATCAAGTTTCAGGCTCAGCCTTTCAGAAAATTGAGAGTTCTGAGGTCAACTTTGGACGTTAGAAAATCTCCACTTTGAAAGCCTCCCATTTAGTAAATTTTAGAGGGAATTTTTTTTAAAAAAATATTTTTGAACTCTATTCCTAATTATCTTTAACATGATTTTGATTGAGAATTTTATAACTTTTTAAGCCATATTCGGCTGGAGGCCATCGGTTTACATATTATGATGTTAACCTGCGTAACAGGTAATGCCCACTTTTGAATGAAGCAGAGACGAGAGGAGTGGAGCGCAGACGTTGCTCTTCCACCAATCACTTTATCAAAATTATAACGGGCTACAATTATCATATTGTCATCTAATAATAACTTTAATTATTGTATGGTTGAACACATATTCTGTGCGCCGCTCCGCGTCAGTGGAAATTCAGCCTAAACGTCTCTCCAATATTTATAATGTTGATGATTTATTTATTCATCTATCCACAAGATTAACATTTTAAGTACCTTGTGACAGTTATTTTTAGCTTCACTCTGGTATTAACACATAATTTTTCGAGGACAAATTTTTATGGTCGTACGAAAGATTGTATTCGCCTTATTGCCTAAAATTCTTAATAGATTTAAATTGATATATATTGATAATGAACACATAGCACTCATATTGAGTTTTCTAAAGCTAAAAAAATGCTCGAATAAAATAATTAGTACTTATGTCTACTTCAAGTAAAATCAATTCAAGTCCTTCACGATGATAACTTTGAGCTTAGTCTCAATTCCTATCCGTTTTACTTTCTTGAAAGGTAAAATTATAACGTTAAGCCAGGATATTGTTAGTTCAAATTTACAAAAATTAATATTCAAGTTTTATAAATTCTTAGTAAGTAGTTTATACGATTGATATTGCTTAAACTGCGAATGAAATCGACCGTGGGAAAGTGTTAATTTCTTCATTCACGTAGTTCGAAATTACGATACGACTTTTTCTCATCACAAATCACCTTGACAATGTTTTTGGTTAGTTATTTTGGCCTTTCACGACTTAACGGAGCCGAGATAGATAGTGGAGACCTAAAAAATTGGACCACGCATATCCTTGGCATAGTAGGTCAAATATAAAATTAATTTACTTTTATGTAAGTAGGTATTCAAGCATCGGCATGTTAAGCGTTATTTTACGCGGCAATCCTTTAATGCTTTCCGGTATTAAACATTTCATCAATTTAATCAATTAAGTATATCAAAACAATCGGAGGAAGGCCTTTGCCCAGTCATGAGGCAGTACAGGCTAGATTAGATTAGAATCAACTATTGCATTTAAGTATACCTAACAGTTATTATCTTAATTTATTACATTAGACGCAACGATAAAAATATATGCAAAGTAGAGTCGATATTTGACAAGCGGGCACAAGGTCTACGTTGTTATTGATTTTCTCTACCACCGATCTAATTTCCGCGTTTTCAGTTCATTTAAAACAAAGGCCATTGTTTATTAAAGATCTTGTGAATACTTTAAAGCGAGCACGCCGTGTATGGTTATGGAATGCAGTAGCAATCAAGTTTTGTTCTATAAAGCACAGGTGATTGTTACGTCAGACGCCGTAAGACGTTTATGAAGTGGGTTCGTTGCACGCACCTCTCACTTCATTAAGGCTAGGCGCAGGTATACCTACCTACTGAAAGTAGAAAGAAAATATATATGTAACTAGCTGATACCCGCGACTTCGTCCGCGTGGACTGAGGTTTGTCGGTTCCCGCGGCAACTATTAAATTTTATACTTTTTAAACTATTCCAGACTCCTATTCTATCTCTGTGCCAATTGCATCCAGATCCGTTCTGACGTGATTGATCCATCCATCCAAACTTTCGCATTTATAATATTAGTAAGGATGTTGAACGTAATGTGAGCCATAAAATTGTCCCTAAGATAGAAAATTATATGCTTAAGAATTATTAAACTAGAATCGTTCTGAATAACTAGTAACTCAAATTAGTATTTTCATGCTGCCATTTTCAATATATTACTCGCCCAGTCTTTCGCTGACTTAGCATTTCAGTAAGATAAATTCAATATTTTTGACACCTAGTATTTTGATCTATAATCGCTCGTTTTAATTTTACTTTCCCTCGTGTAAATACTACCCGTGTAGATTTCGTATGTAGATACAGATAAAATTAAATTAAATGAAATGTCTTATTTCATGTAGGACAACTTGTGTAACTTTTCCTCTACCACTCTCGAGTCTACCACTGCACCGGTTCGGAATGAGATTCTACTGGAAGGAGCCGGCAAGAAACTCATCAGTTGCTCATTTTTTCATTAGGTTTTAGGTACTTTCCAGTAATTGGCGTTAAATTTCCTTCGAGTGCAGGTTGAGGCAGAATTATAAACAATAAGTATAATTAACTATGTTAGTTAATTATACTTATTGTTATAATATTATTATAGTCGAACGTTTCTCAATTAAGTAGATAAATATTACATATCTTGCCCTGTTTTTTTTTTATTTAAAATTGCATAAGGCTTGCATTGCATGTCACCTTGGTATAGTCTAACGAAAAACTTTTTTATGAACTCAATGAACATTAACCGGCTTTAAACGTTGATTTACACACACAAATTGAATAGCTATTTATAAATTTCAATATTTGTCTATTTCGAAAGCAATGCGTGTATTAATCCAGAGAAGACTATTTTATAACAGAAAAAATTAAAAAATTTCATTGGGCTTTCAGCTACTTCTATTTATACTAAGTACCTATAGACAACAAGATGATGCCCGCGACTTCTTCCGCGTGGATTAAGTTTTTTATTGCCCCGTCTTTATACCAAATTTCATCCAAATCGGTTGAAAAGATGAGCCGTTAAAGCATAGCAGACAGACACACTTCCGCATTTATAATATTAGTATGAAATAATACATACAAAATAATACCACTACAATCCATTAACGTCCCACAGCTGGGCACAGATTTGCACTCTCATAGGAGAGAGGGAATTAGAGCTTGGGGTCCAAGCTCTAATTCCCCCCACCACCACGCTGCTCCAATGCGGGTCTGCGTGCTTTAACGACTATTATCATTTTAGTGATAATAACCAAGACCGACAGCTTAACGTGCTCTCCGAGGCACAGGGGTGAAACACCACCAAACTTCCTAACACCTGAAAATTTGTGGCCAGAAAAACCCTATTATTAATATTATGGCCCGACCCGGGACTCGATCCCGGGAGCTCGTTGGCCGCAGTCGAACATGCAACCAACGAAACAGTTGCAAAATAATACATGCCCACTTTGAAGGGTGTTAAAATTAACGTGATTATTTATTTATAAATTACGGCACGCTTTATAATATCGGTTTAGTGAAATCAAGGACCACGTCATAAGCGCCTTCATCGAAAGCTTCCACACGTCACGCGCTAAAGAGGTGGAGTGGACCATCTGCGGGTCATTAATCAACCACAACTCCAGCCGCGGGCAAAACTTACTATTTAAATAAAGTAATAAACATAATGAAAGTTTAAGTAAAATGTCAATACCGACGTAATCCAGAGATAAGCGGATTAAACAAAGATTTCGCAACTTCGGATGCCGCCACTGTCGGTGGTCAATTACAAGTGGCAACTATGAATTACAATTATTTTCGAAACGTGTGACTGAGCAGCTTGACGGGAACATTATTTGCTGCTGACCTCGACCTTGCCACGCGTGCTCCCACGGATTACCGAATTGTTGCAAAAGAATAATCCCCGACAACTGACAAGCCTCGAACTCGACGCACCCAACGCCATTTTGTTTTGTGAATTCGCAAACTGTGTCGTTGTTACGCACGATGTTAACTCCGATGACCTTAAAATCTTTATAGTCGCAGGTTTTAAAGGCCACCTCGGTTTTATTTGCATTTTTTTATTACCAGATTTAAGAGTAAATTGGCGCTCAGGTCCAATATTGCCATAACGGTATCCGAATGACCGAATCAGTTAGGGTTAGCCAACTGGACTTGCCATAAACAACGTACAAGGTCTAGAAATGACTACTTAGGTATCTATTAACGAATCTATGACCGTGACGGAGTGGCAGATTTATTTGGGAATGTCGAGTTATATCTAGTTTTAGCACGTTTGTTTTGGAAGAAATAATTATTTTGAAATGCCAAATGATCTCACTTCTCTTTTTTAGGTATTCGGTCCTATATAAATATATGGTATATGCCTAAATAAATAATTATAATTATACCTATTTTAATGATTATTCTATTAAAATTACGTTTTTTCTAAATATAAATGGAAAAGGCCTGACTGAACTATCAATGCACAGCTAAACCACTAAGGGATTAGACTGGGCATGACAGGAAAGGATTTTTGAAAATTCAATCCCATACCATACCCAAAGGAGTAAAATAAAAGTTTATTTGAATAAAAATCCAACTTAACGTGAGTGCAGCCAGGAGCAAAAGCTAAGAATTCATATTGATTAAGTTTCAAAAGGATTATTGAGTTGCCATTTATCAGGCAAGTACCTACTTATAACCTTACTGGATTAATTATCATTTTAGTAGGCCATATTACAAATATATTTAATAAATAACCTCAGCAGCTGCCTACATGCTCTGACATAGATATTAGAAAAGCGATATTGGTGCATGTACTAATCTATTACGATACAATCATGCCGCGTGTCTGAATTACCTAATTCCCGACTCGAATTAAATGTTATTGTGCCAAGGTTGTACATAAATTGGTTCTCTCTGATCTCCTATACGAATTGGTGTGTCGTGCCAAACATAAAACTGCAGCATATTAACATTTGCCTCTAACGGCCTCACATTGTTAGGTATTCCGAAATGTTAGTGCGAAATATGCCTGATACGTAACTGTTACACAAATCTTTAGTAACAGCTATTATTTTTATATGTCAATAATTCTTATATTTTTTATGCAATATTAATAAGCCTCCCTTTATATATCAATAAGCAGCAATTCGCTAATCACCCACACTCTGCTAAGCTACGCCTAATTATTATCTTAACATGATATTAAATGAACTGCCTGGAAACTATTTCATCCTTTACTCAAACGACTGGATTTAATTTCTCGGGTCGTTAACGCGGATCGAAGTGAGAAAGAAAACAGTTTTAAATTGGTAGACAGATGTACCTCCACATTAGTGAAAACCACAATGAAATTTTGCCAATTTAATTTAGTTCTCATACCTAAAATTCCGCGAATTAAAAATAACGTCACGAAGGTTTGTTTTGTCCGAATAAATCATTTAATAATTAGTTTTTTTTATTATTAAGGAGAGCACTAGTCTTTATAAATATTTACATAAGCCACTAATTTATTAATGTAAGTTCCCATCTTCCTACATTCCTTCTTTTAAGTAAAGAACAAGCCCGCTGATGGGTAGTCAAGGGGTACAATCACAAGTCACAACTTTGTGAATTGTTACTCACAGAGAAAGTCACTATTAGCTACAAAATAAAACATTATCGAATTCCATCAATATTATCGATCGAATGAATTGTCAAAATAAAATGTTTAACAGCGACAAAGAATCTCAAAATTGTAATTGGCATCATTGTCACAACAATGCCGACCGAAACGGACATCCGAACCTTCGCTACGCCTTAATTAACAGACATTTCTTTTGTAAGTTATTACATAGCAATCGATACCGCAACAATAACATTGCCGAAAGCTTATGTAACTGTGGAAAGTGGACCTGAACAGTTTGTGCGATTGATGTTTATCAAGATTCTGATTGGGAAAGGATAAAAAGTGGTTCGAATATACTCAGAAAGTTGTCTCCAAAACGGGAGGCGTCGGATTCGCTTTCGACAAACGAGCACGAAAGTACAGTATTGTAATGCCATCCGGTTTCATGACCTTGGTACCAAAATAACTTATAGCCATGGCGTGACTGCAACACAAAGAAATCATTTGCAAACTTTTTGACGTGTTATCGTGATCTAGTGAAAGCTAAACTCGTGTGTCGCAATGGTACCCACGCATGTCCAGTTATGATACATGCACAAATAGATAGTCGCCCATACCGCAATATCTGAAGACTAAAGTCTTCGACCAACGCGTCCTAACACTGATGGCCTACGGTGCCGAAACGTGGACACTGGCAGCGAGGCTAGTACACCACTGCAAGTTGCTCAGCGTGTTTTAGAAAAGGCCATGCTCGGAATTTCTTTGAGAGATAAAGCCCGGAACGAAGTGATTTAACTAAAGTGACATAGCCCGCGGAGCTGACACGCTGAAGTAACTGGTCACGTGTGTCGGAGGACCAATGGACGTTGGAGTCGAAAGGTCCTCGAGTGGAGACCGCGCCTTGGTAAACGAAGCGTAGGTTACCCCCCAGCAACGTGGAGCGATGATATTCGGCGGGTGGTTAGCGTCTATTATATGCAAAAATCCGAAGAACGAGCACGTTGGCGCTACTTAAAAGAGGCCTATATCCAACATTGGATGCACATTGACTGATGATGACGATGATGATGATGATATTGCTCACATTATGGTGCTTAGTATTTTTTTACTATGGAGTCTGTAGGTACCTTGTACGGTTGTGCTCAAGCGTTTTACATATTATCCTGCCCAAAGATCACGATCTTTAGACCTAATGTATAAAGATAATATCACACATTAATTATTATTAATTTAATGACCCGAAAGCCTTCGGGAATCCTAAGCAACTTTATTTTCAGAGCACCTAAGTATTTCATACTCATTAGATGAGGTGTCGTGCAGTAACACAATAATAAGATGAAAACCGGAATGGTTTTTGTATAGTATAGTCCGCACCACGTTGGCTGAGTGCTTTTTAAAAACATAATGACGAACTCTTAGGCATGCAGGTTTCCTCACAATGTTTTCCTTCACCGTCAAGCAAGTGATACTTATTTTCTTAAATCGCACATAACTACGATAAGTTAGAGTTGCGTGCCCGGGGATCGAACCCTCGACCACTCGAATAAGAAGCCGGATGTCTGCATCACTAGGCTATCACCGCTCTCGGTCCTTACTCTAACCCACAGATACATAGACTTTAATTTGCGCTCGTGAAGCATTGTGTATGGACATCTGTAGAAGGTTATCTACGTTATCTCCGAAAACGTGATTCGTAAAGTTACTTTATGGACGCAGCGGATCAAATCTTAGGTAGGTTCGACATGACCTATTCACCCAACTAGGTCCTAAAAGGCACCGACTTGTAATCAAAAGAGATAGTCAAATGAAATAAACGTGGGTACTTCATTATTAATTCACATTTTAATACGTACTAGCGAATGCCCGCGGCTTCATCTGCGAGGTTTGAGGTTTTTTGGTTCCTGCAGGAACTGTTTAATTTTCCGGGATAAAAAGCAGCCTATGTGCTATTCCAGACCTTTATAATAAGATCTATGGAGATCCAAGCTAGTGATGTGAAAGAAATATATATTTTTTTTTTTTTTTTTATTGAAAATAATACAATAGAACTTAATGCTAGCTAGCCTAACCTAATTACTATATAAATCATGCCCACGTGGAATGGTGGCAAGAATGCTGGCTGCATTTCCGCGCTGGACAGCCAGGCTGATCCTTTGCGCAAAAAATGAGCCAGCCCTTCTGTCACCAGATGAGGCCATTAACCGCGGTGAAATATCTCGCAAAAAATTTTTGGCACTAAGACTCCACGGCCCAAGGGTCTCCACGGCAAACGGAACAAATATGTAACTCTCTATGAGAGAGGCATACTTCCGCCGCTTGCCGGTTTCAGCCTTTTCTGCTGCGGCTCCCGGCCTTGATGCTGTCTCCCTGATATGACACGGGGCCAATGTGTCTATGCATGTTGCGTCCCACATTAGCGCCCGTCCCCGTTCCCAGGGAACCAGCGTCAATCCATCAGGTCTCTTGCCATCATCCCGACTAATCCCTGCCGGCTCAATGAGCGCAGGAATATCTATGGTGGCAAGAGCCCTTTTGATCGTATCATTGAGAGAGCCATGCCGAAAAAGCCTACCAGCGCTCCTTTGGCAAGAGAGTCCGTGAATTCCAAATTTATCGACCTCTTTTCCACACGGACATCTGTGCTCGAAGCACAGGGGTGTTCCCAATCTGAGACCTAGAGCCACACGAAAACTTTCATTGTCTAAAAGAGTGCCGAGATTTTTCGATGGCAAGGCATGAAGCCAATACCCGGATTCTTTTTCAGTTAAGGCTAGAAGCCTTGCTCGATCTCTTTCACTTGTAAGATTTTGAACCAAATTTGTATGTGTCAGCCGAACCAACGGCACATCCCAAAGTTTTTGTGTGAAACATTCCTTCGGGATATCGTCATTGGGACACCTGACCTTCCAACTCTCTAAGGCCTCTGTGGCATAGGTCAATGAAACTGAATTAGAATTAAGAATCTGAGAACTAAGCTCTTTTATACTATGCACAGAGGACAGAAAAGCCGGAAGAGCAACACTGGAAATTTTTCTCACGCCGATGCCACCGTACTTGACCGGTAAAGTAGCTTGATTCCAGGACTGATCATCAAAAGATAAATTTAGAATTTTTTCTAGCGTATCTCTTAAGGTGGCATCCATGATATCGAGTAGTCCAGGAGTAGTCCAATATATTTTAGTGTTGAGTAAATTAAAACGTATAAGTTTACCTATAAATTATTTTGTCAGTAAACTTAAGTTATGTTCTAAAACTAACGTTGGACATTCTATTCAACTCAAGGCCTAAAGTTATCCATTACAATAAATAATAATTTAAAATATTCACGTTACTCGTGAGTTGTGACGCAATATAACGTTAAATTCTAACTAAGCGCAATTAGTAAAAAAAATACGTTACGATAAAATTATAATTACAAGTGATAGTAGTCCGTTGCCGTGGACTACGACCCTCATATCCTTGAGGTATTCGAGGTATCAACAGCGATCATAATAACTTAGCAAAATGACTCAGTTTTTCCGTTACGATTTAGCAATTCAGTTGTTTCTCACACGAATAAATTAAAAACCTAGATTTAGAATGTCTAGTAAAGGGGATCACTGATCGTAGACCATGCCTGCATGAGACACAAAAGCCGCAAGAGGTACATGCGGCTTCTTTGTCAACTCATGCGTTGATCATCACGCGTATCAAAGATACCTATCCATCCATCAGCCTTCCTTCAGCTGTTGAACTTCAACGCCCACCCCTGCTGAAATTCATCAGGGGTGGGCGTTGTCATTTAAATTGATTTGATGATGTTCACATCGGCATCACTCACATAATATTTTTCAATTGAAAAGTTCGCCTAGCTACTCTCAAGCCGGGTGTAAAAGGGTACGGCATCGGATATAGCTGTTGTTCAGTGGAGTATACTAACTATATTAATGCAGATGTGTAAAGTGCTTTAATTCAGTAGAGCAAAGTAGTTACAACCGGGGTAAGTCACTCTCCCAGATACATTCTCTCACCCCAGCGCAGCCACGACTCTACCGACATAAGACTTAGAGTGAAACTTGTGCTTGCAAGCGCTGATTGCTCTACCAACAAAAGTTAGTTAGTTAACTCTAGCATATTTAACTCTTAGTAGGTACTATTAAACATCAATGCTGCATACAAACTGAAACGTTTCTCGTTATTCCGTAGACACATTTAAAATTTCTAAAGCATAAAAATCGACCAATTAATAACTAATAGCTCTACACAGGTGTTTCATAATTAGTCAAATTGATCGTTTAAGACTTAAGTGGTGCAGTTACGATGATTCCACAACTTTTCACACAAGATTTGTCGAACGGTTTCACATGGAAACTGATCGATTCATTCAATTACTTGGGCCATAAAATGGAGGTCAATGACCCGAGTCTAGCTAAATACGACTCGATCCCCGTAACAGAAGAAAGAAAACTGCCTAGAGCGTTTAACTGCCCGAGGACAGACGGCATAAATGATTTCTCTGCGAGTTGTGACTATGACTACGGTTGCATAACGCTATTTTTCAATTAAATTTGTAATGAACATAGCGGTGATAAAATATCAACTCGCCACGCCTTTGTTGGGACATAGAAGCATAGAACTTTCCCGGTACATCAGCACATAATGTCTTTTAACGAGATAATTCTATTACCGGCAGACTAGTCGTGTCAGCATTCAAATTAGCGAAGCGTGACCGTTGTCGTACAATCAACAATAGTCGACCCAGGTCCTAGTTCATACACTTTCACCAAAGGCTTGTTACAAGCTAATCAGCTATTTGTAACACTACCCGTTTACTGTGAAGGAAATTTCAAGAGTTCAATTTACACATTTAATGTAGCATTGTCAAATAAGATTAAAACATCAGAGGAGAAAAATAAAGATTTTTATCTAACAATTTATACATATATAGTGTGTTGCAGTGAAGTCACTTGGCCTGGAAGCTAAAGTCTGAAAAATCACTTAGAAAGTGACGTCACGACGTGACGTTTCTGAAATTTTTAAAAAACTAAATAATATTTCAGACAGACGTACCTGCACTCAGAACATTGTACCTACTCAATATTTATTTAAGTATTGGTATCTATAGTAATACTTACTTACTTACCAATACTTTGTAAGTATAAATGCGAAAGTTTGGATGGATGTATGGATGTTAGTTACTCAATCACGCCTCAACGGCTGAACGGATCTGGCTGAAATTTGACACAGAGATAGATTATAGTCTGGAATAGCACATACTTTAGGCTACTTTTTATCCCGGAAAGTTAAGGAGTTCCGCGGAAACCAAAAAACCTCGATCCACGCAGACGAAGTCGCGGGCATTAGTTAGTAAAACTATAAAGTGATGCTAGATGCACGCGACTTCATCCGTGTGGATTACGGCTTTTCAAAATTCCGGTGGGAACTCTTTGAAAATTTTCAGGAATAAAAAGCTCCACTTTGCATCCAAATCCAAACGGAAAGGCCGTGAAAAGATAAGGTAGAAAACTGCAGTTTAAGGAGATGCGTAATATACATACACTGTGACAATAGTACGGATTTCCAAGCAGTGGCGGCCTTAGAGGGTGGCAAGGGCTCAAGCTCTCTCTTGCAGAGGCCTCGCGCTCTTGCACTACAGCGCTACAGCACAAGTATAAAAAGTCATTAGGTACTAAAACTATTGTATATATGTATTAGAATCTCACATATCTACATATTATTAGCGAGGCGCCCAGAGCCTCGCAATGGCTAAAGCCGCTCTTGTTTCCAAGATTTACTCGTAGGCACATATGATCGATACGAGTCGATCGGAAACCTTATTTTGAAATAGTTTAAAGGCATCGCAACGAACGGTAAAATCCTTTCGTGTCGAACAGGAATTAAGTGAATCGCACAAATAGTATCCCCATTTCCAATTACGTGTGTAAAATAAACTAAGTATGTAATGCTAACGTAACGTAGCATTCTTTCGTGTTTGCCGCCATTGTAAGCATTCGTATGCCTGGAGGGTGCCCTGTTAACCTTGTTATCTGTATGCCGCATGTACAGTGTACACTCAGCAAAGGTTTTGTACTGAATATTCAAGTATAAGCTGCATTTGTCATTAGGTATCACTTTAGTTTCTAACCTGAATAGGTAGGTACCTAAACTGAGTTGTCTTGCAATTTTATCACAAAAGCGACTTTCTAGCGACCGCCCATGGTTACGCTCAGATGGGAATTTCATTAAATCCCTCCTTATTCCTTATCTATATTATAAAGGGATAACACAGCTGACTAGGTCCAAGGATTTGATCACTCAGAACTTTTCTTTTATTATTGTTCTTCCACATGTCTCATTTCTTATATCTTCTTACGTAGATTAAGAAATCGTAACGTCTTCTTATACTTAAGAAGATATAAGAGATAGTTCATAGTCAGAAGGCAACACAAGGCACTGGTCACGGAATTCGCCCAGAAACTAGAAATATAACTCTATCAAGCTTTGTCTTTTTCAAATTTTACACCAATCCTTTGCGACATAGAACCTCATACAACGTTTTGGCTGGCCCATGCTTTTATCTCCTCTGGCCATAATTAAAGTATTGGGTTTTTCTGACTAGAAATCCTAAGTACCCCCGTGCCTCGGAGAGCACGTTAACCCATCGGTCCCGGTTACTATTACTAACACGATATTAATAGTCGTCAAAGCCCGCCAACCCGCATTGGAGCAGCGGGTCTAAGCTCTAATTCCCTCTCTCCTATCAGAGTGGAGGCCTGTGCCCAGCAGTGGAACGTTAATGGGCTGTTGTGGTGTTAGTGAATGCTTTTATCTCCGTCAGGGTGTGATAATATTAAGTTTTTCTAGAGGTCGATTATTTTTATCGAACCATACCATACACATTTTTTTGCTGATATCTGTACCCACTACACCGTTACACATGACTTAAATGCAATCGGGTTAACCATCTCATCTTGAATTACGTTGACAACCTATTTTGGGATGTTGCCAAACATTATCTACTGAAATAAACAGTTGTTGTTTACAATATTACCGTTTTTCCCGTTACATTAGGCTACAGCTAAATATCGTTACCATTCTTCAAGCATAGGTTCTAAAAGTTATAAAAGTGGTAGGAAACTTTCAATATCATAATTAGAGCACATAATGCATTAACATTTTGTTTGCGAAGGTGTGTCTTTCCGTCTGTCTGTCTGCCTATTACGCTTTCAGGGTTCATCTTTTCTATCGATTTTGACGGGCGTAGAGATACGTTTCATCCCGGGAAAAAACGTAGACTCTTTGTCTCGGAAAATCATAAAATTCCCAATGGATTTAGTCAAAAACCTAAATCCATGCGGACGAAGCTAACTAGAAGTTAAGGGACTGTCAGTCAAAAAGGGAAATTAAATAGGCTGGTATCGAAAGTTCGTCGGAATGTCTGTTTTTGGCCCTTTTCACTGTTTTATTCGATTAAGGCGTACGGAGACAGGTCGCATCCCGGGAAAGACATAGGCTACTTTTCCGAGTCATTTACCCAATTCAATGCGCATTTTATCGTTAATCTACTGACGCAATATTTTCCACGTTGAAGTATTTTAAGACTTCCGCGTTCATGTAGGTATTTGTAGTTTGTAGGTGCGTAATATGTGCTACCTATTAACATTTATCAATCATTGTGGAATAAACATAGCTGCAGCAAATAAAACCGAACAGCCGATTGGTATGCGTATTTATTTTATCACGGCACAATGATTCGTTTAATAACATGAAATCATTTCAAACCACAACATTTTCTCGATGCGATCGCTGTACGCGATCTCGACGCGTACACAGGATGAAAAAGTTTGTTCTCTGTTTGTATTTATGTTCTGCAAAATCGTGTGGGATTAGTGTATGTATCTGTATTATTTGTAATTTATTGATTCTGGTGTGATATACCTATAATAATACTCGATGATGCCCGCAATATCGTGCGCGTGGATTAAGTTCCGCGGGAACTCTTTAATTTTACGGAATGAAAAGTAGCCTATGTCCTTCCCCTGGATACAAACTATTTCTTTACCAAATTTCATCAAAATCGGTTGTAGAGACAATTTTTTTTATTCCCGCAGGAACTCTTGAATTTTCCGAGATAAAAAGGAGCCTGTGTCCTTCAACTGGATACGATCTATGCCTATACCAAATTTCATCAAAATCAGTTGAAGAGAATTTCTTTTATTCCCGCGGGAACTCTTGAATTTTCCGGGATAAAAAGTAGCATAATATGTCCTTTCTCAGGCTTTAAATCAGTAGTTTAGGTGTGATCGCGTAACACAAAGAGAGAGTTACTCTCGCATTTATAATATTAGTATGGATAGATTTCTATGCGCCCACCAACTAATCTGGCCCGGTGGACAAAATTTAACCTAATTTTTATGCCTGTTTAGTTTTTGTTTATATTTTATTTTTAATATTCACTAGCGCCGCTGTCGCCGGGTCAGATAAGTTTGTGGGACTATAAGTAAGTACTGAAAATGTTCTACGTTAGTCGGCTGCGAGGAGGCAATTTTTAAGTAAATTCATAAAGTATTATTTCACCATTACGAAGCCACGGAACTAAGTCCAAATAGAATTTTCCTCCAACGATTGTAGGCTCAGTGTCTATGTACCTAACTGTAAAACCCTAGAGAAACAATGAAGATGTTAAAGTCGCTAAACAGTATGCGTGAACAGGGCTGTCTCGTCTCTACTTTAAAGGAATCTATTGGATGGATGACCTTTATGATTTTGTTTTGAGATGTTAAGCTCTGTATCCGATCTCTGTGTACTTAACTCTAAACAATCCTCCTATCATCAATGTATCGAGCAAGTACGATAGCAAGTAAAGATTATGTGCTACTGAAGAACAAAGTACTTACAAATACGTATTTATTACAAGTATTTATTAGGTTACAATCCTAATACGTATTACGAAATAATAGAAAGAGTAAACATAAGAAAACATATTGTGTTTAAAAGGAGAATTTGACGGCCATATTTACAGCTCATTATATATGTAGGTTTTTCTATACTCTATACCTCCAGTATGAAAAGATTTGGATTAGATGAACTTGCGGTATAAAATTAAGCTAATTCTAAATATTCTGTATCTAATCTGGAAGGATGACAACCCTGGCTAAACGAAGTCACATGCGTTTCCCTCAATACAAAATGAATAGTCCCAGTGGCCGAGATTCTTAACGATAAACGTCAATAGTCAATACCTAGTTCCAACACGAAAGGACTAACTATCGTATGACGTATAAACTAGATTTTATAAATCTTGTGTATGGATTCAGTTCTGTGAAGTAAAATCAGTGAGATTTATTAGAAACAGGGACAAGGGAAAATGTGAAAAATAAATTTTGGTCATTTTTGGTAACGATAACACATCTTTGAGCGGCGATAAGTAGAGCCGCATGCGGCCAGACCGTTACTATTTTAACCAGAGGAGAGCCTTACACGCACCAAATACTCAATCAGCCTTCCTATTGATAGTTACCAAAAGTACAGCTATCTCTTAGTCTATATGTATGCCTGCGTAGACTGTGGCTGTATGTGCATAGACAGCGGGTGACGGCTATGCCAAGAGCTCGCATACGGCTTGCACCCTTTATCACAATATAATTTCCGCAACATTTTGTTTCTATTACAGCAAATCGATACGTAAAAGCCAACGCAAATGAGAATCCTAAAAATACAAAAATTACTATTGGTATGGTTTAATAAAAAGCACATTCCTAGTTCCATCGTAAAAGCTCTTTGAAATTTGAATAAACAAACGACTGTTCGTTGGTAATCTCCAGAGATTTAAGAATCTTCAAGCTTTCTATGGTACCTACCTAGTATCTTATACCTCCATCTTAAATAAGGAAAGTTGTTCTAACTGAAAAAAATAACAAGAAACTTGTTAGACGCTCTTTATAAAATTGTCATAATGTTTAGACACAAACAACCTTATGTAATCATTGATATTATCGTGTACATCCTTCCAAGAGAAATTAATGTGATCAGCGAGCACATTCTCCAAGTCCAATGTCTTTAACACATAACACCTGATCGTGCCAGCAACATTAACATTATATAATAGCGGTTTAAGTGGAATAACACGCGATGACGATTGTAAAGCAAAAAAAATTAAATATATACAACCGAGTACGCTTTATTAATGTTTCTTTTAACCATTGTTCAGTCAATGATTGCAAATGAAGTTTTATTGATATAAAAAGCAGTGTAGGTATGTAATGTAACAGTCGCAAGCCGTATTGATTGCATCCAGCTGCCAGTATCCATTCACGAAGAGTTTCGAGTACTCCAACTATACGTGGGGTCTCGCATACATTAGTGATTAAACGAATGATTGAGCTTGTCACACGAGGTAATGAAAATCAGGCACAATTAATGTCGCCGTAAAATCTTACGCATCTTACGTCATTTACTGCACACTGTTCATTCAAGAAAGCCTCTGAGGATTGACTCACAGTTTACTATTACAACTGATAAAAAAACTGGTAGACCTACTGGACTAGTAAAAAACGACATTAAATACCAACTCAAATTAAAACAAAACTCATTAGTAATTAGAATGTATTGCTATTTGTATTTCGTAATACTATTCCGAAGAAATCTTTGAGGAAAACATAGTTTAGTGCGGTCCAGTAACCAGTTGCAATAGCGTATAAAACGAAGCACACTGGGCAAAGCTGATAACCAAAACGGTGGCCGAATATTAGAGGACATCCATTTTTATCCATCCAAGATACTAGATGATGCCCGCGACTTCGTCCGCGTGGATTGATGTTTTTGGATTCCCACGGAAACTCTTAAAAAAGTAGCCTATGTCCTTCCCCGGGATTTACCAAATTTCATCAAAATCGGTTGAGTAGTTGGGCCGTGAAAGCGTAGAAGACAAACAGACAGACAGACGGATAGACAGACACACTTTCGCATTTATAATATTAGTATTATTAGTAAATTCACACTTACCTCCACCGGAGAACTCCTTACGTTGACCCATCATAGCTGCCCCAGCTATGATGGGGTTGTAATAACTGCAAGGATAGTTTATGTTTCACGTTTGTCCACCTCTCTCTGATCTCCACCTTCCATAATCAAAAATAGGAGTTTTAACTGAAGGTTAGTCCTTGACTGCAGCGCTCTCACCTGGCGGTAAGTGATGAAGCGTTTAAAGTGGTAGCGGAGATACCCATCCCTAATCGGTATACTCAAATATAGGTTTTTACACGACATTGGGCAGCGTACTAGAACTAGTACTATTTATTACCTATTCTGTGTTAAACTCTTATTCACATGGCGGCAAGACTTTGTCAGTAAGTACAGCCACGGACGAAGTCTCTCACCAGACCAGACAAAAGCAAATTCAGAAATTATAAATTCCCAAATTGACCTGGGGATCGGACCCGGGTCCTCCCGCTTATACAACAGTGCTCACCACTGCTCCAGCCGGAGGTCGTCAAAAGAAAGTTATGCACGACAACATTTTTATGAGTGCGCCTTTATGAATGATGGATGGTGACCAGGGGCTTGTATGAATAAACTCCAATATACATAACAGTCATAATCAAGGCATTGAACTTGTTCACGCCGACCATATTATGATTACCGAAACCAGAATAGGTACCTCCCTACTTTCACTCGAGGCTGGTTACCGCGCGGATGATTTTGACTACGAAATTATAATAATTAAGAATATTGTGTGGACGATGAGTCAGCTATATGAGTAGATGATAGATAAGATGCGAGTGTCATCACGCTTGTTCGACCATTGTAACTCGTGGACTTTCAATCGGTACGCCTTTTGTGGCCGAAGAAAGCGGAGACTTAATTTTCCTTTGTGTCTAATGAGATGGATTACACTAGCACGACTTGGTCTTTCGCCACGATTACACTAAGTAAGTTTTACTCACGTAGGTAAGCCGCTTAAATCTATAAACTTTCGAAATGTAAACAGTCTTGTAAGTTGTAAGTGGCGAATCGTATGCAAATGTTAGTTTTTTATGTATTGAGTTACTTACATACGCTACTTACCTAAAAACTTACAATAAGTGTAATCGCTGCCTTAACTTTAGTAAATACTGAATGTCAATCGAGAGTTCATGGGTACAAAATTAAGAAGAAAAAAAATACAGAAAATAATATAGAGCGTATGACTAAAGAGAATTAAAAAAATAATGAACTAAAATGAGCTAAATATAACTAAATTAGCTGTTCCGCTAATTCTCCTAATGATCACCTAATGAATAATGAAAGCCGGTGAATGTATTTAAAATTCTAAAATATATAGATATAAAAGAAATGATAGGTACTTGTACTTATGTCGCTAATTTGTAAGTTTACTTAAGTAAGTTAAATTGTTGTAAAAGAGAAGACTTATTAATTGAATTACACGAATAGGATAGTTTTTCGTTACATAGTTTTAATTGCGTAATGAATTATTGGTACAGTATTTTAGAAATTGCGGTCTCTTTACAACCAAAAAAAGTTAATTTTAATAGACATCCTCAATTATCATAAAATTAGCTACATGCTCAAGTTAAAATTATAATAATTCATATCGATTTTAGTATTACTATTTATTCTTTGTTACGTATTTACTTATAGTAAGTATTTTAAGATTGTATTTAATTTAATTTGTTGCCTGAAATAAATAAATTAAATAAAAACAATCTTAAGTAGTAATTCTATACCTATTAGGACACAAGCAGTAATTATCAGACTGAGTAAATGTGACCTGTGTTAATACCTTCAAGAAACCTTTGTCCAACAGTGGACATCCATCATATTATTGTATACGAACGAATGACTCTTTTACGCTGTAGCCTTCGAATATTGCACTAAAAGACCTGTGTCCTATCTCAAAGTAAACTTGTTAAGAAAACCTATAGCTATATACTTAAACCGCTGTTGATTTGTTGTTGTTGGTTGTGCGAAGCGTCAAACTGATTCGACTCGATCAACTAAATAACCGACTTCAGTATTTTTATTATAACAACGTATTTATATAATAAATAGGTTACTAAAGTATGGCTTTAATGCATAAGACTAAACTGTTTTCTAAGTTTTATGACAAAGGACATTGTTCCGTCCCCATACAAAGTTCGCCTAAGAACCAACCGTCATAAAACATTGATTACTGGGTTCAAAATAATACCTTTTTATACCTGAGAGCAGATTAAAACTACGGACACTTGCAAGAAAATTACTTATTACCAAAAATATTTTCAATTTTGAGTTTATTTCAGCATTCACGATCAATCTACTTGAACAGAGCTGTAAACAGTATGTAGATAAGACAAGATTCGCCGTAGTTCATCAAAAACATTAAAGATGGCGTTATTAATAATGCAGGTATCGTCATATAGTTCATCGAGAACTTCACAGATGGCGTTAAAAATATTAAATTATTGTACTTTCAATAGATGGCGCTGCGAGATTCCGAATACTAGCGCACTTAGCACTTTAAGCGGCTTTTATCTTGTTTCTTACGATACAGATCTAGCGCTCAAGCGGTGGTATTGTATATTATTTAAAAACTAAGTTATTGATCTGTGGTTAATAATCCAGAGACGGAAACGTATAGTAATCAATCTAATACCCATTTACTTATTTTTTAATTAATTTGAAGTGTCCGTTAAATTCTGATATTTGGAATAAAGACTATAAATTAAGCTAAGATTTACTGTATATTTCAAACGTGTGTTGATTCTTAGGCGAATTTGGTCAATATCCATTACAGCTCAAATCATAATATTGACCCGTTACGTAAGGAGCCGCCTACGACAACGTAAAAGACCTTTGCCGCCCATAAATAATGGATAATAGCCAACCAATTAATGAGTAATGCTATTTTGTTGGTGAGTTAAGGCCTGGACATACACAGAGCGTGACGGTAACGCGACAGCAGTATCACAGCAGTTAGTAAATCAAACACGTGAATTACAAGCAATTCTTTACTTTGAACATAGTCCGACGACTACTAGCAAGACGAAATTATATACTTACTGAATATTTTGCTTAGCTTTTTGTAACACAGAACCCATTATAAATTATGAATGAAGCTACTGACACTGAAGAACACGTTGGCAACGCAACGGTGCACGATATCAGCCGTGTTTAACTCCTATGCAGTTAGCAACATACACGATCCCCAGAGCAACCCGTGTATACAAATTATGTATATTTTCTGAGCTAGCTTAAAAGGCACTTCACTTTACGCAAAAATAAGTTACAAGCGCCTCGCACGGTTTAAGATGTACGTACTCTTACTTCTTCCTTCTTCTAAATAAGAAGAAAAAATGAGTTCATCACGCGGGTAGGTATCAAAAACAGGTTTTGAAAAGTACGCGTTTTTCCTAGAAATTTACTCGCGTTGGTTGTGAGTGGCCAAGTCTTACAACTATCATGTTGGCGAGTTAACGAAGAAAATAAAATTTCAAACAGAATCAGTCACAGTGGACTTATATAACAAGAAGCCCGTAGGCTATTTTGTATTTTGTGAGAAAGATCTTGAGATAGGATTAGGAACTGATGAAAGAAAGAGGATGTTGCATATTTGGAATGCCGATAAGTTTTTAATTTTTCGAGTGAAAAATCTGTGAAAGACTTACTTAGTTTGAAAATAAAATGAAACGGCTTCTATGCAGTGTGGGAACTTTCAACACACCTACCTGGGTGCTTAATATCATTGCTTAGTAAACTAGTAGTATATTCTCTCAAAATTGACGTTTTATAATATGATTTATACCTGACGTCCTTAAAATATAAGGATTATAATTATGCTGAAACAAGAGCATCAACAACAATGATCTATTAGCTATCTATAGTTTATGGATCAGATAGCTATTGCCCTCTGCCTCGTCGTCGTCAGGGATCCAGGCCCTCTGCCTAACCCATAATATTATTTGGAGCAGACTATGTGACCATTTCAGTTTCAGGAGACACAAAGTGTCTTTACTAGGCATCTAGTAAGTAAGTAGGTAGATGTTTCGTGATTAGCGTTTATACTACTTGTATACGTATAAAGTTTTATCAAAACTCATAAAAAACTCAAAACTCGAAATGGCCCTAAAACAATATAAAACAAAGGGTAACAAACTTACAATTCTACCTAAAATCATGACATAAGCTTCACAGTGTACTCATGTAAACTTTTAAGCTCCGATTTGTATGCACATTGAGGTCGATAACCAAAAATGTTATAAGCAAGACATCTCTTGCTTATAACTTTTTTGTTATTGCCTAATTTGGGCTATGTGCGCAATATTTATTTAACATTTGCTTTCTAATAATAATAATCTATTTAAGTGTGACTCAATACTAAGTTTCTGCCTAATCAGGACTTTCGCTCTGTCAAACTTAATTAAATATGTAATTAGACATTTTGTCAGGAGACGGTCAAGAGCTTTACAAAAATACAGGTAGATATGAAAGAATATCAATTTACCAACGGCTTTGAATCTTTCGTAAGCCTTCGTAACAAATGATCGCTATTATGACATTGCAATGTTCGCCTGACGAGGTAGGTGTGCTTATTTTATATCTAGGTACATAAATAATACAGGGAATCGATCCGTGTTATTATTTCTTTTATTTTTCACTAGTGGAGCCAGCAGACGTTGTCCTGCCTTGAACCTGGTCCAATTATGAATATAAACCAGCCCTGAATCCACTCAAACACACACAAAAAATTCCATCTAAATTGGTCCAGCCGTTCTTGAGTTTTAGCCAGACAAACGAACAGCAATTGATTTTTATATATTTACTAGCGGGCCCGGCAGACGTTGTCCTGCCCTGAACCTAGAACCAGATTGCAGCAGCCTCTGCCGGGTCCAATTATGAATATAAACCAGCCCTGGACCCACTCAAACACACACAAAAAATTCCATCTAAATTGGTCCAGCCGTTCTTGAGTTTTAGCCAGACAAACGAACAGCAATTGATTTTTATATATTTACTAGTGGGCCCGGCAGACGTTGTCCTGCCCTGAACCTAGAAGCAGATTGCAGCAGCCTCTGCCGGGTCCAATTATGAATATAAACCAGCCCTGGACCCACTCAAACACACACAAAAAATTCCATCTAAATCAGCCCAGTCGTTTTCAAGTTTTAGCGAGACAAACGAACAGTAATTGATTTTTATATATAAAAGAAGATGAAGATTAGCATCAGTACCTCCCACTGAACTCTTGATTCGTTGTTGCCTGTTGGATAGAGCTTAGAAGCAAAAATCCACGATAGAGTTTTCTGCATAATGTGTTTAAATTCGCTAAAACCAAATCTTACCAATATTATAAATGCGAAAGTTTGGATGGATGTATGGATGTTTGTTACTCAATCACGCTCCAACGGCTGAACGGATCTGGCTGAAATTTGGCACAAAGATAGATTATAGTCTGGAATAGCATATAGGCTAATTAAGCAGTTCCCGCGGGAACCAAAAACCTCGATCCTCGCAGACGAAGTCGCGGGCATTAGCTAGTTAAAACATAAATTGTACAAATACCGCAGTGCTTACCTGTAGGTACTCAATGGAGTACTATACACCTAAATGCCTGTACAACTAAGGATTCTATGGTGCTATTTCTAATGCCTCTCTACTCACCGCCCGGCGCAGCGCGACCCTGTCAGCCGTGCAAGAGCAAGGACCATCAGTTCGAAGGTAAATAATATACTATTACCTCTATGGATCTTCTATTCCACGCGACTTTGGCAAGTGCACTGTTCTGGTATGACTTGACTAAAAGCCATAGAACAAAATTAGAAGATCAATAATAATTTACTACTTATTGTAATTACTACTAATTTACTTACTACTTTACTTATTCCATATACTACGAAATCAAAAATGAGGAGATCCGTAGGAGAACCAAAGTAACCGACCGACTGAAGTGGCAATGGCCGGGGCACATTATAAGTTTAGGGAACCGATAGGCGTTGGGGTCCCAAGGTGCTTGAATGGCAGCCTCGCAGTTGGACGACCTTCCACTAGATGGACAGACTATCTCAAGCGAGGATCTGGGAGCCGCTGGCAAAAACTCGATGACGAGTATCAAATTAAATATAAGTAAAGTAAGAATAATTTCAACGCGCCATTAAAAATCAGAGATCATTAGAGATCGCACCCAAAACTCACCGTAGTCAGAGAAGAGAAGACTATAAAGTTCCGCTATTCCAGTTTTATAGTGGTTATTATGGTAGAAAATTATTATCAATAAAGGAAACCACCATTCGAACATCTGTTCAATATTATCAGGACGATATTAACTTTATCATTAGCACTCGTGATTTATTGTCCTGGTTCACTTGAACAGACTTAATTGCTTCCCACAAAAAGCGTACACATAATACACGATAATAAATAATGTATTCCAATTATGTACAAAATAATTAACAAGAATGGAGGAAAACATTTTTAATGCTAATTTAACGCTTTATTAAAGCCACAGTAAGCAGTAATACCAAGCTTTAATCAAGACATCATTACCACAGACGACTGCATCTTTATTATTTACTTAATGAAGGACAATTAGTACTTTTAATCAAGTAAGATTAACTAATTAATAGGTAGATGTACATAACAATCTACGAGTAAGTATACTAATATTATAAATGCGAAAGTTTGGATGGATGCATGTTTCTTACTCAATCACGCCAGAACGGCTGAACGGATCTGCATGAAAGCAAAGCACAGAGATATATTATAGTCTGGAATAACACATAGGCTGCTTTTTATCCCGGAAAATTAAAGAGTTCCCGCGACCACTAAAAAACCTCAAGATACGCGGACGTAGTCGCGGGCATCGGCTAGTACTCTATAATCTATGATTATATAATTCTGCGACTTCTAGGCATTTCACGTAAGGTACTTTTTTAGTCCTTTGTGTACCTAGAGATGTAATATTTAGCAGATATTTTCATATTTACCTACTAATTACAACGTACGAATACCTACGTAATTACCTAATTAATGTAGGACTATTGTGTTTTATAGCGATACCTGATAAAAAAATACCTCTTTGTTTAGATGTCGCTTCTTGACATGGTACGTAAACATGGCGGCACTCGAAAAAAAAGATAACGTGGGTTCCAAAATCAAACAGACAAGGTGCGTTGACCTCGAGGTTGATACCGAGCAGGTCAAATGGGCCGTGACGTCATGACCAGCAACAATGCCTCTTGATACACACCATTCAATTCGCTAATACCCCTTTAATTGGTTGAGTGATTCGGAAAGTATCCGGCACAAATTGTCTGAATGCAGTATCAATTGAATATAAATTATGCCACATATTTATAATAAAAATGAACGGGGATCATATTATGTTTCCTCGCTTTATAATATTGATATAAGGTCTGAATTAATTTTTACTTGAAGCAACTATAGATACCTCTGGATAATGTCTAAATTCCATATAATTATTAACAATTTCTGTACTAAAACCTATCTGTATCGGATGTTTTCACTAAATAAACACTTTGATTGTCTATTAACCTTTTAATTAATCCTTACAGTTTCCTGACACAACGTTTTCATTCGTATTAGGTATTCAGTGAATTCATTGAAGTGAAAACTTCTTTAGGGCATGTTGAGCGCTCTTGGGTTATTTTAATTTATATTGAAGTGTAAAACTTCTATAAGCACGTTGAGCCAACTTGAATGCCTAGTGTTAAGGTTTATAAAAAAACGTTTTTACTTCTATCGACAGTCCATAAGACTGACCATTTTTTTTTTAAAGTGAATTCTTCTTTAAGCGCTTTGAGCACTTTTTGGTAGGGGGTAAAAATGTAGATTCGCGTGACCGTGACCGACATGCTCGTCAACATAAATATACTACATTGGAAATTAAACTTTAATGCCTTAGTGTTTAGTTTATATTTGAATAATATTAATTAAAATTAAAATTAAATAAAAAGAAACTAACAATAAAAAAAAATGCATTCGTTTTCACTTCTATCGGCAGTCCCTATGACTGCCAATGTTTTTTAGGTTTTAATGTAAAACCTCGATAAAACCATAATATTTTGGTCCATTTCTTAAGTAAATCATCATTAGATATCTTGTGTGCATAAGCCAGCCAGTCTTTGTGACCTGGAGTCGAAAGTAAAATATCTACTAACTATCTACTACTAACACATTTGCCAAGACATACTGAGTTCAAATCAGTTCTGAATTCTCCTTCTGCAATTTTATTCCTAACCATAGTGAGAAGAATGAATTTCTCCCAGAACATATGGGAAAATCTATTTTCTCAAACAAAAGTCAGTAAACGAGACACATCGAACAGTTCTGTTTCCAAGGTTGCCGCACAATTTGAGCCGGAATCGAAATAAAAGAGCCGCCACTCAATTCAACCACCATGTTCCGATAACTCATCCTTCGCCATCTAAAACCCAGTACAATGATCACATAAAAACTTAACAAAAAATATTCGATGCGTTTCCACTGCTCTACTATACGGCGTGGCTGTTTTTTTACAAAATGAAAAAGATAAGTCAGAACTTTATTACCACCACATTACAACAAATCTTAGGTATACTTAAGTGCTTGAAAACAAAATACAAATGTAGGAGATACCTACTAACATGCATAATCCCTGCATCGCGTCGTGTGGATGAAAACGACTGGAATGGAAGGCACAAGTAGAACTTTGTATGTCTCATTTCGAGAAAAAGGATAAGTCATAGAAAGGAAAAGTTCTTCAAAAGGTTTCCATATAAAATTGTGGTTGAACAGGCTTAAAAGAGCTTTTTACAGAATATTGTCTTAAAACTAGAAAAAAATGGACAAAGCTAAAGCTTATTTCTAAATAGAAATCTTTTCCAGCCTTCCTAATTAATTTATTATTACATATGTGAAGTAAATTTTTCGTCATAGATAAAAATTGATACAGCGAGTTGTAGTGTTGACACTGTGATTTCCTATTTTTTGTTTTCTACCCTCAAAACCTATTCTTGTAAGTACTTAATTTTTTTAATTCCGTTATTTTAAAAAGTCCCGTATGACGTACAATAATGATAAAGCGCTCCACACGGACAACTGTCGGCGGTGAATCGACGGAAGTCGCCGGGACGACGCGATATTTCGAGCGAGGCACGCTGAGTATGCATAGCGTATTGTACCTATACCTACCATACATTGGAAGATTGTATCTATACTGATATTATAAATGCGAAAGTTTGGATGGATGTACGGATGTTTGTTACTCAAACACGCCACAACGGCTGAACGGATTTGGATGAAAGGCACAGAGATAGATTATAGTCTAGAATAACACATAGGCTAATTTTTATCCCGGAAAATTTCCCACGGGAACCAAAGAACCTCAATGTACGCGGACGTTAAGTCGCAGGCATTAGCTAGTATGTATATAGATATTTTACTTTAACACATTACCTACTTCGCTAAACGTAGATCAATTTTAAAGTGGTGTTGATTTTGCCGTAAACATTACAAACCTTGTGGTACCTAAGGGACAGGTGATATTGGTGGCCACGGCCAAAAATACGCAGGACAAAACCTATAGATCCATTGTCCGTAATCTGTCTCTTTTCTACTCAGCTTCCTCAACTGTACTTAGAAATGTCCTATAAATTGCTTAGTGGTGGAACAAAGAGTAAATAAATGTGACCAATCTTGATAAAATACATTTAAAGGGATGTCCATGTCTCTAGGTTGGAACGAAATCCCTCCATATCAACATAATCATCTCAGCGTACCTAGTAGACTTTACTAAGCAATTTGCAATTTAGTAAAGTCTACTCTACATTTCATATTATAATGATTCTCATCTAATTTTATACTAAACTAAACATTCCTACCTAAGTAGTTCCCATCTACATAATCATAGCTGAGAACTCCGATAGGCATTGTTTATAAGCTAAGGTGCAGTATATAAGAGTCGCTTTCAGACAAATGTTAACATTAAGAAATATAAAGTTACACGCCAACTCAACAAAGATAACACAAGAGATAACCCCGTTACAATACCAGCTAGTAAGCTGTTAGAACTATAAACGTTTAGTAGAAGATATACAAAGCAAATACAGCACAAGTAAGCTTACAGTCCATACAATTTAGCTTAGAGTTATGACTTGGCTTAGCTGAACTATTATTAGCTCAGAAACGATGACAAAGAGACATAATATTACGAAGCATGAGCTATGCAGGGTACTTGATTTGCATTTGCCTTGGACTTAAATAGAAAGGATATCCGTTTGTACAGTGAATTCCCAAGCTATCTATCTACAGTTATTATTTCACCTAAAGTTAACAAAATTACGTTTACCTAAATTACTATTTAAATAAGTAAAGTAAATATAATTAAACTATCAGAGAAGAGTGGACACGCTTTTTCAAACGTGCCACAACACTTGAAGTGACGGATACGACAAAAAAGAAGAGCAATAAAACTGATCATAGTCGAACAAAAAAAATCTACAATGCCCCAAGACCCAACCCCCAAGAATTTACGAAAGCCGTCATGTTCTCTTCCAATGAACTCTTTTTCTCCTCTCAACTATAGGAGTCGGACAATCTAGGCTTAAAGCCAATATTTGACAACCTGTTCTTAGCTGATGCCGGTTTAATAATTTACGGGCTAAGGACCATTAGGGAGTAGGCTTGTAATAACGAAACGAAGTTTTTTACCGGCGGTGACGAGGAAGCGACTACCTATTAACTATCAATAAAAGAGATATCTACTTGAAATATACAAAAAATTGATGGCTAAATGTTCACACTGCGGGCGAGAAGTGAGAGAACTCTCTCTCCACTAAGTAGTTTATCGCAGCGACAAGGGCTAGCAAGGTATTGGTAAGTCAATGGCTGTCAAAGATAAAACTCGCTCGAAAACTCTTTTCTAGTTTCTAGCTCTACTCGCTTGTCGCTCATTATCAGGTGCCTAAGTACCTACAATATTTATAGAACCTGTACCTAATAATAATTGTTGATAGCATATTACCTACCAACTCTTCGTCAAATAGCCCAAAAATAAACAAATCAAAACAGTTCAATTCGCTCGCTCATTCAAAGACGCACCCAACCGCACCCCATTTCCGGTGAGTAGGGTAGAGGGACTAGAAATACGAACATTATTAAGGTGCCAGCGGAGGGTGAATTGCCCATAGAAACGTAATACCAAAATGATTCGTAATTCGAGAATATTTCCACCAGATTATGCGATTATTAAGAATGAACTTGTATTTATCTAGGCCCCTGGATAATTGTTTTCAAAATATTTTCCCAAAATTAAATGTAAGCGCATAGCGTTTTGCTTGTTTTTACGACATGAATGACATGTTTTCTCCTTATTTGTATCATATTAAAACCAACGATATGTTACGTACTAATTGAACAGGAGCATAGCCTATATTTTCAAGTTCCCGAATAACAACACGAAGTGAAAAACACAACAAGTTATCATTCATCATTTTTGGTATTTACGGAACAAGACTAAACGTATAACAAATTCTGTACGCTCATATTGCTAACGCGTTTGCACGCGATCATGTGTCATCAGCCAAATAGAGATAGCAATATACCGGCAAATTTATATTTGCGGGTTGAATAGAAATTGCGAGCGGCGATCACCGGCCTCTTAACAAAAACAGAAGCAGATGTGTTGTCCATGGACAAGGTAGGTTATGTTATTTATTAGGATGCAGGTGGTGCGCGACACGATTCTTTCAGCTGGCAATTATGCTATAAACAATTTAAATCGGCGGTAGTTATAAACTTCGCGGAATCCTTCCCGGTTCGCGGACCTGCTCAGCAGCGATATGCTATGATCATGTTGTCGCATTAACACTTCACTTTCCCTGCAACCCAGAATTTCAAGCATTTACTCATCTGCCGGCAAAGTGCACGTAATTACAGGGGTTGTCCGAGCTCCCTCGTCAATGACGGAGAAAACTCCGAGACCCCTTGATAGATCAACATTGATGGATCACTTTCTCGAAAATTGAACGAAAGTGTGTCATGTGAAAAGGCCATTTTTATTATGGAATGTGTGGATAATTTTCAGTTGTTACCTTGACTGCATATAGCAAGTGCTAGCTTTCTTCTCCTGTGATAGATATTATTAAAATGCCTACAGACAGTACAATTTTTCAACTTCAATAACTTTCAGCTACTTAATAACCTATATTAAAATAATGCACACAGAAAGCCTAGCTATCTAGTTACTTCAACTGATTTAGAGCAAAGACCGTTAAAACATACGAAAAGTGGAAAAACGTTTATATGTAAATAAAGACAAACTTTGACGATGACTAAATTTCAGCACAAAAAATCTGTAAAAAATTGCAGTCAATCTAGTTCGAAGGACCAAAATTACCCGCACCGTTATTTATGTATCATTATAAGTAGCTTTTAAAAATTACTTTTTTTAAAGCGGTCTTAACTAAATTCTTTTTTATGAGTTATTGATTAAAATATATTTAGGATTGACGATAAAACTAATTTTTAAAACTGCAATCGGAGAGTGAACGCATGGAAGTTTCAAAATAAAATGAAATGAACGAAACGTAATAATGAAAATGACTTGCGAGACGAGGCAGGAAGACTGGGGGGCGACGGGGGCTCACCCCTCCACCCGCGTGGACCCCGTGGCCGCGAGTGGCTAGCCAGCTGCGCGTTTGTCTTGCTTGCTTGTGTTTTTCGGTTATCGTAGTGAGATTGACGCTTCATTCTTATTTTCTTTCGTTCAACAAGCAACAGAAACAAGTTTCTGTGTATGCGCGTGTGAAAAAAATACGTTCACAGATGCGATTGTGTAATGAATTGACTCAAAACATAACGCATCGGACGTTGAATACCTGTGTCGCTGTTCGGTGTTGTTACTTGGATACCAGTGCCTTTTGTCTGTAGTGAATAAAACAAGAGTGGTGCTATTTCGGGACGTTCCTGTCAGGTTACATACCTGTGAACCCAGCAGTGTGATCAGTGATTGTTGTCGTGGCCGGTTTCCGTGGAGGAAACTTTCCAAACGTGCATCAAACAGTGGGTTATGCTTTCCTACCGAATGCGGGCTCTGCCTGCATGCATTCCATAGGGAAGCAAGTGCCGGCAATAAGCATTTTACGGTGAGTAGTAAACGTTCAAGTTCATCGTACTTTGACCTAAAAGAACATGCTTAAACCGCTGTCGAAGCTTTATCGGTGTCAAATGTCAACTTATACTTGGATAAACCTATGGAAAACAAATAATAAATAACATGCCCCTCATAAGTTCATATAAAATAAAGATAAAAGCATGTGGACTTCTTGTTCTGTTTTACATAAATAATATTAATTAAATCCTAGATATATCCACAGTTGTCTATACTATGTCCTTCCACAGTATGCGACCTATCTGTGAACCAAATTTTATCATTATCGGTTGAAAAGATGGGCTGTGAAAGCATAGCAGATAGACAGACAGACACTTTCACATTCATAATATTAGCATGAATTCTCATTACTAAAAGTAGTTAACCCATTCAAATCAAAAACAAACAGTAAAAGTACTTAGTTACTTAAATTACACACTAAATAAACATTTAAGTACTTATGTAAAATAAACATTAATGAATAGAATACAGCATTCTATGACATCTTTAAAATATAAATTCTGGCTAAGCAGTTTTATTATTATAGCTTTATTTCCCACACAATTACTTAAGTAAAACTTTTTATTTCTATCTTCTATATTGTTTTGAAATAGTGTGTTTATAAAATAGTTTGATTTGTTTTGATGTGTGGTTCCCTGGAGGTAAAAGCCTCCTCCATCCTTTTCCATTTTTGTGTATTGGTAGCAATATTAAATACCTACTCATTGATTTTTTACTGCTATATCAATGATGTCATCAGCCCATTTTTTCCTCTGTCTTCACACTCTCCTTTTGCCTACTGGGCCTCACCATTTTGATATTACTTATATAGGTTCGTCCACCTTTTGTCTTTGTACCTTGCCAATTTCCACTTTTGTTCTAGAGTATACTGAAGAGTGTCTATTAATTACTTAACTTAGTTTTCTTTCAAGTGTCTATGTTTCTTATTTTCTGAATTTTCTGAATTCTTCTCTTCTACTTCTTTCCACAGTGGCAAGACTCTTCTCAAGACAAGATTTAGTGCTTAGCTCTTTCAGTAAATACTCATGTTTGGCTTGCGTAAGTTAAGCTAGGGAGGATGCAGGACTCCATTATTATCTTTTCGCTTTTAAGCTGTAGTTTCCTTTTAGGATTTCTTTTTGTGCTCAGTAATTTTCCATGATACAGTCATTCTTTCTGAGGAAGCATAAAAATATACTTACTTTGCCAAACCAGGATAATAATTTTTTTGCAGTCGCAGATAAAATTATAAACTCATCTGGATTGGAAACAAATTTATGCAAATAAGGATACCTAGGCAGGATACTAAACATTAGTCCTTTCCAAACCCTTATGGTTTAATACTGTATCAGGATTGAGGATAAGTAGAAAAAGCTTTCTCATGATACAAAATACACAAGTGAAGCTAAAAAAAATAGTTAAGTAAGTAAATAAATTACATAGAGATACTTTTTTCTGAATCATTAACTACTTAAGCACCTACTTAGTAAGTAATTTTAATCTTTTTAAGAAAATTCTAGATGTTGAACATTCTATTTGTAAACCATTACAATCTTTACACTTCAGTGGAGTGATGAATTCAATCACTTGAAAGTGCTAAAAAAACAACATGGTTCTGTCTTATGAATAGTTAAAAGAAAAAACTATTTTGGCTCAGCTGTCACAATTGAAGTGTTAACTAACTACTTACTAAATCTGTTATTTCTTTAGACAGCTAGCTTAATTTAGTGCACTGGTTAAGATTCAGTAAAAAAAAGGTTATTTATTTATATCCAACAAAGGTTATCTCTTATTTAGGTAAGTAACTAAATGTAAACACAATCACATAATATAGGATAGGATATGACACAAAATAAGAATTTCACAAGCTATTTTTGCTGGTTAAAACATACAGTATTTCCAAAACAAGCAGTTCTATCTGAAGTTGCGGGTACAGCCATAGAACACTAATATTATGAATGTTTTTTACACTCCATAGCTATATACCTCATGTACGAACTGGACAACTTGTTTTGTGATCACTGTACACATACTATTTAAGTATTATGAAGAAGGCGTTCATCAAGATGGTGAAAGATATCAAAAGCCAATTATTAAAGCCAAAAGCAATAATTAAGTAATTAATAGTTAATATAACTATGTGGCATACTACACCTGACCAAAGGCAGGGGACACCTGACCAAAGGCGGTGTGTGGCTTAAAGTTACTGCTGGGAATAAATCCTAACAAAGGACTGTGTGTATACTAGATGATGCCCATGACTTTGTATCTGTAAATTAAAGATTTTTGTTTTCCACTGGAACATTTTAACTTTCCAGGAAAAAAGACTACTTATAGCTATCACAAGCATTTTGATAAATAAAGTTTTAGTGTGTGATTTGTTTAATGCTGCCACTAGCATCAGTTATTCTGAGCTTGTTACAATAACTGTTTAGCCCCTCAAAAGATAAACTTTATATGTAGATAGACAGATATATAAAATTGTAGTGACATAACATGTTGCTGAGTAATTTTTTTGTACATAGAGCTTAAAAATGCTTGAAGAAGTTAGGATTGTAGTTACTGCAGTATTTATTGTAGTAAGTAATTATTCCTTGTGTTGTGGATTTGTTTGTAAATTTTAATATAGTTAATTAATAACTTTCTTAACATTGGTAAGTAGATAGTTCAGTATTTTAGTTATGTAACTACTAAACCAGTTATGTGTCTGCAAATAAGATAACCATGATCTACTTACTCTTTCAATTTATAATTTTAAGTATGGACTTACTAAACTCATTAAGTTCGTAAGTACTTACCTTCAACGTGTTTTTTAAGTAAGTAAATAATAAAATATATGTATACTTATATAAAAGCTACTTTTTAAAAAAAATCACATATAGGTATATATCAAACTGATGTCCATTAAAGTTTAAAATTTAAAACTAAGAAAATAGGTAGGTACTTACTTACTGATTTCAGTAAAAGTAGTATTACTTACTTATTGAACTTAAATTGCAACTTCCATAGCAATTTCCTTACAAAGTAGCTATTTAACAAATTGCTTTTAAGAGATTAATACTTAGTGCAAACCAGGGATTCCCAAAGTGGTCGATATCGGTTTCCCAGGGGTGTACATAAACGAAAACTGATTTTGGGGGTCGACGAAGTCTAAAAATCGGCCCCTATTATGTTTTTTTTTTTTCAAAAAATAATTTCCTACGTAAGTATTTCATATAATTTGTATTCATAATTATTATTTACACTTACTGATATTTACTGAATTTTATGTCTATTTATTTTGTTAAATAAAGTCAAGTTTACTCACTTACTTCACTCACAACCGCAAAGTTTTTAAATTGGTAAGTTTTTTGTATCATTAGGAAACAAGTAAACTTAATGTAACGAATTAAAAAATACGACTGCTCTGCCATATTATTTTTGGAGTTAACCTCCCTAAGAAGCGACTTGCTTAAATAGCCTTTGGAATCTTATTCACATTTTTAGTAAATGATATTTTTTGTGAATTACTGGATATTGAACTATAGTGTTATATATTTTTGGAATCTACTTATCATTTTCTAGATGATGATTATATAGTTGATCTTATTTTCGAATTATTTTTTTCAACTTTAGTCTTTAATGCGGGATCATGGTCACCCCATCAATTTTTTAAAAAATTTACTAGCCTATGTCACCCGGAATAAGCTAGGGATTCTAACGATACCTCATTTATCAAAATTTGTTCAGGCGTATAGAAGTTATGAT
The DNA here is from genome assembly GCA_964035005.1 of Erebia palarica. NCBI lineage: Eukaryota > Metazoa > Arthropoda > Insecta > Lepidoptera > Nymphalidae > Erebia > Erebia palarica. The sequence goes on along the minus strand of OZ035984.1, from coordinate 31,198,710 downwards.
GGAATATACAAACTCACATACATACATACATACATACATACATACATACATGAACCCTGAAAACAATATACTCCTTTTTTCAAGCAATCGTATAAAAAACTAGAGATAGGATTTTAAACTAATTTGGCTACGGAGGTCTGAAGCATCAGTTAATTTGGAAAAGGGGTCTGTTGCCCAAAATAGTTTGGGAATCCCTGGTGTAAACAATCCACCTTTACCTGTGCCTATTTGCTGTGGGAATATCCTAGAGCTGCCAAATATTTCAGAATCCAGATGCCCTTGTTTTTCCATTTTGTTGTTGGCAATCCCATTTGTTTGCTATTTCTATCCTAAATCTAATGTTATGATGATTAACTCTCATCATTTTATGTGCCGTTGTGAGTCAGAGTCTAGATTCGCAGATGGTGTTATTTACGGATAAGCCAATAGGTAACTAGTTGAGTATGTTAAATTCGTAAATAACTTGTTATTAAGTAATAGGTACTTAGATAATTCATTAACACGAGAGTTTTACATTTAAGTACTTACTCGAGATAGAGTCAATTGTGAGAACGACCACTGGCGCCCGGGTGTTCGCACTCCACTGTGATTCGTCGCTGGCAGTCGCGCTATATCACCGACAAGCTTTACCGAAGCCTAACGGAGATTTTCTCGAAAGAAAAAACCTAAAACCTAGCGTATGACTTGAATTGATATTCCGTGACCCTCTACCGAATAAGCTCCTTAACGAGGCAATAGGGATGATACCTGTATCAAAAATAAATTATTTCCAACTGATTATGAAATAGTGTCTTCCTAAAGTCCTAAAGTCACATCCTTGGTTAGTTTTAGGTATGCTGTCCATTTTAAAATATAGATTAAAGAAAAAAAGTGCGTTGAAATTTTATGACGTTACAATGGTGAATTTCATACAACTTCCATAATAGAAGTGCGTTTTTAAGTTTGATAACAAGTCATAATTTAAAAAATTAAAAAACACGACCTGCTCTGCCAAAAACGAACTAAAAAGTTAAAAATCTAATTAATCTAGTTAATTTTTTGTGCATCACTGGATTCTAGATGATGATCATATAGTTAATCTTATTTTCGAATTTTTTTTTCAACTTTTTTTTCAACTTTCAACTATGTCACCCGGAATAAGCTAGGGATTCTAACGATACCTCATTAATCAAAATCGGTTCAGGCGTATAGTTATGGTGGAATATACAAACTCACATACATGCATACATACATGAACCCTGAAAACAATATACTTCTTTTTTCAGGCAGTCGTATAAAAAGTTGCTGATTTGATTGAGTTGTCATCATCCCTATTGTTAAAAGCTTATGTTTTCACAGGGAGGCGAACGGAGCGGGTGGCGGGGTCGGCAGCGGCGGGCTGCTGGCCATGAACGCCACCCAGGTGCAGTGCGAGCCCCACGACTCGGTCGTTCTCATCAAATGTAAGTTACCTCTCTTCTTCTTCTCTTGGTTTATGGCTTTGAGTAGTGTCAAACCAGCACAAGGCACTTCGCCAATGTCGAGTAACTTGAGGGAGGCACGAAGGAGATTGGCCGGTTATAGAATGCCAAAATTACTAAAAACATTCTGTAATAGAAGGCATATACAGTGCGAGCCCCACGACTCGGTCGTTCTCATCAAATGTAAGTTACCTCTCTTCTCCTTCTCTTGGTTTATGGCTTTAAGTAGAGCCAAACCAGCACAATGCACTTCGCCAGTGTCGAGTAACTTGAGGGAGGCACGAAGGAGATTGGCCGGTTATAGAGTGCCAAAATCACTAAAAACATTCTGTAATAGAAGGCATATGCAGTGCGAGCCCCACGACTCGGTCGTTGTCATCAAATGTTAGTTACCTCTCTTCTTCTCTTGGTTTATGGCTTTGAGTAGTGCCAAACCAGCACAATGCACTTCGCCAGTGTCGAGTAACTTGAGGGAGGCACGAAGGAGATTGGCCGGTTGTAGAGTGCCAAAATTACTAAAAACATTCTGTAATAGAAGGCATATTTATATATTTGTTACTAAACTACTCTACATAACAATAGACTTACCATAAAGAGACAAACACAAATAAAAATAAAAAAAATAATAGGGATCTACTATATGTACAAATTACAATTTGAGCTTGTTAATTTTAAAATATTTACAAAGATTAGGACACACTAACATTAGGACACACTCAACATTCAAGGGACGGGGAACTTTAGGGGGAAGAACGTCGTATAATTTAAAAGTTACCTCTCAACACTGTTCCCATATAAATAATAAATTGGGTATTTGACAACTAGTCAAATCAGCAACTTATTTTTGAAACGTCAAAACGCGTGCTTAGTATGGATTTTCTATGAAATTTTAAGTTGTGACGTCATCAAAGTTCGACGCACTTTTTTTTTCTTTAATCGATAGTTTAAAATTGTTATTCAAAATAAAACTAGCAGGGGACGTGGATATTACGACTTTTGGGAGATCCTTTATTTATTAATCACTAAAAAATAATTTATTTCACTAGTAGTCAAATAACCAATTGTACCTGTAAAAATGTTAGAGAAGAATAGAAACAGCAGTAAGCGCGCGAATTGAATGTTTCACTTCAGGTCATGAACATTATTCAAGCAGGTAGGTAAATCACATTTGAGTAAGTAATTTCGGTGGCACAATGTGAGCTCCACTTACTGTAATTCGTAATTTTACTAACAGCATGACTCCTCTATTCCGCTTGACCGTGTGGGTGATCCAAAGCTTAATTAAGCTCTTAAATTAACTACGTAATCTAATTATTCCTGGGATGAAGTTCCGAGGAGTGAGAAGTAACACATGTCGACGACCGACAAGTCTTTCGCGACGAAGCGAAAATGAAACCTGGCGAGAAAACGATAGAATAACTAAAGTAACTGACCAAGTATAATATAACGTAGCTGAAACTTCATTCCCCGGACCTAGTTCATCTGATCAGTTTTGTTTTTTCATATTAATTATTCATCGAACCAATTACGTCAAAGATAGATTACTGAGACAAATCCTACGCACTGCCCACGACACTCCAATTTTAAGCTTTAATCGCTGATAGGGCTTTAGAAATTTAGATCGTACGCAAGGTTAACCTGTTAGCGGTTTAATAGTTAATAGTGACCATTATCTAATTTAATGAATTGCATTATAAGGTGCCTTTAGTATAAACCTACTTGGAGAATTGTCTCTGCTGGCCTCGTGGTTAAAACAATAGAAACCCTTAGATTAGCTAACATACTCTCCAAACAATCTGGCGGCATTCACTAAAAATGGGCCATGAAATTGAATTTCACAAGTACTTAATGATTTCAGGAAAAATAAGTTCTAGCTCTATTTAGTATTATATTGATGGTCGATGCTAAGTAAAATCTTTATATAAGTAATGCCAGAAGTAATTTTAAGAAAAAGGATATCTAACACATTGGTACTTTTATGAGATTGTATTATAACTATACACGGAATAATTAAGACGTTATTACAGTCATTAAATTAACATCTGATACCAAATGTTTTACACATAAAATCACCCCTCCGAATAACAATCTTAGCCGTCGAGGCTTACACCAACCAGGCTTTCGAGTGCGTTTAAATGTGTTGCTCTTTACTATATTTTTAGAATTAACTCCATTAGTTCGTCGGCGACTATTTTCTGGCTACATCATTTTAAATAATAATATTATGTAGTAGCTGAACATAAACCTATGTAAGCTATCTACTGCGCAATCTTATGTTTTTTATGATGCAATATGTTTGTAAACAATTTGTAATTGTTTCTACATGTACCAAATGTAGGACGCGTCAAGTGATTGTTTAAACAAATTGATATAATCGCTGATATCAGATGCCAGTTTCTCATTAGCTTCTGTAGTGTGTAGCCTATTAATTACAATTAAGACTAGTTATTTGATAATCCAGCAAGAAATTATAGCCGTGAGTTGTTTCAAATTTATTGATCTCTCGTGCCAAATTTCATACTTCAAGATGCCATTTTGATTTTACTACGTTGTATTGCAATTCACAGAAATAGCTACTAACTATTGAGTTTATATTTGTCCTCGAAAGTTCCCCCGTAGCGCTGGCGCGCTCTCAATTGATGCGGGAGGCGCACATTCACAATTAACTTCGTGAACTTAATAATTGTACGGACGAGCAAAGCCGTTTGATATTTTTCCTCAGTTAGTTGGTAGGCTTACCAATTGTCATAACTAGTTGGCAACAATTAATATGCAAATCCGGCTTAGTTCTAAACTGTCGGTGCAGTGCGTTGCACGTTGCGAACGATGCATTGCCCAATAAGTTACAGTAATGTGAGAGGACCGAATTGTCGTTGTGATTGTGCCAGTGTTCAGTTTCACGATGCAGTTTACGCTGGTCATTGTTGTAAACAAAGTTAAGTTATGCCCTGTTACCGAGGAACCCTTGAAGCTGATAGGTACGTCGTACTTTTTTTAATTCAGCTTAAACTATGCCTATAACGCTTCAGATTTTTGCGTCAGAAATCAGAATATGCCAGACTTTATAAATAAATTTAGTTTCGGGCCCGTTCGAGGACATACTTAAGTAATATTTTCTCATGAGCTTATTGGCGCGACGCGTAACGAACCGAAACGACTGCTCAGTGCCTGAATAAAACTGAACACTGAGCAGCTCGGTTTGGTTCGTTACGCGTCGCACGAAAGGGTTCCAAAATACTCGTCGATAGAATAGAAATGGATAGATTAGTATATTTTGCCTAATTTACTTAAATTCTAAAATAGAGGTTTTCTTGTTATTGAAGATCACTTGACAGTTAAAGTACCTTATTTTAACTGTCAAGCGATCTTCATTAACACAATTTGCCTTGCAAGAAAATCTTAAGTAGGTACTTGGGAGGAATTCAGATAGTTTACTATCACTGTCAACTACCACTACTTAAAGATTACAATTCAGTTTGGATAAAAGTCTTAACATGTCTGTAACTTCCAGGTTCTGTGATATGAAAGTGAATGCCTGTGGTCTGTAGTGTAACATCAATAACTAGAATGATCTATAACTATGATCAATTACACATTCAGTCCAGATGAAAGCAATCAAGCGCAAACCGATAAAAAGTGGAAGTTATTTGATCTAGTGCGATAAGACTCGTCGTCAATCACCAACTTACGATAGAGACAGTTACTTTACGTGTCTTAGATTTCATATATTTTTGTGAATGACGAATAAAACCGATTCAACCGGTTAATGAATTAATGAGGAAAGGTAAACTATGAGTCAACTGATTAATTCATTCATCAATTTCCTATAGTTAGAAGAAGCCAGTAGTTACTTAGTTATAATAAAACGATAACGTGAGTAGACCATGGTCCATGACATTTGGTGCTTAGTTATTATAGCCGTTATACCTAATAAAGTTGCCGGCAAACGATAAAATAACTATTAATAATCTTTTATGTATTCGATTGCAATGCTTAATTTATTTTTAAATGGCTCTGGTTTTATGACATTTAAAGTTTAATTACTTAAACAGGCAATTGTTATAAGTAACTAATAAATTTATTTAGTCTAATATGTATCGAATAGGTCAGGAGACCGGTAGGTAATGTAAATTTAATGTACCTAGATATGCTTGAGTTAACCTTTAAATGACAATTAATACGAGTCATAATTAGAAAAAATAAAAAACACGACTGCCCTGCCAAAAAACGAACTAAAAAGTTAAAAATCTAAATTAATATAGTTAAATAGAATCTTATTAACATTTTTATTAAATGATATTTTTTTGTAAATCACTGGATATTGAACTACAGTGTTATATATTTTAGGAATCTACTCATCATTTTCTAGATTTTGATTATATAGTTAATCTTATTTTCGAATTTTTTTTCAACTTTAGTCTAATGCGGGACCATAGTCACTCCATCAATTTTTTTTTACAAGCCATGTCACCCGGAATAAACTAAGGATTCTAACGATACAAAATACATAACGATCAAAATCGGTTCAGGCGTATAGAAGTTATGGTGGAATATACAAACTCACATACATACATACATAGACCCAGAGGGCGCAATTTGTACTTCTAGAGATAGCAAGCCTAGACAACATGCATGCAAATCCTGGGAACCCAGTTTTACATTAAGTTTCAGTAACTTTATAAAGATAATGATATTATATTATGGCTGCAGTTGCAATAGTAGCAGTAATTAACTAAATAGGTACTTGAGTGTAGAATGATGTCCGTTTAGTTAGTTGACATTTCTCTATGAAAATATGTAGTTGTAGTTTTTAAAATTAATATATTTAAGTGCTTTATATAAAACAGATGTTATGGAGATATGTCATATATATATTTCGAAAAATCGATAGAAACTGAAAAAAAACATAGTTATAATATAAATCGATGACTAGTATGGTAACTAAGCGCGAGCAATTTAATCACTGACCTTTAAAGCCAACTGAATAAATATTAAATTAGTGTCCTATCGACCCATTGCCCTGATCCTGCACTTGCTATGAATTGAAAAAAATATTTCGTTTAGGTTATGTTATTTAAATTTGAAATCTGTGTTATTAGTATATTCGAGTTATAAGGGTTGTTTACGACGTGATATATAACTATAAAATTATTGGAATGTGGAATAGGTTGACTGTGTTGAATTTACTCACTATTAACTACTGCTTGTTCTCTATATATGACGATAAGTAACTAGGTATTATATTAATTTTCATAGTTTTTCTTTGGTTAAAAAAGCATATGACATAACCCTTACTACCCACGCACATTCCACGCATACTCAGCATAGAATTAGCCCCTGCCTCCTATTTAATTATTAAGAGTTTCATTTCAAAAAAATTACTTACTAATGTTAAATAAGTTACGACATATATAAACAGTGCATAAATGCTTAGTATATATGTGGGAAAATATATTAATTAGAATGTCATTCTTCAGTTTCCCGAGTTTGTCAAACTTTTCTGGGAATTTATATACCTGAAGTTACTCATTGCGGTTAGATTTCTTGAGACGATTCACTGTGGCTTTAAAATGAATCGATGAAAATTTACACTTTTGACGTCAACGTATAGTTAAGTTTGCAATATCTAACAAATTGTTTGTTGTCCGTGGATACTGGATAGTTGCTGGTTATTCCAATAAATGTTATATACTTATTATATATATTCTTGATACTCACTGGCTGCGTAAGTTGTCATAATTTTGCACAATATGTAGTTATCTCTTAATTACAACTAGGTTTATATATTTCTGTTGTGAAAAATATCATCTTATTTGAATTAAAAAAGTAAGTACATTTATTATCTTTTAAAAAAAACGTAACGTCCATATAACATGTGTGATAACGAATTATGTATTGAATATTTATTAGTTACATAGCCTGATAATATTATTATCAAAACCGGGTCCCAGTCCTTTAATCTGTGTCAAAGGCATAATAACTCTTCAGTTGTTTGCCCGCAACGCCCTATTTGCTGCATTCTTATCTAAAACTTGCAATATGGCGGCATGAATCATGCAGACCTAGGTTCAAACAATGAGTGTATGAGTGACGGGGCGTGCAGGGCGGCGGCTGTGATCTCGATACGATGCCTAGAGATAAAGCGGCACTGACCGACCGTAAATCGATTCGTGTTGGACCCGCGTTGGACCTGCAATTTTGCTGTTTTCACTGAGGTCAGTCTATCTAATCAGGTCATCGGCCCCGGGCAACAGATTAGGTATTAGTTAAAACCTATATCAGAGTAAACTGTGCTTATGTACACATATAGTGTGTGATAGCGATCGTCGAGCTATCAGGGGTTTTATAATTAGTAATATCTTTGGGCCCGGCAGACTGTCCTATCTTGAACCACCGTACTATAACAAAAAAATACCGATGTACCTAACTGCATTCGTGATTTTAACTACACATTGAATAGAAGGATTGACTCTCTATTCAATGGTATTGTACTTACTGTTTGACTTTACCTCTTGTAATTTGTGTGATTAGATACTTAACCTCAGGAAGATGTCATTCTCAAATAGAAAGCTACATACGCGACGGCGTTTCTAAAAATATCCTACTTTTGATTAAAAATACACGATAGGGTACCGCATGACATACAAACTATAATACGGGGAAAATCGCTGCTAAAGAAGAAGAGAAAAGAAGGGTGGGAAGAAGAAAGAAGTCATGGCTGCGTAACATAGTGAACTGGAATAAAAACAGTCTAAGAACTATTCCGCCTAGCCTATAAGGAGAAGTTTATAAAACTGACCGCTGAAGCGCTGGCCTTTAGTAATGGAGAGGCACATAAGGAAGAAGAAGAAGATAAAAAAATTAAAAGGATAATTTATTTATTTCATCACACATCCCACAGTAGTTATTTAATTATTGTTTAAACATTTAACTAAGTAATGATTGTTAGCGCAAGTCGGGTAACAGTTGTTTTCGGTACACTTAAAGCAATCACCTGTGCAAATATTTGCACAAGCATCTGTGCAGAGACAAGCAAACCGGATGAGTGTTTAAATTATGCCACACAATTCTCTACTTTATAAGAAACTGTTACAAGAGCGAAAGTTGCACTTAGTTTTGTGATGTCGCAAATTGAATTGTTAATGGGTCATGAACCTTGTACTAGTGAAACATTAGTATACAAGTATACTTTTATCTTATCCATGATGTACATTGTAATTTAAAAAATCTGTGCGAATTGACTGAAATAAGTAACATTTTACTGCAGAACTAACTTAAAACTAAAATAAGGCGGCTGTAGAAGGATTATTTTTACTGACTGACAAGCGTATTAAGTAATTTGAAGTCATTGCATAATATTTGAGATGTTTAATGAAGTGCCCAGATATTAAAGAGGTTCAGATATACTTAAATCTGTATAGTTATGTTGTTACAATGTGGAGCCGCTAACTATAAATATACGAATGGCTATAATATAGCTAATTAACTTTATTAACTTGGAGAACCCGAGCCGGTGGCAAATTGATAGTCATGCTTTTTATTTTAGTATGCGTTGAACGTTGTGATGCCATTTACGTTTGTGTGGGTCTGTGGGATAATACGTCACTTTTACGTTTAGTTAGTTAGTTATACGTTTTGCCGTATTGTGTTAGCATGTGTTCAGTGTATAGTTTTAAAGACCATTTAACCTTTTTAATAATAACTTTATAATTATAAAGATTAATTCCACAAACCTCATCCAGCAATGAAGTGATTGAGTGTAAAAATTATGAAACTTTCAAGAAGGTCCGGGAATAAACACGCAAAATCTAAGCACAAGCTGATAAAGAAATACCACAAAAGTTCGTAAACATTTACACTTAACCTTCACAGATTTTGTTTCATAACTAAGTTGTTTAGCAGGGTAACAATAATCAAATTATTTTGATCAGGGTGTTGCAAAACTGGTCGCGTCAAGTCAACACTCAACACCCACGCTTGCGAATTCAAGGTCTGATGTTGCTTACTTATGTGCTTCCGATAATAATACACCCAGTTAGAGATAGAGCTAAGTAATTTGATTTTAGACTGATACTTAAATATCGGCCTCAAAAACTTACCTATCTGTAACAAATAAAAAATTTTTCGCTGTTATCTTGAAATGTCTCCACATTAGATTAATTTAATTAATGGGTGTATCTCTCTTTTCTAATGCTTCGTTTCACGGAATCGCATATGAAGTTTAATCAACGTAAGTCTATATTATCTTTATAATAGCTAAATTATACCTTTTTTTTTGTGGTAGCCTATAATTTATATGGGGATATTGTTCCGGTTTCTTCCCTGCTTGTTATTTTTATATTCAAGAAACAACAAATTATTTGAGTTACTTACCTAATACATGCTCGCACAATTAACTAATTAACCAAAGGATTCATGATCACGAAAAGCAAGCACTTGTGAGCATAATAATGTCAATAACTCTTTAAAAAAGCATTCCAACGACGCCCACTAGGTATCTTTTAACCTATATTAAATCCATAAAACCGTTTTAGTTCATTGTAAAATATGCAAAATAAATAAAAGCTAATAGATAGGTAGGTATAGTTAACTAATATAATATTATCACAGAGCAACCAGAATATTGTTGACTGCTTTACAAATATTTAAAACTAACCGTTGAACGCGTGTTTAGTTATTATGAACCTGACTACAGATTTCCCATACAAAAACTGTCAAAACGTCAGTTTAGTCATCAGTTACGCTTGTTTAATTGTGTTTGTTAAGGCGGTATGTAACTATATGTATTTAATATAGATATGTAGTAACTAACTGTCTAGAAACATAATAGAGCTTCTGTTCAAAGCAGTAAAACTGCCGTGGGGCGAAAGCAAAGCGAGCGCTAAGTTTATACCCTGCGCGCAGGGAAGAAAACTTGCGCTCGCTGTGTGCGCCCACTGCCGTGCTTTAGTAACCGCCTTTACTAGGTAGTTACTGGCATTTTTTCCTATGTTTAATATGTGAGCTTAAAACGCCAAGTACACGTTGTCCCAAGTTCATTGCTCCAACACGCTGGCGTAACTTCTAATGCATTGCATTGTTTGTACAGCGTAGGTACAATGTCACTTGATACTTAACAGCGGAGTTTTAATGGAGTGTTCTCCTCAGATGAGCACCGGTCGGCAGGAGGCAGCTGGGAGGAGCCGGTGAGCGCGGTGCGGAACACACCGCTGAGGCGCTCGCAACGGCTCAACTCCACGCTGGACTCAAGGTGAGCAGTAGTAATATAATAATAATAATAATAATAAAGCGGTGTTGCTAGACTCGGCTAGGATAGTCCGCCGGTTTCTCAACCTGTTGCCCTGACCCCCGGCCGTCTGGTCTCCCCTGCCGGGGTGTAACTACAGCCGCCCGCTACAACTATTTATTTGTGTATTTGTGTATGTAAGTTTATTAATTTATATTTATTTACGTACGTTTATTATAACTCTTTAGGCCATATATGTATTTATTTTGTATGCGGGCGTGAGAGCTTTATTATTAGCCTTTATTACTGAAAAAAATACAATACTTATAAACTATTTTACATACAATAACTTATTTTAATTGGTTAATAACTTATCCTACTTATTTTACTTATCACTCTATTTATGCATTTTACATTATATTTACAATATTTCCCTCATTTTCAGTACGCCCTTTGGACGAAGGCCTCCTCCAGTCGTTTCCATATTTCTCTGTCCTGTGTCAGCCGTTGCCATGTTACTCCCATTATTTTAACAAAATCGTCGCTGCCTCTTATCTTTTACCATTTCTTGGGTACCACTCTGTGACTCTTTTACCCCATCTATCTTGGTTTTGTCTGCCAACATGTCAGTAGTAATCTATACTAATATAAATGTGAAAGTTTGGATGGATGGATGTTTGTTGCTTAATCACACTAGAACGGCTGAACGGATCTTGATGAAATTTAGCACAAAAAAGGATTATAGTCTGGAATAACAAAAAGGCTACTTTTATAATAAAAAAATAAAATTAAAGAGTTCCCGCGGGAAGCAACAAAACCTCAATCCACGCAGACGCGAAGCCACGACACGTACCAGGAGTAGTGATACGATTACGAAGTCGCGGGTAGGGACTAGGGATTGCAATGCGGTATCATTTTCAATCCGGCCGGATTTCACCGGATTGACGCCAATCCGACCGGATCCGGACGGATCCGGTCGGATTTCTATTTATGGAAAATAAAATCACTTTTAATTATATTTTTTGGTATTAATTGTAATTTTTGGTACTATTTGTACTAAATGAAATTATGAAACTATTCTAAATAATAAAGTAAGTAATCAGTCTGACTCTCACTTATTGCTGTAAGTATCTGAAATTACTTAAGTAATAATACTATTAAACTCTTATTAATAATCTACACAGACTTAAGTTAACAAAACAGTCTTTTAAATTTGTACTTATAAAATCAACTTCAGTTCATAATCCTAAGAAACAATAAAAAAGAAGCATTTATTTTTTGCAATGCAAAATGCAAGTGAATATTATTTCTGTGTCTGAAAAAACGATCTAAGAAAACATGTAGTGTTGATTGTACTGTCTCCTAATCTGCTTCTGATGGCACTACAAATATAACCTGCAGCAGAAAAAGCCCTTTCTGCCTCAACACTGGTTGGCCTAATCGCCATTAAGTAACTGTAGATCAGCGATAAGTGTTTTCCTTTTACTCCTTCTACTTCATACGCAGTCATTTCCTTTTTAAGTATTTTCTCATAATCTGTTTCTTTTTTTAGCTTTAACTTTCCCCCTATACCCTTTTTTTTCTTGCGTTTCGTTGCATACAGTACAGTTTTTCGCGTATTGTTTGCTTTACCGGATCCGCCACCGGATCCGGCGCCGACTCACCGGATCCGGTAGGTCCAAAACACGCCGGATACGCCGGATTACCGGTTCCGCCGGACCGGATTGCAATCCCTAGTCGCGGGCATCAGCTAGTAACGAATAAGTATATATTAAAAAATAGCACCATAACTATATCACCATATCTTATCCTACTAATATTATAAATGCGAAAGTTTGGATGGATGTATGGATGTTTGTTACTCAATGACGTCCCAACGACAGAACGGATCTGGCTGAAATTTGGCACAGAGATAGATTATAGTCTGGATTTTTTCTCCCGGAAAAGTAAGTTCTCGCGGGAACCAAAAAACCTCAATCCAAACGAACGAAGTCGCGGGCATTATATAATTTATAATATAATAAATGATGATTGAAAATCGAAATTTGCATCAAGGATAGTTTACGTTTTGGCAATCGATATCAATGACCGAATATAGATTAAATCGGTCATCGGTATATTATATCGAACTACCAGGCAATTTATCGGCAGGATATCGGTCCGCTTAATTCACTTGATTGCTCAATCATTACTTTGATTGATTTTGTATTATAGCTAAAAAGTAAAAATCTACTGTATTATACCAGCCTATTTTGGTTTAAAGGAAAAATATTATAAGACATGCGCAAAGGCAGAATTAACGATATTAAAAGGCTATGAAATAATGATTAAGCTAACCCCAGATTATACATTTGAAAACCAGTGATTTAGAAAATCTTACACCAGCTTTCAGCATTTATTTCGTACTAGTGAATGCCCGCGACTTCGTCTGCGTGGTTTTTGGTTTTTTGGTTCCCGCGGGAACTCTTTAATTTTCCGGGATAAAAAGTATCTATCTCTGTGCCAAATTTCAGACAGATCCGTTCAGCCGTTGGGGCGTGATTGAGTAATAAACATCCATACATCCATCCAAACTTTCGCATTTACAATATTAGTAAGATAACCGTGACCGTGTATAAAAAATTAACAATCGTCGCATAAATTATCACGAATTAGCTTGGTAACCTTCTCCAGGAGCGTTTGTATGAATGAGGTGACAAACTTATAAATCTTTTTTTTTATAAAATGACCATTTAATTTTATTTGTCACTTGGCAAGAGGCCCAATTTCTCAAGGGATCTTGAATTCAGGGATTGTTTTAAGATTTCTTGTTATTTATTTGTTGACCAAGTATTTACTCTAAAGGCATGGAACAGAACGACTACCTAACCGTCAAAATTATTCATCGATTATACTTCGTGTAATTATTCGTTTATTACAATGAACTTACTTGTCTATTATTATCCACTAGCGAATGCCCGCGACTTCATCTGCGTGGCTTGAGGTTTTTTGTTTCCCGCGGGAACTCTTTAATTATCTCTGTGCTAAAAAGTATCTATCTCTGTGCCATATTTTAGCCAGATCCGTTCAGCCGTTGGGGCGTGATTGAGTGACAAACATCCATACATCCATCCAAACTTTCGCATTTATAATATTAGTAAGTAATAAGTAAGTATGGTTGATACTTACTTAAGTACTTACAAAAAATAAGTATAACTACATATACCGCTATAACAATGAGATTCCCAGCTCCGTGATAGGTATGTAGTTACAAAAAATATTGTGCATACCGTGTCAAAGTTCACAAAAGATCAAAATTGTCTTGGTTACCTGCTGATGAAACGTGAACATAAGACACACCTACCATATTTCCAAAGCCAGATTACCATTTTGCAATACATAGTTTTAAACATCTTCGATGTGGCCTATCAAACGATAAAGCACAATATGCCGTAGTTCTAACTTAATAAAAGAGTGAAAATCACTCAACCCACGACATCACTATCATTTTAAACGAACGAAATAGGTTCGGACTGTCTTTACTAAGTATGATTGATGCCTATTCCGGAATTAGATCCAATTCGTACAAATGGGGGAGCTTGCAACTGATACCCACATTAACGGATGTTGGAGAGCTTTGACTTTCGAAATAGCACTTAAAACTATATTTAGTAGCCATAAAAAAGTATCGAACACTTACGAGATGTTTAATATTTTTATAATAATGTAATTCTACATACGATAGCTCGAGGTCGAGAGTATTCCTTGTGGTCATTTAATGTGGACGGTAATAGATGCAGGTTGTTCCTGTGGCCAATGGTCATCTTTACTATACAAGACAGGATTGGACCGTCTTTAAAGAGTGAAATCTTGCTGTTGAATGGTCTTTACCGAGTATAAAGCCTATAATCAGAACCATATAATCTTTATTTTAACATACATCGCTCAAAACTTAAGTAGGGTTTTCAATTTTAGAATACATAAGAAGTAACTTGATTAAAATAATAATGCTTTTACCTTGTTGCCTGTTGGAATAGAAAATTATAGCAAGCTCTAAAATTGACTTTAAACTTTTGCCGAGCCGGCATTTGTTTCACCGCCGCTGGTCCTCATCTTTTCAAGAGAGCTTCATGTTCGCTAGAATTATCCACATATTGTATATAATGTATCGGATGTTTGTCTGTATAAGTTGTTCAATTTGAAAGTTTGAAAATAGCGAAATCTCGATGTTTTATTTATTACATGTACATGTGAACGTTTTTCAGCACCCTGACTTAATTTTTTGTGCGCCCGTAGTGACTTGACCCACATTACTATTAGCTAACATCCCAGTTATATTAACTAATCGTAACTATAATATTATGGTATCGGATGAGGTTAGCACTCGCTTTCGAAACCCGTGACCGTTGCGGTGTGGTCTCTCGCCCGACAATTAGCGGTGTCGCGTACAACAATTAACATGAATTTCCTGTGCTCAGAGGGCACTGCCTCCGTAGTGACTCGTCACCGCAACATAATACAATTTTAAGCGTAGCAATTACAGACAAGGCTTGTCTATCAACACACAAAGGTAAAATTCGATGAACAAAGTAGCATCTAGCAACGGATCTGTAGAACCAAATAAGATTGAAATTTTACCAGACCTAAACTGCGCTTGGCTTTAGTTTTCTGCCGGCTCTTCCGAACCCGTGGAAAGTTCTTCACACGACAAAAAAGCCACAAGTAAATATGTATTTACCTTCATCAAATATGTATTTTTGAATTTTGCTTGAACGATGTAGCGGTTCTATTAGTGATTTGAACCGATAATACCGATTTAAAACCCTGATTTGAATGTAAAGCCTATATTTTGCATGTCGGAAAACATTGTTTATCATTGTATCACATAATGTTATAGTCTATGGGTAAGGTAGACACTTGGAATACCCGATATTCCGCAGCAAGACGTGTTTATTACAGGTTGTTACATTACCATAATCTTATGTCAGTTCGAAGCAGTTCCTACTTGTTTTATTTTTTTCACTCCTACAGAAACGATGTTGTATTTGCCATTTAAGTGAAACGCCAAATATACAAGCTTTCTAAATTGAGTCATAATACGGCCTGTCAAAATAATTCTGAACCCCTGACGCGTATCGGCACACATTTCCAAAAAAGCTCTGACGCATTTTCGTCTGACTTGTCGAACTTGGGCTTAAAAATATAGTGTTTTACTCAAGAGGTTGTACTGCATCTTGCCCGAGCAAGAAAAGATTTAAAAACTTTTTGATTTACATTATTTTTAGTTATGTAATTCTTTAATCATTATGAGACGTGGTGGAAAGAAAGCCCTGAACAGACACAAAGCGCTAAGGCAGCAACGCATCGAGGAACCGGAACTTATAGAAATAGTAAAGGGAGGGAAAGATTTCCTCTGATGCTGCATATATGCATAGACTGTAATAGTCCATGTACATATATGCAGCACCAATCAGCGCAATCGCCTTATACATTCGAAAGTCCAATTGTCTAAGCAAATCTTAATAATTTGACAGCTTAAGACGTGTTACTCGGACTGTATAAGGAGTTCATGCATACTTTTCGACGTGCAGGCATCTGTGAACTCCTTAAACATGTCGAATTATCCGTTTGAAAGTCTATTACGATTACGATTTCCTTACACAATCGGGGGGCTGGTGAACTATCTGCTCGTTTGCTTGCTATTCAAAAAATGGATACGCTGTCGTGTCGTCGTCTTTGCGTTTGATGAAGTCTAAGTGGTCAACAGAAAGAAAAACTTTAATTGGCTTTTAAAAGTAAATGTCCTTCATAGTTACTACTATTTCATTCTTTAAATTATCACGAGTTCACAAGTATGTAACATGTAGGTAAGTAATACAGTCTATGTTACTTCATAGACCACTGAAATAACAATCTAATGCAAAGTAAACACTTACGCTTTGCAATCATCATCATCTACAAATAGATTGTAACATTGTCAAGTTGACGTTACTTTAGTAGTCAAAAGAATGTCAAGGCTACATCGAACAATTAGCATATTCCTTAGTGATAATGATAAATAATCGTTACTTTAAAGTAACTATAGGGTTATTAATCAAGCCCCTATTGTCAGCGTTACCTCATGCCTGTATAGTTTACACACGTTGAAGTAGTTATGTATATCTAATCAGACGATAATACCTGAACTTACGGCCTTAAATGGCAATGTTACAAGACAACGTAATATAGGTTAATAAGTCTATTGTGTTTTGTGTCATGTAGTTAGGTATAATGTTAATCCTATGTTTCAAGGTATTGTACTGATCGCACATTAAACTTCAGTCAAACTGAAATGAATTCCGTGCGTAACTTAAAGTCATTCGCTCGTGCAGATTAATCAGCAGGTCAAGGGAGAGCTTTGTCCTGTCTTAGTTTGTTTTCGCTCATAGACCAAAGAGTGGACTGACATTAAGCCGTTTTCAGTAGTTAACTAAGACTAGAAGCTTTACCGAATGAATTATGAGATCGTCCGCATTTCTTGGCGTATGACGCAAGTAGAATATTTTACCGAAAAATGCGCTACTTTCAGTGCCCCCTGCACTATTCGATCATCTAAAACCCTAATTCATCAGTTAATTAGCTCCTTTTTTAGCTTTATTTCGATCCTTACAGAAGCTGAAACCATGTAACTGTATACATTTATCAGATCTAAAAGTTATAAGTATATAAACGGGGCAGTTAAAGCATTAATTTTAATTACTCATTTCCGATGATAACTATTAGATGAAAGTCTATTGACTTCAATTGGGATAAATTAAATAAGTAGTTAAGTTTTTATTTCGACTTACGTTGCGTAAAAGATTAGAACCGTAAAACTAGGCCGTTACGTTGACAATCCTACATTTGAAATGAAAAGTAGAGTTAAAACGATAAATTTAAAAACTCAGATGAAAAACTGCAGACATTTCTTATAGTTAATAATTCATTCTTATGATAAATTTTTCGTTCTTAAAACTCTTCCGTCCGAAGTCCTAACACAGTATTTACTGTGGTCCTACCGTGGTCTATGTAGGTATTTGGTTGAGATGGACAAGCAGTATTATATATCCTCAAGTCTAACCAACTCGGCCAGAAGGTGCCCATGGAGCCTAACCTTGAGATTTTTCAACTGCGTATCATATGTACTTAAAAGTATATGTACCTATTTCTAAGCAAAAATGAGACATACACATACTACTATTTCTCCTCTATGTGTTTACGCTCACTTGCATGTGAGTAGCTGTGATAGCAATGCACACAAATTGGCTGCTAAACTGCTATTTAGACTTGAATTCTACTGCCGGGCCTGTTGGTTAAGTGAGACGTGTTCATTTTTTACTCAAAAGCTTTTATTTAACTTGCAATGTGTGTGGGTGTCTTGCAAATTTTAAACAGTTGTCCCCAACCGATTGAACTGAAATTTTGCTTACACTTTTTTGGATAGTTACTTAGTTTGGATGACAATGAGCTAAGTGTCATTCATTATCATTCAGTCATTCTTATTCCAATACGGCGGACTATTTATTTTTTATGCACCCCTATGATATTATGGGTATTGGGTACCAATTAAAAGGATTTGCTAAGAATAATACACAAAATGAAAAGACGTCTCACTTAATTCAATGTGGCGATCGATAAAAGCTTGTTTTTAAAAATGTGTTTTTAATGATATTAGATTTATTAGCTAGACACATTTGTCAAGTGATTCGATACTTAGTAATATAGGGATGAACAATAAGAGCATAATTCATGCATGTTATTGCAGTTGCGCTATGACACAAGCCTAGAGGTCACATAGATAAACTGGTGAGGCCACAGACAGTTCGTCGTCAGTCTTGTTTATCACTGACTAGCAGACTTGCCCGCGACTTCGTCCGCGTGAAATAAGTTTTTTAAATTCCCACGGGAATTCCCTAATTTTTAGGGATAATATATAGGATATATATATACACTCACAAATAATATGGCTTTCTATTAGTACCAGAATTTTCAAAATCGGTTCAGTAGATCCAGATATTACCCCCTACAACGTCACAAACTCACAAACTCACAAACTTTGCCTCTTTGTAATATTAGTACAGATTATAATTCAATAGTTGGCTCGCTTTGTAATTTGTCATTCACCTGGAGTCTTAAGTATATTAGTTTGTGTTGCACAGCAATTTTATCGTACTTTAAGCTTCGCTTTGAGATAGATAGAACCATGGTAAGTCAATGATAGAACCTACTTGTAATTCACACCATGTGACTACGAAAAGGTGAAAAGAAACGATCTCAAGCTGTGAAAATCGCTTCAAACACAAGCCGAGGCAAAAGCGACTTGGAACATTTTAAATAACTACTTTGTTGGATTTGCTGAATCGGGTTCGTAATGCATAAATTATTTCTGGCTTCTTAAAGATTAATTAAGTAATGAATTGTTGAATTGTTATTAAATATTTAAAAATTAAAACCTTGAAAACAAATAAAAAATCTGTGAGACTTGAAAGATCACAACTGATGTCATCCATTTGATCCAATACAACACCTGCTATAGGTAGGTATTTATCAGGTAGGAAAATAAAGCATCTTAAAATCAAATCTGTTGTAGATAATATTTGACGCTAACACAAAAACACTCGCGACTTAGCATTTTAACGATGCAAAACTTCAGTGCAAAGTCTATGTGACTTGTAAACCGTAATAAATTGTCGATTACGTAATGTTTGTCACGTTGGAATAAATCATCAGGCAATTGTGTGAACAGAAATAATATGATGCGCGGTACCATGGTAAGTGTAATTTTGTATATTTGCGCCTTGAGTGCGTTTCCACCATGCTAATCAACAAAATCATGCATGATTTTTTTACTGTTTTGAGGGCTCAACACACATCGTACAAGGTGCTTTCTTAAATCTTTGCGCCCTTCTGAAACCCAATATCAATTGCTAGAATATGGTCCTAAAAGTTATTGTTTTTTCACATACTTTCACTTTTTAAAACAGATTGTTTCATCCCTTATTCATGCAAATAAAGCATTTCCTTTTATTATGAGTGATCTTAATTCTTATATGAAGAAGACACAGGCCCTCTGTAGCACAGAAATAATTAGCCTTCGTTATAGACGTTATATTGCTTTTCTCATTGCAGTTCAGCTTGTAATAATTTTTCAATACACTTGCTCGAAAAATGCACTTACAGAGGCAGTAAGTAAACAGGGCTTATAAGTTAAATTTACTGCCCTCGTGCAGTAAATTTGCAGTTTTTTTCATTTTTGTAAGTCCACTATACTTCTAAATAAAAAGTTTTCTTGCAAGAAGGTTTATAATGATATTCACTTTGTATGTAGAAAACCGAAAAAGTAATGACGCTTAGATGTGAATTGATTAAATTAATTCATGAAATTAAAAATCGTATTTAAGATAATTAATTACTATTGTTTTAAGTTTTATAAATCAAAAAATAAAGGCTTTATAGTCCAGGCTGGGAGTTAAGAACTAGAACCTAAAGCCATGAAGCCAATTTAAAAAAAACGCAATTATAACAACGCGCCGTAGTCTATACTAAATCTTTAATCTGTGCGCGCTATTTTAAAAAGTTTCATTGAATTTTTCTTATAAATTATCAATTAATACGAGTGGTCTAAGAAATGTGGAATCATAAAATTAAATCAACACTTACAAATTTATTGAAAAATATTGTGATATACACGTGCGTTAAGGTTTCTAAATACTCGTGACGATGGTCAGCCTTCTACTGGCGCCATCGGGTTGACATTAGTCAACTCGTATGTAAAAACCTACTTACCTTTCTTAAAACTATTTATTAAACTTGTAACAACTAATCATTGCGCTAAATATATTTCATCCCTACTAATTACAAAAGGTTTTGCTTCTGTAAATTAAGCGTGAATTCACACATATGTATTTGTATTAAATTGTCTATTTTGTGTAATTACCATTCACCTTAAGGTCCCTTTAGCGTACCCACTGACAATTATTAATACTTACTGTAATCACAAAAAGAGTATTAGACTAATGCACTATGTAATCATGAATTAGGATTAAGACATTAACGCGTAATCATATATTATATAAAAGATCGTTGCGCGTAAGTAAGTGTTGCGGAAAACTATTGTTTTTCTTAACGTTGCTGCAAGATTTTACCTGCTATAATTACTGGCTATAGCAATTACACTGAAGATCAAGACCTTTAGTTTTACGGCTATGACAAGCTTGTAGCTGTTCAATGTTCGTGTCACACTTTGTCCTAGTGTTTTGTGCTATGAAGATTCAATACATGAATCAATAAATCATCAATCAATGACATGACATGAATGACTGCCGAATAGTGTTGCACGAAACCTTTGGTGTTGTTAATGAAGCAACTTTATATAATGTGTGACTTATTACCAACAGCAGCAACAGTTAGAGTAAGTTTGAGAATAACACTGGGAGCTTATTCTTACATAATAATATAAGTAATAATAAAGAAAATTAGTTCCTATTCTCATAAAACGTAATAATTTAGCTTAGAGAATATCTTGAATATCTTATTGAGTATTTATAGTATCCGTTGCGTTATTTGATGAAATTATTTTGTTGGTTATTCCATAACCATAACACAAGTGTAATACATAGGTGCGTATTAGGTATATAATTTTAGTCGATTTATTACTAAATAGGTAAACAGTAATAGATTTTGTGATATCAGAGAAAATATGCAAATTTGAGGCAAACGCGTTCTAACCTAGACCTCATCATTGTTTTCCATTAAGCATGATTGTAGTCAAGCGCTAGCCTATCTAACAATTTTTTTTATTCCATTAATTTTTCAATTAGTTAGTGCCTAGTTACCTGTAGGTAATCAGATCTAACTGGATCTTAATTATTTTACAAACCTTGATCATTTAATAGATACTTATAAATATATTTCATTGTTGTTTGATCAACATTCGTCAGTTCCTTTGTTTAGTATTTTGACAAACTAATAATTGGTCCATTGTTGTATCGTTTATTATTATGTTCCATTAGTCAATAAGTCGTACCTATTTGCAAATTATCTCGAGCAATTGCTCCGCCGATGACGATATCGTTTATTGGTATGACATTTAATCGAATGTACCCAGTCGCCTGTATGTTTCTATACCTAAAAGCCCGCTCTACAACCTACGTTCGCAATTCGTACCGCGTAATAAACCCCCATACGATTAAAAATTGTCTAGGGGGGACTCTACTGTTGACGTTCGTGTTTTAGATTTATAATCTTTATTTTAGGAACGTCAAAGTATGTGACATAAAACTGTCATTTTGAAATAATACTGCTTTAAGCTGTGGTAGTACTAGTAACCTCCCAGGCCAGCCTATCTAATAAAGTAGAGCCAAGAACAATCAACCACAAACGAAACTTACTAATTACTCACTGCGGAATTCGTTGCATACTTTTTTTGGTGCGAAATAATATTATGAGAGACTTTAATACTGTACAAGAATCAGCCTTCCTGGCGATAGTTACCAAAAGTGCAGCTATCTCTTCGTCTATAAATACTTGGCATTGCATCGTCTGCGTAGATTTAACTTTTAAGTTATTTGAAAATCATTTAGAAACTATAGGAACTATTTGATTTTCTGGAATAAACAGTAGCCTATTTCCTTCGTCGGAACGGAATTCAACCTATCAAGCAAATTTCACCTAAGGCAGACAGACAGACACATTTTAATTAATACAATACACCTTAGATGCATTAATTTCGAATGGGACGAGAATAAAGCGATTTAGAGGACAACATACTATATTTCCTAGCGTGACTTTTTGCGACCGCGACAACCGGAGCGTGTAGAGCGCTCATAATGATTGAACTTCGGACTACGCTATAATTGCAATATCTCCAGTCAGTACTAATCGTTCACTCTAAGTTCACCCAGCAATCGGTATAGTTAGTGGTTCTTCTACTGGAAAATGCCTCTTGTCCTATTATTGAAGAAATATTATAACCGCGTGAAGGCTGTTTTGCACAAGATTACCAAAAAGAAACGAAGGTAATCTTTGGATTTGTTGTCAATATAATACGAATAAAATTATGATAGTTAATCCATAGTCAAAGACTTTAAGACTTGTTTTCATCGGCTACTCGCAAGTCCGTGGTTTTATGTATACCTAATATAGTCATCTCTATATTTGCATAAATTGAGTAACTAAATATACCTTCTACAAGTACAAATTACAAAAAACTTATTTAGTGGGTGGGTGTTTGAACTGATTTTCAAAGTTATCTTTGTAACAACATTTTTGTCTTGAGATCTTATTCACACGTTGGTTTGTATCAAGAGTTAACTGAAGGAATCTAGGGTGCTAGTTTTCAAATGAAGTGAAGAACATACAAGCACGTGCTTGTATTTCGTCAGTCCTTATATCGTCAGTCCATCGAGACGATACCCGATGGACTGACGATATAAAGACGGTACTTACCGGGAATTGGTTGGATAAGGAAGGCTGAGTTAGACCGGGTTCGATGGCAGCCGTGGCGCTTGCTAGGGAAGGCCAACTATTGATTGGGAAGGATTTGATCGCACCAGCAATGCTAAGGACAGCGGTTACTTATGTACACATTGATATAATAAATGTAAATTAATTATTTAAAAAGAGCAACCACCGAGTTTCTTGCTGGTTCTTCTCGGTAGAAATGTCATTCCGAACCAGTGGTAGATTCACTTGACGATTTAAAAGTACTTATAAAAGTTTATTTGAATAAAAAGCATTTGATTTGAATTTATGTCCAACAGTGGAGGTCCCCAGGCTGATGATGATATTATGTCAAATCACGATGTTAGGCTATCCTTAAAGAATTACTGAATGACGTGCATATGCTAACTACTTACAATACCGTGTGGAGTTGAAAAGCGTCAATAATTTTCCGAAAGTTATCCAACCAGTGCAGTTTCCAAAGCAGTTTCTTTTTAGTTTCCCCGGCAAAAGCCGTGCTTGATTGATCTTTTTCTCGCAATTGATGCCCTTCCGCGTCGAATAATTGCCTGCATCCTTCCAATCGTGTTAATTAAGCTCAAGTGAGTCAATAATGGCAGCGTTACGGCGCACTTTAGTTTAGTTAAGTTTAGTTACTACAAATAACCCAGCTTTTAATTCGTTTGTAGTTGTTTTAGTACATTTTCTAAATCCTCTCTTTCTCTCTATATGTCGTTAATCGTTGTCTTCGTTGGTTGTGACTAGTTCCACTGGTTCATAAAGCGGTGGGCTCCTAGATCCTTCAGAATATTTCCTAATTAAGTAATTGGTTACATACATTTTAAATATTTAAATACATTAGTTAGGTATGACAATAATGATATGAAAATATGAAATTTTATTTCATGTAGGACCACTTGTGCTACTTATGATAATATTATGTCAGGACTATACCACCGATAAGCATAACTTCCCTAATAAGGTGACGTCATAACTAGTAACGTTACGTTACATAGCTAATAACTAGACGATGCTTAATAATTGGGATCAAACTGCAAGCAACATTAACTTTGCAAGTTGCAACCTATACAATCACTATTAAGTAATTGTAAGATAAACAAAATATTATATTAAGTAAATATATTAAATAAACTGTTATATAACAGCGATAAGATGCTCCTTTGTAAACAGGCCTACTTACCTAGAAAATATTTTCGGTAGCAGAGAATACAAACAATATTAAGTAATTGTAGTGAAGCTCATTAACTTATCTAGATAAACACAATATTATATTATTTATATTAACTATTACATAACAGCGATAAGAAGCTCCTTTGTAAACAGACGTAGGTACCTACTTACCTAGAAGATATTTTACGGTACTTAGCACAGAATTTCACAGAATACTAACCATTACTACCGGTACTGTCGATTCGTATTAATTCGATTTCAAGCTAACTCTCAAAACAGCTTCTGATTTAGTTATTCTTTCTTCAGTACACATTTTCCCATCTTTAACCAACATTATCATCATTATCAATTTAACCTATTGCCGACTCTGAGCCCGAGTCCCCTCTCAGAATGAGAAGTGTTAGGCCATAGTCCACCGCTCTCTCTCTAACAGTTGACGATCCCGGGAGGAAGGCAGTTCCACTTCACGCTGCTATGCCTCAAGACAACTGGGGAGATTCCCTCCCCTGAAACGAGTCAAAATGGGCGTCGCTCAAGAGAGGGGCACCGGCGTAAGTTCTTTAAGAGTTCCCGGGGCCCCTCATTATGAGCTGAGGACGGTCACCGAGGGGGTTTTAGTGAGTAAAAATCCCACATAACCCGATCCTATGTGGTATATATCCTATGGAAGATTTCCCCCCCGTAACCAAAAAAAAAAAGACCATAGTCCACCGCGCTGGTCATGTGTGGATTGGCGGCTTCACACACCTTTGAGAACATGATGAAGAACTCTCAAGGAAGTTCGTCTCTTTCACCGTTTAAAACAAGTGAAATTCAATTTCTAAAACGCACTGCATTAAATCCGAAATGTTGAGATGCGTGCCTGGGGATCTAACCTTTGAACCCTTCAAAATTTAAAACTACTAGGCTACCAGCGCTTATCGAAAGCATAAGCCAAATTCTGCCCCTATACCTAACATAATATTTTTGTATTGTCTCAGGAGTACCGGCCAGCTCCGGAACACGCTGAGTCGGGCGCGTGAGTTGTGCGAGCGATGGCGCAGCGGAGGCAACGCGCCCCCGCCGCCCGCCCAACCTCCCGAGGACGAGGGCGGAGGGCGGCTCGCGCGCTGGTTCAGCGTGCGCCGCGGCTCCACGCACCAATACGACATGCACACACACGAGACTGACAAGATGCCCAAACTGCCTGAGGTTGGTATTACTTCTATTATTCCATCCAGAAGCTTGCCAAGCAATAAAAACTTGTAGGTCGTGTGTTTGCGCATGCTAAGCGCTTGGCATATGCCGGCAAGCCAAACGCCTTATCCACCAGAACGAGTTGCCAGCCACGCGACTTTGCGAGCAATGGCGCAGGAAGCCGCAAGTACCAAACACAAAAAGCCACGCGACTTTGCGAGCAACGGCGCAGGAAGCCGCAAGTACCAAACACAAAAAGCGGCTAGAACTACTTTAAAATGAACACATTCTTTTAAATAATTGATCTATTAAAAGCTATAAATTCACCGTCTTGAGCAAGATTGAGGGCCCGGAAGATAAAGCATTACGCAGCTAAAATTGCCCATACTGCCTGAGGTTGGTATTTTACTTCTATTGGTCGATCCAGAAGCTTGCCAAGCAATAAAAACTTTAAGGTCGTGTGTTTGCGCATGCTAAGCGCTTGGCATATGCCGGCAAACTAAACGCCTTATCCACCAGAACGAGTTGCCAGCCACGCGACTTTGCGAGCAATGGCACAGGTGCAATACCAAGTTTTCCCGCAGTTTTTTTAAATCGCCATATTAACTTTTGACCTTTTGGGGTAAAAAATTGATCTATTAAAAGCTATAAATTCGCCGTCTTAGGAAGATTGAGGGCCCGGAAGATAAAGCATTAAGCAGCTACAGTTGCATGTATATCATTTTCGTTTGCATTCACGACAAGTGACAACTCAAACAAGTAGGTACTCTATTTTATTCTCGGCTGCAAGGAAATTTATACAGAATTCTAAGTTTCTAAGTGTACTCGATATTTTAATAGGACCCGTAAAGCACCAGCTGTATTGCAACGAACATTCTTTATGCAAATCCGGTTCGGGCCCGGTATTCCGACAGCGGCGCGAGATCGCAACAGGATACTCAAACTAGCCGTGTATGCGGGCTGCATTCTACGCATTGATTAACTTCGCGATCTCTCATAGTCATAACCGCACATTTAACTAACAAAAGAAAATTCCCAAAATTCATAGTAAAAACAGTTGTGATGAAAATACTACGTAGTAAATGCATCTGTCTATCAGTCTTTCACGGCCCATCAGTTTAACAGATTTTAACATAAGTTGGTGCAGAAGTAGGTAACAACTTACATCCGAACATTGGCAGAAAATCAAAGTGTTCGCACGGGATATTTGAAAATGCTTACAACCGCGAGGATGAAGTCTTGTATCATCGTATCATCAATTTTTGATAAAGTAATCACAAGCAGCTTCAGCATGAAAGTTGTGATTATTACATTGCTAGTGCTACGATTATTCCTCGGTTATTCTCGAGGTCATTTCTGCCACGTAATTATGGAACCGACTCCCATCTTCTGTGTTCACTCATGATTATAATATGGGCCTCTTCATAGGGCTGATAAACAAATATCTCAAAAGCCGGCAACGCATTGGCGGTTCCTCTGGTGCTGCAAAAGTTCATGGGCGGCGGTCATATCTTAACATCAGGAGACACGACCCACCTGCTCGTTTTCTCTTTATGTATGTCACCGTAAGATTGTAAAAACCGTTAGATTATAATCTAACTCGCGAGATTGTAAACTGACATATATTTTTTAAAAAAAACATAGCATTGGTTGTGATTAATAATAATCGCCCTTCTAAAAACTTAAGTGCTTAATTTAACCGTCCGTCAGTACATTTGAACTCAAATCAATTTGATATTCATCTCGGTCTCGTGTATATTTTCGGACCGTTGACACAGGAAATCCTAGTGGGTTCTGTGAATCGTGCGTAGAATTAAACTTAGTCCGATGTAACATAATAGACAAAAGTCTTTGTCTTATGTAATAAGTAATAGGTGAAATTTGTTTAAAAACCAAATCTGATGCAAATAATAAAAACGTTAGTTGCTTAATGTATAGTTACATAGCAAGTTAAAAAAATAAACCATATACCTATCGTTAAAGTATCAATTTCATCAATTCATCACTAATTTATAGCAAGCGTCAATAAACTTTAATATCTGTTCTCTAGTTAAGCCAATTTCAGACCTGCCCCCCGATTTTGTAAGGAAATCGTAATCGTCTGTCAAACGTATGATTCGAACTGTTTAAGGAGGTCATAGATGCTTGCACGTCAAAACGCTTGTATGTACTCCTTAAAAAGATCGAGTTATACGTTATGAACTGTCAAATGAATACGGCTTAGAGTCTTAGACAATTGGACCTCTGACATTGGAAGTTATAGACTAATCATGTCCAGTTTATAAACACTAGAATTCAACTGACACCCAATAAACAGCACAATTTTATATTGGTCATTGACTTCCATTGACAATAATAATTTCTGGAATTAACAGACGTAATTCATTGGCCCGCGCCATCTTTAATTCCAGCGGCTACTAAAGGAACCGTACAATGAAATATACGATACATGATTCACATTTATGTGATGATTCATGGCCACTGGTCAGCCGCTCTAGTGTCTCGGTGTGCAACAACAAACCGCAGTTATGATTTGGAATCCTCATCAACGCGTACATACAAGTTAACCGTGCTAAATAAATAAAGTTAATTCAAACATGTGATACAATGACGTGCGATCGCCGCAGCACATTGAGTTTCCATAGTGGACTGATGTTTACGATTGTAATTTTTTTGCTTCAGTATATTTTTAGTGTGACGGCATGACTAACGTGTTGTACGTAAATGTCAAAAGTGTATCTCAATTCTGTTTCCCGATAATCTGAGGATTGCATTCAGCCATGTTTTGTGTAAAGTTGTTAAGTGAGAAAGCTCTGTATTCTATGTCAACGTTCGATATATACGTAAGTCACGTGGTGGATGTATCGGGCGCGGTTTGGCTTTTGACGTTTACGTTCATAACACCATATTTCACGAGAGTTAACACTCCAGATGAACCGGTTTCGGCTATGTCGTGCATAGCTATAAATATTGGCGTGATCGATCAGCAATTTGACGATATAATACTATATGATGTACCTACGTTGGTTGCACGATTTACCGCGGCGAGAATTTCCTCACAACACGCTCATGTTTCTGAAATCGCATCATCTGGATACTGTCAAATTGAACTGAACAAGCTACGCACGAGTTAAACACGTTATTTACCGATAAAGTGTTTCTTTTGAGCGATAACCCGAGTTATAATGGGAAGAATGGAGACGTATACTGTGCACCCGAAATGTTTTCAAGGTTGAAGACATTCCTTCGTGTATTTGTATCGTATTTTCTTTCTTTATGTATAAAACAATCATTATCAGTGCTTTCAGTCCGACTGTTTTTATACTAGTAGTAAGGTCATGTTCAGACTATTCATCATGAGTTCATGACAGTTTCATCCACATCTGTACTAATATTATGAATGCGAAAGTGCGTCCTTCTGTCTTTGTCTCTGTTACCTTTTCACGGTCCATCTGAGGTATATCCAGGTAAATCAAAGAGTTCAAGGGATAAGAATAAAAATAAGGGTTAAAATAACTACATATATGCACGCGGACGAATTCGCAGGGAAAAGTTGAACATTTATTTAGAAGTTACAACATAACAAGTAACAAGACGGAAGAATATCTTTACTTGTATACATAATGAATCTCTATTTTCTACATACTATGTTTTAAAGCAGTCAGACGGTCATGCAAGGCCAACAATTAGTTAAATGCCTCGTCCCCTATGTATACAAAGCACATCGCACTGATGAATTGCATGCGTTTCTACGAGCATCTCGCATGATAAAATCGCTTATCAGTCTGGACGCGACCTAACTATTTAAACAGTGCCTGTAGTTGCGAATTACGTTAAGTACGTGTTTGTTTTTCATTATTATTCGTACCAAAATCCCCGTAGGGATAATACTTTTGTACCTACTTGCGTAATTAACACGACTTTATTACTCAGCAAATTAAATAGTTTCCTTATATAATTATTGTAATAATTATAAAGTTTTCTTACATTATCATATCTTACTAATATTATAAATGCGAAAGTGTGTTTGTTGGTTTGTCCTTCAATCACGCCACAACCGAGAAACAGATCAGCGTGATTTTTGGCATAGGTATAGTTGAGTACCTGGAGAGTGACATAGGCTACTTTTTATCCCGGGAAATTGAGGAGTTCCCGCAGGAATCAAAAGAATATAAACCACGCGGACGAAGTCGTGGGCATCAGCTAGTGGTCACATAATTTTAAAGAATCACATGAGGAATTGAATCGAATAAATAGGTCTTCTTTATTGCACATACTTAAAAAAGATCATATTCATAAGAAAGAAAAGAAAAAGAAAAGGTGTACTTAATGTTAAGACAGACAGCTCTTAGGCTTTATGGCTCTTACATACAATCTTTGAGAAAAAAAAACTGGTTACCCAGAGCACATCTCTGAGTGTACATACATGTTTTGTGTTGTTTTCTTTCTTATATCCTTGCGAGAAGAAAATTCTCTTATTTCTTCTTTTTTGTAATTTATCTTGTAACAACTGCTGCATGTTCTCTTTTGGGTTAATTTATTTTAAAAAAAATTACATCTGTAATCTTACGTAAATACTGAGTACATAGCTTTTATTTGCAAAGGATAAGCTACTTACAAGACTGTTTACATTTGCAAATGTTATATCGTAAGTAGCTTACTAATACTTACAGATGTAATTGTAGTCTTCTTATATCTTGTTATGATGCTAACACATATACTAACTTCACTTTACTTCTGTAAAGTTTTACAGACATTATCACCATTATTGTAAGTGAAGGTGGCAGCTGATTCTCTCAGCAGTATTAAGCTGAAATGATAGTTAACGGGAGTATAGTCGTCTATAATAATTTATATCTCTTTGTGCCGATTCTATCAAATCCGAATAACGTTAAGGGTCTGTTTCAATCTTCAAGTAAACCTTAACTGACAAATAAAGAAATTTTGACAGGATTCCTATAAGTACTTACTTGATCTGTCAAACATTAGATTAGGTTTAACTACTAGGAGATTGTGAAAGAGGCCCTTAATCTAAGAATAAATTTAAAATTTTGACATAATTACTGTATTTGTCTAAATCATCTCAATCAATCATCAACATCTGTCTAAACATCAAATTTATTCCAGTTAAACGTGATTTGGAGTTGGTAAAATTGGTACTTTATTAATATTCTTTCGACAGTTTGCAATTTTGCGAGTTAGATTAAAATCTTACGGTGACATATATAAATATTATAAAGGTATGTTTATGATCACGAACTCTTAAAATTAGCACAAAATGAGTCATCTTAAGAAATTAAAATTATAATGCTTATAACATGTTCCATCGTTGATGAAAAAAAGGTCCATGCAAAAAATTTAGTTGCTGGGACAAAAAAATCTTGACTAAAGAGTTTCAAATGCCGTAGGCCCACGTAATGTCACTCATGCTACATGATCACATTCAATCTATTTTGGTGTGGTATGGAGGAAGGATAATAACTGTGCTACGTCCTTTATATATTTTAACATCATGTTTTTCCTTTTTAGCTGGAGGAGGATATGTTTTCATGCGGCGGCGAGGTACGCGGGGGTAGGGTCCCGCCGCCCTCACTGGGCATACCTCCGGACTCCCTCACCCCGGTCCAGCTAAGGCGAAGACACGTAGTTGCTGCCATTATACACAGTGAAAACTCCTATGTCTCGACGTTGCAGAGGCTTATTAACGTAAGTTGTCTTGCTACTTAATATTCCCTTTATATTATATCATCTAGATCAGCTAAATTCTAAGCTATAAAGTCCTGGCCTGTGATCAAGTCAGCTCTTAACTCTCTTAGCTCTTAGGCTGAGATCTATAGAGCGTACTTTGACTTGGCTCAGACTTTACTCAGAATTAAAACGAGATGGACTTGTGTGTGTAACATAAATCTATCTCGTTTTAACAATGTGTTAAGTCTAAGCAAAGTCAAAGTTCACTCTATAGATCTCACCCTTAAACTTTAAATACATAAAACAGTAATAGTAATAGTAGGAAATTAGTACATAAAAAAGTTTGGAGCGCGTTCTGTACAACAGGCTACTGGCATACCTCGAAGAAAGTGGCAGAAAAATAATTGTCGCTTTTATACTCAAACTAAAAATATGATTTTTTTAAATAATACCTCGAATTTGTGAGCATAAAATACAGTAGAGTGAACCAAGTTATGGTTTCGTTCAGAATTATCCGCACTAAATTAGAGAAATAATTTATTTATTTCGAGTCTCGAAAGTATCAAAAGTACCGATTTTGTGATGTGGAGAACCGGGACTGAAAATATTCAGAAGTATCGGGAATTCCCGGTACTTTTGATACCGTTAATTCCCGGGAGCATGCCCTAGTACGAAGCGATTTGCTTCCTCGTTTCTTATTCGAACCGCTAGGATATGGAATTTAAATCCATATCCTCGTATAATATTGGTACCTTCAAATCAAGAGTGAATAGGCATCTTCTAAACAAGCGCGCTCCACTTATCCTGCATCACCACTTGCAAGCAAGTCTTATAGCAGCCAAGCGCTAGCCTATGTACTTAAAAAAAATGGTTTGTATGGATAAAATTATAATCATGAATAGGTATGACGTGATTCATGATCATTGGCGATGATCGGTAATCACTCTTGGTGAAGTAATATAGACAGGACAAAGTGCATTTATGCCGTCTGCAACATACCTGTCCATATTTAAATGGCAAGTGTGCTTATTGCAAAAAGGTATGTAGAGAACGTAACTTTTCTGTAACTGCACCTAGTGCCTAGTGAGAGATTTTCTTCCCATTCAATCGCGACAACGTTAACGCCATTCATATGGATTTTTTAAATTTTTAATATATAGGCCAGCGCTTGGCTGCAATCAGACTTGCTTTTAATTGATCGAGCGCAAGTCAAGTGCTTGAAAAATGCGAAAAAAATTCCCACTCGGCCTGCTGATCGCAGTACAAAAGTCTAGACTCGTACTATATTTGGTAATAACCATAGCAAAGCAACAGGGAAATATTACATTAATAACATAATTACACGAGCTAAACGTGTTATATCACAGATGGTAACGGTATAATTATTACGAATACAATGCCGACCAATTCTCACGACCGTCCAAATCTGTTAATCTCTACATAGTACAGTGATTAGAATTTATAACCCGTTTTAGTCCTTTCTACCGGCCGACACGACCTGTCGAGATGTCATGTCGCCTCGCCTATGACAATAGAGATAAGGCAAACACAAACCGCGGGTCGCAGCGTAACACAAAGGAGCTTAACAGCTTAGGTTCATTATTATGAAGTGCACCTAGTGTGAAATTTAGATGAGACATGATCACATAAGGAAATGGAAAAATATCGAGCGAATTTCCGTGTTCGGTAATTAAGTCGCCGTGTCGTTTTGTACACGCAGAGATAGCGCATTCCTAATAATATAATACTTTCTATCTATCAATTACAAAGTAACATATTGAGTTTGTAAAGTTAGCATAAGATATTTTTATCCAATTGTGTTGTTTTAATTAAGGTGTCAAAAATTCAAAAATATGAAGTTGGTAAGTTTAACAGAGGCGTCTTAGCCTGCTAAACTGTTTATGTATTATATTTCTGTTTAACCTAGGATTATAGGACTAGGTTATAAACTATGTATATAAAATTTATTGAATAAGTAATTAAGACATTTTTAAAACAAAAAAACAAAACAAGTCAACTGAAACTCATTGTGGCTAACACGCTTGACAAGAGATAATTTTTGATCGCCGATTGTTCATCGCAAACCCACGGCAAGTTAGACTGATTAGTGACTACCCATCATTCAGCAATTTTAGATCAGTCTTAGGAAGTTAGGACTTAATTCGTGAAAATAATTAAACTAACTTCAAGTTGATTTCTAAGTTGCGGCGCGGTCCGAATAAACATAAGCGAGCCTTAATAGGTAGATCAACGGTATATTATTATAATACATACATTGAAACCGTGAGAAAACCAACAAGTTACCATAACGAGAAGCACTTAGGACAGATTCCTTTATGTTGAAGTAATTCGTGACATTCCAGTTAAGTTATAATAATTATGTTGTTGCAAAATAAGTTTTAAGACCTTAATTAAATAAACAGATTTGCATTTTGCAATTATTTTACCATGATATACTGAATCTTTTTGTTTTTAAGTTTTTGTATATAAAACACATAAAATGGACCTCAGACGGGTACGAAATATCAATTGGATTTATCTTACCTTAGGTCATTATGAAAAGGAATGTCGATTCAATCTGATTTAGTGATTTATTCATAGACTTGATAAAAATC
Organism: Erebia palarica; assembly: GCA_964035005.1. Lineage (NCBI taxonomy): Eukaryota > Metazoa > Arthropoda > Insecta > Lepidoptera > Nymphalidae > Erebia > Erebia palarica. Next base: position 31,164,916 of record OZ035984.1, on the reverse strand, counting down.
CATAAAATAGCTGCCATGCAAGCCGTGTTGGTTTACAAGCCAGATAATTAGCTATTTGTTTAATTATTGTCCAAGTATCCAGTTGTAAGTATCAGAGAATACGCTTAGATCATTTTATGCAGTAGTTATGCCTCATAAAAACATGGAGGATAATAATTTTATTATTGTGAAATGTAATTGATTCACATGCTGAGAAAAACTTACTGTTGCTATAATCGGCAATACAGAGCTATTGAAATGTTTATCAAAGTGCGTAAACATGGGCTATTAACATAACAGGAATTACGTCATAAGCCGTAGTAGTAGCCAAAGTAATAGCCGGGCAGCCTTCTGCATCTATCTACGAGCATTATTAACAATTCTTATGTATTTAAACGCGTCAGAAAGTAGGTTGATTTATCGGTTGATTTTTCATTGTATCACAAATAAGCTTTTCTCTCGTCTATTGACGTCATCCGCATTTCTCGTAATAACTGCAGAAATTGTATGAAGCTTTTTGTGCGATTTTACATTTTTTCTATGAATTCCTTATGGATTAGTAACTGTCTAATCAATCTGACCAGCGGCAATTAAAATTCCCGGTGGTCAGAATAGTCTTACCACTGCTCAATCTGACAACTGCTGCACTGGGAAATAATTACTGAACCAAATTACTTTCGTCCGTTCTATTTTTCTTGGTGTAAAAGGCTTGTAGGCACGTAGACTTGTAGAATAATACTTAATAATAATTAATTAATGAGCTATAAACTGGCTTAGATATGTATACACAAATCCATCCCTCGTGATGCCTAACTCATCTCAGACCAATTTTACTACTCAATTACGTATGTACTTAAATAAAGCAATTTAGTAAAGCAACTTTTCTAAAACTAGTTAAAAGACAGTTAAAATTCAACTGTACACAATTTTAAATCCTTTTCTGTTAAACTTGCGGGTTTCAACCGGTATTCATTGTTATGTGCTATTTGGTAACTTGATAGAACTACCGACAAATTGCAGGAATGAAAATTCATAAGACGCCTTATAAGATCTATCAATCAGTTTGAATACATTTTGAATTACCATAACTGGAATTACATAAGCCGTAGCGAATGCATTCTTTCATAGTTATTTGTGTCACTTACAGAAAACGGTTCAATATACAAGCAAATTATAGTAAATGCAAATAAGACGATTATATTTTTAAAAGAGGTTTAATTTTTTGTAGCCATTCGTATGCTCATACTTAGCTAATTTTTGATTGTGTTATTAAGTTTCATACCTATTAAAGTCCTGATTAACTCACTGACTGTATCATCGACGCCCAGCCCAAACATATGTGTACATACATACAAACATACATAGATTTAGGTACCCTTTATAATGTAGGCAAGGATTTTTCGAAATTCCTACGAGAGCGGCACCATGCGGACGTTAGTTATTCATGCTGTGAAATTCAATAGGAGTGATAAGTAGGGTAGTAAGTGTAACGTTAGTTAGTTAGTTCCGCACTTTAAGCACGTTAAAGTACGGAAACCTACCAAGAAGGAAGAAAGAAGGAAATAGGAAACTGGAACTTCGTTGTCATCGCAAAAATCCGTTTGATCCTGGTCCTTATATCCTATTTGTTAGATACTCTATCGTCTTTCATCTAGTATATAAACTTAATTTATTCTAGTGTTTAAGTCGGCATATAGGATTTCATCTAGTGGAATCCGTGAACTAGTACCAGACCTTAAGATAATCGACTTAATTAAATTGTAGTGAAAATCCTTTTTTAAATTTCAATAGGTAAACAGAAGGTACAAGCAAAAAAAATATACGCGCCGAATTGAGAACCTCCTCCTTTTTTGGAAGTCGGTTAAAATCTTATTGCGATAAGGTATTTTACCGTAAGAGCATTATAATATTATTACGGTCTCTCAGGTTTGATGCATCGTATTAGGGTCAACGTTCTTGCATTTACCTTAAAATACTGTGAATCAGAATTCCAATTAATTTGTATAAAGCATTATCTACTTTCAAGAACAACATGTACACTGCAAAGCTTCTTGGGAGTCTTGGATATGGTGTGACCTATGAGAAATCTAGAGGTTTGTAATTTGTATTTAATCACAGAACAAGTAGAAGTTTAGTCTAAAGATGATGATATTATATTGTCCGACAAACTTATCCAGTGACAGCGTCGCTATAGCATTTATGAAAAATAAAATAAAAACAAAGGCATATAAATTAGTTTCAATTTAGGCCACTGGGTCAGATAAGTTTGTGGGACCTACCTACTGCAATTTTTCATTAGGAGGAAAAAAAGTAAAATATCTTTTCTTTAGTAGTGAGATTAGGTCGCAACTCGCAACGAAGAACCACTGGAGAATCTACTTCAATAAAAATATCGAAAGTTGACCCTGACATTGTATTTTTAATGGGAAAAATAAAATACCGCAGGTGCAGACAGACAAATTACTGAAGTGGACTTCAATTATAGTTATTTAAATTGTCAGCTCAATGGTAATTTAAAATTTTTCGGTTCATTTAAATTTAGTTTTTATTTATGTGTTTGCAATTGCAGTTATACGAAATTTCAATAAACTCAAATGCTTGAAGGTAATTAAAATAAAAGTGGTGAAAAACGGTTCTATCGATTGATTACTTTAAACGTTTTATTTTGCTAGACCTTGAAAGTTTCTCCTTAATTACGTGATTTTATTTGGATAAAAATAAAATAAAACGAAAACAGGTTCGTGTAACTTTTTAGGGTAAACCACACAAAACGCGCGGCGGCAATACGTCACACTGATACTGTATAATATTACATACGTTCGCATATTACAAGGAAGTGTAATTTTGAGTGCAGAGGAATACGGTATAATATTTGTTTAGTAGAGTTCTCGTGCGAATCACAGTCAAATTTGAGGTTGAAATCAGCACGCGAGTCGAGAGCCATCCGAGCTGCCGTCTGACGTTGCCGTCGAGCGTTGTGTTTGTTTCAGGCTTTAACCGAAAAATAGGCGTGTTTGCACTTTGCCAATAGCCAGGTCAGCTGGAGGCTTGGTAATTTCGATTGACATTGATTGCGATACGGCCTTGTAATTGCTGGATGTTTGACCGTAGCAAGATAAACGTGTAATTAATTTTTGTATCGACTCCGAGATTGCTAATTCAATGTTTATTTTGATTAGGTTTTAATTGATACCAACGCGGTAATGGATTTTGTAACATTAAAGTTATCTTTATAGACACAGACCGCAATTCGCAATGCATATAAGTGATTTATGTAAGTACTGCCCTAAATACTAAGATAGGTATTATGATAACAATAAAGCGAACCATTCATAGTGGTAGATATTGTGTTAACCAGTTTTTTTTCGTCGTTCAAACCGATAGACGTCCACTGTTGAACATTGATTTCTCCACAAGGATTTACACAACACGGTATTGTGTCACAGGCGTTCAGCGGTTCCCACATCTTTTTTTTTATCCACTACAAGTTAGCCCTTGACTGCAATCTCACCTGATGGTAGCGATGGCTCCCACAGTGGGAGCTGTTGAAATCTACCTATTTGGGTGCCGCCTCCTTAGCTAATACTCCATCCAATCCCTCGGTGATTTTCCAGCGCCTGCAGACCACACCGTCCAACGTAGTCATTACAGCTTCACAACTAGGTACGGATAAAGGTGATCCGGCTTTAGATCTTATCACGTAGCTAGATAGTAAGTAGATACTCTCAAGTACCCTTGAAATTAACCACTGCGTTACTCTCAGCTTTCATAGCAGGCATTGCTGTAAGCGCAGCCGTTGCCTGCGTAGATGTCTAAATACGTACGTCCTCTAGTCCATCACTTACAATACAGGTGAAAGTTTAGATGGAACATCAAAACGCCAAGAAAACATGTTGACATTTCAAAATCTAGCCATATAAAGGCAGTCGTGATGAGAGAGGGAGCTTTGAAATTGATAGCAATTATAATTGATATTCACAAACGCAAATTACGTCATCCATCTAATGCAATTGATGCAAATGCACTTCTTTCTATTTTAAGCGCGGTGTATACAGAAGTGAGATTGATTTGTCATCTGATAAACGTCATGGTCCCATAAATAGGTAAGTTCATAGGTAGGTTAGAAGGCAAGAAAGCTTACGTTCACAGATAATGGAAACAAGGGTCATATTGTGGTTTTGTAGGAATAGTCATGTTTGTCAAGGTGTGTCAAGAGATTAATTTACGTGAGAGTGATTCTGTGAGAGAGGGGGAAGAGCGTAAAAACGCTCTCAGTCTTTGATTGTTGTCAAAATTGAGTGTTTCTCGAATTCAACGAATTTCGGACAAAAAACCGCTCTCGAAGAAATTAAGCAGCGTCTATCAATCACGTCAACTATACTGTTACCGTAGAAGATAGAGACAGAGGCTCGCATTTTCTCTTTCTTTGATCGCGTATATAACCGTGATGATAACATTTCCATCAAACATCTTGGTTGTGTAAGGAAGAGTTTTCGACACCAGAGCACGCGGCCGATTGCTCTTCAGAAGGACAGACCTTAGCTGAGACCAGAGCAGTGGTGGGCGCTCCCTTACACCGTTTCACAAAGAATACTATAAGATCAGTAATAACAGAGAGTCAAGAGGCCCCAACCTTAGCTATATCACAAGACTGAAGTGAAGACTGTCCACGTTTCCACAACCTCTGTGTAAACCGCGCCTTACAAACGGAGGTGGGATATAACAGGGGGCTTGATTAAACCGTCACTTGACAGTTGCAAAACTGGCTCTTGGTTAGTGTTAATCCACTGTTTATTAATGAGATTACTTGTAACTTCTAAGAGCAACTCTAGGCATGTTGCAAATGAATTGGTTACGTAATTACAGACGATTACTTGCAAACAGGGTGAAAGGTGTTCGGATTAGTCTATAAAATTTTACGGCTCTCTTATAAATAAATCAATCTATATCAAACTATTTTTTGCAGTGAATGTTAATGATATCGTCATTTTTATTGACTTTGAATTCTTGTTTTGGGTGATGATTGCCTGCCAATATTATTAATTGATCATTTGTATCTTTTTTGTTTATAATCAATTTTGTATGGGTTAAATTTTAGCGCTTACGTATAATATTTATTATTCGTGGTTATAATTATGTTTTTTTGAGTAAGTACATTTAAGTAAGTTTGAATCGAACAAAAATTCAACTTGTAATATCCATCCATGTTTTAAATAAGCTCTGTATTCTACTGAAAGTTTCTTATCCTTAGTGATAAACCATTATTTCTCTCGATAACGGGAAATCCATGTTTTTAAAACACATGCAAAATGAAGAGGCGTCAATACTCAATAATGAGTAAGAATTCTTCAACTTAAAGCTCTGGTCAAATATAGAGCGAGACTGCAAGGATATAGGCCACTATGGAGTGACCAGTATGAACTGTGGTTCCGCGTAGTAAAGAATTTAACTCATTTATTCAGAAAGAAAATCGAAAAGAGAAACAACACTCTTTTTACATTTTCTCTAGCTCCTTAAAAATTTTATGGTCTGCACTGCGCCTCTACATAGTAGCTGTACATATGGATTCGTAGGTACAAGGAAACTACTAGTACTGTTGTACTAGAATTTGAAAAGTCGCTGCGGTAATGCGTTGCATGCGACCAGAGCTTAAATGTGTGTATTTTAAATGGCTGTCCCACTTGTATTGTTCGCTTACAATTTACATGTTATGAATTTGCATATTAGGAAGTGGGGCAGTTTTAATAGGCTCAGTTGGCAATTGGTATGTCCGACCGAGGTCAACATATTGTATTAGGGTTGCCACTTGGCAGACATCATCGTCATCATCACAACAGCCCATTAACAGGAACATCGGAAAAGAAAAAGAGTTTATTAACACGCAAAAAATCTGATCTGATTGAAAAATGTTACTACAATATCAATGAATTTTTAAATGATACTGGCAAACACTTATAAAATCGGTCTCCCTACCACCATGCAGTTTTGTTGCCACACCCAAACTGGGTATCCATAGCATGCCTTATTTACTAATGACTATTATAAGTTAATTAAGAAATAATGTAACTATGGAATTGCAACTAATAAAGATACTGAAACTGAAACTAAAACGTCCCACTGCTGGGCACAGGCCTCCACCTCTCTCATAGGAGAGAGGGAATTAGAGCTAAGAACCACCACGCTACTCGAATGCGGGTTGGCGGGCTTTAATTTATGATAATAACTGGGACCGACCGCTTAACGTGTTCTCCGAGGCATGGGGGTGAAACACAGCCAATTTCCTAACTTCGGGCTAGTACTGAGAATTTCTAGTCAGAAAAACCCAATACTTAATTATGGCCCGGCCCGGGACTCGAAACCCGAGACCTCGTCAACCAAAGTCGAATACTCACGACTCGACCAACGAGGCAGTTAATTTGGCAGACAATGAAATAATCACAGAATATACTGTAACATAATTCATAAAGAAATGGGAAAGCTTATCTACTAAATTAAGATGGTGGTCTTTATTCGTTGGACTTAATGTCTGCTAAATATTTTTACAAGTCTGTCCATGTAGTTCTACGCATGTTATGCTAGATTCAATTTTCAAATGTTTGTCAAGCAACAACCCTAACAACCGCATCGCATGCTTTTGTCCTAAACTAGTGTTAGCATTCTATTATTTTTATAACTAGCCATGCATTTGACCTAAATTCCGAATTGTGGTCATTTTGTTTTATAGGACTTCCTAATTTTTTTTGCTTCCTTTTTGCTTTTTTATATTGGTTATTAAAAACTCAGTACCTTTTTTGAATAAATAGGTAAGCACATACGTAGGCACAAAAAAGACCTTATAGTATTTTTTAACGAAGGAAACAAAAAAATTCACTTGAGAAGAATATTTTATCTTATACCTAAGTTCCTACTACTTATAACCTTGTAGACAGTTGATGATACCAAAAAAATCAAATACGTGGAACAAAGTTTTAGAAATAATGTTCTTCATAAAACTACGTACTTTACATTATAATACGGTGAATTCAAAATCCATTAGGTACGTTCTACTTAGGAACTATGGTTATAAAGGCTCAACCCAAACTCAAACTCATGAGTCACGACGGAAGGCTGCGTCTCGGGGACGGACATATTAGTTTACCTACTAGGATTTGTTATAAACCTAAGTTCATGTACCTAGACGAAGTCGCGGGCATCATGTATTTCTTCCACAGGCCACCAAACTATTCCTTCATATATTGAATAGAAGCAGGCGTTACTTTGCGGAAGTCCATGATAGTGAATGAACTAGAAGTTTAATTCGCTATAATCCGCTACAGTAGACAAATGCAAAGACGCTCAGATCACATGATGTGCATGTCGCGTTCCGGACAAGTAGTGCACTTCGGAGGATTTGCAATGGAAAAGATAAATTAAAGAATCATCAAAAATCGGGTGTTTATAAGCTTGAGTGTCCTGAATGTGGTGCCACATATGTTGGTCAAACTGGACGCAATTTTGAGATGCGCTATAAGGAACATATGTCTGCTTATAGGAACGATCAACCACAAAGGTCCCACTTCGCTAAACATCTTTTGGACAGTGGACATGAGGTGGGCAATAACCATTCATATAAAATCCTGCATAAATGTAATAAAGGGTTACGAATGTGCGTTTGGGAGCAATTAGAAATAATTAAACACAATAATAAAGGATTTGAGTTGCTAAATGAACAAATAAACGTATCAAATTCACCTTTACTCAATTTATACAGTAATGGGGGAGGGGGCGGGGCTTCAGTATGAGCCATGCCAAAAAGGTATATAAGCCGGAACTTGCGATACGATAGTCACTTCACAATCGTGCATTGTCGAGTCAACATCTCCTGAGGATGCTCCGGTGTCGGAGTGAAACGTACGTTGAGAGTGATTTGGAGGATTTGTGTGGTGTGGTGTTGTGCCTGTGCGAATTGCTGGGTGGTGGGTGTCGCATGTTGCAGGTGAAAGACACGCACTGTACCACACAGATTTGTCTACTGTAGCGGATTATAGCGAATTAAACTTCTAGTTCATTCACTATTCCTTCATAGTTTGGTAGGTATACCACACAAAACGAAATCACAAGTAGCATATGATTGAATTTCATGGAATGGATCATGAACCCTTTGAATTTCCTTTGTACGTAGCCAGCAGCCAGTTACGTCTATCTCTAGTTTGCAACTTGCAAGTAATTTACAGTACAGACAAACACACATACGCAATAATTATAGTATAAGAATCGAGGAAATCTACGTCTTATGAGAATAGAGTTGGACATGATGCCATCGTGTGTTGTACATGGACAGCTTGATGCAGTCAGGATGGACAGCTTGAAGCAGTCAATCCTGACTGCTGCGACAAGCTGTGACTGTATAGTGAACTACAGTCTTCTACCAACACACATACATGGAACCGCTCGAGCAGTTGCGACTGCTTCGAGCGGTTGGCAGCAGTTATCAACAGTAGCTTCAAGCTGTTGACTATGACTGCTTGAGCGGTCCGTGTATGTTGATCACTAGCTCACTGCTCGAGCAGTCCGTGTATGGCCGGCCTAAGGTAGTCTAATGTTTTCACAGTCAATAAACACGCTAAGTATTCAAAGAGATGACGCACTTAGCTCAGACGAGTTTATAAGAGATTTAATTTCCGTGTTTAAGCGACAAGGTTAACTGGGCCATTTAAGCTGTCATTTTCAAAATTCTGAATATCATATTTCATGAAAATACGTACATATATTCATATCTTTGAAATATAATCAAAACTACTGAGGTCAAACTATGTGAAATATAATACCTATTTGTTATTTAAAACACAAAATATAATCTTTTAATGAACAATGCAATATTTTATTTGTTTTTTCGTTATGTGCCAGAACCCAAGATATGAAAAGATTTCTTAGACAAATCCCAAAAATGCAACATTTTTAACGTTTCTTAGACTTTTCCTACTGTGTTCAAAATGCGATCTGTATTCTGTACCGGTTCATCCAATCATTATTTGCGAGTTAGTACTAAACTAGCTATGATGCCCGCGGCTGTGTCCGCGTGAATTAGTTCCCTCGCGAACTCTTTAATTTTCCGGTATAAATATGTCATTCCAGACTATAATCTATCTCTGTGCCAAATTTCATCCAGACCCGTTCGGTCGTTCGGGCGTGAATGACTAACAACCATCCATCCTTCCATCCAAACTTTCGCATTTATAATTTTAGTATAGATAATTTGAGTAGTACAATAAATTGTTGTTCGACAGGATTACAAGAAGCCTCTAGAAGACAGCAGTCCAGCAATATTGAACGCAAGCAAGATCCAAACACTATTCCACCGCTTACCCGACATCCTGCAATGCCACCTGCATTTCCGCACCGCGCTCGCAGATTGCGCACGCACGTGGGACCGCGACGAAAAAATTGGTACGTCCTAACCCCTTTTACTGTTCAGAAATCATGTTCACCTTCAGTAGGTAGTTATAATATTCGTATTTGAGTAAAAGGACACGCACTAAAAATCATCTGAATACCGTTATTCGATTAAATATTCGGCTATCCAACATCTGTCTGCGGCGGATGCTCGACTACTTCAAACAGCATTGAAAAGCTCATTATCGCTGGCAAGATCGAAGGAAAGAGACCCCGCGGACGAAGTCCGAGACGTTGGTCGGACCAAATTAAAGAAGCGGTCGACACTGCGGTCTGCTCTGCCTTTCGCACGGCCTTCAACAGGGAGAAATGGCGCAACACCGTGAAGGCTGTAAAATCACGAGGGAGCCACGATCCTCAAAGTTGAGGAAACGACGCGAGAAGAAGAAGACCATTATTCTATTCTTATGTATCTCCACAAAATTTGTACAGATATATCAATCAATTGTCAATAGTGATGATGGCAACTCAATCAAATCAGCAACTGTTTATCAAACTTAAAATTGCGCTTCTAGCATGGAAGTTTGTATGAAATATATAGTTGCAACGTAATCAAGTTTCAACTCTTTTTCTTTAATTGATAGTTTAAAATGATTATCGAACTTAAAACTAACAGAAGATGTGAATTTTAGGTCTTTTGGAAGATCCTCTATTTAATAATCAGTAAGAAATAATTTATTTTTGACGTAGGCATCATCCCCTATTATAATAAATTATTTTTTTCATTTAATGACAAGCGACAAAAACCGCAATTTATTCGTCCTATTCGTTCATGCTCTACCATAACACACAATACACATATTAAATACATGGGCACACGGACTGACAGCGTGATCTAACTTATAACACTCTTATTTTAGCGTCGGAGACTAATAAGACATGCCTTAGGCAATTTTTCAAAGATGCTGTGTAATTTTTATGCAAATTCTTCTCAAGAAAAAGCTTTTAAAAATAATCTTTGATGCTAAAAAAACAAATTCCAATCTTCATTTATGGAGTACATTACCTAATTTGCATTACGAAATTTTATTTGCATATTATTAACATTATAACAAGAGGGACAGAAAATGGAACGTTTCTCTAAGTCCAAGTTTCGATTTCCAGGCGAGGTCTTCCTAAGCGCATTCTCGAAGGCAGTGGTGCTGGACGTTTATTCAGACTTCATCAACAACTTCTCGGTCGCTATGGAGCTGGCCAAGATGGAGTCGAAGCGGAAATCAGCGCTGGCGGATTTCTTCAAAGTCAAGCAAATCAGTGCTCACGACAGGCTTTCCTTCTTTGGTCTCATGGTGAAGCCGGTGCAGCGGTTTCCCCAATTCATAATGTTTTTACAGGTGAGATATTTCACACTCTTAGTTGCCACTTTACACCATCGGTATTACCCTCCTGGATGATTCGATAATGTGGATAAACGGAATGAATTAAGTTTGTTTAAAGGGTATCCCAAAGAAAATTGCCTTCAATTTACAAAGCAGTACAGCCTGTGGTAACAAGCTCACCATCCGACAATCATTCCCAGAGAAATCTTCAACTTCTTCAACGACAAAGTGGTAGGCATGCTTTGGCTCTGCCAAGTTTTCCAACAGATGTAATAAACGGTTTCTTTCTAACTCCCAAAACTGTCATGTCCTCATTGGTTCACCAGTCTATCTGGAGCTTCTTCGGCTTTCTCCCCACAATTTTACAGCTTCTCCCGAAAGTTAGTTTTTTGTAGATTGATCTCAAAACTTTTCTTTCTTATAGGATCTCTTAAAACACACTCCGCCTGGTCACTCAGATCGCGTTGCTCTACAGCGAGCATTGACCAGATTGGAAGCGTTAGCTGATGCCCTCAATGAGAGGAAACGTGATGCTGAACGAACACAGGTATGTTTCTTCACACAAAATTAAATGTCTTTCTGCTTTTGCTTCACTGCAAGTTATTCAAATGAACGCAAACTTCACGTCTCAATATCAACCAATTTTTTTTTTCTATACAATAAAACTGATGTCGTCAAACCCGATGGGCTGGGATGGGCGTAGGAGTATTGGTCGACCAAAACTTCGATCGTTGGATGGAGTTAGCCATGATGCAAAGCGGATTGGTTTAAGAAGCTGGAGAACGAACGCGAATGACAGAGATGGATGGAGAAATCTTAAGGAACAGGCTCGGGCCCATAAAGGGCTGTAGTGCCGATGATGATAATGATGTTTTTTTTTACAATATCTGTGTTTCTTGCAGGCCTTCCGAGCAGCACTTAGGCGGCTTACCCGCGGCGGAGTGGCGGGCGCGGGCGGCGGAGGGGGCGCCGCTAGGTTTGGGGCCGCGAGGCTTCTGGCCTCAAGGGCTGACAAACGGCATCTGTTGCGACAAGATGACCTATTACAACTGGTAAGTAAAAACTAAATTAATGGTTATCTTTGAAATAAAACTTCTTGAAAGAAGCTCGGGTAATTTTTCGGAAAGATTTTGCCTAAAAAAGTTTTACTTATGTAATACGAAAAATCTTGTGTTAGGACACATAAGTACCTAAGTTTTCAACTTCGCTCAACATTTTGCTACATATCTCACGATTCCTTGAACCGTGTGTCCTTTAACAAGTACGTTTTCAACTTCGCTCATCATTTTGCTACATATCACACGATTTCTTGACCCGAACCGTGTTTCCTTTAACAACTACGTTTTCAACTTCGCTCAACATTTTGCTACATATCACATGATTTCTTGAACCGAACCGTGTTTCCTTTAACAAGTACGTTTTCAACTTCGCTCAACATTTTGCTACATATCACACAATTCCTTTAACCGAGCCGTGTGTCCTTTAACAAGTACGTTTTCAACTTCGCTCAAAGTTTTGCTACATATCTCACGATTCCTTGAACCGTGTGTCCTTTAACAAATACCTACGTTTTTAACTTCGCTCAACATTTTGCTATATCTCACGATTCCTTGAAACATTGCAGGAATTTAACCAATCAGGAACGCTAACGAAGTGCAAGCCGCGTCGGTTGCTGCTTCTCAACGACCTCGTGGTGTGTGTCTCCGTGGGTGCGGGTGGTGACGACACCGAGCGGCTGGGGCTCAAGTGGGCTCACCCCGTGCAAGATGTCGAGGTCCTGGACACTGGGACTTCGCCTACCCTTAGCCGGGTGCTGGCTCAAGGTATGACAAGAAAGAATTATGGAACCACTAGATGATACCCGCGACTTCGTCCGCGTGGATTAAGGTTTTTTGATTCCCGCGGGAACTCTTTAATTTTCCGCGATAAAAAGTAGCCTATGTCCTTCCCCGGGATATCACATTTCATCAAAATCGGTTGAGCAGATGGGCTGTGAAAGCGTAACAGACAGACAGACACGCTTTCGCATTGATTATATTAGTATGGATGTTCCACTGTAGTGTTCTTTCAAAATAAGGTGGGGAAATAAATTCCCCAAAAGACTGATACACATCGGCGGTTCTACTAGTGACCGGATGCTTCCTTTAGTAACCGGCTGCTAGGAGGAAGAGCAAATCTATTCTTGCCGCCTCTCCTCAGTAAAGCCAAGAATTACCAATTGTGAAAACAGCTCATGGTAGATTCTTGAAATGCCACAAATTCAATCTGGAAGATATTGTGGCTAATTTTGTATGACACAATCTCTAAAGTCTAAACTATACTAAAATGACAGCTCTCAATCTAGTATTGTCCTTCTCCGCAGGGCGTATTATGAAAGGGATAGCAATATATTTAATGCTGTCATTTTAATGAAAGAACTAGAAGTTTATTTCGCTATAATCCGCCACAATAGGTAAATCTATGTGGTACAGTGTGTATCTTGCATTTGTAGCTTGTGATATTCACCACTCCACACAAATCTTCCAAATTATTCTCAACGTACGTTTCACTCCGACATCTTCAGGAGATGTTGACTTAGCAATGCACGATTGTAAAAAAAATCCTTCCGCAAACTAACGCCTGCATCTATCCAATAGCGTTATTTTAGTTTAGAGATCAGGGCATTATTGTTATATAATAATTACTTGCTTTTGCCCGCAGCTTCGTTCATTATTCGCTTCGCTATTTTACCCCCTCAGGGGTCGAATTTTCAAAAATCCTTTCTTAGCGTATGCCTACATCGTAAAACCTACAGATCAATCAGACACCTCTTTCTTTATTTATTTAGATTAAGTAAGTCAGCAAAATCTTATAAATGTGAAAGTTTGGATGGATGTATAGATGTTTGTTACTCAATCACGCCCCAACGGCTGAACGGATCTGGCTGAAATTTGGCACAGAGATAGTTCATCGTCTGGAATAGCACATAGGGTACTTTATATCCCGGAAAATTAAAGAGTTCCCGCGGGAACCAAAAAACCTTAAATCACGCAGACGAAGTCGCCGACATTCGCTAGGTTTTAATTAAATATGTAACATTCCACCAGGCATGAACAGAAGTGGTAGCCTCCGTTCCAGTATAAGCAGCCACGGCAGCACGTCCACCGGCGACTCCCTTTGCAACGAGATGTCCGCTCTCATGCACGACTATGAAGCCGTATCGAGGATGGCGGACCTCGCTGCCTCCTTGAAAGCGCCCTGTCCTGAACTGTCGCCCGAAATGTTCCGATCGCTGTTACAGAATATCCAGCAGAGTATACAGGTATGTCGCCATCGTCGTATTCATACTCATATTATAAATGTGAAAGTGTGTGCGTCTGTCTGCCTGCTACGCTTTCACGGTCCATCTGTTCAACTGATTGTGATGAAATTTGGTACAAGAATAGGTTGTATTCCGCGGAGGACATAGGCTACTTTTATCCCGGAAAATTCAAGTGTTCCCACGCGAATAAAAAATTCACGCGGACGAAGTCTTGGACATCATCGCGTCGTCTCAACCCATAGACGTCCACTGCTGGACGAAGGTCTCCTGCATGGATCGCCACAAAGTACGGTATTGTGCCGCTTGTTTCCAGTGGCTGGCATCATCTAGCTAACAGATAATTAAGTAGAAAGTACACAGCAGTCCCCCCGACTGTCTAAGGAAATCGTAATCGTTTGTCAAACGTATAACTCTACCTGTTCAAGGAGATCATAGATGCCTGCTCGTCAACAAGCATGTTTGAACTCCTTAAACAGTTCGAGTAATACGTTTTAAGCTGTCAAATGATTACGATTTGCTTAGACAATCGTGATCATTTGACAGCTTTGGCCATCGTGATGCGAGTTCCTCTCAGGTATAGGAATAGTGAGACACTAATGGGTGAAAACCTTTGAGATGTGACAACCCTGCTGCAAAAATATAAAATATCTCGAAATAACGTGACGTTTGTGTAAGTGACCACTTCCACAGTAATTATATCGCACTTATGATGAACTTTTGAATACAAAAAATATGAAAAGCTCGTACGAATGTTTCGTATCATAACAATCTCAAATGGAGCAGTAACTTAGATCGTTATTCGAGTTCTAGACGAATATAATGAAATAACAAAAAAAAAATTGTTACAGAAAAAAGACGACGAGATGGCATGGGTGGATTCATGCTGTTTACAACTAACGATCCGCGGTCGTGAAGACGCGGTGACGTTTAGAGCGACGGAACCCGGCGCGCGAAGGGCGTGGGCCACGGAACTAAGGCTAGCTCAGTTGGCACAGGCGAGAGCGAACTGTCCCGCTTGGAGGTTGCCTGCGTCCTTACCATCGCCTCATGCATTGCCGCACAAGATGCCGTTGTTTGTGGCGGCCACACCTGTGTACTCTTCTAATAATTTGACTGAGGTTAGTTAACATTTTCTTGCGTTTTACTATACGCCCTAAGAGCGTGGGCCACGGAATTGAGGCTAGCTCAGTTGTCACAGGCGAGAGCGAACTGTCCCGCTTGGAGGTTGCTTGCGTCCTTACCATCGCCTCATGCATTGCCGCACAAGATGCCGTTGTTTGTGGCGGCCACACCTGTGTACTCTTCTAATAATTTGACTGAGGTTAGTTAACATTTTCTTGCGTTTTACTTTACGCCCTAAGAGCATGGGCCACGGAACTGAGGCTAGCTCAGTTGGCACAGGCGAGAGCGAACTGTCCCGCTTGGAGGTTGCCTGCGTCCTTACCATCGCCTCATGCATTGCCGCACAAGATGCCTTTGTTTTTGGCGGCCACACATGTGTACTCTTCTAACAATTTGACAGAGGTTAGAAAACATTTTCTTGCGTTTTACTTTACGCTGTCATATTTAGAGCTATGGAACTCAGAGGTCGACGAGCTTGGGCTACGGAACTGAGGCTAGCAAAATTTTTTTTAATGACATTCTTTGTGTGTCATCCTTCGTGCATCACTTATTTTGTCCATTGCCAAAAACAACTGAACTCCACTGGATTTTAGGATTCGCAAAAATAAAGTATGAACACACAAACGTTATGGATTTTCGTACTAATATTGTAAATGCGAAAGTGTGTCTGCCTGGTAAGGTACCTTTTCAAGGTCCATCCAATTAAATTAGATAAAATTTTGTACAGAAATACCTTGCTTTCGAGATATGCTTCCAAAAAAGCTTCCCCGTGCGAAGTGCAAGTATAATATATCTCACACTTGTGTTCCATATCAGGTGCGTTGCGGTTGTTTCTACACGTCGTCGGGCAGTCCGCGCGGCGCGACGATGCGACGCGCGCGCTCCCTTCTGTGGCTGTGTGCGGGCGGCAACGGCAGCAGCCACGTCGCCGTGTTGACCCATCGTGCTGCGAAACTCAAGACCCTCGTCACGCTCGATTTACCCGACACTAAGGTGAGTGTGAAGACACCGTGAAGGTGCGTTGCCACAAGAGATGTGCTACGTCACGACTGACGTCATCGGGCAGTCCGCGCGGCGCGACGATGCGACGCGCGCGCTCCCTGCTGTGGCTGTGTGCGGGCGGCAACGACAGCAGCCACGTCGCTGTGTAGACCCATTGTGCTGCGAAACTCAAGACCCTCGTCACGCTCGATTTACCCGACACTAAGGTGAGTGTGAAGACACCGTGAAGGTGCGTTGCCACAAGAGATGTGCTACGTCACGACTGACGTCATCGGGCAGTCCGCGCGGCGCGACGATGCGACGCGCGCGCTCCCTGCTGTGGCTGTGTGCGGGCGGCAACGGCAGCAGCCACGTCGCTGTGTAGACCCATTGTGCTGCGAAACTCAAGACCCTCGTCACGCTCGATTTACCCGACACTAAGGTGAGTGTGAAGACACCGTGAAGGTGCGTTGCCACAAGAGATGTGCTACGTCACGACTGACGTCATCGGGCAGTCCGCGCGGCGCGACGATGCGACGCGCGCGCTCCCTGCTGTGGCTGTGTGCGGGCGGCAACGGCAGCAGCCACGTCGCCGTGTTGACCCATCGTGCTGCGAAACTCAAGGCCCTCGTCACGCTTGATTTGCCCGACACTAATAGGCTTATTACACTGCACTTTTCACAGGGACCCTTACACTTGCATCAGTGTAGTGTAATAAAATTTAGAGAGTAAGGGTCCCTAAATTGGTATTGCTGTGTAATAAGCGACGCTCCAACTAGCGGCCACGCCCACCCTTCACACAGGGCCCTGTAAAAAGTGCAGTGTAATAGGCCTACTAGGTGAGTGTGAAGACACCATGAAGGTGCGTTGCCACCAGAGATGTACTACGTCACGTCTGACTTCATCGTGCAGTCTTCACGTACGACTTCATCGTGCAGTCCGCGCGGCGCGACGATGCGACGCGCGTGCTCACTGCTCAAGCTGTGTGCAGCAGTTTAAGACGCTCCATTTGCCCAACATTAAGGTGAAGAGACCACTTTTTTTATCATTTCACCGCAAGTTAGCAATAGGGATGGTGCCTATATCAAAAATAAATTATTTCTAACTGATTATTAAATAGAGGGTCTTCCAAAAGATCTAAAATTCACATCTTCGGTTAGTTTTAAATTTGATAACCATTTTAAAATATAGATTAGAGAAAAAAATGCATTGAAATGACATGACCAGTAACTGCCCTCCGATTCGGGACAATGCGCAGGATTTCCATTCCAAATTATTTTCCTGAGAAACGTGGTTAGCAATACTTGAAAATATTCTTTTAGACTCGCTAACCATAACAACTAGCGCCATCTAGTCTGGGAAAGCAGTTATTTGGTGAAACATTTTATATTTATTTTCTCAGTTTTCAGAGCATTCAGACTCCTGAAACTTTTTTATCTGAAAACTATAAAATATATAAATTACAATAATAAAGAAATCATTGCTGCGCTTTGATTTTTGATCTCTAGGCAAGCTCTCATAGTCCCGCTGGCCATTTCCTTTGATGACGTAACTATTGTGAATTTCATACAACTTCCATACTAGAAGTGCGTTTTTAAGTTTGATAAAGAGTTGCTGATTTGATTGAGTTGTCATCATCCCTATGGACTGCGTTCTTACCTGGTGATAAGTGTTGATGCAGTCTGAGATGAAAGCGGGCTAATCTGATAGTGTTATGGAAGTTACATTAAACCCATATCCCTACTCTTTTTCTCACGGCATCGTACTGGAACACTAAGTCGCATGGCGGCACGTCTTTTCTAGTAGGGTGGTTTAACAATAGCCAACTCACTCCGAGCGAATTCAGTAGTTAATATCAGATTTGGTATTTCTGTTTTTCATTTCAAGTTTATAATTATTAATTTCAAATGACTGAACCCAGGGTCTTAGACTGGAGTTGCACCTTTATCGATCATTTCCTTACGTATATCGCGTTGTGACTTTGCAACGTGCACCCATTCATAAATCGACCCAAAATGTTGCTTTCATTACATACACAAGAAAAGAAAATTGTACTCTTGACGCCGGTAAAATCTTCGCCTGAGGCAACCTCTGGCTTTTTTACTTTTCGACTTTTATTACCAAACTAACACGTTTTTTTTTTTCAAAAACTACAATAAGGCTTCCTAATCATCTGACTTTTTATTTTCAGGTAACGTCAATGGAGTACGCGAAAGGACTCCGACAGGTGAACACGCTGTGTGGCGACACAGTCTGGCTCGGCACTGAATGCAAAAGGATTATCATCTTCTCCGGCGTCGAACCCGAGAAGCAAGAGAAGCTGACAGAGGTAATCACCGTAGCCCCAGTCACACAGATCAAATACCATTGTGATTCCATGTTTGTGGGCCTCGCCAACGGTCGAGTAGCGGTGTACCGGCGTAACCACGACGATTCTTGGGCTCTCGATGAACCGCTAGCGATAGAACTGGGCGACAAACCCGTACATTGCATCCTACCCGTCGACGGAATCATATACGCGTCCTGCGCCAAAAGAGTCTTCGCCATCAACGCGTTGACGGCCGAAATCATGCGAATCCTCGAGTTAAAAGGCGAGGGCGATCGCTCCGTTAAATACCTCGCGCATTCCGGTGTAGGGCTATGGGCTGCATTCTCTGATTCCACCTACGTGAGCTTATATCACGCGGAGACATTCGAACACTTGCAGAATATTGATATCGCTGCTGATGTGGCCAAAACCATTGGTGCTAGAGAGGGGAGCAAACCAGCTTATGTTTCAGCGCTATTAGCTGGCCAAGGACTTCTTTGGGTTGGAACTACTGCGGGTGTTAGTGTTACGGTGCCGCTACCAAAGTTAGAAGGACTCCCGCTTATTGGAGGTCACATTGCCGTGTCATATCATGCTCATGCTGGCCCAGTCACATTCCTATTATCGTTGACTGCGGAAACGCAAGCGGACGTCAATGTTGTTAGACGCAATCTATCCAACGCAAGAGCTCTAGCTGAAACAGTCCAAGAGCTCAAAGAGGAAGAGGCGAAAGAAGACAACGATAAGCATAAGCTAGAAAGGCGGATATCAGAAGAAATGAGTCCGTACAGACCGCAGCGCGTCCAATCCGCAGTTGTACGTAGAAAGAAACCCGGCGATGTAAGGCTAAGTAAGACGTTACCAAAGTGTGCCAATTTGAACGCGTGTGATGTTTACGGACTATTTGGAGATCTTATGTTCGTTAAAGACTGTGTGGGTGAGGCGGATGTTAGTGGTTCGGGCGGTGATACTTTAAGGCGGAGCGATCCCGAGTTAGCTGCGATTCCATACCGCGTCAGTACGTTGGATAGGCGATTAAGGATGAGAGCGGGTAGACCGCGGAGCTTAGATTTATCTAGTTGGTCGGTTGACTCGCGAGCTTCTAGTCTTTGTACGTCATCTGGGAGCGAGGAATCTATGGCTTTACGCGGTGTGTCCCGAACAAGTTCAGGCGCATCGGGTGCTGCGAATTTAGCCCCTATGGCTGCTTCCACACCGGATTCCTCCTCAGGGAAATCCAGTGCCTCCGAACGGTCAATATCCCGAAGCGACTCCGCAACAGCCGCTCCAGAATTGCGTACGAAAAACAAAAGCGCGGCCCGGAGTCTCCGCGGTGCTGATTATATCGTAGGCGATAGTATGGCGAGGCGGTCCGTAGTAACGGTAGTGGGGGGTCGAGGTTATGTCGACTGGCGGCAAACGGCAGACGCGGCTGAGCGACCCACGCCAGCAGCGGATCCCAACCCCAAAGACGCTCATCTCATCCTATGGGAAATGCGCATGTAGATTTCCAGTATTACGCTTGTGAACTTCCACATGAGAATATCGAAGCATTTATTTTAAGGCTACGTCATAGACTTTATTAACTAAAGGTGTAGGCATGCAATGACGTAGAGTCCTGTCTGAATCGTGATGCGACAGGGGGCGATCATAGTTATACATGGTATAATAATATGTACAAAACGAGGTTTAGCGTGGATTAAGTTTGTTCCATTTCTGTTTAAACTTTTTGATTTTCCGGGATAAAGAGCGAGACAACGTATGTCTTGTTTCAAATTAAATAGTCTGTGTCAAATTTCGTCAGAGTTGGTGGTACGGATGGACCTTGAAATCGTAACACACATGCAGTTTCGTATTTATAATATCAGTACATATGAGTAGAAATAGTACATCTGCGGTCCTAGATTCTAGGTTTTCACGACTTTTGCAACTCACTTATGCAAAAATTATTTATCTCTAAAATCCAAAGCGACGTAAATTACACTATAACGCTTTATAAATACATCTGTGTTTACATGCTGAAGCCGCGCTTTATTTGGTCGATCGTGTACCGCACGCCAGTAGTTTGTGTGCACTGTATGGCAGTCAATCTGTCTTAATTATAATTAATCTTGTCTTGATAAAGCCTTATGATATATTCTTATGACAAATTGTAAATAACCAGAGCACCTGTACATTACTGTAAATTCAGTGTTGAAACCTAATGTCAGTTTATTATAACATTGCTATATTTGCTCAACCATTTATTTTACTTTGGACATAAGCACTTCAATGAAGTGTCATAATTATAGACAGACAACCAACGACAAAAAAATGCAATACTCCATATACACATAACGATTTTTTACAATAGTGAAGCGACTTGCCGTTTTATCCGATATTTCGTAACTCGTATACTTTTCTAGTAATTACAAATACGACTTTTCTTTTCAAAATAGTTACGGAGCTTCAACACTAGCTTTCTTGATAGTCCTTTAAAGCACCATACATCTTTGGCGATGGACGGCTTCTATGACCTGACGGATTCATGTACATTTACTTTACTGTTATATAAGAGAGATTTATTTGAATACATACATTAATATACTTAGTCATTTAACGCCTGGGTATGTTTAACTGCCTCATTGGTCTAGTGGTTAGCATGTTCGACTGCGACCGACGAGGTCCCGGGTTCGAGTCCCGGGTCGGGCCATAACAAGTATTAGGTTTTTCGGGCAAGAAATTCTCAGTACTAACCCGGAGTTGGGAAGTTGGCGGTGTTTCACCCCCGTGCCTCGGAGAGCACGTAAAGCCGTCGGTCCTGCGCCTGATCTCTTTCCGGTCGTGTCGGATTTCCGTCCCATCGGGCTATGAGAGTAAAGGAACAGAGAGTGCACCTGTTTATGCGCACACACTTGTGCACTATAATATCTCCCGCGCAGATGGCTAATCTCTCTGGAGATTGGCCGCCGTGGCCGAAATTCGGTCGGGAAGACATTATTATTATGTTTAAAAATAATTTTAAAAAAATGTTGAGCAAAGATAAATATGAATGTGTCAAATCGATTAAAACTGCTTCATAAAGGAAGTCGATTGTTATCAAAAATCGAATCAGTAACACATTCTAAACATCATTGAATCGAGCTGTCAAAAGTAAAATAAATGGTTGGACAAATATAACATATCTGCCGTCATATTTGATTGCGTTATTGATCCGTGCCTAAATTGAATGTAGCCGCTTTTAAAAGAGTACTATGAATGAATAAAATTTACACAGAGTGTAAATATTGTGATGACCTGTTTAAATTATTTTTGGATGTTAGGGCCCATGATGTTTGCGACCCGTATTTACAATGGTTTGTAGTATGTAATTATAACGTCCAGGTGCATTATTTTTGTGATTTTTTGATTGCTATATTCATGTTACGTAAATTCCTGAATGGAGACATTATTATTGATGTGTTTTTTGCTAGTTATACATTTGTTGGCATACCCTTATGGAAATAGAAGTATGTTATAGAAGACAGTTTTTGGAACAATTTGTAGATGTACTTAAGTAATTTAATTATGGAACTTAAAAATCATCATTAACTCCTATCTTTATATCTATTATTACTTGCATAAAATAATTATCTCAGACAGATATCCTATTTTTTGGTAATCGTTTAAAATTTCGCAGTATTTAATTATTATTCACAAAATTGTAAATATACAGATTCTTTCCATTATTTATATAATAAGTCAATGTTTTCGAACAATTTTTTCCAAATTTGTTCACAATGATAATTAGTTAAAATTGTTGATTATACTTGGCAAAGTAATTTTTATTTTTAACTATGAATAAACCGCCATATTAAAAATAGAATAATTTGGTTACGTGTAATTATTGATATACAAATGTAAAATAACTTGTAAACAGAATATTTCGATTATAATAATTAATATTATATTTTTAATTTTCGACTAGTTAATTTGTTTTAACCTTTCAATAAAGAAACATAGTGGCCTTATTTTTTTACTATAAATAGATAGGTATTATAGAGCGGAGTTATTGTCTGGATGTTAAATGTTAAGCCGGCTACACAGCCTCACGCTTAACGTCCAATTTGCATGAGGCTTTGAAGTCTTTATCGTGCAATGATGACTGACACATTGGACGGAATGTTGATAGGATAAAGCTATCATACAAATCGAAAGATAAGCTTGATGGTGTGTAGGATCCATTAAGCAAATTCACGGGCATCTGCTATGTTGTATGTATTTAAATATTCCAGTGTGTGATTATGATTACGGCATTCGTTTAAGCTTTATTGTTAGACATAGTTATGTCGCTTTAAGAATTAGACTGATTTAGCTTAAGCGTTTAAACGTATTTTATTAGTTAAATTTAATCTGTAAGGCGAATGTACGACATTTCGAACGAAAAAGCTCTTGAGGGGCGTCATTCAGTCTTCGAACAATTTTGGGCTACTTTTTTATACTGGAATAATTTTGTTAGAATATTTCATTTAACACAATTTCTTTTAGAGATGTTTTCTTTCACATATTTCACAAATATAGTTAATTATGTATAAGATTAAAAAAAATATGAATATAGTATAATATCCTTTTTATTTGTTGGTCGTCAAAAAAGTAGCCCAATTTGGGTGATGTTCTTTCAGTAAATTTTAAGAATCTGACCAAAATATTACTTTGTATGTTTCGAATACATGTTAGTGTGGAATTTCTTGATGTTTAATGATGCACAAAACTATTGTGTTTGTGGTTGTTCTGTCACAAAGTGATGATTTATAGTTAATACCTATTTATTAGCTTACACATCCCCTGAGTTAGTTATCAATATGTTTAAAAGTTTCGTTCTAAGTGAGTAATTTTTATTAACCTGGTGCAGGTGCTACTCTACGTGAACAGAAAAAACAGTTTTTAAAACTACTAAAATAACGTACTATATTTAGTTTATAAGTTCCCTCAATAAGTTCCGTTTGAAATTTAAAATTATTTTTAACTATTAAAAATGGACAGTACGTTTTGCTCTTCCATGTAATATTCAAATAAATGAGTTATAATTGCCACGTTAAGTAAAATTACTCGCTTAAAGAACTAATTTTTTCAGTGTTAACGTTTGCATGTAATAATTTTATTACTGTTAGTGCCTAAATATCTGTTATCTGGAATTCTCAGGTTAGAAAAGTAAACATCTAGTGCGCCCGTTACACAGTCTATCTGCATCGCGATCTACAATCCAGATCGTATGTGTACCGGGCGGCTATCAAGCGATCCAAAGACATAAACTTTTAAAAGGCCATTCGTATTCATGTGCCTTAAAGGTAACTTTTTTTGTTTCAAAAATCGTCGTTCAGATGATGGAATATCCTACCTCCTTCCTAACTTTTGTTAAGACAAGTAAAAAATATTTTTCATGTGGTGACATATGACCGGATAAATCATTTTATTTGCTGTCCTAGACTACCTTAACTATAACCTATTAAATTATAATTTTTCATAATCTGTCGTATAATATAACAATCTCTTTTTATTTATGTATAGTCCTTATTAGAGCTACGATATGTTATGTAACAGTGCATCATTATGACTGAAAACAATAGTTGTATTACATTTTTCAGTTGTGTTATACTTGAATGCGCCTAAAGATGAAAAATATTCGGTAACACATACCTATTGTATTTAAATATGTACAAAACAAAAAGAAATTTAAAAAAATATTACGTGCCAAACTGTAAATTAATAAAACTTCCATTGTACAGAGAAATAATAATGTTACATTGTACATTACTTAAAATATAATATATATATCCTTATAAATATAATATACTTACTTATTGGTAAAATTATAATTTGTCTTGATCGATATTAATGTGAATTTGTCTCGAATATATTTTATAACTCAGGAAACCTCAATTTTTGTTTTGTTAAAAAATAGTATGATTCTTTACATTAAGAAACGTCACAACATGTATGTAATAAGGTGTAAATAAATTTTAAGTTTATATGTATACACCTGTATTTTTTGTGGTTTTATTTTAACTACATTCCACTACAACCCATTAACGTCCCACTGCTGGGAGAGAGGGAATTAAGAGCTTAGACCCACCATGCTGCCAATGCGGGTTGGCGGGCCTGTAACGCCTATTATCATCTTAGTGATAATAACCGGGACTGAGGGCTTAACGTGTTCTTCGAGGCACGGGGGTGACTCGCCGCCAACTTCCAACTCGGGGCTGGCACTGAGAATTTCTTTACTGAAAGACTCAATACCTAACAGTTTTAAGCCCGACCGGGAATCGAGCCCAGGACCTCGTAATCCGCAGTCGACTATGTTAACCGCTAGACCAACGAGACAGCTCTACAATCTACATTATCTTAAATTATGTAAAGTCTGCATTCGGGCGTATTTATATTTAAATGTGTCCATGTTTTCTGGCCTGTCCTCCAACTTTCGGATTTTTTTCTCACATTTAGATTATGCCGATCCCAACATGTTTTATGTTTTTACGTTGCTTATTGATCCAGTCATATTTTCGACTACAACAAAAAAATTGTGTGTGTGTGTGC
This sequence comes from Erebia palarica, assembly GCA_964035005.1. Lineage (NCBI taxonomy): Eukaryota > Metazoa > Arthropoda > Insecta > Lepidoptera > Nymphalidae > Erebia > Erebia palarica. The sequence goes on along the minus strand of OZ035984.1, from coordinate 31,139,922 downwards.
AATTTCCACACGGCAGAAGTGAAACTTTCAGAAAAGTAGCCTACGAGAGAATGAGATAACTTGTATTCTATCTCATTCTCTCGCAGGCTAAATCCTATTTATAGTTCTGTCTCATTTCGGTGTCGCTTTTTCATTTCGATAACAATCAACAACAACAATCACAACGATTCTAAAGAAGTTTCACTTCCATAAACGTGTGATTTTACCAAATCCTCACCTGCCCCCATGTTATTTTATTTTTTTGCAACAAGGTTTTCACATCTTCAAAGGTTTTCATCCTTTAGCGTCTCACTATTCCTGTAAGAGGAACTTGCAACACAGGCGATCTTTTGAAAGCGTACCTAACCTTTGATAATATATAAAATCAAAGTACATTTAAGTACCTAAGTCATCAAATCGTAGGTAAGACAAGTCCCACGATTGTGTAAGGAAATCGTAATCGTTATCGTTTGTCAAACGTATCTAACTCGCCCTGTATAATTATCGAGTTCATAGCAAAGACGTTGAACGTCTTTGGTTCATAGTTCGTTTTGAGCTGTCAAATGTTTACGTTTTGCCCTTAACCCTTTAAACAATTGGGCCTCTGATTCTTTAGCTTTCGACTTGAGATATAACAAGGCAGCCGTAATAGACAGCTTATTTTTTGTACTTTATAATTATTATTTATTAAATAAATCGTTTATTGAATGAATTTATTTACTTAGGCAGATGATTTAAATATTTTTTTGAATAGATGTCTCCGCTCCACAAACATTAAATTATGTTTGTGCTCCTATCCGCTCTATGTGGAATTTCCAATGAATTCCAATTCTTTTTAAAAATACTACTGCACCTGTGTACTGCACTAGGTTTGATTGGTTGCTGGCAACATTACTCATTGCTGTCAGAGATGTCATGCCATTCTATGACAACGTGCCACTATGTTGTTTATTATTGATAGTCTTCCGCGTGCGTGTCTTCCAGTCAGTATACGTTTCAGGTTGTACATATTGGTATCTAGGGTATAAGTGACTTATTTATTTATGTCACCGTAAGATTGTAAAAACCGTTAGATTATAATCTAACTCGCGAAATTCTAAACTGTCGAAAGATTGTAAACTGTTCTATGTTCTGAGTGTCAATTTTTGAAATATTCATTGTATTTACGTTTTCTTGTCTCTTTCTTGTAGGTTAGGTTAGGGTTCGACATAAATAAATTAGGTTTTATCGGGTTTAAATACCTATCAGATTACAATCTACCGGAAAATAATGCGTTAAATTCTAATCTTTCGACAATTTAGAATTTAGCGAGTTAGATTATAATCTAACGGTTTTTATAATCTTACGGTGACATATAGACTTATAATAAGTCTGGTATACGTGTTCTGTGTTCTGCAATCGTGCTCCAAACCCATCCATTGAGAATCAGCGGTTGTTGAAGGTAAATACTGAATTAATGTCTTTTATACACCATTTTTAACATAGTTTAGTCCATATTTTATTGGAATGTAGTAATATTTTGTAGTTAAGTTGAATTCGTTATGGTTCATTGAGTAGCTCTTACGAAATTGTCAGTCAATGGAAAAATGGATGGTCAATGGATTTCTAATGTTTTATACACGGTTAAGTTTTTTCGGTCCGAGTTGGAGAATAACAATAAATTTAGTGTTTGACTCACAGTACCTAAGTACCTATTCTCAAAATAAATAACTAATCTGTTCAAAAACTATTTTTAACCGACTTCCAAAAAAGGAGTTCTCAATTGGCGCGTATTTTTTTTAAATGTATGTTACTGCATATTTCCGTGGTTTCTAAACCGATTTGAAATTATTTTTTTCAGTGGTTAGAGGAAGCTCGCGAGGTGGTGCCATAAAAAATTATGACTCCAAATTCTCAATCCTGATTCCTGATGCTGTAGGTGTACCTACGAGTGAACCTACTATAGGAAGTTAGGAAATTTTGATGGTGAATTCATCAGTAGTAGGTATCAAGTCACGTGTATACGATTCAACTCTGAGTCCCAACTCCTCAACTCTGATGCTGCAGGCCCCTAAGCTGTGGGGATTAAGAGTACCTACACTAAAAGTTAAAAATAAAAATTCTTTCCAAAAAACCGACTTCCAAAGCCACTATACAGTACAAAATAATTTTGATTTCTACACACTATGTTGAAGTCGGGCGAGTATAACAACAAAGTTGACGCGTCAGGCTCGCCCGACTAAAATAAATAAAAAATATTCAGGCGTAACAATGGCGCTGACATCTGCCGAAAGATCAAGGCGACATAGAGAGAAATTAAAGAAGGACCCCGAAAAGTTCAAACAATATAAAAAAAACACTTGGAACTCGTAAAGTCCAAAAGAAGAAAAATATCTGAGCTATCAGAAGCTGAAAAAGAAAAAGAAAGGGAGAAATGGAGAAGACAAAAACGCAATCAGAAAGACAAACAAAAACAAAATTCTAGTAAATCTGCAAGTTGTGAACCATCAAGTTCTACGGAACCTACCTCTAAAACGATTAAAACGATAAAAAAAAATAAGAACTCAACCGTGTTAGCGAAAAAATATAAAGAAGCTCTCAAAAAAATCCAGCACCTAAATACATGTCTACAGACAACTAAAAAAATTTTATACATAGCAAATTTAAAAATCAAAAAATACGAAATACTTATAGATAAGTTGAAAGCCAGAGAAGAAATTTTGGAAATTATTTCAGAATTATAAAACTACCACTGACGTCTTATCACAAGTAAGTTGCGATTTAAAATCTCATCAAGGCATGAATGGAGAATATATTATAACTAGTATTTCGCTCTGTGCGTGAGCTGCTAAAGCAGCTCACGGGTTGTGATTAAAAAAAAACAAAATGGCGCTGATTTTTTAAGACTTTGGTATCGGTTTCCTGTTTTGAAATTCAAGGAAGTCCTAAATATCGATTTTGAACGAAATCACTACAATAACAAAGAATTTCAAAATGGTGCTGAATTTTTTAAATTTTGGTACCAGTTTCCTGTTTTGAAATCCCAGGGAGTCCTAAACATCGATTTTGAACGAAATCGGTCAATTAACAAAGAATTTCAAAATGGCGCTGATTTTTTAAGACTTTGGTATCGGTTTCCTGTTTTGAAATTCGAGGAAGTCCTAAATATCGATTTTGAACGAAATCGCTACAATAACAAAGAATTTCAAAATGGTGCTGAATTTTTTAAATTTTGGTACCAGTTTCCTGTTTTGCAATCCCATGGAGTCCTAAATATCGATTTTGAACGAAATCGGTCAATTAACAAAGAATTCCAAAATGGCGCTGATTTTTTAAAACTTTGGCATCAGTTTCCTGTTTTGAAATTCGAGGAAGTCCTAAATATCGATTTTGAACGAAATCGCTACAATAACAAAGAATTTCAAAATGGTGCTGAATTTTTTAAATTTTGGTACCAGTTTCCTGTTTTGAAATCCCAGGGAGTCCTAAACATCGATTTTGAACGAAATCGGTCAATTAACAAAGAATTTCAAAATGGCGCTGATTTTTTAAGACTTTGGTATCGGTTTCCTGTTTTGTAATCCCAGGGATCCTCAGATATCGATTTTGAACTAAATCTGTAAATTAACAAAGATTTAAAAAATGGCGCTGATTTTTTAAAACTTTTGTATCAGTTTCCTGTTTTTTAATCCCAGGGATCCTCAGATATCGATTTTGAACGAAATCGGTCAATTAACAAAGAATTTCAAAATGGCGCTGGGTTTTTTTAAAATTTTGGTACCAGTTTCCTGTTTTGTAATACCAGGAAGTCCTAAATATTGATTTTGAACGAAATCGATCAATTAACAAAGAATTTCAAAATGGCGCTGATATTGTAAAATTTTGGTACCAGCTTCCTGTCTTGTAATCCCATGGAGTCCTAAATATCGATTTTGAACGAAATCGGTCAATTAACAGAGAATTCCAAAATGGCGCTGATTTTTTAAAACTTTGGCATCAGTTTCCTGTTTTGAAATTCGAGGAAGTCCTAAATATCGATTTTGAACGAAATCGCTACAATAACAAAGGATTTCAAAATGGCGCTGAAGTTTTAAAATTTGGTACCAGTTGCCTGTTTTTTAATCCCAGGGATCCTCAGAAATCGATTTTGAACGAAATCTGTCAATTAACAAAGAATTTCAAAATGGCGCTGATTTTGTAAAATTTTGGTAACAGTTTCCTGTCTTGTAAACCCATGGAGTACTAAATATCGATTTTGAACGAAATCGATCAATTAACAAAGAATTTCAAAATGGCGCTGATTTTTTAAAACTTTGGTATCGGTTTCCTGTTTTGTAATCCCAGGGAGCCTCGTCGTGGGTAAAACGGAACCGTATCAAAATCTTGCATAGTTATATACTTGCAGTCCCTTCAATATTCGCCATATAATTTGGTATGAAAAAAAAAATTCCGCCATCTTGATTTTTTTTTCATTTTGCTTAATAGACCTCCACGTCCTGATCATCTCTTGCCAAGAAACCACACTTCCATCTCTCATACTCTCCGAGATAGACACTAACGAAGTTTGTATGGCAGCCATCTTGAATCCACCATTTTTGAGTTTTTTTTAAACTCACTGCCAATTGGACGAGGTTTCGAGTGACATTTGTTCGAGCACTCCCCACCTATCTTCAATACCCTTGCCGTGCCCTTTACCCGTCTCCGAAATCCTCAATCATCAGCTGTCTCCATATTTTTCTTCAAGTTATATTTTCTGACTTCCATACGAAGCCAGCAGTGAAAAAAAATTTTTTCATACAAAATTTTACAGGAGGAAGTTTTTAGGGAAAATCTCGAAAACTATTCCGAATGTGGCAACACTGTTTCGATTTCTCGATACTGCCCGTCGAGTTACACAATCGATCCATACATGTCAACTTTCCCAAATGTTGCCAACCGCCTCTAAGACGTGATCGAAATTTTCAAAAACACAAAAGGAATACAAAATGGCCGCCACCTCATTTCACAGAATCATTTGACATAGTTTTATAATTTTCCCGTGAACTACAGGATACACCGCTCCTGATGACGTTTCAATCTTTCATCTCGCTCACACCCAGCCGACATGATAGCCCCTGAAAAAAGACCATGTCGAAAATCACTTTTTCTTTGATAAATTCTAGTGTTGCCAGACCTCGGCGACGAAATTACCCAAATGTCATTTGCACAAGTGGGACACGTGGTTGCTCGTCCTCGAATTTTGCAAAAAATACGTATTGCGATTTTTTAATTTTTGGGGTAAATCTTGAAATTTTCCCGAGAAATGGGGTAATTTTTTTTCCCCAATTCATACCTCGAGTCTGTACACACAATCTCCCCGTAGAAGTCGAAACGCTCCGACGTTGCCAACTGCGAGAAATTTGAATTTTAAAATTGCGTTTTTTCGTAACTCAAACCGAACGGCCGCCGTGACAGCCGCCATCTTGAATTTTTAAAAACCACCCCCATTCTGTCAAAATACAGGATAATTGTAGGCGGGAATAGAAAAAAAAATTATGCTCGACCACGCCGTTTCGGATCTGTGGCGCCGCGGTTCGGGGTCGAAAAATCAAAATATTCAAAACACTACAGCTCGGCCGCCATCTTGTTTTCCCAATTTTTTCCACTTTTTCTATAGATCTTTTCCTAATTTCTTCAATCATTGCGAATTGCAACAAAATCGGTTGGAAAACAAAAGAGTTACAAAAAGCACGTCGGCCGCCATCTTGTTTTTTCGAAATGTCATAATTTTTCCCTACTCGAATCCCCCACCAGAACACATCTCCCTCACATCATTGTATCGTTTTCTGTCTCTTTCTAGGAGAACAATTATGTCAATGAGTGAGTCAGTCAGTGAGTGGTAATCGAGCTATATATATTATAAAGTGCAAGCTCCTGAAGCTTGATTTTCACCTAGCTGAAGACCTGGTCTATTCAAATGCGCAGTGGATGCAGTGGGAGCCTGTTAACCGACAATGGAATTGAAACGTGTGTAGTAAAGAAAAAAAACATCTAAAGTGTTAAAAAGGGACCATCGGAGCTTTGATCATAACTTTGGAAACAAGCATTCCCGCTTTCAAGAGTACACACTATTATACTTGGAAACACCAGCAGCTAAAATATCAAGACTGCATTTAATACGTTGAATGCAAAGGAGGCACAAAAAATATTCAAATTTTAAATAAAACAAATACAAATTTAATACAAATTTTCGGATTTTTTTTTTCGATCGATTGAATTTTCCGAAAATTACAGCTGTAAGCATCCAAATGAAATACAATCCATGCACTTCGGTGCATCAAAACAACAGATAACACTCCACACAGGTAATATTTAGATTTAATAAAACATTTTAGTATAGTAAATACGTGTCTACATACATACTTATAATTTTTGTGATCGTGCTTTTACTAATTAACATTTTATATTTATGTATTACAGGAATGGTGTATTGAAAAAACGGATGCCAATCTTTTTGTACAATTGCGGATAACAATTGTCACCCGCCGACGCGACTTGTTCCCCATTATAAAAAGATTCAAAGCTTGAAACCTGAAATGAAAATCTTACATTTCTTTTCTAGACTTCTTGAGTCCTTGAGTTGAAGATGAACAACTTTTTTTACTCCCCTGAAATAATTTTATTGCTCAAAAAGTTATCATACAGGATAAACCATACCGTCTATCCCCTGTAATGAAATTTGTTGCTGAAGAAATTATCACAAGGGATAAATCTGAATCTGAAATAGAATTTGTTACCCAATTTGAAAATCATAGTGATGTTTACCAAATGAAATTCGTTTGTCAAAACACTGAATATGTTGGTTTCGAATTTGAAGCACCCTCACAAATTAAAAAGGATGTTTGCATAAAAAGCGTATTAGAATTTGTTACCCAATTTGAAAATCATAGTGATGTTTACCAAATGAAATTCGTTTGTCAAAACACTGAATATGTTGGTTTCGAATTTGAAGCACCCTCACAAATTAAAAAGGATGTTTGCATAAAAAGCGTATTTTATGCAACGTAGACGAAAACCACTGCACCAAAAAAAATGTGTCAAGTGAAGACTGAACCACCAGCAACTAAAAAAAAAAACATGGTCAGCTCAGGGGTTTGAAAGGTTTAAGAACTAGCGTCCTCGTACTTGAGAGTGTAACCAATGCAAGCAAAACGTACCATTTCAAACACGAATGACAACGTGTATGGTTTGCGTTAAACTAAATTGTCTGAAATGCAACAATGGAAATACCTATTTCGATTGTATGTGTCGCAAAATTGTTACGACGAGCAGGTAGCTAACCTACCTTCCTAGTGCCTGCCTAGGTAAACTTAGATCGTAGGGCATCTTTAAGTTAAATAATTTGACTATTATATTTTATCGATCTTATACCAAAGTTATTGTTATTTATTACGGTATTTAATTATAAATTTGCGTCGTGAAAAAGCATTGTCTGTTTCAGAAGTTATATAGAAAAATATGGCATTAATTTGACATTACGTCAGTCAAAAGAACTAAAATTATCTGATGGTTTTCTGTAATTTTTGCCTCGTTGGCATGATTGGTGACTAACAAAAAACTTCTGTGCATCTTATCTAAAATGGTTTTTATTCATAAGTGCATAAGTGAGATAATGTTCTGTTTCTCAATGGAATAATTCTCCGACAGTTCATTTTAAAATGTTTATTTTTACTTTAACACCATATTTATAATCATTGCTAGGTACTCATAAAGATAAATCACTAGGAATCACAAATATATCACTAAAATAACAAAACTTGGTAAAAAAATATTCTCGATTTTATTTCATGTAGGTACACTTTAAAAAGATAGGACGATATATTTACATATTATATTCGTATTAGACGCGTTCTATCTCAGAGTACATTGAATATAGGGGTACCTACGTTCTGTCTTGCCTTCTGCCAACGAGTCCTTCGCTAATATCCCATTACTGCGCGAGTACGAGACGAGACCGGAAATGAATGGGAGTGAACAGGCGTTTCGCATATTATGCGCCCGATAATAAAATTAATTGTGCAGATCAATGGTGCAAATGTAACCTCGCTCCTGGTATACAGCCAATCTGGATCGCGGTCCACTTTGGCTATGTACCGGGCGCCATATACCTACTTACCTTTCCTGCTTTTTTGTCTGTCAGTAACAGGAATTTCGCAGGCAGGCAGAGAGTAAAGGAATTTAACCTTTTATAACACGGATGTCTTACCAAACTATACCTACAAGTTTAAGACACCCAAACGAAAGTCTTGAAGATGATTTTGGCTTTTTTAATTTTAAACTGATACTCCACTAGTACCTAACTCAAAGTAAAAACAACGACAAGCTTTAAAATTAATTTATTGTGGTTGTATTTAGGTATGATAACTGTACTATTTCATTTGGGATGTATGGGGGAAAGTGGACTCAAGGCAGACCTGGAAAAAAAATATTAATTATTTTTGAAAGCCAACAGGCGAGGCAGGTTAAGGTAATAAAATATTGTCAACTTGTACAAGTTCGAGAACCGAGTTCAGACTACCCACCTTTTAAATGTAGATACGTACCTATAGAAAATCCGCGTATTTGTGATTTTTCTAGTTGCTACCTTCAAGCCCTAAAGTACTGACTCCTGACTCCTGAGTGATGGCGCATTGCGTATGCGGAATCCGCGGCGCACGAAACTTACCTACACCAAATGTACAAGTTTAGTATACTCTAGTGTTTTAAGTTTTACTATGTAAAAAACTATTGGAACGGGGATCTGACGTATCCAATAGCGGTCGATCCCCTTTCTCTAAATTGTGAATAAAGAAATAAGTGTGGCTCAAATAAATTAAGAAAAAAACAAATTTACAAGTTTATACTTTAGAGTCACGAGTGCTTGTTTTGTGCGTCTCTGTGTCGGCGCAGATCCCGCATACGCGATGCGCCGCGCGCCGTCAAAAAGGACGCGTAATATGCCTACATCAAAACTTGCGTAATACATGTAAACATCAGTGACCTATGCCACAGAGGCCTTAGAGAGTTGGAAGGTCAGGTGTCCCAATGACGATATCCCGAAGGAATGTTTCACACAAAAACTTTGGGATGTGCCGTTGGTTCGGCTGACACATACAAATTTGGTTCAAAATCTTACAAGTGAAAGAGATCGAGCAAAGCTTCTAGCTTTATCTGAAAAAGAATCCGGGTATTGGCTCCATGCCTTGCCATCGAAAAATCTCGGCACTCTTTTAGATAATGTAAGTTTTCGTGTGGCTCTAGGTCTCAGATTGGGAACACCCCTGTGCTTCGAGCACAGATGTCCGTGTGGAAAAGAGGTCGATAAATTTGGAATTCACGGGCTCTCTTGCCAAAGGAGCGCTGGTAGGCTTTTTCGGCATGGCTCTCTCAATGATCCGATCAAAAGGGCTCTTGCCCCCCATAGATATTCCTGCGCTCATTGAGCCGGCAGGGATTAGTCGGGATGATGGCAAGAGACCTGATGGATTGACGCTGGTTCCCTGGGAACGGGGACGGGCGCTAATGTGGGACGCAACATGCGTAGACACATTGGCCCCGTGTCATATCAGGGAGACAGCATCAAGGCCGGGAGCCGCAGCAGAAAAGGCTGAAAGTGGCAAGCGGCGGAAGCATGCCTCTCTCATAGAGAGTTACATAATATTTGTTCCGTTTGCCGTGGAGACCCTTGGGCCGTGGAGTCTTAGTGCCAACAATTTTTTGCGAGAAATTTCACCGCGGTTAATTGCCTCATCTGGTGACAGAAGGGCTGGCTCATTTTTTGCGCAAAGGATCAGCCTGGCTGTCCAGCACGGAAATGCAGCCAGCATTCTTGCCACCATTCCAAGTGGGCATGATTTATATAGTAATTAGGTTAAGCTAGCATTAAGTTCTATTGTATTATTTTCAATAATAAAAAAAAAAATCGCAAAGTCAACATACGATTTCGCCGTTTGCATTCCCTGAGCGCCTCGTTAAATGCTTCACATTCCTGCAAGTTTTCGTGGTTTGTAGCGCATTGCAGGAATTGGGCTATTTCATACGCGCAGGGTCCGCTGGGCTCTGATCCCAGTTGGTAATTTTGCGGTAGTGAGTGCACTACCTCCTCTCGGCGTCGACCAGTAAATAAACTTGAGATCGCCTCTCCTGCCAGATGACCCTAAAAAAGCAGTTTCTAATAGGTAGGTACCTAGTTACTGAACCTCTTAGATTATTTGAACTTGACTGAGAAGAACTGGTAAATTCCGTTCAAATAATCTGCTTTCGGAGCTGGTGGTGGTAGAATGGTCAAAAAAAAATTAAAACACCGAACCGTAGGTACCTTCCCTTAATGCCACCTTGAAACTGAAAGGTTTTTGGACTTCTGTGATAGATTGCCTACTGCGCAGGTATATAGGCAGTGTTCTACGGTAACTCTACTCTGTGGAGTCAATAGATCGTCTTACCATAGTGGTGCCGACAGTGACGCCCCCCGCTACCGCAGCCGCATCTCTAAACATTGAGCGGCGCGGCATCGGCGTCACGATGATCTGAGGAGGATGCGCCGGCGCATGTTGGTCTGCGCGCGAGTAGCGGGAGCGGCTACTGCTACTGCTCCGACTGGGACTGCATCACAAATTAGGTTTACGGGTAGGTACCTACATACGCAATTTAAATATATACTACCAAAACAGAATACGCGGGTCCGTCGTGTATGTTTACAATGCTATGTGATTTGTAAAAGATTCTTCTAAGGATGTATGGAACGCCACTCTCTTTACTTTAGCTGCATATTTAAAAACAGCTAAATTTCTTACATAAATACCAACGATCAGAGTTAAGGATCGATTAGATTTTATTAACCATATGATTATCTGTGATTTAACCAAAATGTGGATAGTAAGATGTAATACACACCCGCTACTACATCTGTTGCACATTGAAAAGTTTAAGGATCAGAATTTAAATTCCTTTATCATTTTTGCAGAAGTTTTCTGAAACCAGTTTACCTAAATATAATATTATAAACATCTAATAATGAATCTAATAAATAATTGTTTGTATTCTATAAAACAACCATACAAAAAATTATGTTATGTAGTGAAATAAAACACTAAGTTTTGGTTTATGGTCTTTTATTTATAATTAAAAATATTATTAGAAATGTAACTTAAATGGGGAATTTGTTACTAAATTACGTCATTGTAATAAAAATAAATCTACAAAAATTTTCAATGATCAACATTATTATTTGGTAAATTAACTAATAAGAATAAAAATAACTTGGCAGGTGTCTCATGCTAAGAAAATGGAACGTCTGGATACTGAGATAGCTTTGAAAGCTTTTATACTTACGGGAGTATAATTTAAGTAATAACAACAGCGATTTGTTGGATATTATCAGCATACTGTATGGTGAAACAATAGAATATGATAGATGGAAGTACTTTTATGAGACACCTAAGTATTTATTAATTTAGAGGTGATTGTTGAGTTTGCATTGACGCAGAGCCTCGTTAAAGCCTTCGCATAGGGTAAGATCGTGTTGTTGTTGGGCACACTCAATGAACTGCTTGATTTCCCAGGCGCAAGGTCCCTGGGGCTGTTGTCCTTGGTATTGGTTGGGAGAAGCCTGGGCGGACTGCGCTGGTTGCTGATGTTCAGCCTCGCTGCTACCTCCGCTGAACATGCCAGTTATAGCACTACCAGCAACATGACCCTAGAACAAGAGATAACTATGGTGAATACTTAGAGAAAAATTTAATTTTTTAAATGAAAAACTTGTCAAGTGAGAGTCAGACTCCCGCACAAAGGGTCCCTTCCGTACCACCCCACAATATAAACTGCTTTAAACTTTTAGTAAATAGCAAGATAGACGACTTAGATAGATTTTGATTTAATGGCGAGAATCAAAATATGCAGCTTATATGGCCTTTATAGGTTACATTATTTGTTTACCTTTTCTCAAGAAAAGTTATATCAAGTGGGTAGATTACTAATAACATTGATTTTTCACATCATGTCTGCTACTTAGCTCATTGGATTATACGTGTTTCGTAAATTATCGTATTATTTATACATAATTTTATACTAGATGATGCCCGCGACTTCGTCCGCGTGGATTGAGAATTTGTGATTCCCGTAGGAACTCTTTAATTATCTGAGATAAAAAGTAGCCTATGTCCTTCCTCGGGATACAACCTACCCCTGCACCAAATTTCATCAAAATCGGTAGAACAGATGAGCCGTGAAAGAGTAGCAGACAGACACACTTTCGCATTTATAACATTAGTAAGGATTAATTTCAACTCATTTCCACACGTTCCTGAGAAAATGGGAGTTGACAGACAGACAACAAAGTTCCTTTTTACCGAACAGAACCCTAAAAAGTGTAGACTTACAGCAGCTGTTCCAGTGTACAAGACATTTAATATTTGGCAACTTAAAACTTAATAATAACTATATTGTGAAAACTAGTGTTTGGCTAAATTAGTTATTGATGTGTAGGCTGCAACTGTACAACCAATAGCAAAAGAAAGTTAGCCCTTTGAAGCCAATAGTGATTGTTACATTGGTAATGACTAATAGCAGTCAAACAAAAAAGCAATATCAAAAATGTTTAAAACAACTTTGGAATAGAGATGGAACAGTAATGGAATAGGGATACATCATACAGCTCTAGGGATGCTTTAAAGATTTTATTAATTACTTTGAAATAGAAATATCCAAGTATTTTAATGACTCATAAATGAAACTTCCTTGCAAGTGGGATACAAAATGGCTATTAATAAATGAAAATGACAATGGAATAGTTGGCTAATCCATATTTATTTCCATAATATAATGCAATAGGATGTCTTTCATCCCGCTGTTACAAAACACCCATTGAACAGATCTAGATAAGTTGACCATACTTGGAATAGAGATGACTTGCATACTTTTTTTGTTACGGGGGGGGAAATCTTCTAGAGATACCCGACCAAATGGGATTGGGTTATGTGGGATTTTTACCTACTCAGTGACAATCCTCAGCTCATAATGAGGGGCCCTGAGAACTCTTAAAGAACTTAGGACGGTGAACGTCTCTTGTGCGACGCCCATTATAAACCTAGATGTAAGGATCTGTGCACATAGAATACTTAATATCCCAAAGATTTCCTACTAGATTTAAGAACCAAAATCCATGCAAGTAAGTAGCAGGCTTAACCAATCTGGACGAAAGGTACAAATAGGTTACGACTAGGACTTCCAATACCTGGATCCCGGACTTCTCAATACTGGTATTGAAATGTCTAATACCGGAATCCTGTTATTGGTGTCACCTATACCAAGATTCTGGTATAAACAGCATAAACGAAAAAGTACTATTGCATATATTTTTTGGTATATGTCACTGTTTTTATTTTACCATATTTGCTCGAAAAAACCTCAAACCTGTGATGAAAAGTTGTTTTCTAAAATTCAATCATTATTTAAAATTTCTAGCAATATTTATTTAATTTTGTGTAGGAAAGTGAGTCATAAATCATTAAAATTAAAATTCCAATACTTTGTGACATATTCATCAAAATGCATTGGAGTGTTAAAAATATATAATAATTGTTCAATAAGAATTTATGTAAAAATAGTTCTATTTTAAAAATCATACAGCTGATATACTGATTGATATTAATAAGAAATTTATTGATTGATAATAATATTACTTACATAATAAGATTAAGATCATATATAAACATAAAAAGAAAAAATGGTTTCAGAATGTTACGTGGTCTGCATATTTCGCCATAATACATGATTCAGATTATTCTTCATTTCTATAGATTAAAAAAAGATTTTTTCGTAAGAATTAAGTTGACATGAATAACTGTCTCAGTGATTTTTGTTCAATAAACTCAAGGTCATTTGAGACAATCATATTATAAAACCTTAATTTAATTATGAATTGTGAAAACATTGTGAAGAAATCTCAAGCAAATTCCAATAAACAATCACAGAGGCCAAACTACCTGGACCTACCCTAAATAAATCCTAATTCCAACTCTACTTTACTACTCTAGAACCAACAGATGTCATTAGAAAATCCTGGATTTGACCTTTTTTTATATCAGCCAACTAGTGTTAAGTTGCATCACAACGTTCACAATCAAACACCCAATTCAATGCTATGCGTACGCACAATAGTCCTTTAAGTATTGTTATTCAAATGAATGGCATGCCAAATCTAACGCTCTGACATCTGCTCTGGCTCTGAGAAATGTCTTACTTATCCTAGCATTGCTAACATGCTTGAAGAAGTAATGTTTGTGAATACGGGTGTTAGTTTAGGGCTTGTTTCATACTTGTTCTAAAAAACATGAATCGCCCTATGCTTACAAAATTATTGTGCAAATCATGTTTACATACATCCATGAATGTCAAGATAACGTCAAACAAAACACGTGAGTCGTAACGACTACGACTTCATTGGATTATCGCCAACAATAAATATTATTGTGATTAAGAAGACAATTATTCGGCAAATATTAGCAAAATGTTACGCAATATGATATTTTCAATCCTTTAAATGGAATTAGGTGATAATACGTAAAAACACTATTTATGTTACGTAACTAACAAAAAGAACTTACCACGGTTGATCCTATGGCGACTCCGCCGGCGGTTGCTGCCATTTGGCCAAACAAAGAAGGCTGCTGAGGCTGGGCAGTAGCCATGGCCGGGGATGATGGAGGCGCATGGGCTGGTACACTGCTTCGTTGCGGTGGAGGAGCAGCCCTAAAAAATTAACCTCTTAGGTTATCCGATGCAGTTAAAAAATACGATAATCAATACGCACAAAAGTAAATAATATTTACCTTCGCTGAGGAGCAGGAGGCGGACTTGCTGAACGTCCACGTCGAGGCATTATTAAATAATTACCACTTTATAAATCCTTTTGAAAACTTTCCTTTTCGAAAACGACGTCTTCTATCGCGTAACAATTTTTTCCACTGAATGAGAATGACGGACGACTACGAGTGACAGTGACATTTAAATAATTGCTAATTCGCTAGATTTCTAGAACTTTTAAATTTAGAACCACCTCTCTATCTTTTCCATAAGTAAGAAAAGGATAGATAATACAATTTTACCAGGAAAAATAAATCTATGGTTTCATTCAAAAGAAAAATGAAAATAAAAGATGGCAACGCACAACGGACGAAAATCGATTCCGGATTCTCGAATATTTTGGTTGTGAACTTATAGACTTTTAGCAAGAAAAGATTACACTTATTTTGCTATAATCAAGATGCAATTTACAATGCAATGCAATTTGCAATGCAATTTCAAGACTTTACAATGCAAGATTGTCTAGTCAATCTTGCATGATAAAGTCTACATCTCCTGAAGATGCTCCGGTGTCGGGGCGAAACGTGCGTCGAGATTAGTATAAAAGTCTTGTGTGGTGGTGCATGTGAGTGGTGGTGGCATTGCTTGCTTGGGAACTTGGCTTTCTTGCTTGGTTGGGAAGGTAAACGGTGCTTCGCTTGTAACTGCATGCTTGAACATACAAAATTTTTTCTGTTGGCGGATTATAGCAAAATAATTGTAATCTTTTCTTGCTAAATCATGAACTTCCGCAAAGTAACGCCTGATTCTATCCAATATTATAGACTTTTGTTGAAGTTGGTTGTAGAAAGAAAAACAATGATTATATAAATTACCTGCCTCTGCGAAAGGGCATAGCCTTGATGATTTTAAAATATTAATAATTTTTTAAAGGACTTCATGCTTGAATACCAATCATATTGTGCACATTAACACATTACATTGTCAGATTTATTTATATCACAATAATCGCCGTATATCAATATTTCAAGCCAGTCCCATGCAAGTTTACAATGTTTTTAATTTTCTGATAGAATGAAGGTTTTAATCAGAGGTGAACCACTAGCGTCTCCAGGGTAATAAATCACCTTTATAACTCGAGAGCGGTGATTGGTGAAGGTTGTTAGTTGATTAGTAAAAGAGGTAATAGCCTAGTGGTTTAGAAAACAAACCTACGGAGTCGTTGGTGCGATCCCCGGGCACTCTCACCTCTAACTTTTGGGAGTTCAAAATATGCATTGAAATAAATGAAATAACACTCGTGAAGCGGAAGGAAAAAACTATGGTGAAGGAAAAAATTTCTTTGTAATATTCTCAAAGGTGATGAAGGTAAATTTGGCTTGACCAAGCCGCACTTGGCCAGCATGGTGGACTATGGCCAAAACCCTTTCATCAATCTGTAAAACGTACTTAATAAAACGTAAAATTGCTTTTTATTTATTCAATTTTTGATGCCTTTGGCAAGTTTTCGATTGGAGTAGGTGTTTTATTCTATTTTATTGTTACCGCTACTGGAAACCGTTAATGTCAGCATGTCTCAGGAAATGTTGACATTTACGGTTTTGATAGAGTTAGAGTTCGAAATTTTACCTTAATTAAGAACTTACCTAGAGATAGTCAACATTAACGGTCCGACTACTCTTCTCGGCCTTGTAGGCTCTCTTCATTCAGGACCTACTTTGCGAGCTTACGGCTTTGCGCTATACAAAAAAAACTCTATGGCTAGGGCAGACAAGACTACGTGGGGTCGGGCTATGCTGATTCGGTTTTGGGACAGATTCACATTTTTGAATAATATTATCACCCTTTTATAACACCACCGTCATCGCCACTATCAACATCACCTCCACCGGAACCACCACCATCACCACCAATGAAACCACGACTACCACCAACACCTATGTTTCAACTCCTTATTACGTAGGAAATGTCAAAATTATCTAATGTGAGCAAGAAAACAATTATTCCAACTCTAACGAATATAATAATAATAAATGGAGAATTCTCCATTTTTTTTAAATTTATTATTAAAATTAAGACAAAATAAAACAAAAATATGAAAGAATCATTAAAATATCTCAACAAATGAAAAAGCTATGGGACTTTGAAGTTGCACTTGCAAAAATAATTTTGTTACACGGCGCTCCGTCGCGTGTCGTCATTTGTCCTAGACGAGGCAGCACGTATTAGCCGAGTACGTATTGTGTAGTCGCTTGCGCCGTTCGATTCGTATTTTTATTATTACCCGATGGCAGAAGTTAAAAAAATTTACAAATATTGTATTGTTCCTATGTGTCAAAGTTGTTGTCTAAAAATATTGTATATAACATAATTTTATTGAAAATATGTTATATACAATAGAAATTAATGCTAGCTAACCTAGCCTAATTACTTTATAAATCATTAAAAATGTCTACAAATATTGTACTGTTCCTATGTGTCAAACTCTACGGTAACAATATAATCATCGATGTATTCAATAGATAATATGACGCATTCGCTGTTGCGACCTTTGATTATGTATAAAGGGTGCCACAGACTGTTGCACTGTTGAGTTTCTTTGATTTTTGAGTTGAGGAATCGTGAATTAGAATGAAACGAACTGTGAGAACTGGCCACCTAAATAGAGCTGGCTAGTTCAGAGTTGACACAGCTGCGTCGTCATTATGTAGATTAATTTTATATTTCGATTGTTGGTGTGTCAATTGATGTAAACATCTATATAGAAAATATATTTTTATCCATATCCAAGATGCCTTAAATTATTAATTCTCTCACAAATTGGTAGCAGAGCGTGGTTCTCTGATTTATTTTCATAATCACGAAAATGGCATCTACGAGTACAACTTTTCGCAACATAGAACCATTGACCAAGTCAAATTACGATACTTGGTGCCTGCAAGCGCAAGCAGTCCTTATTAAAAATGATTATTGGGACATCGTAAGCGGTGAGAAAACTTTACCATCAGATGCGGATGCGGCGGCGAGGTTGGTGTTTAACAAAGAGGATATGAAGGCAAGAGCTGAAATCCTACTTTTGATATCGCCTTCTGAATTAAAACAAATCAAGACTTGCACGACATCTAAATCTATATGGGAAAAGTTGAAAGCTACTTATCAAAGCACTGGGCCTGCAAGAAAAGCAACCTTATTAAAGCAGCTGGTTTTAAAGCGAATGACCACAGAAGAAGATATTCGTGATCATCTAAACAACTTCATGGATATTGTGGATAAGCTCGCAGATATGGAAATAAAAATACCACCAGAATTACTAAGCATAATGCTTCTCTATAGTTTGCCAACTAAATTTGAAAATTTCAGAATAGCCATTGAGTCTCGAGATACATTACCTGGGCCTGAAGAATTAAAAGTTAAAATTTTGGAAGAATTCCAGGCCAGAAATGGTAGCGAACAGCCTGAAAGCTCAGAAGCTTATCACACAAAGAAGAACAAGCAAAAATTATTCTGCAAAGGCTGCAAAAAGAAAGGCCATTCAATCGAGAAATGCTGGCATAGAAAGAAAAACGCAGAAAGTGAGAAAGGAAACAGAAATAAGGATAAAAACTTTAATGTTTGCTTGAGCACCACTGAAAATTCAGACACTAATGAAAATATATTATGGTGTTTAGATAGCGGTTGCTCATCTCATATGTGCGGTGATAAATCGATGTTTTCTACCATGACTCCTGAAACTGGTAGCCTAAAGTTGGCATCAAATAAATATACAACTAAAATTCAAGGTAAGGGAAAAGTTACAGTCAGTATAGACAAACAAGGCTATAACTTCAATGATACCCTTTATGTTCCCGATGTGTCAGTCAACCTATTGTCTGTTGCAAAAATAACGGACAGAGGATATAAAGTTATTTTCGAGCAAAATAAAGCCTACGTCATAGAAAAAGACGGCGAGGTCTCACTGACAGCGAAAAGGAAAAATGGGCTTTACTACCTTGAATGTAAAATAAATGAGACTGCACACTACACACCAAAAAGAGATAGTGACATCATGGAATGGCATCGCAAACTTGGCCACATAAATGAAAAAGATTTAAAGAAGATGGCTAAAGATGGCCTTATGTATGGTTTAAATTTAAATGATGAAAAGTTGGAAACTTGTGAGACCTGCATTAAAGGCAAACTGTCAAGATTACCATTCACTAGACATGATGACCTCTATTCATCGGACAAGCTGGAAATAATTCATAGTGATGTCTGTGGACCTTTAGAGTGTGAAACACTGGCAGGCTCAAGATATTACGTCACATTTATAGACGATTACACACGTTACTGTTACGTCTATTTTATTAAAAGAAAGAGTGACGTATTTAATGTTTTCAAAGAATATAAAAATGAAGTCGAGACATCCCACAATAAAAGAATAAAATATTTACAGACGGATAATGGTACGGAATACCGCAATAAGGAATTTGATGATTTCCTCAAATTGCATGGCATCCAAAGAAGGTTGACCACTGTATATACACCCCAACAAAATGGAATTAGCGAGAGAAAGAATAGATCCTTATTAGAAAAGGCCAGATGTCTGCTGATTGAAGCCAATGCACCTAAGAAGCTTTGGGCGGAAGCGGTAGCGACCGCAAACTACCTTATTAACCGTAGCCCTTCTAAAGCATTGGATGGCGATACACCTTTTGAAAAATGGGTAGGCCGAAAGCCATGTGCACATCATCTTCACGTCTATGGTAGAAAGACGTTTGTTTTGAAAAATAAAAAACGAGGAAAGTTGACCCAAAATGCAAAAGAAGGCGTATTCATGGGGTACTCAATGATCTCAAAGAGTTATCGAATATATATTCCGAAAGATGATGATGTAGTGACAAGCAGAGACATCAAGGTAACAGACAAAATGTATTTTAAAGAAGAAGATCAGAACTATGACAAACTTATAAATGAAATGAAATTTTCGCAAATGCCTGAAAAAGAAAATAAGATTAAAGGTAAAGATAATAAAACGAAAAATATACAACCGATAGAAATTGAAATAACTCAGAGTAAGAATGAAAATACATTGCAAAATCAGAACGATCAAGAAGATGTTTCTTCAGTAGAGTCTTACGATGATGCATCGGAGGAAATACCTGAAAGTGGGAGGCCACAAAGAGAAAGGCATCCGCCAACGTGGACTAAAGATTTTGCATTAAATGCAACTGAAGAAAATTGTTTATCGGATATATCTTACCTTTCTGATGAAAAAGAAGAAAATGAATACTGGCATGATGCAATAAAAGCCGAAATAAAAGCTCATGTCAAAAATGGAACCTGGAAAATAGGAAAGAAAACAAAAGACATGAAAGAAGTGGATTACAAAATGGTCCTAAGAAACAAACTAGGACCAGAGAACAGCATTACAAAGAAAGCTAGACTTGTGGCACGAGGTTTCACACAGCGACCAGGGGTCGACTACAATGAAACATACGCTCCCGTCGCTAAATTGAGTTCAATAAGATCTGTTATTGGAATCGCCATGGAAGAAGGGTTGAAATTACACCAGATGGACGTGACAACGGCGTATCTAAATGGTGAACTAGAAGAAAAAATAGTAATGAAATACCCTGACTTTTTAGAAGATTATCTAATAGAAATCATGAGCGAAGAAAGTAAACAAGAAGACTTGACTTTGTATAATAAGATAATAAGTATGCTAAAAGACATAAAAAATAATCCCAAAGACAAAGTCTGTCATCTTATAAAAGCTTTATATGGACTCAAACAGGCAGGGAGGCAATGGTATAAAAAACTCGACACAGAACTAAAAAACATAGGTTTTAAAGCATCAGGAGCTGACCCATGTGTATACTTACTAGAGAAAAGAGGAGTTAGTCATAATAGTGATCTATGTCGATGATTTATTATTTGCCTATTCGTGTCCAAGAAAACTTCAAGAAGTAAAAGATCTACTTAATACTAAATTTGAGTTAAAAGACTTAGGAACTCCAAAACGGCTAATTGGAATAGAAGTTATATATGCAAAAGATGAAATCAAACTAAACCAAGAGAAGTTTATTATGGATACTCTTAAAAAGTTCAAAATGGAAGATTGTAAGCCTACGTCTACACCAATAGAACCAGGCCTTATACTACAAAAAGTGGGAAAAGATGAAAGAAAAGATCTTCCCTATAAAAATTTAATTGGTACTCTCATGTACCTGGCAGTAGGAACTCGTCCTGATATAATGTTTGCCATTAGCTATCTCTCTCAATTTAATGATTGTTATGGAGACATTCATTTTAAATGCGCAAAAAGAGTACTACGTTACCTAAAAGGAACGATGAGCGTCGGCCTTATTTTCAGAAAGACTGGCCAAGAATTATATGGCATGGCAGATGCAGATTGGGGCTCATGTAAACTCGATCGAAAGTCTTTTTCGGGCTATTGTTTTAAATTTTCTGGAACAGCTGTAAGCTGGATGTCGAAAAAGCAAAGAAGTGTCGCCTTATCGACTGCCGAAGCGGAGTATGTCGCCCTAACAGAAGCTGCAAAAGAAGCCATCCACCTAAAGAGTCTCTATAAAGACCTAGGGGCCAGTTTTGATCGCATAGTTGTATTGAATGACAATCAAGCTGCCCTTAAATTAAGCCAAAATGAAATGGTTACTTCAAAGTCAAAGCATATTGACTTAAAAATGCACTTCATTCGGAATTGTGTTCAAGAGGGAGTAATAGAGGTCAAGTATCTGCAAACTGGAGACATGGAAGCAGATCTACTGACCAAAGCTTTAGCTGGTCCTCGGCTGTTGAAACTTCGGAGCAGCTTAGGACTGATGACCACGAGCCGTGAAGAGGAGTGTGAGAACTGGCCACCTAAATAGAGCTGGCTAGTTCAGAGTTGACACAGCTGCGTCGTCATTATGTAGATTAATTTTATATTTCGATTGTTGGTGTGTCAATTGATGTAAACATCTATATAGAAAATATATTTTTATCCATATCCAAGATGCCTTAAATTATTAATTCTCTCACACGAACTTTCCAAGTGCCACGGCGCTATTGCAAGTTAAAATCGCGCTCTTCGCGCTGCACCTCACAGCTGTACCTTTGGGCCTTGACACATGTTTGACACTATGTCATAGCTCTATGGTTGGAGGTATCTCGTCGTTGACACTTGACATTATTTCCAATCAATTCATTCATTCCTGTCACTGTCAGTGTCACAGTGTGGCGTGCGTCCGTCAATTCAGTCAATTTGAGAACGCGTGAGTGATATTGCCGCTGTTGATACTAAAATCGGTACCAATAAAAAAAGTTTAATTGAATTATCAGTGAAAATGGGAAATTTTGAAGCCGGACAAACGATGAATGTGTTCATAATGGCTGGATTCACAGTATTAATATGTGTAATACTACACTATCTTTACAAAACTATCTTCCGCAATAGAAAATTCGAAGCGCAAATTGATGAAACTGAGAGCGTAACAGGTAGGTTTAAAATACTTTTTATGTGGGTAAATCTATCATTAGTTTTGTCGTTTCCTACTTTCAGATTAAACATATTTTATCAAAACATATTCTATCTTTCCATGAAGTACAAGTGTTCATATTTAGTACCTACCTACGAAAATATAATTTCTAAATTCGACATGCGGACCTAGCGGTTCTAACCACATGTGATTAATATGTACAGTTAAGTGTTAAACCGCCAAGCTGGTTACTTAACTGTAAATGATTGCTACATAACAATTAAGTATGGAACTATAATATAATATAATACTTATTGTTTAGTATTGTATTTTGTAGTAAAAGTGCATACAGCTTGTACCTACCTACTTAGCTAATTTTTTTAGGTAAACAAACCATTATTGTCACAATAATATCAATGTTATAATAGAAATATATGTATAGTTTGGAAACATAATTTATTATTTTGATTGTAAAACAATCACAGTATGGAAGTGTTGTGTTATAAAATTTATGTGTCAGTTAAATTATATTATTTGTTAAAATGCAAAGCTTGTTTTCAAAAATTTGTTCTACATTATCCATTGCATTATTATGCATTGACAAGCTACTGAACTTTACTACATTATTATGCATTGACAAGCTACTGAAAAAATAAATACTTAGGAAAAATAAAAATAATATGATACAACAGGCTCTATTCAGGGCTATGATTATGGATGTTATTTACAGTACATACTGGATTTTCAAATAATATTTTTTGTTACACTACTGATGCTTGGAACTATAACTATAGTCAGGCAACTTTGTGCTGAAGCTTCAAGCTTTGGAGCTTAAAAATCTAGTTGGAAATCTTTTATTTTCCAATAAGTAGCACATACCCGGGATGTATCCTATCTCTGAACCAAATTTCTTCAAAATTCTTTAAACAGATAGGCCTTGATGGACAGACACTTCTTATTCTTCTTTAAATAAGTGAAATACTATCGATACTAATGAAACATCTAGTTCTGACCTCAGAGCTTTGCCAACTTATGAGTACATAAGTATTACTTAAGTAAGTACTTACTAAAAATTAAAATGTATGTCATTATTATAAATGTCAAAAGTTTTCTCCAAAGATTTCTCCATGATTCATGCATTATATTATTGTTTAACATCAAATTGCAAAGGCAAGTCACCAGATAGTGAAGTGAAAGTAAAACTTTGAAACATGCACAAACCATTAATGTACTTATTTGAACCTTGCGTTAATGTTATGATTCTTCTGTCTTTTAAAATTTTGAAATGTTTTATTTATTGTGGGACAAGTTGTGTCCCTATCATTATGCTGGAACTGTTTCCACTGGTTTGGAAAGCAGATATACTTAGAACAGCCAACATGTATTAACAACACTGGGATTGGTTTAGTAAATAAAGTTAGTATTTATTACCTGAGATCAACTTTTCTGATATCACTTATTATGATTAACTTAATAAGATATTTCTGATATAACTTGGCTTTGAAAGATAGAACTTGCCTACTTGCATATAACTTTCTAAAAATACTTATTTTTTTATTATAATAAATAATAATATACCTAATAATATAAAAATTCTTAAATGATATCAATTGTTATATAGTTATAAGGCTACTAACAAAGAAAAAATCTTGTCATTTTATTAGCCTATATCACTTAGTATTTTACCAATATCATCAAATGAATAAACCTGTAATGACATAACTAATTATGCCTATAAGTACCTACTTAAATGTTTCAGTTGTTATATTGCAGTCATGTACTGTGTGTAATTTTAGTTCCGTGGCTAAACAAGATAAAAAAATGGTATGGGTCTATAACTACCGAGTACGGTAGTTATAGACCCACACGCGCGTTCATGCTACGTCGTGCCCGGCAGTTTCTAATTGCGCAGGACTATATTCACCATCGACAAAGAAAAATACTTATCAATTATATTTTTCATTTTAGTGGCTCAAACCGATTCGACAACCGAATCTACCGCAACCGAGAACCGGCCAATAGGAAAGAACAAGAAGCGAACAGCATGGAAGGCAAAAACCGAATTCAGTCACCCGTGGCTACTAAAGAATCTCAAAGGGCACCCCGGCACAGTTCTTCTTATGGACTTCTCTGCGAACGGAAAATTTATGGCCGCAACCTGTAATGGTAAGTCTCTAAAAAATTTTTACCACCACGGTGAATGCTGCTAATCAAAATCACTCATAATTTGCTTAATTATTTAGTCTGATAAATCATAAATCTATGTTTTATTATAACTTATAAAGATTAATATATTAAATAAGTATATAATATATTCTTTTATTTATATAAGTATGACTTCTGAAAATCTGGATTAAGTTTAGTGTTTGTGTACAACTAAATTATATGCATTGACCTGCAAACTGTAATTACAAAATTTTAATGTCCCGATGTATATAGGCTTTACTCTGTAGAGTGTAGAACTATTATATCAACAGTCCTTCTCTATAATTCTTGTGTCCTCATTCTCAGGGGTCATACTTAGTAACCGCTATAAGGAAGTGGAAAATTATTTTCCTCTTTCTAACAAAACCTTACCTTAAATAATGTCAGATAAGGTTTAGCGGCCGGAAGATTAAGATTTAAGACTAACCACTAAGGGCAGCCACACACGGTACTTATCATATAACATCGACGATTTGATCATCAACATTTGAAGTTCAAACACTATTCGAAACGATTAAATCACATTTCGGCTCTTTATCATTTTGATATTACAATCGAACCCGAAAAATCGTCTAAAAGCATAGTTTAGTCGTAAAATCGCTGGTTTTCGATGTTAAGTGTCGTGTGTGCTTTGACAATAATGCGTGCGTTTTCACGTCACAGCGTAGTTGCGGGCGCGACAAAATTATTAAAACTGCGCGCAAATTAGAGCCATTAAGCACTGTCGACTGGTCGCCCTCGACAGTGTCATCATCCGTAGTTTTACGCGAACTGCGAACACACTCATTTACGTCTGCCATATCGCAGTCTGCGTCCGCTATCGCGCCTGCTGGTTGACGTGAACACGCAAAATAGGAAATCAGTGGTAGGAAGTTGGTTACTAAATACTAAGGCAACATATAATCAAAGTAGCGGTGAAAGATGTCATTAGATAACAAGACGGTTGATCGTACGCTTTCCGATAGTTCCGACTCGCTTGACTAGTGTTGCTCTGGTGTTATTACGTTAGTTAACTGGCTTCCTGCTGCTTTGAGCAAAAACGTTAAATTACATTTGCAAGTAATGAAGACAAGTGATTGAAGCTGATCGCACATTGCAGTACGTAACTCACAACGCATTGACGCTATCCGCAGGTGCAGCTAACATAGCTAGCTGCACGATCGGAATAAACGCAGTCCGTTGACCGTGCTGATAAAATTATCTGCTATTTTACTTAGTTCTGAAAAAACACACGCGTTTATTTTGCGGGCAACCGGAGGGTCGTGTAATGTGCGATCAATACCAGAATATGACGATGAATAAAACGAAATAGTCTTGCAAAGTCTTCTAGTCAGTTTATGCTTTTTATTTAATTCGTAGCTGACTTTTTCCGAGCTATAGCTAGTCTAGATCGTAATAAGATTTTTTAAAATACTTAATATTAATTTACATAGTACATACTAATTACATTTTTTTATTACTTTGCAAGAATTATGTTAACTGCTTTCTTACATAATACCTATTAGGTATATTATGATATCTGTGCTTTAATTCAATTAAATGTCGCTTAATTTTAATACCACTTTCTCGTGCAGTTATTAGTTATTACCGTACAATCTTAAAGTTATTAACATTCAACGTGGTTATTTAATAAACATTAAAAGTAAATAAATATCCTCTTTTTAATGTATCGTAACAAGTAACTACTGCATGAGAAAGACAATTGCATCGTGAATGGTAGGTACGATTTCGAACTGTTATGTGTAATTTAGAGGTCCGTCGTCGGTCAATTTCTTACCGTGGCAAGTAATAATAATTTACAATGTGTTATGTGTTCCACAATCTATTTATTACTTAGTAAGTAATTAATGATTTATAAGTACACGTATACGTTTTTAGTTTAATAATACAGTTTTATCACAATATTTATAATACCTACATGTTAGAATTTAGGTCATTTATTTGTTATTATTGACCTTGACCTGTTTTCAGTGTTAAGTAATAAGTCCATACTAAATAACTCTCCGGACATTATAATTATTATAGACTATGATTGGACTATATAAAAGATAAAACAAAAAAAAACTGTTATGAGTGATCTCAAAGACCTATTGATTTGCGCTCAGTGGAAATTACTTACCTGGAACGTCTGGGAGCAGACTTTTGACTTTTTTTAGGCATTTTCCACTATGCAGCCTGGCTACAGAAACTAGCTACGGAAGAATCACATTACAGATAAAGTTTGATCTATTGATCATCGATATATTATAGTAAAATGTGTATTAAATGTTTACGACAGCGGCGTAGGCCATTCACTTGTCAGTGGTCGCGGCCCAGTAGAAAATATGGAAATGCCAACTCACTATTAATTTTATAAGAAGTTTTACCGTTAGATAGGATATGACTATGAGCTCATCGTCCTTTGACTAACGCGTCGCGTCGATTCTTGAGATCACGATTTACCTAACACCCACATATTTTAAAATGTCTAGTGATTTTTATTTCTATGCAGCCGATAACCATGGCCAATGAATGACACAGCAATAATATTAAAAGTGCTACTAAGTGTGTAGGATTTACTACGCGTGGTAGGTATTAAAAGTTCCGTGGGGGAAAAAAAATCCGGGTTGAAAAGTAGCATGTGATTTTCCAGGCCTTCAATTACCCATATACTTATGCAAATCAAATCAATCCAAATCACGTCGATTGATAAGGTAGTTACATTATTTTCAAAATAAAAATTTTCTTTTGAGGTGCGAAATTAAAGTTTCTAGTTATTAGTACCTTTGTAAATGTAGACTTTGATGTATGGTCAAGTATAAATGCGCGCGACCTTTTCTGTTAATGACCTGCACAGACTAGCGCGACTCGACGGAACGTGTTTCTCATATTTTTGTTATTACCTGTAGTAGTGTGTTTTCGCCCTTAGCTGCCCGATAGAGTCAGCTGGCCGTCTTAGTTTAAGTTTTAATTCATTGACCGTAGGTATAAGAATTCGATGACATTAGCGTCAAAGTAAAATAAACCTTACATGTTTTGATTTCTCAATTTCGTGTATGCGTTCACAGCCAGCGCTCCAAAAACGTATCGTAAATTAAAACAGAATGTATTCAATTTGAGAAATAAATAAAGGGCTCTTGGATCCATTTTACTTTGACGCTAATATCATCGAATTCTTATACTATCATCGATTTAAACCTAAACTGAGCGTACTGGTCGCAGACGTTTCGGGCGAGGTGAGCGACCCCGCGGTATCGCGTCTATCATCTATCTATCTATCTATCTATCTATCATCTGCGGGTCTATCGCTTCACGCTTGGCGTCATTTCTGAGTTTCATTGCAATTTGCAATAACAGCGGGAAACTTCATTTAAATGACCACTAAGACTATATTATGACCTTATTAACGCCCAATTTTAAGGGGCAGGTACTAAAGTGATTAGTAAATTATTAATTAGTTCGAAGCGTTGAGTGATGTTTGTGAGTAACCAAGCCTCGGCATTGGAGTTAATGTTAGCCTGTTAATTAGGTGAAACAAAGTTTTTAAAATAAAAATAAATATCGCGCTGGTCAGCTGTGTGAGCTGACTTTCGAGTTTTGTATGGACAAACGCTGAATCGTGCTGAATAAGTGTGATTCCTAATATTGTTTTTTTTCACTATATAGGCTAGCGCTTGGCTATAATCAGACTTGCTTGCAATTGGTGATGCAGCCTAAGGTGGAGCGCACTTGCCTACAAGATGCCTATATCTATGTTATTACATCAGATATCATAATATAGCTTTAAAAGAAGCCTACCTAATTTAAAGGCTATCGTATTATGTCTTTAAACGACAACCGACATGTAATTAAACAAAATGCGTATTTAAGCAGCAATTAGTCAAATAAAGGGGCGGCAGGGCCAGTCAATTTACTTAGAAACACATAAAGAACATAGGTAGTCGGGATAAAATGTTATCTAAGACCGTAACGTAGAAAGGCGTAACGCTTTTTGGTTTAACTAGCAGATTGTAACCGTGGATATGGAAAATCAGTTTCCCGCTCTACTTTGCATTGCGACGTATAGTGACGTAAAGCTATTAATCTCAAATGATAGTGCACTTTTTTTGAATCAATGATGCGTATCATCTCGCAAGTAATCGTGTTAAAGCGCCGCGTTGCGTTGATGGGCATCTTGGGTAACCAGTAGTTAGTCTTTGACTTTTCTTTTAATCTTTAACCGAGAACATGGGGTTCTGAATGAACTAGAAGTTTAATTCGCTATAATCCACTACAGTAGACAAATCTGTGTGGTTCCGTGTGTGTCTTTCACCTGCAGCATGCGACACCCACCACCTTATTAGGTATTTGATTAATGGAAATTGGTCACGACCCTCAGGAATGAGGAATACGACGCAGAGAGAGACACGTATGTAAAGTTAAGGCGGGGTCTGTGGAACCAAATGTCCATAGTTAAAGGTTAAATAGGTTAACAATGTAGCAATTCGCGTTTGTCTCTGTTTGTAATCGCTTAAAGCTTCCACATTTTTTTATCGATTAAACTGAGGGTTTTATTGGATTGTGTGAAAGAGGATATGCGTATAAAAGGGGTGAATAAGAGGTTGACGGATAACAGAAGCGAGTGGAAGAAGAAAACATGTTGTGCCGATCCCACATAACGTGGAAAAAGGGCAAGAAGAAGTAGGGTTTCATCATATTAATTAGCAATCCCAGGAACAATTTCATGAACTACATAATATACTTACCTAATTACTAAACATCCTATTTTATATTTGAGTCTAAAATTCCAAAGATGAAACAGGTCTATCCGGGAGAAGTCCACCAGTATGATCAACCCACTAGGAACTACAAGCTTTCACTAAGCTTCGACCTAAAAATCGGTTAAGGCATGTCTATCAATGGCTCTATAAAAACTGCCACACCCCTTCCATCTTAGCGGTTAAATTGCATTCCATCTAGGCTTCATTATTTACGATTCACTATACTATTGAGATAAAGCCAATAAATAAAATCGATATCGGTAAAATCCCTAAATAATTCCGAAATCTGTCTCCTTATCGACTACCCCGTGTAGCGAGCAAGTAGAAAAATATTATCAACTAGTTGCTTCCCGCGACTTCGTCTGCGTGGATTAAGGTTTTTTTAATTCCCACGGTAACTCCTTAATTTACCGGGATAAATAGCCTGGCCTTTGTCACTCTCCAGGTCCTCAACTATACCCATGCAAAAAGCCACGTCGATCCGTTGCTGTGTTGCGACGAGATTGAAGGAGAAACAAACACACTTTCGCATTTATTACTAATACTAATAGTACTAAGTCGAAAACCAATATAACGATTCTTACATTTAATGTGTTAGGATTTATCGATATCATTTATCAATCGTGATTTATGAGCACTTTAATAACGTAGTATTTATTCGGTTATCATTGACTCCTATAAGCTGTTGCTGTTTGCAACGCTTGAGGACATTATGTGGGTTATTTATTTACACGTAGAAAATACAGACTACAAATACCCAGCTTCTGATGTTCCCGTATAACACGGGATATACCTAGAGATGCATGGCATCTGCATGGAGCGCACATGTCGCTGGAGCAAAAATTTTTTTTTAAATCTACTTCAAGCCCGTTACGTTGACTGCAGCGATATCACCTTAATAGTTAGTGAAGATGCAGTCTAAGATGGTAGCGGGCTAACCACGTGCGAGTCCATCAGTTAAATCATACTCACAAAGCTAAGTCGCTAACTATGGGCCCGATAAGAAGGCTCAGGGTCACTCAGCGGGCGATGGAGAGAGCTATGCTCGGAGTATTCCTGCGTGATCAAATCATAAATTAGGAGATCCGTAAGCGAACCAGAGCAACCGACATAGCTCGAAGAGTCGCCATGCTCAAGTGGCAATGGGCGGGGCACATAGTTTGTAGATCCGATTGGCCTCGGGGTCCCGAAGTGCTTGAATGGCAGCCTCGCACCGGGAAACGCAGCGTTGGACGACCTCCCACTAGGTGGACGGACGATCTCAAGCGTGCAGCTGGGAGCCGCTGGAAACAAGCGGCACAAGACCGTGCTCTGTGGCGATCTATGCGGGAGACCTTCGTCCAGCAGTGGACGTCTATAGGTTGAGACGACGACAAAGCTAATCAGTTTCTACACGGCATCGTACCGGGACGCTAAATCGCTTAGCACTAGAATGTGTTTGCTGGCAGAGTAGTAAATAGTAACCAGACCAGGGACTTTTTAAAAGTCATAAATTCCCAGATTGCCCCGAGGATTGAACCCGGGTCCTCCCACATAAAAGACGACCTCCACCGTTGTCATACAAATCAAGTTTGATGTCACATTTAGAAGCGCGTTATACACCTACAATTTTAATTCATGCCATATATAAGTATAGGTTAAGGACCCTGAATTTATTGTTGTTTTTTTTCATTTGAAATCTGATCTGGATTTGATACTCTCAGTTTGGGTTAAAGACCGTGTTAGCATTTACAAAACATGTAGGTAGGTATATAAGATGCCGTTAGGTGCAAAGCTATTTTAGATTTTTAAAGAAACGAAAACCACTCGGACTTTATTTATTTGTTATACTATTACAATGCAAATATTATGATTTCGGACGATATCCTTTTTGTATGTAAAAGTTTGTTTATAATATTATATTCTCGTATTTAGGAGCTGCTCGAGCTTTAAGGTACTGTTTTTGCAGAAGTGGCGAGTGGACTGGACACAAGTCCTCACTCTCTTCTATACTTGTATACCTACCTAAAGTTTAAAGAAGAGATATTTCGTAGAAGAATAATTCTTTAGATGACTAGTGTTTCATGTTTGTGCTACTTGATGTGAAACAATAATGATAAATTGAGAAATACTGAAAATAGAGAACTCCACAGATGCTTAGGAAGACCTTGAATAGTAAGAATCAAAGAGACTAGCAATGTCACATAGAATATACGACTTAGTTTGAGTCTGAGTCGGCTTTGCAGTCAGGTAAATCATCCAATTTTCCGATGCTGCAACAGCAAGGCTTGGCTACTCTGCCTATTTCCGCAGTGTTTTGTAGTGCGGAATCTTATTGTGGGGCAGGGGGCTGCTGATATCCAAACTATTTCTTCAATTGCATGTACGTATTTATAAAGAACTAGCTGATGTCCACGACTTCGTCCACGTGGATTAAGTTTTAATGATTCCCGCGGGAAATCTTGAATTTTCCGTTATAAAATAAGACGCGTATGTCGTTCCCCGGGATACAACCTATCCCTGTTCCAAATTTCATCAAAATCGGTTCAACGGTTAGGTCGTGAAAGCGTAGCAGACAAACATACAGTCACACTTTCGCATTTATAATATTAGTATGGAAGTATGGATTATTAAGGATGCGAGTGATAGAGACTGCTGATGTAGTGGTGCCAGGGTCACGTTCGCTGTGTGTGAGTATAACTGTCACCATACATAGCCCACAGACAGTAGACAGTTAATTTGTATTATATTAATAATGGGGGCCCTGGTGGGAGGCTTCGGCCGTGGCTAGTTACCACCTTACCTGTAATGACGTGCCGCCAAGCAATTTAGTGTTCCGGTACGATGCCGTGTAGAAACCGAAAAGGGGTATGTGTTTAATATAACTACCATGCCCCTAACAAGTTAGCCCGCTACCATCGTAGACTGCATCTTCACTTACAATCAGGTTAGATTGCAGTGAAGGGCTAACTTGTAGTGGATTTCAAAAAAATAATGCCTGTGATTCCTCATTAGGGACATTATTAACTGCAACCTGTGCTCGTCACTCCGAAAATGCTACTACAAGTTCATAATATTTCAGAATTTAAATAATAGTATGATTAGAGTCGATACAAAGTGTTTGATATGGTCGGCCGGAGTCGAGGACGCTTGCCCTAGGTCTCGTCACGGTCACGCCGCGTCACAGCTGATTGGTCCGAACTGTATGCTCCATGATGCTACTCGTGACTCAATTTACTGTGGTTTATGTGGACACTGTTACCATCTCATGGCCAATAATCTCATCTGAGTAAAATGCTATGCTAATACGTGTGCTATTTGCATAAGGTGATACTGTATCTCTACGTAGTTTTGTAAACAATTTCTTCGGTATATATACCCGGAAACAGTTGTCGGATCGCACAAGAATCGCACTCTCGGTTATGTGCTAACAGCCTAACAATTAACATGCCATAATACATATTTAAAAAATAAATGATGAGTTGCGGAAATAAATTTTACCAATAATATTATTGTGTTTTTTTGGTAAAATATATAACTGTTTGAGTGAATATCTTATTTAATGTCGTATTTTGAAAGAAAAATAAAAGCTTTTTTTCGTAGGTATTACGTATGCAATGTGCAATATATTACGAATAAATGTCGTTAATCATTTTAATATTTTTATTTTACTATTATTAAAAGGACATACAGCTGTGCAACAAATACAATACAATACGTATGCACATAATTGTATTATTTTATGTTAGTAGGTGATTGTACTCACTCACCTATACTGTTAATGAATACCTATAACAGAAAATATTCCCTAAAAGTAATGACAAAAGCAATAGTTACGGCACTATAAAAGTATATTTAAAAGACACATCATATAAGAATATAATTGCATATAAAAATCAAATATAACGAAAAGATTAATTTTAAAGAACAGACAATTATTACGTAGTAGGTAGTAGTTACCAAATAGAAACTGAGGTCGGAGAATACTAATTTTATTAATAATTTCCATTGATAAGGTGACAAGTGCTTTATTGCCTTGAATGTAAATGTAAATCTAAAATGTAAATACATTTAAAAATGTATGTATAAAGCGTCGGATCCCATGAGGATGAGTCGTAACATAGCTCCGGAAATTCGCGAGACGCTCAATGTATGACTAATCAAAACACATTATAAAACACACGAATGGGACATACCGTGCCTGTACATATTGATTAAATATAATATCGAATGCCTCAGTTCAGTTGAGTTTACGAAACCGGATTTTTAATCGACTTCAAAAAAGGAGGTTCTAAATTCGACGGTATGTTTTTATTTTATTTTTATTTTTTTGTGTATGTTACGCGATCATTTCGCCAATTATGAATAAATTTTGATGATTCTTTGGTAGATCATACTGCAGACGTGGTCCCATATAAGTTTTATCGAAATTGATTTAGTGCTTTTTGAGAAAATCAACAAAAAACAAAATATATACCCAGATAATGTTTTTTTACTTTTTAGTTTAAGATGGTACTTATAGGTATAGTTTTGAAGTCGGTTTTTGTTTTAGATGAAAGCGAATAATTATTAAGTATCTGCTACAAAACATTTTTTTGAAATAATTGTTAAGACTCGACAGATTTCTCCAGGAAAACAGGGCTTGAAGGTCCTGAAGGAAAAGTCAGCTATTGGCACTGACATATTATACGTATGTCTGTCTGTTATAGATACCGTCCGGAAGACAAGCGTTAAACTTACTAACGGCTGAAATGAACAGCAATCTAATTGTAATTTGTCGATATTTTGTGTGGGTGGTCTTATAAAATAATTGTAGTTGGACATATTTCTTGTAAACAAAGAAAGTAAATATCTAAGCTAATTACCGTTTACCTCTATTATACGGCAATTTCAGGAAAATAAAAATTTACATTGTTATATTGATTTTTGCAATAACTAAAGACCTGAGTTTTGATTTTTTAAATAAAATCCATACTACGCTAATATTATAAATGCGAAGAGTGTGTCTGTCTACCTGTTAGCTTCGTTTTCATGACCAATCTTTACAACCGATTTTGACGAAGATTTGGCACAGAGATAGGTTGCATGGAAGGACATAGGCTACTTTTTATATCGGAATATTAAGGTGAAATCGAAAAAACCTTAATCCACTAGGACGAAGTCGCGGGCATCATCTAGTTCATTAGTACATTCTTGACCTCTACGTATCTTTTAATTTATACATAATAATATAATAGAGTGCACATTATGAGTGTGTGACATTGTAACCTAAGCTGTAGGTTTCGACCTTCACCTACCCTTCGTTATGTATTTACATTTTACTAATTTAATGTACGCATCGTGGCTATAACTATTTCTTATCTTGGTTGGGTACATTAAGGGGAATCATTATTTTGCCAGCGAAAATGTTGTTTTTCTAAACATTGAAGCCTCATCATTGTTTTAAATTTATATGTTCAGGTAGTTTCATACCTTTATCTAAAGTTCGACTAGCTGTTTTATTTTTTAAATAATATTGCCTTTTAAACTGTTTCGTGTTTCAGGAGCGTCGTTTTAAGTACTATTGTTAATAGTTACTATATTATGAAAAACACGATGGTTCTTTAAAATAAGAAGCCTCAATTTTTTTTATTTTTAAATTTGCTTTATTCAGATTTAACTTATTTAAGTATCCATTATTTTGGTACCCTTGCTCAAATTAGGTACTTTATATTCAAATTTATGTGCCAAATGTATAATTTTTCAAGTATTAATATTATTTTACAAATAATATTACAAACTTTATTTTACGCCAAAAATATGTAGTTTTTTATGTAATGTATTAACACTGTGGTAATTTTATCTTCACAGGAAGCATTGATATGTAAAGAAATGATAAAACTTATCAGCTATGGGTTAAATAATAAATCACGACTTCTAAATAAACTCCTTTCTTCAGCTATCTTTAATTGGTTCAAGACAATGATTGAAGAACATATTTTTTGCTTCCAGCCTAGCTCAAATTATTGACGGAAAACAATGGCTCATTAATAATTAGCACTGAATAACGACGGGGCGATCGAGTTGTTAGGCACGCGAAGTGACTTCGCTAATGTTACTCCATAGAACAGATAATAGGCATTGTGTGCTTAGGGGTGAGACAAGACGATTTCAGCCGAGGTTCGCTGGCTGGCGGTGCCCGAACTCTGAAATCGTGTTTAATCCCGTGGCACACACTATTTTTCATATTTTAATCTGCAATTAAAAGTGCGAGTTTTATTAAAATTGTATTTATTATTTATTTTAGTTGCTGTATTGTTGTTTACAAATATGATATCTGTCAGTTTAGTTAATGGGTAAAATGAAAGTTAATAAAAGGTTTGAAATAAACAAAAGGTATAAGTATCAAGATTCTTCTTCAGCCCTTCAGCCCTTCTTTCAGGGCTGCTACGTCATTCAACGGGTAGAAAACCATCACTTTCTGCCGTAGGGCAGAATGATGCTACCCGCTTAATGACGCATTCCTCTGAAATTGACTAGTTTAATCAACCCTCTAATTTAAGAACCTTAACGAAGCAAAACTGGTTTCTTGAGTTTAACAGCAACGATAATACAACCTATCCCTGTACCAAAGGAGATTGCCCAAGTGACTATGGAGCTCAGTATCGCTATCAAATCTGTTGTGCCTTAATATAATTGAGCTTAATTTTTAGGATGGATTTATGACTTTTAATTAAACATTAAAAAACATTTATAATTCTTGGCATTTTGCAGCAATATGGGGATGAATTACCTCTAAAATTAGAATTTTTGAAACTGTTAGGACGTGCAAACCTGTGTTTTTCTGAAATATTTCGCTTTATTAAGAATTACTAGCATACCTTATCACTAACTCAATGGATTTCAGCAAGTTAGAATCACCAAACTTAACTTAAACTAGCTGAAGCCCGCGACTTCGTCCGCTTAGTTTAAGTTTTTGATTCCCGCGGGATATCCTTGATTTTTCGGAATAAAAAGTAGCCTGTGTCACTCTCCAGGTCCCCATCTATACCCATGCAAAAACACGGGTCGATACGTTGCTCTGTTGCGGCGTGATTGAAGGACAAACCAACAAATTATTTATATTTAAAAAATAGTCGAAACTTCTATTCTTACTTTGAGAATAAAGTAAAAATAACGTCAGAAGCTGAGATCTGAAGTATAAATTCAATGGACAAAAAATATTAATCGAAAATATTAAACACATGTCATCATAATCGGTCTAAACTTATCGATTCCTTGATCCGCGTCCCTATTTTGGTAATGTCGACACTGTGTCAACAAAATGGACAGTACAACAACTTTTATTTTTTTCAGTTTTTTCCGGAGAATTTGTTGTTTCGTAATATTTGCAAAAATCTTTTAAATTAAAAATAGGAATTACTGATTTCTTAAAGTAGTGATACAACTTAGGTTGCAGCGATACCACCCATGGTCAATCTCTTTTCATCAAAATCAGTTTAACAGATAAATAGACAGACAGACAGACACACTTTCGCATTTGTGATATTAGTATGGACACATGGCATAGGTGTAGTAATATTACTTACATCACAAGTCATTAGAGATAAGGAATAATTAAATTGAACACGCATGGAGGTGTGACCACATTTCGAAAAGTACTTTGTCCATTTTATCTAGATATAATCTAGATTATGTAATTGGCGACATCGTGATTAGTTCTTTAATTTTTCATTCCTTTTTACTTGATTTATAGTTGGAGAATGATGCTGTTGTAATTTTGTACACATTAATACTTAATATGGACTTGAATCCATACTTAATATTATAAATGCGAAAGTGTCTGTCTGTCTGCTACGCTTTCACGGCCCATCTGTTCAACCGATTTTGATAAAATTTTGTATAGGTTTAATTTGCATACCGTGGAAGGACATGGGCTACTTTTTATACCATCATCAGTCATCTAATATATAATAATTGTTGCTATGTTAATTGATCAAAATGTTAAGGTTTTATTTTACAAGTGTTTAGTTGATACTCGAATAATCATATTGAGTATTGAGCGTCTTTATATTTTTCACGATCACCTTAAAAATTTATTCGTTCAGAATATCTCAAAAACATTAATTTATTACTTACCACAAAGGATAAAATAAAAACAATTATAATTTGTTCGGCTAGACCAGGGATTCCCAAACTATTTTGGACAAGAGACCCCATTTCCAAAATGAACTGATACCTCAAACCCCCATAGCCAAATTACTTTAAAATCCTATCTCTAGTTTTTTTCCTATTGATACAAAATGCTTACTAATTTAATAACTTTTGGTCGGTTGGCTTAAACTTGACATCATTTTCTCATCAAAATGTAACAAAATAGATAGACATTAAATTCAGTAAATATCAAGTATAATTAATACAAATTACGTCAAAATACTTAAAAATAAAAAAAATACTTACCTAGTATTTTTTGAAAAAAAAACCATTAAAATAGGGATCGATTTTTAAACCTCGTCGACCCCCAAAATCAGTTTTCGTTTATGTCGACCCCTGGGACAGTGATATCGACCTCAAGGAGTCAATATCGACCACTTTGGGAATTCCCGGGCTAGACATTTGTTACTGTAAGTAAGTATCTTATTAAAACATTTCTAAAATACTTACCAGATAATTCTGTTTTATTATTTATTTGTTATTATACTAATGAATAGAAAATAGTAACTGGTAATAATTAGTATTACAAGCTAGTCATTTCTTACAATTAGACCTCCCTGACGCAGTGTTGAGCACTGTTGTCTTTACCTGGGAGGTTTCGGTTCGATTCCCGGCAGGGTCAATTTGGGAATTTATAATTTCTGAATTTCTCTAATCTGGTCTGGTGGGAGGCTTCGGGGGTGGCTAGTTACCACCCTACCGACAAAGACGTACCGCCAAGCGATTTAGCGTTCCGATGCGATGCCGTGTAGAAACCGACTAGGGGTATGGGTTTAATACAACTGCCTAACAGGTTAGCCCGCTACCATCTTAGACTGCATCGTCACTTACCATCAGGTGAGATTGCAGTCAAGGGCTAACTTGTAGTGGATAAAAAAAAATTGAGATCATAAATAACATTTTTCACCTGGCATCAGTGAATTACACTGTATTTTACAATTACACAATTACACCGTATACAATTTTATTCTATAACTTGTGACGGCACAAGTACACAACACGATTGAGTGTTATTTTTTACTCTATATTGATGATACGGCGATTTAACATTCAAATTTTTGGCGTGCGAAGCAAATTCTTACGTTTTCCTGGTTATATGATAATTGGCAACCTATTTATTGTGTCGTAATCCTCGCGTATCTGTTATAATATTTGACCAGTTCTTCGTGTAACGCATACAGGTAGAGTTAACAAGACAATTTTGTAATCTATGTATCTGGGTTGCATGGTGTTTGTTTGTTATGATTACTGTGGGAGTTTGGTTTTTGAGACACGACATTTTCTTTGTTTCATCCAACCTTTTTTTATGTAAACAAAGGAGTACAATTATATTAGAGTTACAAATATTGTAACTAAATGGGAAACGTACTTAATTTATTAAAAAATAATTATAGCGCCAACTTCATCATTAAAAAAGAAAATCACAGGCAGATATTATGAGATCTCATAACGTTTTACGATGTAAAGATGATTCGAATCTCCGTAAAACATATAATACACCGGCTTGGCATATATTTTTTTACATTTTAATGTTTTATAGGTTTGATACTTATTTTAATTGGTTTTATTTTGTAAGATTTAAATCGTGAATCTCTCATTCTTGGGAATTAACTTAAATATTGAGCTTTCTAAAGGTTTGCAATCCTCTTTGTATTCCTGGAATTTCTGTAACAAATCTACCATTGGCCAGTAAAAGAAGTTTACCGATTCTTAATTCATTTCTTTTTAGATAAAAATAGCTGATTGTTCTCCATGATTCATTCAATGGATGTGAAGTAATCTTGCACAATATGTAATAATTTTGATACTTTTTAAAATTTACGTGCTTTATCTATGTTTAAAATGTAGAGATGCCAAAGATAAAATATTATTTGAAGTCTAACCTTGTCTTCTTACTTTGTCATTATGGAATGACGGCGATTGACGACTTCGGTTAACAATGATTAGTTATACTATATATAATATAAGGTCATCGTTCTGACTAGAGACAGCCAAGTTTTTATGTAGCTCTTACCACTCGTGTAATTTTCAATTATTTTGCATTGGTTGCTTCATTTCTCTATTTTTTTCAGGAGAATCCTAAAAGTGTTGGTTTCTTTTAATGGTCAACTTTCAATAAAAATATGAAGCCATTATCATATAATAATAAAAATTTGCAATATCAGTTGTTCAGTTCTTTCGTCTAAAATCAACAACAATCAATCTTTAGCTCTTAGTTTATGAAATAATTAATAATGCATATATATTATAAATTATTATAGAGTTAGCTAAAACAATTTATCGTTTTTATATGAAATACATATTTATTTATTTCGATACCGGATGTAAGATTCCGCTTGCTTACCATGCATTAAGTGATTACGTTTATACAAACATAAGTAAACAATATATAATCATTCAAGCATTAACCGTAATAATTATCGAAAAAAAACCTTTTCAAATTTACTTTCGTTTATAAATTACGTAATATTGTAAGTACGATAATTGTACCACAATGCACGATTGTGAAGTGAAGATTTTATTTTTGATTGTAGAGTCAACATCTCCTGAAGATGCTCCAGTATCGGAATGAAACGTACGTTGAGGGTATTTTTGAATATCGAGGGCATCAAGTTCAAGATACGCACTATAGGTACCACATAGATTTGCCTTCTGTGGCGGATTATAGCGAATTTAACTTGCTAGTTTCTTCATTATATTTAGTCTGTTAACAGTTGTTTGTTTACTTCTGTAGTGTTGACAGACATTAAAGTCTTCTTACCAACGATATATGTAGGTACTAGATGGGCGTTTCATAGAAAAAAGTTGGGCGTCCGACCTGTAGAGCGCGCTCCACACCTGTATAAGCCTGTCCCCTTGTACCCGCCATAGCGCTTATCAGACTAGATGGCGTTAGTAAAATAAGTCCACATTCTTTGTTGGACAATATTTTTTCATCACTGGGATTTTGTTTATATTCTACTTGATCGAGATATTCTACTTGATATGAATTCGATCTCGATTCGATCGATAAAGCGTGAGTTGCCATTATGAGATCAGCGATGACGACTCTTAGCTACGCTAAGGTCATCGTGCTATGTATCTGGACTTATGATGTGCCATTGAGAAGAGCTATACATACATTCATACTAATATTATAAATGCGAAAGTGTGTCTGTTTGTCTGTCTGCTACGCTTTCATTGCCCACCTGTTCAACCGATTTTGATGAAATTTGGTACAGGGATAGGTTATATCCCGGGGAAGGACATGGCTACTTATTATTCCGGGAATTTAGGGAGTTCCCGCGGAAATCAAAAAACCTTAAGCCACGCGGACGAAGTCGCGTATTATTAGTCTCTGTGCTAAATTTCATCCAGATCCGTCCAGGCGTTCTAGAGTTGTAAGTGTTCGAACACACCTGACTTTATTTTATATACATAATAAAGATTTTATGGATTTAGGACTGGCTTCTCAAAGCATAATACTATATTTGGCAGTTGTAACCATCCCTTAGTCGATATTAACAGATTTGATTTTATTCGTCCACATCATGAGGGAACCTGTCGTCAGCGGAATCTTCATTTGTATGTATATAGTCAGTCGGATCTGACCTTCCATTGTTCGCTCTGTAAATAGGCGTGTTAAATTGTTAACACATGGATACGCTAATTTGGCGCGCACGGACGTCGTTTCCGCGCTTCTACTATAGAAAATCGAAAGCGAAAGGAGGTGTTTCTAATAAAAAAACGTCTTCTTTACGCATGTCTGTCCGGCAGAGTTCCGTCTGGTAACAGTCTAAATTCAAATGTTTTTTTTCAAATAAACTTTTAAAAGTACTTTTGAATCACCAAGTGAATCTACCACAGGTTCGGAATGACATTCCTATACCGAGAAGAACCATCGGTCTCGGTCTGTTACGAAAGCATAACATACGCGTAAACCTTTTTATTATAAATAAAAAAGGGAATTTGCACTGTTTATATTTATGTTTTTATACGTTATGTAATACCAAGTCGACGGATAAGGTGATATAATGTATGCGCGGTGCGCCCCGGACTACTTTCTCTTGAATTCGGTCGCGAAAGCTGTCTTGTTGCACACTTTCTACAGTTCAGTGCATTCACGACGCCCCTGACTTCATTGGCTCTTCCGAAGATTTTTACCGAAACCTGAATAATTACAGTAATGTAATAACGATTATGATATACCTACGTTACTTACAGCCGAAATTAATAATAATAAAAAATATTCAATCTGCCATTTCTGGATAGGATAGGGTATGCTACTTCGCAAAGTTGGTAATTTCCAAAACAAAGCACCCCAAAAAGGGGGAGGTTCTCAATTCGCGCGTATCTTTTTTTTAAAATGTATTGACGATTAATAACTGATCGACGGGCTTTTATTTCCATTTTCACGAGCTTCACTTTTATTCGAAAACGCGTATCAAATTAAAAAAAATAAAAAACACGACTGCCCTGCCAAAAAACGAACTAAAAAATTAAAAATCTAAACTAATCTAGTTAATTAGAATCTTATTCACATTTTTATTAAATGATATTTTTTTTTGTGAATCACTGGATATTGAACTACTTATGGTGTTCTATATTTTTGAAATCATTTTCTAGATGATGATTATATAGTTAATCTTATTTTCGTTTTCTTTTTCGACTTTAGTCTTTAATCCCATCAATTTTTTTTAAATTTTACTGGCCTATGTCACCCGGAATAAGCTAGGTATTCTAACGATACCTCATTTGTCAAAATGGGTTCAGATTATAGAAGTTATGGTGGAATATACAAACTCACATACATACATG
The DNA here is from genome assembly GCA_964035005.1 of Erebia palarica. NCBI lineage: Eukaryota > Metazoa > Arthropoda > Insecta > Lepidoptera > Nymphalidae > Erebia > Erebia palarica. The sequence continues at coordinate 31,097,774 of OZ035984.1, read as the reverse complement.
AACCCTGAAAACAATATACTCCTTTTTTCAGGCAGTCGTATAAAAAGTAACTGCGGTAGCCGGTACCCTTGTCATGTAGTTATAAATTATAGTAATAAGGTGATCTAGATAACATAAGTGCTACTAATCAATTAAGGCTATGAAAATGCCTTTAGTAATATTTTCATTCAATTATAATTTTAATTTGTTTGTTTTTTCAACCTCCCCGTGGCCCGTGGGTGACATTTGCAGAGTTCATTGTCCTGTCAGTTGTGTGAGCATTCCAAAGCCATCAATGAATAAGTCAATATTTAGCTCTATGTCATTTAACGTTATTCGTTTTAAGAGTTTGGGGTATGTGTTGCGAAGACCAGACTGTACACTATTATACTTAATCAATTTTGATTTTAATAATTATTTACTAGCTGATGCCCGTGACTTCGTCTGCGTGAAGCCTATGTGTTATTCCAGACTATAACCTATCTCTGTGCCAAATTTCATCCAGATCCGTCCGATCTGGCGTCATTGAGTAACAAACATCCATCCATCCAAACTTTCTCATTTATAATATTAGTACATATAGATAAAATAATAGTTTGTAGATCTTTATCGCTAGTTTATTAAGTATTTCTATTTACGATTATTTGCGAAATGCCTTGGAGCGGGTCAACTTTTAAAGTTATGTTTAAACATTTACATAGTGAACGAGAAGAAATATAGTGTTACTTGTAAAGAAACTTAACCACGTTTTGCGTGATCTGATCATTGTATAATCCTGTGATTATCCTTTTCACTTAGCAGTTTGGAAAGTTAGGGGTCTCGGTGAAATGCGTAATCTGCACTAAGTCTAAACAGGTCGGGCCACTTTCACCCTCATGAAATGTTGTCGTCGTGCCAACAAATGCAATTATTTTCCGATCCTTGCGTTTCTATTTGCAAATTTACTGCTCTTTGCACAGAATATGTTCATATACAGGCTGGTCCAAATAGTGACGGTCAAAAATTTTCCGACTTGTGTTAGTTTTAAGATGGTTGTTATTTTATGCATAGTAGTTAGTACACATAATAACAAGCATGTTCACAAAACAAATGCTCGGAAAAACCACTAAATAAAAAGAAGAAACAATTAGCACTCATTCCCTCAGAAATCTCACAATAAAACTAAAAAAAACATATAACTCCTGAGGAACTTGTTGTCTTGTTGGAGTCAACTAGCTTTATTGCCTAGACTAGAAATTGCAGCTGTCGCAATGACAATTAAAAATATTCCCTCGATTTCTAACGCAAAGTCGCTGCTAATTTTATTTTTGTGGTCTGATATTTTCCCTGTTTGTGATTTTTTTATTTGTGACCTATTTTATTATCATCTTATTATTCATGAATCATGATCCACGACGGATATAACGCCATGGATGATTCATCAGCTTATCTGCGTACCTAAACTTAAGTTGTAGTCAGTATCAATATATTCCTATAGCCTTTGAAGTTCGAACGTCCCAAATCCTCATATTAATTATGGAGTTTTTTAAACCCCAAACCTTTGTATTTATCCATCCTTATACTCGAAATAATATACAATAGTAGTTAGTACCTTAGTGCCACTCGTCTTCCCAAACAAAAATTCTAGTCATGTCATTGGCCGTCCAAGAATTTTCTTCAATAACACAATTCTGAAAATTATGAATACAATTTCCTGTGTCCGAAATATATTATAATGTATTACCTCGCATAGTCTTTCGACATGACTAATATAGCGTTTCTCAGTCATAAACACGTGGTGATCATCGCGTATGCCGCTCCACCACGTGGCTGGACCACTATTCGCGAATCGCGCTTGTATTTGTGTCGTTTTGTTTATATTGTACGAGTGACGTTTTATATTTTACGCGCTATCTCATTATTTAATACGGAAATAGTGTTATCGTAGCGTAATGTTGTTTTTGAGCGGTTATTTAAATACACTGATTTCTGCATTTAAATCAAGCAGTTTTATTGCTTAGGTATAGATAGATATTTTGCTTACAATTGCAATTTCAGTTCCCGCGGTGTCTTCATAAGTAACTTCTTCAAGATTTTTATCTAGAGTTTCAAGCTATGATTGAATTAATAATAAAAATTTAACAAGAGGAAAGGTTTGTGTTACGGGTCTGAAAAGCTTAGTTTCCTCAAATTTAACTCCAACCAACCAACCACTACAGCCTATTAACGTCCCACTGCTGGGCACAGGCCTCCACTCTCATAGGAGAGAAGGAATTAGGAGCCACGCTGCTCCAATGCGGGTTGGCGGGCTTTAACGACTATTATCAGGTTAGTGATAATAACCGGGACCGACGGCTTAACGTGCTCTCCGAGGCACGGGGGTGAAACACCGCCAACTTCCAACTCCGGGCTGGTACTGAGAATTTCTTAATTGAAAAACCCAATACCTAACAATTTTTATGCCCGACCGGGAATCGAACCCAGGACCTCGTGATCCGCAGTCAACTACGCTAACCGCTAGACCAACGAGGCAGTCAAAATTTAACTCCTTTTTAAATAATAAAAATGCAAAGAAAAGAAAAGGTTCGTGTCCGTAGGTCTGGGAGCTTAGTTCCCCCTATCTTAATACGGGTTAAATTTGAGTCGAGGGAACTAAAAAAGTTTGTACATTGCATTCTAAATTACATAGCAAACCTATATTTTAGGTGTGTTAGGTATTTTGTAGGAATGCCATGTACAATCTTTTTTCCCTACCTGATAAAACATAATTTTGCCAAATATATATTTAGTTGCTTTGAAAATATTATTTACATAAATACCGAGATTGTTAGAAGCAGTAATTTATATTGCTTCTATTTAAATTTATATATTTTACCATCTTTAGTTGATCACAGCGCCATCTAGTACAATGTATGTAAACTATTACTCTAGACCAAGTGGTTTGATTGTAATCAAACAATTCTTCGTTAGATGGCGCCAATAGTAGAAAAAGCAACATCAATACTTTTTGTTTAGCAGGATTATAAACGATTATATTGTTAACGTAATTTTATAGGATTCAAAGTTCGCGGGTACTGACTACCGGATTATAGAAAACGCTTTAAAGGATTTAGATTACGTAGCGAAAATAACTTTAGGAAGTTATAGCGGCCATAGACTTCTATGGCCAAACCCCTAATTCATGTAGATATAAAGTAGCTATTACTGAAAAAAACTGTCGGTTACAGTCAAGGGTATTGTATTTATCTGAATCAGGAAAAGAGTTATGCGTCGAGGTCTTCTCTGTCCAAACAGTGGCGGCGTCACCCCGCGCGGAAGCTGCATTAAATGTAACCTTGGCGTTTGTCTAGAATATTCGATCTTAACTGAATATTGAACATGATTCTGGGGTTTGTTGACTCGACATTGCAAGATTGTAAAGCACTGTAGTGCTTAGTGGTAAATCTCCTGAAGATGCTCCGGTGTTTGAGTGAAACGTACGTTGAGAATAATTTGGAAGATTTATGTGGTGTGTTGAATATTGCAAGATACACAGTACCCACATAGATTTACCTACTGTGGCGTAATATAGCGAATTAAATTTCAAGTTCTTTCACTGAAGGGTTGAGCAGTATAATAATTTATGTCGGCCTTTCAAGAGTTAATTTGTGTACCATAATTTAAGTTATAAAGGGATCGCATTTATAAGTTTTAAATAGCGAGATCGTTAATAGCAAGAAATTCGTGAGCAGGGTCCATGTCAGCGCTGACTTCTGATGTTGTAAGCATTTCTATGTGTCGACCGTTGCGATTGGAAATTGTGGGGTGTGTAGGTATTATTGTATCTCTTGCGAATCGACTCCTTTCGCCGTTCTCTCTCTGCGTTGTATTCCTAATTACTGAGGGTCGTGACCCCATTCTGTTAATCACATATCACTCACGTTTAAACTTTCTGCTTGTATAAGTAAAGATAATCCGCACACGTGAGTCTAATAATATACAAAGTAGGTGTATGCACTAAAATTAGCCGACGGAACTCCGTAACAAAGATCAGTACAGAACACACTCGTGTCTTGCTACATTTGCCATTTATATAATTATTATATAGGACAAAGGCTAAGTGATAAATTGATTGGGTTGCCCGTTATATTGATACCATTTTATAACCGAAGGCGTATTTGTATGTGGCAATAAACAAAATTATTTCAGTATCACATTTAAAAAAAACTTGTACTATTAATATGGATACCTACCTACTTCTGGTCTGGTTAAGCGGGAATTTCCTATCTAACAGTGATCATTATTTTCCTAATTAAATATATTTAATAATTTTTACTATATTATAGGCTATATATGTATTATAGGCTATATATTATAGAAATAGCAGGTAGCTATTATTGACATTAGGAAATTTATTTTTAGAGATAAATTCATTATCAGGCAATTCACCTCCTATTAAATAGCAAACAATACCCATATTGGAGGTTGCGAAACTTGGAGAATATTCTATTATTGTACGACATTGCAAAATAATAGAATGATAACATTATAGAGCTGGTAGTGCAGATAATAATATAATATATTGTTTTTATAACAGAATATGCCAGAACAACGCAGTTTGAAACAGGATATTGCAAAATAATCAACACAATATATAAAATATAAACAACATGTTGATATATTATTTTTGTATATAAGTATTATGTTGCATATTTCTTTTTTTATAGCAAAGATCAAAAGCTATAATTTTTCGTTAATAATGTTTGCAAAGATTATTATATTATGGTCTATCGATGGCATCTGTACAGCCTACAGTCTAGCGCCTCAGATAAACAAAAACAAATCGTTAAGTTTACTTTCTACGACGTCGCCTGCGCCAGTCGTGCCGTAATGTTACTTTCACATTGCGAAATGCTCCATAATAAGAATCGGTTTAAATAATAAAAATAATATCAACACCAGTTGAGGTCAGAAGGACCTATTAAGTATTTATTACACAATATTTAGATATTTATCTATAATTATATTTTATGCTAATTGTTTTTATGATAAGCATCTATGACGTGAATTCCAAATGTTTGCTATTTTGACGAATCTTCCGAGATCATGATGATTATTAATTCCGTTTTAACGACGTCATCATTTCTTTTGTGCGGCGTGTACACAGACCAACCGTTAATGTGTAGGTGTGTGTACCTTTATGAGGGTCTCCCTGCACGCGTGCTAACGTCTAGAATCTAGATGAATTAGCTGGTCGAAAAACCTGACTAATGCGGACGTTAAATATGCATCTGGCGACGAAAAGACCATTTTAGAAATCACCTGCGCCAAACTTTTACTATTTTCAATCAAGATCATATTATTATGTATTATCAAATATATTTTTTGTATTCTTTTTTTTTCATTTCGTACATGTTCTACGACTGTTTGGACCATCAAAAATACACATGACAGAGTCAACAACTAACCTGAAATATTTATTATTTTATTAAACTTTAACACGCTTTATTAACACTTACGGTGGTGGATGTTTGTACATAATATTATGTGTAAATAAAAATTTATGTAATGATATTATTTTTCTTATTTTATAAGTGATTTATTTTATTAGGCTTGTATATTCATAGAGGCGAGAACTTTTTTTTTAGTTTCCTATTAGATTTATTTGTGTCTTGTTTTTAAAACGCTGGGGATTTCTGAGTTTAGTCAACTAATGCCGTTTTAGACGTCCCTTCACAGAGCCGTTCATAAAAATTCGTTAAAAAATTTATTTTACCTCAATGCCATTGTAGAATTTAAACAATAGGCTTTTTGCGGTCTATACGCGTGACCTTCTTAAAACTAAATGAAATACGTTCACTGTTTATTTAAAAAAAAATCGATTACCTAAAAGCTATGCCAATTTCCCTTAATTTTCATAGGGTTTTCCATTCAATTACAGAGTATTTTTTTAAATTTTATCTACCTACCTATTGACTGAGATAGAGTATTTTACTCAACCATATCGTCCACATTTACCGTCTAAGATATATTAGAATATTAGCGAATGCCCGCGACTTCGTCTGCGCGGTTTGAGGTTTTTGGTTCCCGCGGGAACTCTTTAACTTTCCGGGATAAAAAGTAGCCTGTGTGCTATTCCAGACCAGAAATTTCAGCCAGATCTGTTCAGCCGTTGGGTCGTGACTGAGTAACAAACATCCATACATCCATCCAAACTTTCGCAATTATAATATTAGTAAGATAAGATAGTAAGATTTATCTAAGATATTTTTGAATGACAAAGTTGGACTCAAATGTTGGCAATCAAAAGCTTGGTAAGTATTGCTTTTCTGTTATAACGGAATGCACGGCATGTAGGTATTGCAAACCAGTGTCATTATCAATCCGGCAGGATTCATCAAATCAGGATATTTTTTCCTTTTCCTTTTCGTTCCAAAATGGACTGTCTATGAGATTATTGAGTGTGTATTGTGTAGGTAGTTAGAAAATAAACTTTATTTCAGATATTTAAATGGACAACAAACGACAAAAATAATGTAGATTCTGTCTAATGAATGGCACATTATCATCATAATCCATACTAATATTATAAATGCGAAAGTGCGTCTGTCTGTCTGTCTGCTATGTTTTTCGGCCCATATGTTCAACCGATTTTGATGAAATTTGGTACAGGTTGGCTATTGGAAATTGAAAGAGTTCCCGCGGTAATCAATAAACTTAATCCACGCGGACGAAGTCGCGGGCATCATCTATTGAGCTTTCATATTTGAACTACTTAGCTTATCTTACTAATACCTGTTGTGATATCATAATGACGCATGATGCAAATAACGAGAGTAAGGTATGCCCCAGATGACTCTACAGTACCAAATTGTATGTAACGTAAACCCGGTTAACCCGAAAGCTGTAATAAATTATTTGTAAGCAGGAATTATACCGTTCAAAGACATTTTGTGAACCGTTACAGTACAACAAACCGTTTTATGTGGCACTGAATGGAAATTATATGGAGTAGTTAGGGTTAGGAAAATGTAGTTTTTAGATAGTAGTAGGCAGGGCACTATAGGCACAGCGTATTTTTAAAATTTTTTAAATTTGAAAATAGGTATAATGGGGTAGAAGGGAATAAACTTTTATACCTACATTGATGCTGATTTACTAATATATAACTTTACTGATGTTGCAAGATGAATTAAACGACATAAAATCATGTTTACTATGGACACAAAATTTATTGCAAAGTAGGTAATCTACCAGCTGTACAAGTGAGGTCGTTAAAATTTGTTACTGTTATTGTAACAACAAACGGTTTTTATGTGACACCAATGCAAATTAGTACACACATGTTGCTCATTGTCGCGCGATAATATAATTAAATCTTCAAACAAAGGCCGACCGTTATTTCCGCGGTCATCGTTAATAGGTAATTGTCTATATACCGGAAGCGAAAAACAGTGAAAATCATAACTTCCAACCGGCTGACCTAATAAGTGCACTTTGATTGTAACTAAAAAAGTTGAATCATAGGGAGACTTACTCATAAATCATAATGGAGGAGGTTATTGCAGTAATAGTTCCAAATTCGAGTTCAAAGTTTTCAATACAAAGGTTTACGGAATTGTGATTAATGGTGCGAGCTACGACGCAATACGTCTTTGTTACAAACTTTTCAAAAATTTTCAAAAACTCAGGTAAGACTTTTTGAAGGAATGGTTAGAAAGTAATGCAAAATTTTCATTCAATTGGATTCTTAACAAGTTGGTAGTTTTGAATAGAGGTAAATTATTAATCTAGCACTTCTAATTCTATTTTACTACTGGTTTCTCTAACGAAAAGTTAGGTTAATTATAGTAGGTAGGAAAATTAATTAAATATTAAGTTGCAAACACGCTATAAGTATTTCATCAGATTGGATGCAGAATTTCACCATAATTTAAATTCATTTCCAAGACGAGAGAAGCTTTTTATACTGTTTACAGGCGCTTTTCATTAAACCGTTGTAATTTCGTTTCTGGCAAATAATCTATTGTTGAAAACCGATAAAATCACATTAATAGTAGTTTTCATTAGCACCGGAAACATTTTTTTTTGAGGAAGTAAACAATAAACATAACCGATTAGTGGCTGACCACAATCTCATTGGGTTTTGGAGCGATTGAGTGTAATAATGTATAAATGCGTCTGCGAAAGCTCTTATGTATGTCTGTTTGTCTTTTACCTCTTTACTTGTCAAGACTAGGTAGGTACAATGATTGCTAGAGAAAATGCATAGAGAAAATTTTATTCCGGAAAATCAAAGCGTTCCCAAGGGACTTTTAAAAAACTCAAACCCATGGGACTGTTCTGTCAACTAGTACTAAATATGTGATATTTTTTTATTGAAGTCAAGCTATGGTATAAGTTTTACGAAGATATTGTAAGAAGTTACGAAGGTTCCAAACGCGATCTAGTCTGTAAAGGTGTCCGCAACAAAATTCACCGGAACTTAACTCTTACTTAGTTTAGATTCAAATCAAAATAAAGTATAATAACAAGCCAAGAGCAAATTATGAAATAATTTTAAAACAGTAAGTGATAAACGCGTAACCGAATTCGCCACACTCTAATTGTTGCTACATGCAAACCGTATTTCGGACTATATTTTTAACTGGTTAAACGATATTCGTAACAGTTTACACATAAATATTACGTTTACGATTCTGTTACCCGGTTTTTGTTACAATTGAATGTAGGGCAAACTCGTTATTAATGAGGTACGAAATTGATGTTGACAGTAATATTTGAGTAGGTATGACTTGAAGGTGATCAGCGATCGCATACGGTTGCAAGGGCCGCAACGAAAGTGTCATTTTCAGTACAATAGAGCGAGTATTATCAGAAACAGGTTGCGCAACGGAATGCTTCAAGATAGAAGAGGTTATGTCAGCGCCGGCATCTATAACTGACAACACAAGAAATTTCACGATTCCGCGCATGAAAATGCAAGTGCCTATTGCGGTTTATATAGACGATCACCTTTATGAACATTTAGGGAATGTATATTAAAATATCTTGTCGAATTTTGCAATACTCGATTGCTATAGAACGGTAGGTATGCCGACTAAATACCATAATGTTAGTTTTAACCTGCATTCCTACTGATTTTAACCATAATGGTCATCCATAATTAAATTGAAATGTAGGTCAATACATTAATAGTTAACCTCAGTGTATTCCCTAATACCAATATCAAACTTATTTTCGAAGCTATATATTTCCAACACAACTTACAAAATTTTATGTTCATTCCACTCGCACATTCTACTGATCTTTAGATCTTTTTTTTTTTTTTTTTTTTTTTTCGCTGGGAAATGCATTTAGGCATCCCTCTCGGAAGCAGGCAGTGTGGAAACTACGGTGCTTCCGAGAGGGTATGTGGGACTCACTGGCACTCCAGAATACCCACTAAAACCCAGCGGCGCTCCTGCGCATCGCCTTAAGGCTGGGTTACGGGAACACGCAATCATCCGCGACCCAGCCAGCGACGTCCGCCCAAGCGGACCCTCCTGCGGGGGGCATGCTGCCCCGACTCCCCCTCATGTTCCTCCGCGACTGACTGATCTTTAGATCTTCCTCAGCAGCTTTTATGACTCCCTAACTTCACTTCAAGGTAAAGAAAATTATCAATATAAACGTTGAAACAGTCCGCTTTAAACTCTCGTTTAACACAAATTTGTAAACTGTACCGTGAAACCCTTCAAAACATTATATTTTAGTTCGCGACCTCCGCATAAGCACACGGAGGTTTTATTTAATCAACCTCCTTGCATAATTATCATCAAACAACGTTTTATTGTATAGGTTTTCATACGGAACCTTCGCTCTTTTACATGAATGACTGATTGCTCAACGTTCATGCAAACAGCAAACCCAGTATTTCCGTTTAGAAACCAACTGTGTGTAAGGTTAGCCAACATCGACACGTGACGTCACCTTCTATTCATATACTCAGTTCTTACAAGAACTTTACTGTAAAGTTATTCAGCGACAGTGCGGTTCAAGGATTTCAAAATATTTAAATAGCCTGTTTAGGATTAGCGTTGTAATTTTAATGCTCAGACATACAATACGCGTGTCGGGAATGTGTCCATTGCTCTAGTAGACTAAACTGTAACAAGTCATCATTGAAAAAATTAATAAACACGACTGCCCCGCCAAAAAATGAGATATTTTTTAAATGTGTTATATATTTTTGGAATCTACTCATCATTTTCTAGATGATGTATAGTTAATACAGTTAATCTTATTCTCGTTTTTTTTTTAACTTTAGTCTTTAATGCGGGACCATGGTGACCCCATCAATTTATTTTTAAATTTTACTGGCCTATGTACCTCATTTATCAAAATCGGTTCAGGCGTATATCCGTTATGGTGGAATATACAAAACTCACATACATACATACATATATACATACATACATACATACATACATACATACATACATACATACATACATACATACATACATACATACATACATACATACATACATATATACATACATACATACAGCCCTGAAAACAATATACTCCTTTTTTCAGGCAGTCGTATAAAAAGGCCTTCACACACTTATCATACTGCACATAGGTTGTGCGCTGTCATCACAGAGTACATTAAATATACTGGTATAGAGTTGCTACTCGACTTTCCATGTACAGCGACATCTATCGGGAAGTTGTCTAACTAAAATATGTATATATATAACCTTATCACAATGCTATAGTACTATATAATACAAAGTATATTGTGTAATAATTAAGATAAATTATTATACGATAAACACAAACTGTAAAGATGTTCAGATGTTAGTAAATGAAACGCATGTTGATTATTTTCTCTTATATTTTCAATTACAAAAAATATACATAAAGTATAAAAATTATTCCACAGTTTCATGTTTTTCACATCGTACACACTTAATACACACTCTATTAATATAGTTTCACATTGTAACGAATTTATCAAAAACATAATAATTTTGTCCACCCGGCATCCGGCATGCCAGAACGTCAATGTCAATGTCGAATTTCAAACTTTAAAATGGCGGCTGTCTACGTTTGGAAATTAAAACACAAATGTTTCATTAAAATTCTAACTCATTCCACTAAACTTAATTTATAACAGATAAATCTTTATAAATTATCTAAGTTATCTCATATTCTGCTCAAAAAAAAAGTTTTATATATTATTGACTTTGTGTTTATATAAATGGCAAAATCATTAATTTATCTAAAACATAAGCTTCTGAACGAACAATTAGTTCAGCGCCATCACAGACCCTGATCACAGACTTTTAAGTATACATACGTTCAGTACAAGATAAGCGCCATGAGCGCCATCCTTTAGGGAGTTGTGGAACTAACATCCCCATACAACAGAAAAATGTTCTAAGTGCAAAGGCCCTGGCTGTCATAAAGCGGAGTGCTCTGTGATGAATTTCAGACAGATCATTATAACATCAAGTCAACAATCACGTCTTTAGAAGCCAGTCGCTACAGTACTACTATAATAGTCTTGCACTTTTTGTGTAAAATGAAAATGAAAAAAGAAAATGATCTCTGCTGTAATCCTCAATCAGTGGCAACTTAGCGCTTACCACGTTAACGTTGAGGTTTTTCTCTCATAGAGAACTTATAGAGTTACATCTCCTGTACTGTTTCAATATTTTTATTCTATCACTAGGTGACCCGGTGTACCACCGCGTCTACCGTACAGAAGGGACGAACGTCAAATGTTTGACAGGAAAGTAGGTAGAACAGTTTATATGGGAAAATGAAATTATTGTTTTTACTATCTTCCTCGCAATTTTTCCATATTTTCTCACCGTTTAAACCTTCCCTGGACTACGAAAAACATTTCAAAACCAAAATCAGCTAAATCGGCCCAGCCGTTCTCGAGTTTTACAGAGACAAACGAACAGAAATTGATTTTTATGTATATAGATAGATAACCTCGAGTTACAAGAGTTTTCATTTTTAAAGTTATATTTCTTGGCAAAGCGTTTATTCGAGTCTCGTTAAATGGTAAGAGGCGTACGTATAAGTAAGCACGTATAGTAGGACGGTTTACTATGCAGTTGCCGTCACAAATTGCTGCCGACGCGCTTTGTGTTGTACCAATCCTTTAGCACGTTTACGTAGCATATTATCACATCGTACACAAGAGTCTCAAACAAAGCATAGGCTAGGCTACCATAACGAACCCGCATCTTTATGAAACTCAGCAATATCATTTCCCATCTCCGCTTCATGAACTATTGACTCCACTACAGCCCATTAACATCCCACTGCATGCACAGGCCTCCACTCTTAAAGGAGAGAGGGAATTAGAGCTTAAATCTATTAAGTACTAAGGCTTTAACGACTATTAAGTATCATGTTAGTGAGAATAACCGGGACCGACGTCTTAACGCGCTCTCCGAGGCACGGGGGTGAAACACCGCCAACTTCCTAACTCCGGGCTAGTACTGAGAATTTTTAGTCAGAAAAGCCCAATACTCAATTATAGCCCGACCCGGGACACGAACCCGGGACCTCGTCAGCCGCAGTCGAGCATGCCAACCACTAGACCAACGAGGCAGTCGACGAGGATTGACTCTATTCTGTTGAAATATTTCCATTGTGCCATGTACGTTTAACCCCAAAAGTCGGTACCTAAATTATAATCTAAACTATTTATCTCCGTGTTGTGTAGGCTTCTTTCTTGCTTTTATGCTGCTTTACTAGTATCTAGCTATACTTATAGGTAACTAGCTGATGCCCGCCACCGCGTGGCTTAAGTTTTATTGATTCCCGCGGGAACTCCTTAATTTTCCGGGATAAAAAGTAGCCTATGTCACTCTCCAGGTCCTCAACTATACCCATGCCAAAACTCACGTCGATCCGTTGCACCGTTGCGGCGTGATTGAAGGAAAAACCAACAAACAAACACACTTTCGCATTTGTAATATTAGTATGATGCGTACATAAGAGTATGTGTAAAGGCCGGAAATACGTAAAGGTGTAGGTACTTTATGGTAACAGGTTTTCTATTTAACTTCTTTAGAAATTGACACAGGACGACAGGATGACAGTAGGAGTTTTATCCGGTAAAAGTGGGTCAAGAGGATTTCCTAAACAAAACAAAAATAAAATGTTATACAATTCCTAGATTATTTATTAGGTAATCATTATATTAGCGACTATAAATCATACTTCTCCATATTATATTAGGTGCGATCGTATCTCATCAAAAAGAGAAACTAAATTTAACAGTTCTCGTTTTTATTTGCATGTCGGCAGAAGAGCGGCGAACTGGATAATTTTGAATATTTAGATGTAGCATAATCCTTCAATAAAAGTCTGCGTGTTTTAGTGTGAAAACGATTGTCGTCATTGACGATCCGATCATCTCTTGATGAGATTTCCAGAGTGTGAAAATCTATGTTAGTAAAGGTAGCGGAGGGTAGCGGAGGGCGGAGGAGCTTCGAGGCCTGTCCTCCTTACCCGGGTGGGGCGCGGAGTAATAGGGATTATGCCTATACCAAAAATAAATTATTTCTCACTGATTATTAAATAGAGGGTCTTCCAAAACACCTAAAATTCACATCCTCGGTTAGTCTTAAGTTTGATAACCATTTCAAAAAAAGAAAAAAAAGTGCGTTGAAATTTGATGACGTCACAATTGTGAATTTCATACAACTTCCACACTAGAAGTGCTTTTTTAAGTTTGATAAAGAGTTGCTGATTTGATTGAGTTGTCATTATACCTATTATATATAATTGGTGATTACCTGGTGATATCTTCTAGTCTTATTAGCTAGGGGTGCTAGGGCCTGCCTTGAAGGCTGCGGGTCGGACGGTAGAGGTAGTCTCTTCATTACTGACTGATTGCTCTAAGCATAGGTGTTTTTGCATTAGTATTGTCCTCCATCGCAAACAATGACACACGCATCGACGTATCTTGTGACGTTCGCGAAAACGTTCTTGACCCAGTGTTTTGATCATAGCTTTAGAGAATTGAATAAATTATAATATTACCCGCTCGTATTTTCCGCTCAACGTTTCTGCATAATGTTAACTGACGTAACTCGGTTTTATCTCCGTGTCACACATCGTAATTACTCTTGGGATTATTATCAAGTCATCGTTGTATCCTGTAAACGCCGTTTTACGGCCGCGGGACCTTTACAATTCCATCTCGTTTGTCGTCAACAACTGGTGTTGTAATTTCGTATTGATATTGCGTTACCTTGTTTTTATGAGATTCTTTTTAATAAATATGGAGATATGAGTTTACTTTCTGATTAATTAGGGAAATATTTATAGGTTAGCTTGACCTGTAGCCGGCTAAGTTTATAAACAAGCAATCAAACATTTTGTATAAAAAATCTAAGTATTACAATGAAAGTTACGAAAGCTATAATTTTTTTAATCCAGTTTTTAGTAATCACCTTTTAAATTGAGTAAGTTATATTGCAATTTGCAGCTATGTAACTATTTACAGGTCTCCTTTTTTAATTCAAATTAAATCGTTCAACAGTCTACTAGTATAAACAAAGGCTAAATACAGTCTTGGATATCATAAGAAATAAGCACCTCGTAGTAAAGCGACACAATTTAAATTAATGTCTTTAGCGTTTACATAGGCGTGCTTGTTACCTGAATGGTACATGCTCCCGCTGTCATATTATCTATATCATTGAATGCAATATTGAGGTGGGCGTGTAAATGGTATTGAACTCTATGAATTAGCGCAAACCAATTTAAATTTATAACGACAATAACGTCATAAAAGTAACAAGGCCAATGACCGACAGGCCGGCGTTAAATGGTCACTTCTGTAGTGCTCTATTAAAATCACAACCCATATCTACTGATATACTCGTAGGTATAGCTTTAAGGTACACGTAACACAATACCGCTATTCCGAGAAAGAGTTGATAATTTCTAAATACAGTACAGAAGTTTTTGGCATGATAATGTGACGGATGACGAACGTGTCGAGTGTTTCGTGAGATTCGCGGAACGCTGAGGAAGTCTTATTTAAAATAATGATAAGAATATGCGTGACACTTGCTTACTGTGGTAATTTCGTTACTTTATGATGATAGTAGGAATACCCCGAAAATTGGTTGTTTCATCGCTATAAACATATACGCATCGAATAGCACATGTCCCGGAAAATTAAAGAGTTCCCGCGGGAACCAAAAAACGGGCATCGGCTAGTGACCTATAATACTGATTATTTATTGGTCATTTTCGCCGAGAAATCAAGTAATAATCGTCAAATATTTATTACAATAGTTATTAGAGTCGTACCTAACTCTAAAGTGAACCTAACTGTAGATGTCGTTAACATTGCTTAGCCTTAGATCTTTTAGGCACCTGTTTCACTAGATGTCTTTCGCGATCTAATGGGCTGGGATCCTAAAGAAATTGGAAAACAAATTTTGTTGTGCATTTTCGTCAGGTAGGTGCGGAGAATTACATTTGCGTTTCCAATTCCCATTAAGTATTATTATATAGACCAAATAAAATATAAAGTGAAGTAAATTGTAATGTAAACTTTTATCAATCATCCTCACGAGTCAAGTTCAACTTGTTTTCATAGGCAGGACTCTCCTGTCCTATAAATTCGCAAATCCTCCAAATAAAATTAAGTACCCAATTCATTTTAAGACGTGATGAAAAATATATTGGGTTTTCTCAAGCCAGATGGTATTGTTGGTCCAGTATATTTTGATTATATTTCATAAACAGATCCGGATGTAATGAGTCAATGACGCATTTGCAGCTTGGCAAAATGCCAGGTAGGGAATTCCGCCGAGACCATTCCGAAAATCGGATGGCTCGTGCCCGTCACGAATTTTGCCTAATCATCGCTAGTTTTAAACTCATCGTAATAACAGGAAAATTTTATGGGTTCCGCAATTTCCTTTGCCTTATCTCATTCATTCGTTGTTGTATGTAAGTAGAATGTAATATTCATGCGGCAATTTAGTTATTATTGTTATCTTTATTAGTTGTATTGTTTTACAAAATAAATTTTGTTAGTAAGGCTTTTATTCTTATTTATCAAGCAAACCATAAATCATTATATTATAAAGATTTGAGACAAGATTTCTATGAGATTTCATTATACATAGATTTTAAGCTCTACTTTATAGTTACAAAGAAGAGCAGCGTCCAATCAATTTCTTATATATTTACTTATATCAAAAATCTATTTTTAATTTATACATATGCCTTCACCTACTTCTTACAACACTAGTCGACATAAATCACCCTTATTAGTAGTAGAGTTCAGTCACTTAGCTGTTTATCTCTCTATACATTCAGAAAAACCTAAGAAAAACACTTGTAACGTTATTCCGCTGTCCTAGATAGCGAAAGTAGAGTTTTTATATTGCTCATAGTTACGATAAAGTTACTATAGCGATTTCTTACTGCGTAGTATGTTAAATGATAAGCGGTCAAAGTAATGAAGGCAAAGATACTAGTAATCAACGTCGCATATAGGTCACTGCCTGCTTTAAACCAGTATTCTATTAAAAGCAATATCAGGCTGCGCCTACAATAGGGATGATGATAACTCAGATAAATCAGCAACTCTGATAAACTTAAATACGCGCTTGTATGAAAATTATCTAAGATGTGACGTCATCAAAGGACATTGTTCCGTCCCCATACAAAGTTCGCCTAAGAACCAACCGTCATAAAACATTGATTACTGGGTTCAAAATAATACCTTTTTATACTTGAGAGCAGATTAAAACTACGGACACTTGCTAAAAAATTACTTATTACCAAAAATATTTTCAATTTTGAGTTTATTTCAGCATTCACGATCAATCTACTTGAACAAATAAATATCATCTCTATCCATTTCTAATAGAGCTGTAAACAGTATGTAGATAAGACAAGATTCGCCGTAGTTCATCAAAAACATTAAAGATGGCGTTATTAATAATGCAGGTATCGTCATATAGTTCATCGAGAACTTCACAGATGGCGTTAAAAATATTAAATTATTGTACTTTCAATAGATGGCGCTGCGAGATTCCGAATACTAGCGCACTTAGCACTTTAAGCGGCTTTTATCTTGTTTCTTACGATACAGATCTAGCGCTCAAGCGGTAGTATTGTATATTATTTAAAACCTAAGTTATTGATCTGTGGTTAATAATCCAGAGACGGAAACGTATAGTAATCATTTAAATACCCATTTACTTATTTTTAAATTAATTTGAAGTGTCCGTTAAATTCTGATATTTGGAATAAAGACTATAAATTAAGCTAAGATTTACTGTATATTTCAAACGTGTGTTGATTCTTAGGCGAATTTGGTCAATATCCTTTCAACATACTTTTTTTCTTTAATGTATGGCTTAAAATGGTTATCAAAATTAAAACTAACCGAGGATATAAATTTTAGGGATTTTGGAAGTATTAGTTTTGGAAGTTTATTATTTTTTATTATTTTGGAAGTATAGTGTAGTTTATTTAATAATCAGTAAGAAAAGAAATATTTTTGACATAGCCATCATCCCTATTATATCATTGTCTTCGTCGCGACGATACGACCGGTATCATTACTGTCTATATTGTTTTACATATATATTGTTTTGTGTACCAAAGACCATGATTCACGTGGGGTCATTATATGCATAGCATATGTAAAAACTACATGTGTAGACGCAACCTTATGGATTTACTCGTATATCAAAACGCTCATATGAACAAAGAAGTGAGTCATCGTAGCACTGCCATTTGTTTTTGAAAGTATGTCGCATAGAAAATAGTTGAATAGAATTTTTATGGTTAATTTATCGGTATTTATAGTTAATTGAGTTCTATGGAGTTTTATTTGAATTTATAATACTTGACAATGTTTTTAACGTTACAATAAGCAACCGGCATGTAGATCTCATAACAGAAGCTATCGTTAGTAAACATAATTAAGAAAAGATAAAAAAGCTTAACTAGTTTTTGTATAACAAACATCCGAATAAAAGTACGCCTGTAATAATATCTAGTACGATTGCATCTCGAACTGTGTTAACCTTTTGTAAAAATGGTCGTAAATATAATCTAAATTCTAAGTAAATAGATATGGTACGGAACAAAATTGATTTTATTATCGCTATCAGGTCTACGACCTCCTTTATAGGATTAGTTTTTGAGGTTTAGACAATGTTGAATTAAATAAAATCTACAAATAATACACGATATTTTTTAACATCCAATACTTTAAAAAATACCAATACTTACTTTAAAAATACCAAGGAGTGTACAAATTACAATTTTGCCGGTGAACTACACCAGTTAAATCATATAGCTTCTCTAGTTAAATTGCTCGTTAAATGGAGCGTAGGCACTCTATATACCTATATGTCTCACTGTTGTGAGACATATAGATTATATAGAGTAACATAACATAACATAACATAACATGTTCCGTTTGTGTGATGAGTTAGTTACGCTCGCCTGCTTTGTTAGCTTTAAGATGGTTTTCCACTGGATATCAAATGCCTCATAAGCATTACTACTCCTTTGTCGTAAACTAGGCCATAATGACATATCACATTGCCTATTGAGAATTTGGGACTGTTCGATCGTCTTTGATTTGATATGGAAATCTATCTAACCCCGCGAAGCCGTATAACGTATTCAGTCGGCGCCGTTGCCTATTCTTATCTGCAGTCAGAACAATGCAAATACATAATGTATTTTTCTTTACCTACATTAATCTTTACGTAGATTTTCTAAAAGGTATTACAACTATACTATATTGGTCTAAGTCTGTCTTATAGTAATTAATATGTCTATCATTCTCCTTATGTTTTTATATTTAAATTAACAGCTTTATAGTCAGATATAATAAGTTTTACAATCGGGTATTACTAAAACTACAAGTTTAAAGTTAATACTACAAGTAACAAAACACCGACTTTCTTGCTGGCTGTTTCTCTCTCTTTGGTAGGAATGTCATCCCAAACCAGCGGTAGATTCACTGGAAGATTCAAAAGCATTTGTAAAAGTTTATTTTCCTAAAAATATTGGCCTATTGAGAATTTGAGACTGGTCGATTGTCTATGATTTGATAAGGAAATCGATCTAACCCTGCAAAGCAGTAAAACGTATTCAGTCGGCGCCGTTGCCTATCCTTATCTGCAGTCAGAACAATGCAAATACATAATGTATGTTACATAAATATACTAAATAAACAGCACAAAACTTCCTCAGTTTGACAAAGAATAACCGCGTATTCCTTCGGTGTATTCAGGTCGCGTAGAGTTTTACTCGTGGCGTTGAACGTGAGATGAGAACATTGTTTTCCGGTTTTTCATTAACTCTTTTTGCTCCCTGCTAAAATTCATTGATCACTCATAACTTCCTTGCATTTTATATTATTATTTAGTTTAAATGGTAATGAGATTCAAAACTTGGCGTTGCCTTAACATATTTTTTTTGTTATATTAAGTATAACAGATATTTTTAACATTGGCATCTACCATGTTGGAAACTGGATTAAATTTTTTGTCATATTAAGGCTACGTTCGTACTGTGAAAAATATTCGCGTGGATTTTATTCTTGCGATTTAAATTCCGCGTACGGATTTCACCTACTCCGCACTGCGAATGTGGTGAGCGTCATAGAACTCCGTAGAGTACAAAATATTCGCGCGGATTTTATTTGCAAGTGCGTACACCTCCATAATATGATTTGTAGTGTTACAGAATTGCGGAAAAAACGGGCAAATATTTTTCGCAGTACGAACGTAGTCTTGAGTAATTGGTTTAGTGTTCGTTATTTTGATACAAAATTGGTAGATCAAAGGCAGGATAGCCAATGGATCATTTAGGTTTTAGTATGATCCAGCGTTCTATAGTAGGTAAATTCTAAAAATAACTGTTATAAGCGAAATAGGAAGCTCAATAATGCAACTACGTAATCAATATAAATATTTATTACCGACTTGTGCAAAGATAAATACTCGTGAATAGAAATAGAAACAGTGTCTGTTTTATGTTGCTTATCTCTCCGCTGACCCAGCGTGTTCACGTGCCCAGTATTCAAACAGGTTCGGTTTATTATTATAGCCTAGATTTTGAGTATCTACTATTTACCAGTTCTCACACGCCATGGTTGCCATAATTATGACCCCCTCAACCTCGAAGTTCAATTAATTAATTAATTTTGTTTGTGGTATTAGAATGTTTTTGAACGATTTATAGTGATTATTTGAACGGGCGAAATAAGCAGGCAACCTAATTTAGTAATGCAGAACGAGAAATTCAAAAGTCATTCATATACAAAGTGTGTGGACACAGTGTTTTAAAAATTCAATTGATGAAATTGTTCGAAAACACGTGATTGTGATAATTATTAAAGATGGTATCTTAAAACTAAAACTGCGAAATACTATTTACCCATTAACTAGTTGACTATTATTTACTTATCTGATGTATCATTCAATAAAATCAGTTACTTAGATGCAATTAGGTCGTAGTTAGTAAGACTAAAGTAGATTAGTTATGTAGTTATAATATTTTATTTCGATATTGGTTATTTTTTAACCTTTAATCGATTTCCTCGCGTATCTGTAGTAACAACAATGAAACAATAACACTGGGTGTGCCCCATCCTGTTTTGAAATTGATGCTGTTCCGTTTGTTAATAATTGTATTTCAATAACATAATTTCAATCGATACAATAATTATTATCAAGAGGGAATTGTTTCTTATTAAACCACGGCTCACAACTATCACATTATTTTGAAAAGTAAAAACTTTCCTTTAGAGCTTAGAAACGATGCCGTGAAGGAGCCAACTTATAGACGTGGGAGCAGAAGAAATGCATACTTATAGTACTTCTTTAAGGTTAGCTTATTGAATGTTATACTTAGTCATCAATTTTTCATCAATGTATGTTTTCAAGTTTCAGTCTACATTTATTATCATTATTATAAAATAGCATCAGTGTCAATTGCCATGTTTTTTTGCGTTGGTCTCGCCACGATTATTTGCAATAGGCAAGTCCAGTGCATTTCACTAATTCATTATAATATTCTTTTCATAAAATGATTTATTTATTCTAGTTATTAATCTGTCAATAGTTTTTAACAGTGCGTAATGTTTCTCCAATCCACAAAAGGTTAGCAAATATCGATTGTCGATCATTTCGTCTGTTCCGAGTTACGTGGGAGGCCCAAGTAACGGCAGCCCCTTGACCTAGATCGGCTCGCGAAACATCGTAGTGGTCAGCTGTGACTGTGCCAATGATGGTAACTTTCACCAATGGCGCCCGATTGTTTGGGATTTCACTCTCCGTTTCTGTTGCTTATTATCTTTTAAACATCATTGATTACATCGAAGGTGTTTGATATTGACTTGCTCTTTGTGCGGGCGTGGACGGAAATAGTGCTTTACTTTTATAAGATTATATGTTAAGAATCATCATTTGGGACTTAACCAGTAGTTTTATTTGTCGATTTAACTGGTAGTTTTGCTCGCATAGACAATTATATTTTTATGTTTGAATTGACTGCTTTATAGTCAGATATATGTTATACAATCGGATATTCCTAAAACTACAAGTTAAAAATTAAAACTACAAGTAACAAAACACCGAGTTTCTTGCTAGCTTTTCTTGGTAGGAATGTCATTCCAATACCAGCGGTAAATTCACTGGACGATCCAAAAGCACTTGTAAAAGTTTATTCGAATACAAAAATCTGTATTTGATTTGACTAATGATGTAAAAGTTTCACCTCACCTAAATGGTATGTAACCTACTTTTTTGGTTAACCATTTTTCCAATTTGGTTTGTAAGTTAACACTTCAATAACTAGAAACTAAAACTTTGGCAAATTGTGAGGCAACACTCGTTTTCTTTCTTACCTAGCGAATACATGTATTTTATATGAAATGAGCCATTATGCGAATATTTTATAAATACGTTCGTCATTGTCGTTTTCTAAGTTGATGGACTTAAAAACCTAGACCCCTACTCTTGTCCCCTGTGCTACTGTGAATTGAAATACCCTGGCACGTGCTTCATGTTGTCTTTCTACCTCATTTGGTCTCCCTAGTCCGGGCTATTTTTATTTTATAGTAAAGCGCAGTATGGCAAAGAACATGAAATATTCATATTGTATTTCCGTTTTGTAATAAATATAGTTTGTTTCAAATGTTCCGGTATAAGTCGTTCTCTAGCCGTGGCCTACTGACCGCGATTCTGTTGAACATCTAGCTTGTTATTTCTATAAGAAGACCTTATATTTTTTACTAGACTGTTGTCTGTTATTGTATGAAGAGACAAAGGACGTCAATCTCAAAGTTATACAACTGGAGAAGCTTTAAACTATTTGTGAACCCAGAATAACGTTTTAAATAAACTTTCAGTATATTATATGGACGCGAAAGGCAAACCACAGATTAAATAAGTAAAAATACGAATCAAACCTACTCTGATGTTATGTTTTAAATGACCGGCAATGCATTGGCGGTCCTTATGGTGCTAAAGATAATCACTTTAACGTGTTACTGTTTCACAAACCTACGGTGGAGCTTGTATTGTGTTTGAATATTTAGGGAGATTTTTCCCTAATCTAGCCATGGAATTAAGCTTAATATTAATGATTTATTTTAAACTATTATAATATTATATTGCGAACCTTTATCCAAGTGAAGACTAATAAATTACTCATTCATGTCACAGAATTGAGATTATTAATTATTATTCAGCAAAATATTTATGTCAACGTTAGTTAATTACTCATAAGTTGTGCAGGCATTTACAGTATGTATACAGTACATACTCATGTAATGGAAATCGCGTGTCGGGCCAAGAGAGCCAACAAAGTTTACTAGTAAAAGAATACATTGTACCTGTACGGTAATGAGACTGGTAATTAAATAATCACGTGGAACGTTTTTCATGCAACAGCTATTAAAATAAAATCTCCACTGACAAAATATTTCAACAACACAAAATAAACAATGCAATGTTTCAATTCATGTTTTCTTTTCGCCGCCGGAATGTTTGTTTATTAAATTGAGCAATTTATTAGTCGTCATGTACCGGATTTTTTTCGCACGCTGATAACGTGTTTATTTTATAGCCTTATTCTTAAGGTAATTTTATGAATCGTCTAGGTAGACAGTTCACTCCATTCGGCGGATAGGATACCGTTCGGCGACTCTGTGCGCGCTCTGACATCGATTCGAAGGTTATCGCCGGAGTCAGCGACCAGCCGCGCCTACACACGCTCCTGTATATAAACAATCGCCTCACACATGCGCGTGTGATATTAATGAAGCGTAGGGCTGAACCTGCTCTAAAATTTTCCGCTCCTAAAATTTCGCTGAAATTTATTTCTCAAGGTTATAACTTCGCTAATGTTCGTACAATAAACTGAGCTACGGAACAGGTTAAAAAACTTTCTAAACATATTCTGATTTTCTGTTCTCTCTGTCTCTCTCTATGTAACAATAAGTCTTAAAACTTATCTGGGGCCCTACTACCAAGTGCCAACGCATAAACCAATACTTAACTCGAAATGACAGTTTGTTGTCACGTAACCTTGACGTTTAAAGGATTCAAATAATTCTAAAACACGAAAGTCAGAGTTTAAAACAAAGTTTTATTTTCTACAGACGAAGCTAATCGAAATTGAATTCAACGCAGGTTATTAATGTGGTAGAAACATAAGTACATAACACAATTTGTGTAACTATATACTACAAAAATCAGAATAATAACAATTGTCAATCGATATACACATACACATACTAAATAACATAAATTATGTATAAATGGTATAGAATAATAAACATTGATGTCAACTTTCTTAGTTCTTACCTAGAGACCCATTATACCGTATACACGTAGCTATTATTATTTAATAGCTCCTATATATAATATGTTATATATAGGAGCTATTAAATAATAATTAATAGGTATAAAATAATATAAGAAAAAAATACAAGAACTGTAGAGCTAGCCAATATGTTTCCATCATTGTCTCTGTATATTCAGCATTCGAATTGAAACACTGCACTGAAAATAAGCAGATTTTGTGTTAACTCGTGAAAATTGCCAGCCCTGAAGTAGCGAATTGGACGCTACGTAAACGGGTCAGCTCTCATTGACCGGTATCTTTAATAAATTAGTATAGTAAACACGGCTAGTGCGTATCTTTGCTAAGAACACAGTTCATTGAACGCTTGACTCAAACATAATCGAGTAAAATCCTTGACGGGCGTTCGATGAACTGTGAAAGGGGTACGTGAGATCGAATACCTTGATCGGTGCCTATGTGGAAACGGATGTATACCTGATAATTAATTAATATAACCAATTGTTGCTCCGTTGTTGCAAAAAGTTCTCTTAAGTACACATGATTTGTTATATGAACTAATATTATATAATTGTTGGGTTATTGTATTTCAATTTTCAATTTATTATTCAAATGAAAAACCACTTTCTATATTTAATTGCATTGGATATTAACAACTAAGTTATTATTTATTTAATATATTATGTAAACTATAAATATAATAAAAGATGAAAGTGGAAGTGATTTTAAACAACTTGCACGCCTAGAAATATTTTCTTATATTGTTTTTACAAGTTTATCTATTTTGAATATAATAGGTGATAGACTTTCTGGCTGATATTTCTTCACATACCTACTTACTTGGTTAAAGACGGTGCTGTCATTTGATTTTGAAGTCATTTTATCACTAACAATTGAAGCATTGAGAATTTAAGACATCACTCTTAATTTATGCCTCCTTTAAAAATAGAACATGTTCAATGCATGGAAATAGCCAGGCTGAGTACCACAGTCCATGAAAACAGGCCTCCACTCTCATAGGAGAGAGGGAATTAGAGCTTAGACCCACCACGCTGCCCCAATGCGGGTTGGCGGGCTTCAACGACTATTGTTGCGATAATAACCGGGACCGACGGCTTAATGTGCTCTCCGAGACACGGGGGTGAAACACCGCCAACCCGCATATGAGTACGATATAATTAAATAAGGTTAAATATTATGTGCATTTATGTATGACGAACAACTCAGGCTGTAGGCAGAGACACGCATAGCTCAGGTTCAATAATACATATATATTTCCATGGAAGCATATAGTGCCGAGACGCGTAATTAGCGCTGACGGTAT
The DNA here is from genome assembly GCA_964035005.1 of Erebia palarica. NCBI lineage: Eukaryota > Metazoa > Arthropoda > Insecta > Lepidoptera > Nymphalidae > Erebia > Erebia palarica. Next base: position 31,072,627 of record OZ035984.1, on the reverse strand, counting down.
GAACTTTAAAACGAAACGTGTCTTCTTTGGTGTACGTGCCCAAACGTGCGTCCTGACTCCTGAGGCTCGATAAATCCTTCTTTGTTGATGTCATAAACTGCGCAGTAGGTATACCGGTGGTGGCCTTATTACTTTCTCGGATGCATTAAATCATGTAATCAATGGCAAAACGTGCAATAAAATTTCGTTATGACTCCGAGTAATATCCGCTCTTCCGTCCACTTTGTAGTGCATGGTTAGGTTGATGGATGAGAGACTCACTTGCCAACTTATTATACTAGAGTTGATATGAATATGGGATAGGGAAAAAGAAAAGTTGATATGAATATGAGGTATCGGTATGAAATTGGGCTTGGATAATGGATACTATATCCAGGCCCAATTTTCAATACTCTTCTAAGCGGTCAAAACTAATTTTTAACTGAAATAAAATGCGGTTTTGACCGCATAAGATTTCTGACTGATACAAAATAATCAATATGACGTAGTAGAAGAACACACAACATTTCCTTAAACAATACTTCCTTGATTCTTTGAGGAAAACTAATATTGTCACATAGAGTTTATTTAAAAAAAAGTACCTAACAATTGAAGTGATAGTTATAATCACACAAAGGAACGAAAGACCAAGTTTCCCCTGGCACATTAATATTTTGTTGGTATCAGTACGATAAATTAATGACTTGGGTAACATTTTCTTAAAAATTACTTAATTTTATGCATTGATTTTATCATTATTATAAATCGTTAGGTAAAGACCTATTTCGGTAATTATATTTAATTACCACACATTACCAACTAACCTATCGTTAGAATCTTGTATATATAAATTAAATAAATTATTTAATTTTTTTCTAATTAAGAAAAACTTTTAAGTAGTTCTTCTCGAAACGATAATACTGTAGATGCACTTATTCATCTCATTTTACAAGGCTCTAGGCCAAGGCAAACTCGCAACATATATTATTACTATTATATTGCAGTAGGAAGATATATAAACGCTACATAAATAAAAAAGTAGGCAAAACATTCCGCGTCCATCAAAACAATGATAAGCCGCCCTGCAAACGCATCAGCTGATGTGAGTAAACAAAGAACCATGCGTGTATTTAAAAATGTAGGCAAGGCCATAAACGGGTCGAAAAGTACGATTCTAGGTTGTCGCTACAGGACTAATTGCTTTAACTTATCTTTCACAGAAAGTAGTTTTTATTAGATATTGTTTAGAAAAATGAGAATAGGCCGGTCGATTGGCATGTCCCGTTAACGAACGCGCGCTACCTACGTGACGTATAAAGCGTGGGTTGCCCCACCAGCGCGCCATTAGTACAGCGCCCGCGCGCGCGATTGCACGTATTTACCGATTCCGGCTTCGCGCTCGCTCTCTCGACTCTATGTGTATACAAGCCCATCAAGAAACATGCAATTTTGTACTCATTGGCACGATTGGTTTTATCAAGAGACCAACGCGGCGGTGGATCCTGCCAGCGCTGCAGCACGTCGGCGCCGGCCCCGCGATCGACGCCGCCCCCCGGCCGCGCCGCCGACGCCGTCGACGCCGCAGAGGATCTCCACCGAGGAACTAGTGGAGGCTCTACGCCCGCATCTGCTCTCGCCCAAGCGGATGTGGGCCCTGGGCTACCCGCTCGAGATAGAGCCCAACTCGTCGAAGGCCGTGGTGTACATCAATCCGCCGCCGCGGCCTAAGCCGCTGCAAATCACTTCGTTCGACGTGAACGCGCCGGAGTTTGTGCCAGGCTGCTCTCAAAATGATAGTGGACGAGGATCTTGGGGCTCTACGCCCCGCTCCGAAAGTGATGAAGAAGCGGATGCAGTGGAACATTTGTGTGTGCGTTGTGATAAAATGTTTCGAATGACGAAAGATGGTGAATATGTGGTTGAACAATCTTGTCTGTATCATTGGGGTCGCATCAGTGGCGACTCTCGTCACACTTGCTGCAACGCTCCGTTGGGCTCGAAAGGTTGCAGCACGGCCCGATTTCACGTTTGGAGTGGCACGAAACCTGGTATGAACGGACCTCTCGAAGGATATGTGCGTGCACGATCGCCCCGTGGAGGTGTATACGCTATTGATACGGAGATGTGTTATACCACCGGAGGACTTGAATTGGCTAGTATAGCGGTCATAGCAGCCGACGGTCGACTCGTCTACAGATCACTAGTAAAACCTAGTTCACAAGTACTCGATCACAACACCCGCTTCTCAGGCATCAGGCCGCGCGACTTGGCGCGCGCGACTAAGACGCTACGAGATGTTCAGAATGATATATTAGGATTTGTAGGAAGCGATACGATTCTTGTTGGGCATGCATTGGAGAACGACTTACGAGCTTTGAAGTTATTACACAGTACAGTGGTAGATACGTGCGCCTTGTATCCCCATTCACGAGGATTCCCACTGAGACGGTCCTTACGCGCTCTCTCAGAAGAACTGTTAGGACGAAGCGTACAACGAAGTAGCTCAGGACACTCGCCACTTGAAGACGCTCGCGCTGCCATGGATCTCGTTTTGTTGAAAGTACATTCCGAGCGTGCCCAAAAACCCCGTACTACGAATCAGCTACCTATTTTACAACCATACGATCCCTTAATTAGTTCCGCCTAAATTTCGAGTGATAAGAATAAAATTCCTGTATGACTTGTATTTTATAATACTGTTGACATGTTTTGTGGACGATTGTCAAGATTCTATTTTATTACGTTGACGGAGCGCGCGTACTGTGTATGTGCCTTCGAATTGCGGGACGGCAATAAACGTAATATTTTTTTTTAACTCTGTGGTTTTCTTTACCCTTTAACAAGTAAGTGAGGCCTTACCATAATAATGAATAATCAATAGATAGTTGACATTATTTCAAAAAAGCTTTTGAATTTGGTTATACAACAAAGCCAAAATGAATACACACAAGCTTACGAGAACAACGGTAAAAATAATGAAGAAAGTATGTCAACAGTAATGCAAACCTCATACGATTTTATGTCTCCGTCATATGATAGAACACTTTCACTGCGCTGGATTTCACTCGTACATAACTAGCGATTGTTAACAGCGCATAGGGTAAGTGGGGTTGACTGACAGCTGTACAGTTATTATTTAAAAATTACCAACTTTAATTTGTGGAAAAATTAAATACTTAAAAGTCTATATATAAATATAATGCACACACATGTAGTTTGAACATAATATAACGTTTTTGTGCGTATATGAGGTATTCAATATTGCTTGCGTGGTAGATATTTCCAAGTAACTAGTAATTTTAATTCATGTTATTGAGACGATGAATCATTAAATGTCTGGGTCAAACCTGTGTGCGTGGAGGAAAATGACATCACGTAAAAAGGTTTAAGGCATATGCTGATTAACATAACATAACATAAAGATTGGTATCTATATCCAACCCAGAATTATGATATTAATCATTTATGTTTCGAACTACCTGCCTTGCCAAATGACTAAGCACCGTTTGTTGGAAAATACCTTGCTTTGTTGCTTTTTTATTTTCTCTACTGAGTCAGCTATTGCTTCGCGGTTTTTAGTAGGCCGTCAACCAGGCATTCATCACTGTATAATGCTACGAGTATGTTTCATCATCATCGCACTATAGTAAGTTACACTTCTTAACACTAACAACCGTTCTCATAACGAATCTTATAATATAGAGATTTAAGGCAACTCTTGTGCAATTATAAAGCCTTAACGAACGACCGTGTATTCCAAGCTACCTTATATAATCCGCTTACGTAAAGATGTGACGTAACCCGTCATGTAGATGTAAATGAACTTAATGACTTCCACCTTGGACTTAGTGTGGGATCTTTCCCATTTAAGCTTATAATAAATGGATGAATTGTCATAAAAACTGTTGTTTTCGAGAGCGAAATGTTTGACAAATTTCTTTAACAAATTTTGATAAAGTAGACTTCCACGCAGTGGAACAAGTTTTTGGCTTTTAGCTTTTTGAGACTGAATTGGAGTGTTTAAAAGAGTAATGCCCTTGCGACCGAACGCAGCCGTGTTTTGGTTACACCTCGTGTTGCAAAAATATTTGCTTGTTTTATCTACATTGTACCGATTTTTGTATGTACCTTGATAAATTTAGATCCAGCATACTTAACCGTGTGCTGGATTAAAGAAATAATGGGTTAAGTGTGCTAAGATCAAAGAAATAATAATTTCATGTATGTCTTTCGGAACGGAATAGCTCTACATTTCCTTGTTTGATAGAGATAATATTATTGTGCTATCAATTAATGCCTCAGATTTCTGTTCTTCATTATCTTATCTTTACGTTACTGCAACATATTATTGCGTACTATATACCTATTCGCATTTAATTCAATCGTACGATTTCGTATGCGTAAACCATAGTATTTAAGGTGAATTTTAAGACTTGCTCCTAAATGTAAATATCGCGTATGATTGGACGTAAATTTTTTTTGTCAATTGATTTTCTTTTACTATGAGTTTGTGCTACGATCACAATTCACAGCTGATTTGTCATTTTAAACTATAATTAACTAGAAGTCGTCCGCGACTTTGTCCGCGTACTATTTCTGATTTCCTATGAGATTATGAAATTTTCCCCCTGCAAAACCTCTTTATAGAGGCTATTATTATTTAAAACTAACTACCTAGATGCTGATTTCCAAGTCTCTAACTTTAAAAGCTTAACTTTAAACTTTAGAACCGTCATGTAAGCTTCCAACCACCGTTTCAGCCTTCAGTTTCAAAATTCTAAGGTGAATTTTCTCAAAACCGTTTTTTAGCTGATGTCTAAGCTATAGAAGAAACTTTCTTTCCAAATTTCAAGTTTATATGCTTTATAGTTTCTGAGATGTCGTGATTAGTCGGTGAGTGAGTGAATGAATGGTAATTCGCTTTTATATCTACTCTCTCTTTAAAATGATTGCCTTTTGGAAAAATATTTTTAAAAAATACGCAGCAATTTTGAATTGAGCATACTGGTTCTCCAATTTAATTAGAATTTCTTTAGATTAAAATGATAGCTCTAGACCAGATTTAAGAAACCAAATCTGCAACTGCTTAGCTTTGTAACTTTAGTGGGAACGAGTATGATCAAATAAATCAGTCAACCATGAGATATCTTACATACCTTAATGATCAGTGATCACACTGAAATTGTTAATCGTCACACAAATTATTATTTAACACTCAGTATGTCATTTCTGAATGTAAACAAATAATGAAACATTCAATATCAAATATCGGATTGGTTAGTCATGCTTAATACTGGGAAAGAGAATGCAACCATACAAACGCCACGTCACCCAGCCGCCTAAACACGATTGAACCAGCCTCCAGTATTTAAACAATTTACGGTAAGTATATTTATATATATTACTAGATAACGTAGTCATAGAAATGTGCACTTTACACAGACATTACGGCGCTGCCTCTTTGATAATATTATTAGGTTTTCATAAAATATAGTTGGGTTGATAAAACTCATAAATGCTATACCTACTTAATCTGATAAAATACAAAATTAGTGTTCACAGAATAATAATTAAAAATGATTTACTTTTCAAATATTTAGTTTTCCTTGAAGTACAATATGTTTACCTCAATTATAAGCCCTACATAGTACATACTTAATGTCATGCCTTTAGACCGACGTGATGTACAATTAAAAGATTATTTTCTATGTTTATATACAAAATAACAATACCCTCAATGTTCAGTAAATAAGCAATGACTTCCTTTTACATTTCAATACGTTTTTTACTAATGATGGCTAAGATGCCTGTGGAAAGAATGATACCTTATTGGATAAAACGTAATGAAATGGAAGACGCAAAGAAAAGCAAATATCTGAAGAAAGATGTTAGCCATATAATTATTCTTTTTCGTGGTAAATAGTTTTTACGGATTTCTCGGATATAAATAGACAGCTTAGGTATTAGTGCCTAGGTTACACAATTTATGCTGGTTGCAAATAGTAATATTGGCAGAGGTATTTTCGCTTCATCAAATTGCGAATAAGCCAATGGCATAATGGTGTCAGCCTATAGAATGATTGGGATGACTGCGGTTTCCAATAGTAATAACTTCAATAGTTACGTAATCTGGCTTCCACTTTGACTTGACGTCGTAGCGTACGTAACGGGAATTTTCCTAGTCCATGACGGGTTATGCAAGGCATGTTTAGTTCTCATCCCGTCCGATCCCGTTACTTTACCTATATGTTACGCTATGCCCGAGCGTATGAAACCCGCTTTACATAGTTAGAGCAGAATGATTGCTAAATTAGAGTAGGTAAGAGGTATTGATTTCCGGAAATCTATATGGTTCAACAAAATGTATAACAACTTCTAGGTAAGATATAAGACTACAGGAAAACCTGATGTTACAACTTACAAAAGTCAGAACAATGTACTATCAAAGACGTTTTATACAAATTGAAATAACTTCATTTTATTTATGACTAAATGATGCCCGCAACTTTGTCCGCGTGGATTAAGGTTTTTTGATTCCCTCTTTAATTTTCCGGGTTAAAAAGTAGCCTATGTCCTTCCCCTGGATACAAACTATCCCTGTAACAAATATCATCAAAATCTGTTGAAGAGACAATTTTTTTGATTCCCACGGGAACTCTTGAATTTTTAGGGATAATAAGTAGAATATGTCCTTCCCCTGCATACAAACTATCCCTATACCAAATTTCATCAAAATTGGTTGAAGAGACAATTTTTGTTAATCCCCCGAAAACTCTTGAATTTTCCGGGATAAAAAGTAGCCTATATCCTTTCTCAGGCTCTAGACTGTCTCTGTACCAAATTTCATTTAAATCAGTTCTATAGATTAGGCGTGATTGCGTAACACACAGACAGAGTTACTTTCGCATTTATAATATTAAAAGTACGGATAACTTGTGTTTGCTAGCCGAATACTGACAAGAGCCGGGAAGAAATTTTGCAGTTAATATCTTTAAAATTCAAAATGTTACAATGGCATTAACTATCCAGCCAATACCAATTTATGTAACCATTTTATAGACTGCTGAATGCAAAGCCGATTTGCATCCTTGCAGTTTTGTCATTAAAAAACACGTGAAATTATAGTTCCTATGTTAGCCTTGATTAAATAAATGTTATTATACAAATAAACACATTGTTTTAATGTACACAATGGCAAATCAGAGAATTATTCCAGAATCATCATATTATAAAAGTGTATATTAGATATCTGGTTGCATTTCCCACTGAAATGCTGATTCTTCGAACCACCATCCAGGTCATTAGAGACGGAAATTAAGTAATAATTTTGACCTAATATTATGATTTGATTTTAAAGTTTTTTTTTTGCTTTATTTTATGGGTTATAATAATTGATTCACTTTTGAGAAATGAAACTGACTTTTATGGAGTTATAGTAGGAATATATAAAGGTAGTGTAATCCAATACGAATATTACTAATAAAGCCGCGAATATGTTATCTATTCCGAGATTACGCGTAACTTATCTTTGAATGTGGAATGTACTTCTCATACTATTAATGTGATATTATCGTAGTATTAGATACAGTACTATCAATAGAATATGACCTACATATTCATCATCATGTGGTGCCGTCTTCAAACTGAACCTCGTCGAGTTGTTGTAGAAAACTTGCGGTCACGTGCTATCTTGCCTTGCATACTGCAGGCAAGATAACGCGAAAAAATACACCTGGGCGACTAAGAAGGAAGTGATTCGACGACAGGGAATGGACTCGACCTTTCATATTACTAATATAGAATGAGATAGATGGACGATAGTCACGTGTTTTGGACTTGGACTTACTTTGGGCTGCAGCAGCGGTGCAATTTGCAAATACTCCTTTGGCAAGAAAGTAATTCTGGTGAAGGTACATAGTATTTTTGACTTATGACCTAGTTGCGACAACGTATATTCAGTCGATTGTGGAATAACAATTTTCTTATGCATTAGATTGGTCCAAAAAATTGATCCCAGAAAAATAATTCTGGGAATCGTGTTCTTCGGACGAAGCATGGCCTTGTAGTTCATTGATTTGGCAGTGCAGTACGATGCCCAAAAAGCGATAAAAACGGGAGGAAAACGGCACAAACACAATATTAAATATAACTAGTATGAAATATAAAGGTGCACTCGCGCATCGCTGGCCCACTGCTAAGTACCAGGCACCAGTCTCAGAATGGGAATGGTTAAGACAAGCTGAGGACTGAAACAGTAACCGAAATAAGGGGTTTAAACAATTTTTTTTGAAACTGTTATAAAACAGAAACACTTTTAACGGAAACAGAAACGATACTGTAACCCAATAAATCGGTAACCGTTTATTTCTGTTAATTGGTGTTTTTATCTGTAACCCTAATAGGTACATGCCCTAATAAACTGCACTGTGTGACAACGCGTTCTTCTCACTTCATTGGACTTTACACACACTGACACAACATGACCATGTTTTTCTTAAAACAATTGCAACCATCGGTGCTTTCACCTTAGGTTCAAATTTGAATACGCGTCAATAGTAAATTTGGCAACGTTGCTATTTCGGTAACACTTTAAAACACTTTCATTTCTTCAGATTCGTTTCTGTTACAGAAATATAAGTGTTTCGGGTTAACGGAATTAAAAATACATTCAAAAGGGTTACAGCTTCGACTCCGTTACCCTTTCATTTTGTAACCCTTATATTTCTGTAACCTTTATGGATCTGTTTTTCAGTCCCTGGGACAAGCTGCATAGTAAAACGTTATAATTTATTAGTTTAAAGAAAGACTCAACTAAATGTTTTTCATACGAATGAGGTAATGGTTTGTTTATTTTGGAACATATTTTCGTTTAAGTCTTTTTGGTGGTGCGGGATGCGGTTAATACTGAACAGTTCTTTTAGTATTATTAATTCTTGTGATAAGTATTCTACACAGAATAGAGGTGCGATTATGTACATTCTCATATGTATGAGAATGGATACACGAAAATGAGCTCTAATTCAATGATGTTATGGTTTATCTTTTTGGTGGTGCGGGGTGCGGCCAATGCTGTACAGTTCTTTTAGTATGATTAATTCTTGTGATAAGTATTCTACACAGAACAGAGGTGCGATTAGGTACATTCTCATATACTTATTATAATTTATAATTTTTGGTTTTTCCTTGGCCTGGCCTGGTGGGAGGCTTCAGCCATGGCTAGTTACCACCCTATCGGATTTAGCGTTCCAGTACGATGCCGTGTAGAAACCGAAAAGGGGTATGGGCTTAATATAACTGTCATGCCCGTTAGCCCGCTACCACCGCTGCATCATCACTTACCATCAGGTGACATCGCAATCAAGTGCTAACTTGTGTCTTGTAGTGGATAAAAAAAGTACCTTTACCTCGTTCTGTAATGGCTGACAACCAACAATACTAGGCAATTTGACCATGGAGCCACGGAGCCCGCCTCCGCGTCAATACTCTTTCACAATAAGTTGCACAAGTGAGCCGTTTCGTCATTATTGACACGCCTACAGGCTACAATCCCCCCCTTAATGCTGTGACATGGTGTCACACATTTGCTTTTGTTGTCATAACACACCTAAGCACTTGAGTGTTAAAACAACCCCAATGAAAATCTTAACTAAAAATAATCTTGGTAAATTTTTAGGTTTTAGACCTAGAATTTGGTTAAATTAATAAAATTATATCTTTTAAATATGAACATTGAACATTACTGTTTAAATATATATATTTCTTATTTTTACGTGAACGGCTTTAACGATCTAAATTGGAATCTAGTATCTATATATCAATTTACTTCATAGATCATAGATTAATTACTACACATCCAAAGTAATTATAGCAATTTTAATTTTAAATATTAAATTTGATGAAATGTTACTATGTAACACTTAATACATAGTTATATTATTACGTAACAGGAGTATGTGTAAAATATTTCTACATAATACATATAAAAGGATAAGTAGGTACATCAACTCTAACTAGGTTTAGTTCAGAATCATCTACAAATTACAATGCTACGCGACCTTGAATTTAGTACAAGCATTACTAACACGGACAAGTTTTTGTTCTAAGACCGTGTTTTTAGGATCGGCAAGCTTGTATATAAGTATACTAATTCTTACACACGGTTTCGTTTATGTGCAGTTAATCTTTCGTATGTTCGTTGTAGTTTGCAAAACTTTCTTTATTAGTATGAATGTCAAATCATATATGTTGAAAGGAGTTTTATGTTCTAGGTTTCATGTTTACAAACCTGAAATTTCATTTTACATACAAATTCCATCTTTATACGTCTTCTCTTTCCATAAAGTATTTTAATAGCTCCATGAAACTCGCACAATTTTGTATTTTCAGCGGTAAATCTGCCATGTTTTAAAGTTTTAGTGTAGTGACTTCTTGGGTGACTTCGACCACGATTTTTATTAATCATTCATATCATGTAGCTCAGTTACGACTTACTAAACGACCATCGTGGGTACACGGTGTGTGATACGCCGATATTTCCTAGTTCCCTTGAAAAGGCCAACGAACCAAAAGACTTAAACGCGCACATAAATTTTCGCTGCTTATTAACGTGCTTTAAAATAAATAATAGCTCGATGCTACATCTTCATAATTCATTTTGGGACGTCTTTTTATGGGCGAAAAATTTCTCTTTTCGTATATTTATCATCGTACTTGTATAATAGCAGGTGTCCATGACTTTACTTGTATATCTGAAGTTGTCCACTTCCACGTTATGAGTATTTTTGGTCTCATAAAGCTGAGTTACACGAAATACTTTTTTTCAAAATTTAATTGTTGATTAAACTAATTTAATCACAAGACTTTATACAATTCTTGCGATTAAATGAGTTTAAATACTAGGTATAGGTACTAGAATAGTTAGCATACATTTTTGAACTTGTTTCGTGTAACTCAGTGTCAATTAGCTAAATTCATTTATGTGTAATCGTAGGCCCACACCAAATGCAAATTTGATATAAAAAAAGTTTTTATGTTATAGGTTATGTGCATCGATGATTAAAAGTGACTCACATAACTACATTTGGCAGTTGTTTAAACATTTGTATTGTAACAAAACAAAAACATCGCAAGAAACTGCTGCGCGTATAAAGTAACTGTATATCTTTGTTATTCCGATTAGAAAAGTTCGTACGCCCGTCGAGACTGGGTCACGTTCTCCAATAGTGTCGCTTGAATATCAAAACGACGATATAAATGCGTATCTCTTTACTGACCTATAAAACCGAGCATTCGTTATTCAAAACGGCCAATAAAATATAATCTACGGCACGGACGAATGGATGTACGACGTACTCTATCAATCAATGTTAATTGATTTGAGATTAATTCGGTTCTTGCAAACGTCTGGAATACTATTCGACAGAATTATTATAACTAACTACTGTTTAGTATATTTCCATAATATGATATCACGTCGAAACCATGGCCATGAAAGTTTTTGTGCACAACTTATAATTTATCTACATGGCTAACACGAAGTTTTTATGTGTTTCGTATCCAATGTATGCGTCTATGCGCTAGAAATCTTTATTCGTACCACTCTGTTAAATTATTATTAAATATCAAAAACTAGTGAGCCCAGCAGACTTTGTCCTGCCCTGAACCGAAAACCTGATTGCAGCGCCGGGTCCAATTTTGAATATAAACCATCCCGGGACCCATGATAAATTCTATCAGAATCGGTCCAGCCGTTCTGAAGTGATGCGCTTACTGCAATCGGCAATTGATTTTCATTTAGATATAGTTCGCGCACGATTTGAATGCAGCGTAAATGTATGGTGACACATACATTTATTCTGCATTCAACTCGCGCGCGAACTGTAGTTAGATATCTTAATAAAATCTCGGCTAGAAAATAGCCTGATTTGGTTTTAGTTTCATGTGCAATCATAATATGAGATACTAAGTAAGTAATATACCTACTTATAACAACGATAGCACAACGCAGTTGTAGAGTCCAAAATAAATAAACAACATAGTTGTTGTCGTCTGTTAAAAACACTACATTTCATTAAATGTTCGGGAATTTGTAGAGTGATCATCGGATCGTGCAAAAATTATCACAAGCTTCGTGATAATATTGTTTTTCTAATATTTTGAGTTTGTTTTCCTATATTAGGTGCATTTAAAGTGTTACCATTAAAAATATTCTCTAAAAGCACACTAACTTGTTTTGTATAATTAAAGAATTACTACAATTAATTATCGCAATTCAACACAATATTTTATTTTATTAGTAATAATTCCTATATAATTATAATTAATATGATAATTATTATCATCTTAACGCAAAAAATAATCGTACATTTAAGAAAACTGGTTGTATAATGTTAGGAATATTCCAGTAAATGATAAAAATAATAATTCATTTTGTTATAAAAATACGCGATTTTGTTATTTTTGACCTACTTGAGTCCATTGAGCATAGTGCGAGAGTATTTGGTTTTGAAACTACGAAATTGATATTAAGTATACGGAAAAATAATTTCCATCGTCGGTATTTTCAACTATTTTCTTTCATAAATAAAAAAAGGAGTGACACGTCAACGTTGCGCTAGAACCTTGATAGTGTGACGGTTCTTCTCATCGTAATCGTGACATGGGGGTAGGTCTAGGTATATATAGTGAAAATCTACATGCAAAATCTGGGAAAGCTAATCTACACTTTAGATATAGACTTTTACAAGGTTTTGTAGTGAAAACTTCTTTAGCCGCATTGAGCACTTGTTGGTAGGGGAAAATCTTATGGGTTCGCGTCACCGACATGCGTTTTTTTTCTGGGGAGAAAATCCCTCCGGACTTCTGCCTGGGCTAGACAGGGCGTGTCCGACTCGCACGGACTAAAATAACCTCCCCCATGTCGGCCAGGTGTTAGCACGGGACTGCATAGCATGACTTCATGCTGACCCTCTCGACAGCATCCGTGTTATTAAATTTCGGGCTTCAACATCGTCGCTGGTACCCTGCGCCTCTATCCTCAGGTCCGCACAACCAGGACATTAAAAAATTGCGTGTCCCGGGGTGTCTTCTTCTCCACAGAAGTAGCAGGCTTCGCTCGGTGCTTTCCCAATTGCGAAGAGGTAAGTATTAAAAACCCCGTGACCGCTGAGCGCCTGCGTCAGCCAACAATCAATCTCTCCATGCTTTCTGTTATGCCATTTCTTCAGGTCCTTGATTAACTCCCTCATCTATGTTCCCTTCCCTACCACTCTCGCTCCCACTCAGTCAGAGTGTTCTCCCGCACTTCGAGTAGCGTTTTTTCCTTGCTCGCATATAGCATAGCGCGTTCTCTGACCATTTTATCTATCGGGACAAGTCCAGCAATTACTAGAACCGGGTCTGTGGAGATTGTGCGGTATGCTCCACAGATGCCTATTGCCATTTGTCTTTGCACTGCTTCCAGCTTTTTTCGGTAGAGTTCCACCTTCATAGCACCCTCGAAAATTGGCGCCCCGTAAAGAATTATGGAGTGAACCACAGCTGCTAATACTCTTCTCTTGCTAGTCCCCGAGAAGTATATCTGTAGCTGCACAGATGACGTATTGTGTTGTTAGTGCTGTGAATATCTTTACTTCTATCGGCAGTCCCTATGACAGCCAATTTTATTTAATTGTTAACTAGGTGATGAACGTGACTAGGGCCGCATGGATTTCAGTTTTTCCGGGATAATAGTCTATGGGTTATTCCAGACTACAATTTATCTCTGTATGAAATTTCATCCAGATGCGTTTTGGCGTGATTGAGTAACAAACCTCCATTCATTCCATCCAACGTTCCATCCTAACTTTCGTATTTATAATACTAGTATAGAAGTATAGATGTCACATACGGAGGGACCAACAGGATCAGAAATGGTTGTAGGATCACAGTTATGGACATCCCTGAAAATGCATCTTTTATTCATCTGCTTGTGGCAATGTCTATAAATATAAAACCTTTTATAGTGCCATTAGCTAAAAGCTTTTAGATTTTAAATAAAATAATATATCTCTTGTGTAAATATGTTGGAAAACTGTAAAATGTCTACAACATAAAGTTAAAACATCCCGATTGTTTTGTAATGCACGATTGCGCGTCGCTGTTCTTTGATAATGCCCTTAGAGATCTCTCAACTGTTTCATAGGCATAAAATGTTGCTTCATGTGCAGGGTTGACAGCTGTGCAACTTCCTCTTGATGCCCTGATTTTTTGCCCTGGGTAGGCTTAAAATGCATTCTGTGTTTTACGAATTTAAAAGGCTACTGATGTTCCATTTTTAGAATAAGTACCATTTGTACGCGTAGCACTAATGACGAGACTTCAATTAGCCCTCCTTTAATTACTAGAACAAGAGTGCAGTTACTTTCGATGCCAATTAGGTTCTCTGCCCTTTACGCTTTGCTACCATACTGTCTACTATTTCAAATTACCTTTATTGAACTTAATGGTCGAGTTTCAGCAGTGGTTCAGACTACAAACTCGTAATTTGCTTTTACTAGACATCGGTTCGGTTTGTATTGTTGGGTAGTTAAGACTAGCTGATCCACCGTGGCTTTATTGGAATGGAATGTCTAAAATCTTTTACAAGAGCATCAATAATTTTTTTTAAATATTATATCCTGACCGTGTCTTAAGAAATACAAAATACTTATCTACCCTCTTACGTGGTCCAATTAAAAACAAATATTTGTTACAAACAATTATATAAATAAAACTTAAATTATTTAAATATTACACAAGTACTTTAAACAGATACTTACTTATTGGGATTTTGCCTTTATTTAGAGATGGCATCGCTATTTATTATGTAATCATACCATTGTTTCGTTTCCTGGGTATAGTATCAAGACTTTATATCAATATTATTATGAGAATTGATAGACCGGATAAAACTTTCCGTTCATTTCACCCTCACCTTTAGGCTTTCGTTAACAGCCAGCAGTTTCGTCATGGCCGGCCTTCCGTTCTTCATCTCTCATTTACCTATCATGAGTTTTTGTTGCCTCTAATAGGTTTGTTTAAGTTATGATAATAATTTAAACAGATGAGAGGTGTATAGCAATAGTGAAGGACAAGAGTGAGACAGTCTGAAGCAGTACTATGCAAACGGCATCTGCCAAAATTATCATCCCAAATTAGACAAACCATAGGGACAGGTTTTTTTACCACTTTTCTCGTCTCTCTTAGACACGTAGTGTTGTTTTGATAAGTTTCAAGGTTGTGTCATCAAATTCGCGTGTTGTCAATTCTTTGTTATTTAAACAAGTATTTTTAAATACCTACTGTTGTTGGAACAAACTTTCTTTAATATTAGGTATATTATTATATAGCTATACATTTTTATATAGCTAGCATAGCTAAAGGATCGATGACCTCACTGGTACAATTTCCGGGTTGTGGTAGATGTAAATAACGTAAGGACTATTCAGCATACTATCGGCAGCCGTATTGATTGTATAAGGTATTTTTTACTTAAAACTTCTATGAGATATTTTGACACTCATAATCATATCAACCAAACATCCCCTTGACATCGCATCGGTTCAAAATTCAAATGATAGCATATCGTGCATACGTCTTTACAGACACTAAATAATGATTTCTGTTAGTGTTATGCGGTCGGTTAATTTACCTACGTTCGCTGATTTGGGTGTTGCTCGTAATCGGTTGAAATTCAAAGGCCTTGGTACAGTGACTCAGTTTCGATATCTTAGTGCTCTCATGACCTTTTACCGGTTCCCGCAGTAATGTACTGGTACTGTACGCTTACCTAGATACTTCAGTTTACTTAGCCACCGCTTTAAGTAAGTGGTAGTGTACCATGTCTTATGAAATTAAATCACCAGCGCCTTCATTGCTTTATACGGCGAATATAATCCTATGACAATCTCTACAAGGTTCGTGTGATAATGAATGAATGTTTCCGTAGAGCAGACCACGTGTGAATTATAGGTTCTATAGTCGAATGGCGAAACGTGCTATTGGATAGAAATGTCTACTGAGGCCCACCTAGTTAGTCTTGCCCTTTTGACTCTTCAATGTCACGAGTGGGTGAAAAGCTTCCTACGTGGTCGAGTGATTCAAAACTCAAAATGAAGTTGACAATGAAACCACTTGTAGTCACGGCCGTAAAGATGCCCGGACATGAAATGTTTATGTTAAAAAAATACATTTTAATATATTCCTACTCGTTTGACCTTCGTAGACATTACGAGTGGCATCGCTTATATTTAAACTAAGTTGTTTTCTAGATGAAGGAAATTTTATACCATAATAAAATACACTGTTTTATGGATGCACAGAAATCAGAATATAATATAATTTATGGAGGAAAACAAAATTAGTATTTTCCTACTTCTTATTGAAAGCCATCTTGGAAATTCCACTTTTAAGGGATAATAGGGGATGAATATATGTATTGACGACTTTAAGTTTAATCTACTCTACATTATTACTAACCAAGAAATAATAATAAAAATAATAATTTCGAACTGTAACCTGTCACTCAAAAATTGGTACAGTGACTCAAATATTAGCCCACCAACCCGCATCAGAGCAGCGTCATAGGTCTAAGCTCTGATTCCCTCCCTCCTATGGGAGTGGAGGCCTGTGCCCAGCAGTGGGACATTAATGGGCTGTAGTGGTGGTGGTGGAGGTGGAATCAAAATCATTGTACATGTTAAATCCTGTCTGCCTGTCTGCTAAGCTTTCACGGCCCACCTGTTCAATCGATTTTGATGAAATTTGATACAGGGATAGGTTGTATCCCGGAAAAGGAAATAGGAAACTTTTTATCCCCGAACATTCCCGCGGGAATTTAAATCCACGTGTACGAAGTCGCGGGCAGAAATTTATCTGAATTCAAAATGTAATTCTTGTCACCAATTTTCAAAAATTACACACTTGTGAAGTCGGGGCTTCGTAATCATGAATTTTGCAATCCTTTTTTCCACAGTTAAAAAGCATTGCCGAAATTGTTAGACAACAAAATTATGCGTAACTTTTCAGCAAAAAGTATTTCAGAAACTAATTTCGAAAGAACCTACTTGTGCCTTTTTTGGTGGCCTTTTACCTCAGCGGTTTGTTAAAGCAGTGGTTTTAGACATAGTTATAATATTTATCTACCACCGGTTTTTAAACCGTTTTCTAATTTAGTTATTCAAACGTTTATACTTTTACAGTAACTTTCTTTCTTTAAAAAAATCGACCAGCTATCCTCTAGAGGCTTCACTTTAATTACAAGTTTGAATTACGAGTATTTTCTTGATAGTTAAATAACGTATACAACAAGACACAAAACTTACGCACAACCCTTACCTGACTACGTAAGTACCGTAACTAAATTCAGATAGACGCCCTTTCTAAGTGAACCTAGAGATTTATAAAAAATGTTTCCAAAAAACCGACTTCTAAAGCCACTGTAAAGTAAAAAATAATTTTGATTTCTACACACTATGTTGAAGTCGGGCGAGCCTGGTGCGTCAGCTTTGCTTATCTTTGTTATACCCACCCGACTTAAACATAGTGTGTAGAAATCAAAATTATTTTTTAGTTTACAGTGGCTTTGGAAGTCGGTTTTTTGGAAAGAGTTTTTATTTTTAACTTTTTAGTGTCAGGATTGAGGAGTTGGTGTCAGAATTTTTATGGCACCACCTCGAGAGCTCCATCTAACGGCTGAAAAAAAAAATTCAAATCGGTTCAGAAACCACGAAGATATGCACCGAGATACATTAAAAAAAAAGTAAAAAAAAAATACGCGCCGAGTTGAGAACCTCCTCCTTTTTTGGAAGTCGGTTAAAAATTTGAAGAAATAGATATGAAGAATCGCGGGAAGCAGCTCTTATATCACGCTACTTTTATCGGTATACCTAGTCGGTAAAGGTATATCCAGGAAGTTGCTGGTTAGGCCCCGTTAAGATCTACGGCTCGATTAGGCGTGAATCAAGATACCGTATAAAGTCTAAAAAGGCTAAAGTCTCTTTGAACTTAAAATGAGGCAAAGTTACCGCTGTTTCCCGGTTAACATTTTTATGGACTGAACTTTGTGACTGGGTATAGGTATTTCTACAGGTTTTTCATTATACATTAACTTGGTTGACGTAAGTTGCATCATGTAGGCAATGATTATGACTTCTTATGTAACGCTATAAGTAGTTAATTAACTTTTTTTTTTATGGAAGGTTCATATTTTTAATTGGAAGCATATAATTTTGCCAGACTGTAACTTAAATATTTGGACTTGGACTGTGTTGTCCAGTTGAATATATATCAATCATTTGTTTAAAAAACAATGCTGCACTTGAAAATAAATGACAAATGATTGGAGCCTTCTTTTTGTAGCTATAAGGGCCAAGTGATAAACAAAATGAATACCTGTGGTAGTAGAGGTGACTGCCTCGTTGGTCTAGTGGTTGGCATGTTCGACTGCGGCCGACGAGGTCCCGGGCTCGAGTCCCGGGTCTGGCCATAATTGTCAGTATATTGTAAATTCTCAGTACTAGCCCGGAGTTAGAAAGTTGGCGGTGTTCCACCCCCGTGCCTCGGAGAGCACGTTAAGCTGTCGGTCCCGGTTATTATCACTAACATGATAATAGTCGTTAAAGCCCGCCAACCCGCATTGGAGCATCGTGGTGGGTCTAAGCTCTTATTCCCTTTCCCCCATAGAGTGGAGGCCTTTGCCCAGCAGTGGGACGTTAATGGGCTGTTGTGGTGGTGGTCATGGTAGTAGAGGCATATAATATATTCAATTCAATGTAAATGATTAAAAAACTAAAAAGGTTGTCTACATCCTTGTGGTTTAAATTGGTCCACTCAAATTACGAAAAAAAATTTAGTACCTAATAACTTAGGTATATAATTATCTGTCGTAACATCATGACTAAGTTGAGGGAACCGTGTATTAAATGAGTCTGCGAATTACATAATGCCCTCAAGAGCTGGCCGCGTTATATCTTATTACAATATATATTGCACATTACAAAAATAATATATGGTCAGCAGTGGCGTGCACAGATTTTGCAGCTAGGGTAGGCAGAATACCTATTTACTAGCTGTTTTGATGAAAATTGAGGTATTTTCATTTAGGTAAGCAGTGCTTTTATGCCTCTAAGAACTGCACGCTACTGATGGTCAGGAGTGCAAGACTAAGTGATTAAACGAACTTACAAAGTGAAGTTCTGTCACAATTATATGAGTCGCTTCATTCGGAGAAATAATTCTATTTTATTTTATAAAGCTTTAACAATAGTATTCTTTGGCTCTAGTATAATGCTTTGAATTGTAATTAGTTGCTAATACTGCATACTGCTAATGATAAAGCGATCGCGGTTCAGGTACATTAGAAAGCAAAAGTCTATTAACTTTCAGTAGATAGCAGTACCCCACAATTATACCGTCAGATTTTTAAGCGCGCCATGACGTGTGCTTACAGTTCGCGCGCGAGTTTAATGCAGAGTAAATGTATGTGTCACCATACATTTACTCAGCATTTAACTCGCGCGCGAACTATAGGTTATAGTCCACCGATTGTGTAAGGAAATCATAATCGTAATCGTTTGCCAAACCGATAATCGACCTGTTTATAGAGTTCATAGATGCCTGCACGTCTAGAAGCATGTATGAACTCCTTAAACAGTTCGAGTAATACGTTTTAAGCTGTAAATGATAACGATTTGTTTAGACAATTGGGCCTATGGTTCTGTTGGTGGTCTCCGTTGCGCCCCTAACAGCGGAGATCAGTGCTTATTCTAAGGACTTATGTATTTTGTTGATCCACACAAAATTATATAGCGGATAAAAAAGGTTTAAGAATAGGCAAAATTGTAAACCAAGCAATGGTTTTCGTTCAACAGATGGATCAGTCATACTTTGGGACATCCGAGACTTAAATATGAAGGAGCACAAGAATCTACGAGTGAACATCGAGTTTGATTACGCGTCACACGTAGCCTGGAGTCCCGACTCGAAGGCCTTCTGCGTTCATACTGTGATGGAGAACCATATAGTGGTGTACAAGATCGAAAAGAAGAAGGACGGCACCATAGGAGCTGCTCATCCTGTTACAACATTTGATAAGGTAAGGTATATATCTCAACCTTTCCGGTAGGACGTTGATATCTCATCATTGCATTACGATTGCATATTTGCAATGTTGCTTTTGCATTCTTGGTCAGCCTTTTGCATTGAATCGTTATCAGCTTCTTTTCAATTATGTGGAATATGTCCTGAACCACTTTTATTGATGTACTTTTATTTGGGTTCCGTACCAAAACAGGGAACACTTATATTTTCGCCCATCATTAAAAAAGGACGAGAGCTGTAACGTTATAATTTAACAAAGTAGAACTACAAACCTTTAACAAACAGATGTATCCATATTATGTATTTTTATTACGGTACTTCCTGGTCATGAAGATGAGATGTTTTCAAAATATTTTTTTTTGTATTACCCTCTCAAGTTATTAATATACAAAATATTTCGGACTTTTATTAAAGTAAAAGCTCCGTTAAGGGACTTTCTAGAGAATTGCTCATTAAAGTTGTGGAAACCGCGACGAATCGGTTTAATGGTCCTCAATCTGCAGCCGCTTAGGCAGATAAATAGATTGACAATGCATTTTCTTAAAACCGATAAAAAAAGATAAATATCATAGATACCTACTTCATTTCGGTATCAACAGTTGGCTTATTGTTGATGTTTCGACAATTTTCCCAATCTCGACTGTCATTTATTCTTGCACATAATGATGAAAGTGCAATTTCCAAATGAAAATATAAAAGAAAGAGATATTTATTCTCTTAAATAGCATGAAGAAATAAATGCTCTTTAGTTTTTCTAGTCGTAACAAGGTGAACACGCATTTTAACTTGGTTTTATCACGAGATAGGAAAAAACGACGGGAAAACCCATAGAAAAGGTGACCCTTCGAAAAAAAATACTTGTTTATAATACTAAAGTGATCAGTCTGGTTAGTTTTTTTACTTAGATTTAATATAAATAAGATTCAAATATCTTATTACTTGTGGATCTACTATATGCTACAGAGCCGACTCGGAAAGCAGATTCTGTATTACTTTGTTGAGTTGTGACACTGTTCAAACGTGTTTCCACTTTTTTGGCATCGCACTCATCGTCGTCAACGCTTAGACGGCCACTGCTGGAGTTCTCTTGTGAGGACTTCCACACGCCACTATCTTGCGCTGGGTGATTCCGTTGATGACGTCGAGTGAGTTCCAGGGGAACTCGCTCGACGTCGTCATTTCACATAATTCCACATAATGGGGGTCTCCCAATCTTGCGCTTTCCGATACAAGTTGAGTTTAGTATTGCTACACTTATTTGTTTGTTGGATTTTTGCTGTAAATTTCATACCTGCATCCTACACATATTTGCCGCCTTAAATAGCAAAATGGAAATGTCATCTTTCTTTCAAAGTCACGTTACAATGACAATAAAAACAGCCTTCGACAAAATTTCCAAGAATTTGTACGCCTTGAATAATATCGTGAACCTCTAACTAATGTTTATTTGTGACATGTTTCCTGTGAAACTGAGATAATAATCGTAAAGTTAAACTCACACTCCAAAAAGGTTTATAAGTAAGGAAAAACTATCGGGTGGCTTCGTTAATTGTGCATTAAATGTTTTTCCGCCCAACATTGGTATTTTACGGTCACCGATCGTATGAAACTGCACATTTAATATTTATTTTATGCAATTGCATTTTCTTGACATACTTTCGGTTTCACTGTGCCAAGTTGCGTACTATTTAGCCGTGTGTCGTGGAGACATGCGAGTGATAGTCAAGATTATCTCATTATTTTAATAAATTTTCAAGTAAATTAACGTAACATATTTATTTGTATGCGTTGATGCGATGCGTTAAAAGGAGTGTAACTATACCTAATGCCTTCGTAGTGCGCTCCATATATTATCTTTTTTAAAAAATTTTTTTTTCGGAAATCTCACAGAAACAGACATTCGTTCGTTTCGTGACATCAAACTGTAATTTTGAGTAATATTCCTTAAGTATTGCTTTAAACGTTGTTCCACGGTTCTATTGTGACACACAGACCGACATACCGACAAACGGAATGAACAAAACTAAAAAGGCTCCCTATTTTTCTACTGAACCCTAAAAAGCTGTGCATTATTGTACTGCGACTACGATATTATATAACATTACATACACTGGTTTTGCCAGTATGATATATGAGGCTGGTACGATTTGCCAGCAAAATAGAACTATAGTAATTGTGATGCACAAAACACTTCCCTATTATTATATTCGTCTTAATTTACATAACTATGCCGTTTTAATGCTCAGAAACTTAATGTCTACGTTAAATTTTATTACAAATGGATTTATTAAGTGCTGGACACAAGGAAGTATATTTTAATATGTTATTAATATCTGTTAGCTTTGGTTTTTTAGGTTTTATTAATAGCTTTTAAATATTATAGCATCGTGGTTTGTTAAAACACAAGAACGAAGGGAATATGCATTAAAAAAATAGGGTAATCCTAATCTAAATTCCATCGCACCGGTTGCACTTACTTACTTACAATTGTGTGAGGAAATCGTAATCGTAATAGTTTCTCAAACGGATAATTCGACCTGTTTAAGGAGTTCATAGATGCCTGCACGTCCAAAAGCATGTATGAACAGTTAAAGTCCTTAAACAGTTTGAGTAAAACGTTTTAAGCTGTCAAATGATTACGATTTGCTTAAACAATTGGGCCTCATGTCATAAACTTAAATTACTTAACAAGTACTCAATAACGCACGCGAAAAGTTCCTTATATAACGTTTAAGCCTTATGTCCAAAAATGTAACAATAGTTAGTTTCAGGCTCACCAATCGCAATGAAGACTCCCAATTACGTAAGAGTTAAGACATACTAAAGTCTGAGAGAGGTGTGTTGAGACTTTGAGAGTGCACATTTTAGATATGTATGCGCACATAATATGTGCATACTCTCGATACTTTCGTCCTTATATAACACCCTTTTGTTATGAAGAATACAACCAAGAAGAAGACAGAATAGCATCGATTTCAAAAAACTGGAAATTTTTATTAGTCTCCACGCCATCTGTGG
Source organism: Erebia palarica (assembly GCA_964035005.1). Classification (NCBI taxonomy): domain Eukaryota; kingdom Metazoa; phylum Arthropoda; class Insecta; order Lepidoptera; family Nymphalidae; genus Erebia; species Erebia palarica. The sequence continues at coordinate 31,049,512 of OZ035984.1, read as the reverse complement.
GTATATTTAATGTAAATGGGCCCTAACTATCTCTACAATAACAAGTCTAATTTCATTGTATCAATATCAATGTAGTTTAGAGATTGTGGACAGCACAACACAACAAAACAAGTCATAATTAAAAACACGACTGCCCTGCCTAAAAACAAACTAAAAAGTTAAAAATCTTAATTAATCTAGTTAAATTAGAATCTTATTCACATTTTTATTAAATTATATTTTTTTGTGAATCACTGGATATTGAACTGTAGTGTTATATATTTTTGGAATTTACTCATCATTTTCTAGATGATGATTATATGGTTTATTTTATTTTCGTTTTTTTTTAAACTTTAGTCTTTAATGCGGGACCATGGTCACCCCATCATTTTAAATTTTTTTTAAAATTTGACTAGCCTGTGCCACCCGGAATAAGCTAGGGGTTCTAACGATACCTCATTTATCAAAATCGGTTCAGGCGTATAGATGTTATGGTGGAATATACTAACTCACATATATGCATGAACCCTGAAAACAATATACTCCTTTTTTCAGGCAGTCGTATAATAAGCCACATTAGATATTAACTACAAGTTGAAAATCAATCTATGTAAGTCTTTAGTTGGTTAAGTAGTTAGGACTATAATGTAAGCTTCCTATGTTTTCAAAGCTCACCCGTGTACTATCGGGACACTGAGACTCTGCGAATTGAATACCAGGCACTCCGGTACATATTATTCAAATCATCATAACAAACCCTTATCAGAATGCAGCTGCACCGACGAACAGTCATACGATACTGTCAATACAGACTAAACAAATGTTCTTATCGTAATACCTACCTACACACTACGCACTAAACGAAAAGTGAAACGTTATTGCTCAGCTCATAGCTCATAGTAGGCATGGTGGTAGGTAATAATATATATGAAATACATATATTATAATAATAATAATGTCCTCCCGACCGAATTTCGGCCACGGCGGCCAATCTCCAGAGAGGTTAGCCATCTGCGCGGGAGATATTATAGTGCACAAGTGTGTGCGCGTACACAGGTGCACTCTCTATTCCTTTACTCTCATAGCCCGATGGGACGGAAAATCCGACACGACCGGAGAGGGATCAGGCGCAGGATCTCCGAGGCACGGGAGTGAAACACCACCGACTTCCTAACCCCGGACTGAGAATTTCTTAGCAGAAAAACCCAATCCTTGTTATGGCCCGACCCGGGACTCGAACCTGGGACCTCGTCAGCCGCAGTCGAACATGCTAACCACTAGACCACTAACCATATATTATTATGAATACCTGACGGATGAATGTGACGCTTTTAAACGCTACGGAAACTTAGCCAACGTGGACTCCTAGATGGTAACAATGCAAGGAAACTTTATTATGCGGACAATGCGTCATCGTACACTCATACTCCCAGCTCTACCGTCTAAAGTTGTCGCCACGCGTTGTGTGTGTTATACGCTTGTAGGTTTTGTTTTGATAATACTTAATTAATAATGCTGCACGTGATTTCTATTAATAATTCGTATCAAAATTCGAAGCATTTACGTTAATTGCACCAGAGGCCGGTTATGCTTTATTGAATAATAATGTTTGACTCATATCTAAGTAGTAGGTACTTAATTACGTAAGTAAAACATATACGATACTATAGGTATAAGTATACGACTTATTGTAAACTTTTAAAACTAAGTAGACCTATCTATTTGACGTACTCTGTTACATCATTTCGAAGTTTAGAGAACAATAGGCTTTGTTTGATACATTTCGTACAAAAATAACTTTTTTTTTTCAAATAACGACTCCGCTCGGTACACGATAATATGAAAATCTAGCTAGTTAGTAAAGGATCTAAAACTAAGAATACACCTTAGTTTATTTAAATTTGATGTAAAAAAAATCCGTCGATACACGTTTTGTCTTGTTTCCAAATATTGCGAAATTAACTGCATTTTAGATAGCAAGATAATAATAACGGTAAAATAGCGCAATATTTATAGTGTCATAATTATTATATTAATTAAAAAACTATTGTGATAATCAGTACATAACTACATACTTACCAGTTTTCCTGATTTTAACGGTCATCTGGCCGAGTCGGCATCGATTGATCGTACATAATGCGTTTCAGAAATAGCATCGCCGAAAATAGTGGGCGTCATAATGTACCGACACCCACGCTTAGAGCGTTGGCCTCGGAAGAAAATCTCTCATAAATACTTCTTTTTCATTGCACAGGAAGTTTTCCGTGTAGGTTTAAATTATGGGCGGTTTCCTTTGCTTATATTACAATATCTTGTCCCATGAACTCTACTGATGCTTCTCTACATGATATCCTATCACAGTACGGGTGTAAGAGTTCGATCATCCTGGGTTTTTTTTCCTTAATCGATGTGTCATTTTGAAACTTTCGAACCTAAACGCAGTCTGGGACTTCCTCTAGCCCGCTGAAACGACGAACTTAAAAAGGCTTGGCGGGAAGTGAGTGCATGAGGAAGGCGGTGGACCGTGGGCGTGATCTTCAAAAGGGTTATGATGAATACAGGCTGATGGACGGATGGTTGGGATGTGTGGAACCTTACTAAGGTTCTTCAAGTCCCTTATGAACGAGTAGGAGGTATATGATAGTTGCAAAATGCCCGGAACGACTCAGTATTACTATCGGTTTGCTAGTGACTACCTAATTGGATTTCAACGCTTTTTCTCGGATAAATCTTTTTAATGAGGCATAACTGAACTGCCTGCTATTAAATCATATGATATATCATGAACATGACAATTTATTTGTAAATTAATAGTTTTTAAGAAAAAGTATGTTACTTATTTATTCGTTGAACGGCTCATTTAGGTTTTCTTAAGTTCTTTTTCCGTATCTATACGAACTACGAACATTATCGTATCCGCAAGTCCCGGTCTCAACGAATTTAGTATGTCTGCCAACACTTTTTTTCGCCAAAATGTATGAAATTTTTGTGTATAGATTGGAAAGGTCTTTTGAAATGATTTCAAGGTTTCTTTGACCCCTTTTCGTCATTGCGAAATATTTAGCTTGATAGTGGTCTGCAATGTGTTTTCCGTCTCCGGAGAGAAACAGACACATTTTTTAATCCATAATTATATTATATCTACATATATTATAATAAATATACTTACATTATTCATATATTACATTCTGTCATCTGCCTGTTACCTACATTTTCAAGGTCCATTTGTTCAACTAATTTTGACGGATTTGGTAGAGAGGTTGCATGTCGTGGGACTACTTTTTGTACTGGGAAATCAATGGGTTCCAACAATTTTATTATCAAACTATCTATATGTTAACAGCTATAATCATCAAATAAGGCTGTAAAATGCACCTTGACGAAGCATCTTACTTCGATTGCTTATTAGTTATTAACTAAGCGACAAGTTTGTCGACCAGTGTTTTTTTTCATACCTAGTCGTACAACGACATTTTAAATTTTGAACTTACTACGATATATTTTTACTATAATAACCGTTATTATTTATTCAAATATTGATAGAGAATACTCATACAATTTTCTTAATTGGTCAACTGAGAATATGAAAAATGATCTGAGAATATTAGTCCGATTTGAATTGCAAATTAATCTGTTTATTAATACCTACAGATTCATCAAATAAATAAGCATCTAAATCTTCTATAATCTGAATACACCTTTAATCAGTTGAAATATTTGGTGCCCAACGTATTCAAATCTACTAAGTAATATTATAAATGCGAAAGTGTCTTATCTGTTACGCTTTCACGGTCCATCCTGTTCAACCGATTTTAACGAAATTTGTTATAGATGGTAGCTTACATCCTGGGGAAGCGCGTAGGCTACATTTTAAAATTAACATTTCCTACAGGACTTTCAAATCCTAAATCCACGCGGAAGGAGTCGCAGGCAACATCTGCTTATTATTTAAATACATGAATGTTTCATTTGTTTTTATGTTGTAATGCGTCTTTTCGAAAACCGAAGCCAACAGAGCGCAAAACTTGAGAGGAAGCCTCTTCAAGTTCTTGGTCAATATGGAAGTCTCTGAAGGACTTTCGGGCACATATTGCCTCCACCACGAGGCCACGAAGTTCTCTCCGACCGAAAAATTGACTCGTGATGCCACACGTGCGGGCAAGGTGTAAACTCTCCCATACGGGTAGATTCGTGTTCAGACACGTGGATATAAAATATAGGCAAATAGCCAGATTTTATACCACGGGTTATTGTGGATCACTAATAATACTAAGTGTCTCGTGTCTGTATATCTATCTGCCCGTTTGTCTGTCTGTCTGTTACCTTTTCAAGGCCTATTTACCAGTTTAACAAAATCTTTGGCGAAATTTGTTACAGAGTTAAGGATACGAACGCGTTACTTGAATTATGTTTTTTTTAAATGTGTGTTTTGTGAAATTATCTGAAGAGCATTACGGTTTTGATTAGGTTGATTGTAACTGTTCAGTAAAAAAGATCGGAATAAAAACAACGCAACGGAATAAAACCGGTATTTTATTAAAAAACAAAAATCCCGAAATTTCCAAAATCCAGCTACAATCCTCCCAAGGGACACAAAATCCTGTTATGTCAGGACAAATCCAGAGATGTGGTAAGACTATACAGAGCTTTTTTTTTAATTTGAAAAAACAAATGAAGTCTTTTGTATCCATTAATCCTCTATAGATCTTTATGTAGTTCTTAGTTAAAGCTTTCTACATTTTTTATTTTTTATTTACAGTACAACACAATTTTTTGAACACGTGACGGATTAATATGTCAAGTTCATTTTATTTATAGTGATTAATATCAAATTACAATACCGATTTATTGTATTGTTCAATAAAAGTGATTATAAAATAGAGTTACCAACTATATACTTAGCTGTCTTAGCACTATGAACAAGGATAGGTGGCAGTGAGCGGTTTCCAACCGAATCAAATCATGTGAACTATTAGATAAGTGAAGTACAGATTGCCATGTGAAAAATTTTTTTTTTAAAAGGTCCAATTCTATGTATTTTACTGACATGAATTTTATTTACAATGAGTAATGATAAAACTTCGTGAACCCTTACCTCTAAAAGTACGCTTAAAATAAAACCTACATGTCCTGCTTTCTGAACTTTGAATATTGTAACCCTACTCCAATATAACCTTAAAAATTTCTTTGCCTATTGGTTAGACCTGTCGACAGTTAATTTTTCATCGAGACGTGATTATAAATATCCTATCCAATTATAGATACGAGTAGGTACATTGGAAGCTTTATAAATGTGATTATTATACATTGTTCTCACAAAGTCACAGATTCATTACGTTAAGCACAAATAAGCTTGCATCAACATTTTTGAGCCCGAATGGGGTTTAAGTGTGGCAACGTCTTGTATGGATTAGTTCGTGGACCCATGAACTGCGTACAGTTGCGTCTCTGTCAAAGAACTATCAAACGTAACGCAGGTAAGTTTACCAGTCTCGTAGGCACCACTTACTCAGTCTTTCAATGTATTGGTACGCTGAAAATGTTATTTGTTTCAATATTCCACTACAAGTTAGCCCTTGACTGCAATGATAAGTGATGATGCTGTCTAAGATGGTGGCGGGCTATCCTGTTAGGGGTATGGCAGTTATATTAAAGCCTACAAATCTGTTTCTGCACGGCATCGTATCGGAACACTTAATCGCTTCGCGGTAAGTCTTTGCCGATGGGTAACTAAACTATCCACGGCCGAAGCCTCCAACCAGACCATACCAGAAATTGTAAAGAACTAAATTGACCCTGCCGGGCATCGAACTTGCCTCCTACTTATAAATCACCAGCGCTCAACATGGTGTCAGGGAGGTCTTCAAAATGATAGATGCCTCAATGTAGCGGTAACAGGTTTCTGCTGAACTAAATTTCATCTGAATAGAAATGCTTTTTAAGGTGACTGTGACACACAGATGGACAGACAGACTGGAAGCATCCCAAGTTTAACTAAAAATCTCTTAAAATTTAAATCGTGTCTTAAATTGAAATTGTCGTTACATGTCCAGTCTAACCTTGAAGTCTGTCGTAAGCCTAATCGCTTCTCTTTGATGGATTACGAAAGATCCAAAATTGTTAGTGCAATTAACAATGGGTGTTGCTATCGCCAACTGATAAAGTGAAATCTGACTCGATAACAACCCGATAAGGTGGTTCAACGCTTTTTTATTGCAATATTTTAGTGATGTGCTATCGATTTTTTTGTTTTACCTAATCGAATCAATAGGAAAATAATACCTATCGCAATCATACAGTTTTTTATTTTTATTTTCGGAACGTTTAGTATTCTTACTTTCTTATATTCTAAATCCAAATCCTTGGCCTAAATATAATTAATCCTTGATACTAATATTATAAATGCAATTGTGTGTCTGTCTGTCAGTCTGCTACGCTTTCACGGCCCATTTGCTCAACCGATTTTCATGAAATTTGGTAAACGGATTGTTCGTATCCCGGGGAAGGACATAGGCTATTTTTTATCCCGGAAAATTAAGGAGTTCCCGCGGGAATTAAAAAAACTAAATCCACGCGGACGCAGTCGCAGTCATCATCTAGTCTTAGATATTTTAAAGAGAGGAAATGAATGTCTGGTGCTGCGGAAATGACGTACGAACGGTGTGCAAATTTACTGAAACAACATTATTTTAGACCGCCTGCCACCAAAAATCACTCACTGCAACCTCTACGTAATTCTACAACCTCTATTTTTTCTGTTCGCCGTACCCGTAGTCGACACGTACGCGGAAATTATTACTGAGGTCTGCTGAAGATATAAAAAATACGTAACGAATTGTTTAACTATGTTGGTGGGTATTTACTTTTTACGAATTTTTGATAAATATTAAAAAAACTAAGAGGTCACACGGCTCAGCGTAGGTATAAAATTCCTGACATAATATTTTTTTAATTAGATTGTACTAACATATTAAATACTAGCGAATGCCCGCGACTTCGTCTGCGTTGTTTGAGGTTTTTTGATTCCCGCGGGAACTCTTTAATTTTCCGAGATAAAAAGTAGCATATGTGCTATTCCAGACTATAATCTATCTCTGTGCCAAATTTCAGCCAGCTCCGTTCAGCCGTTGGGGCGTGATTGAGTAACAAACATCCATACATCCATCCAAACTTTTGCATTTATAATATTAGTAAGATCATTGCAATTAAGTATTACGGCAGGTAGATATCACTTCGTCTTCGTCTTCGTTTTCCCTTTAACTTTGTTTCGACAATTAACTTGAAGATTGTTTAATTTCTTCGATTACAACAAAGTCATACAGTAGTACACCTACACAGACATAGAGTTCTGATTTCTAAAACTTGTCAGTGCAGTAATACTATATCTATACTAATATTATAAAGAGGTATAGTTTGTGAGTTTGTGACGTTCTAGGGGGTAATCTCTGTATCTACTGAACCCATATTGAAAATTCTGGTATGAGTAGAAAGCCACATTATTTGTGAGTGTCATAACCTATATAAAAGAAATTTAAAAAACCTATTTCACGCGGACGAAGTCGCGGGCATATCTGCTAGTCTCGGATATATTGTTTGACCGAATCAGTTAAGTAGGTAATTGTTATAACAGTAGGCAGTGTCCTATTTAAACTGCATTAATGTTGGTACTAAAATTAACAAGATACGAGAAAAGGTTTGGGAAGATAAATATAAAATAATAAAGCGAGATAATATTATCCATACTAATATTATAAATGCGAAAGTGTATCTGTCTGTCTGTCTGATAAGTTTTCACGGCCCATCTGTTCAACCGATTTTATCCCGGAAAATTGAAGAGTTCCCGCGGGAATCAAAAAAAGTTATCTCTTCCACCGATTTTGATGAAATTTGTTATAGGCACAGTTTGATACCCGGGGAAGGACATAGCATACTATTTATTCAAAAATCAACAAACCTTAACCCACGCGGACGAAGTCGCGGGCATCATCTAGTTATACCGTTTAGCATTTTATTGAAGTCGGATTTATTTTTGTTCAAACATTATCTTTACTTAGTTTTTATTACGTCCATCTCCAAGATAAAGTACCAAGTATTCGTGGAATCGATACGGTATCGTCCTCGGGAGGTCGGTGGTTGAACTTGTAGCGGCTGATGAACCTGCAAATAGGTACCTAATTAGTCATGTTCACGCTTCATTTACAGTAATTTGCACTCCTTCAGGCACTTAATCATTTCGTACCTACCTACTGAATAATATTCAATAGGCAAGTTTATTATAATTTATAAAATCGTTTTAAACTATTCAAAAGTTGCGACGACATTTATGCTAGGTACTTAGAAATATATTCTAGATTTTTTGAAAGGTAAACTAAATCCATACTAATATTATAAACGCGAAAGTAACTCTGTCTAGGAGAGTCATCTAGAGCCTGAGAAACGACATAGGCTACTTTTTCATGCGAAAAAGGGCTGTAAGGGGTTGAAAGTTTGTATGGAAATTACGTCATTTTTAAAGCTAGAAGCTTGAAAGTTAGTTTTAAGGCTTTTGATTAGATATGAATAAATACGACATTCAAAGTTTGTTAAAATTTTACCCTAAAGGGGGTAAAAATAGGGGATGAAAGTTTTTGTGTGATGACATCGGCAAAGAAGCTTACGGCCCAGAAAATAAAAATATAGAAGAAAATACAGAGAATAGGCATGATGACTGATTTAGAAAAATGGTCAGATTATGTTTAGAAGTATCTACTATTTCGAATAAATTTCTTATTTCAGCAGAAAAATAAGGTTTAGTAGATAAAATTTAAATTTGAAATTTAAATTTTTAAAATCACGCCAAAACGTTCGCGGGTGTCATGGCGACGTTTGTGACGTCACTATTGTTTTTACCAATGTACTCTAATGTACTGTGTGCAGTAAACGATAAGTCTTCGTACAGCAATTTAGATATTTTGTGTGAATAACATGAATTCTAAAGTGTGTAAGTCGTGTGCGGTCCCCCAGTGTGATAACACATCAAAATTAACTCCAAACAAGTTATTTATTCACGCCCCACTTAAAAAAAACAATGCGATCTAAGTGGCTCAATCTTGCACGGCGAGATCCTACAGCTATAGGGCTAAATTCTACTATTTATTTCTGCGAAGATCACTTGACGTAAGTTTTTGCTTTATTCTAATACTAGCTGATGTATTTTTTTCCGGGATAAAAAGTACATATAAATCTTCCTCTTGAATCACTCTATCTATTAAAAAAACCGCATCAAAATCCGATGCGTAGTTGTAAAGATCTAAGCATACATAGGGACAGACAGCGGGAAGCGACTTTATTTTATACTATGTACAAATAACTGCAAAAAGTTAGAGATGCGTGCCAAGAATCGAACCCCAGACGCACCGAATGGGAGGCAGACGTCATAGCTAATAGGCAATCACCGCTCATATATAGTTTTAAAAAACAACATTTCATTAACATAACCTCTAATAACTATCATGAAGTACTTAATATATAAATTAGCAGATTTTACGGGTTTAGGACCTATAAATTATTATGTTATTATTGTATTTACATGGAAGTTTTGACGTTGCGAAATTCTGCTGAACAAAAGTCTTTGTTTGATGCAAGATACTCACCCAGCATCAACAAATTAGAGCGATTTTTTTCGCTAACGATTTTTAATTTCTTGATTTTGGATTCGGTAAAACAAAACTAGATTATGGAAATGATCTTTGGGAAACAAAAAACACGAAAATACTTGATAAACATTTGAAACACCTGTACTTATAGAGATTGCTTGCCGATTGTCAAAGCTTGAAAACAATTGTGACGTCATTCGCTTCAGTGGTGTTTTATACAATATGGCGGATTGCTGTATTTTATAGTTTTATTTTATCAAAATAAATAACAATCTCACTCGAAATTGAAAAATAAATGAGTTTTTTTATAATCCATGAATCCTATTTCATTAGATAAATTCATAATTTCATTGATTCTTGTATACTGTCATCATGCAGCATGCATGCATTACGGAGTGATTGCAAAATGTAAAACTGAGATTATTAACGCGAGTAAGAAACTTGCCAAGCGCCGCGCGCCATACACAATGAGCCTAAAAAATTAAAAATGCTGCCGAAAGTCACTATTCCACGCGGACGAAGTTGCGGGCACAGCTAGTAAAATATAAGCTAAGCTAAAATAAAATATATGTATAATATTAATTTTACTGTTAATTTGTTAAATACGTAGGTAAGTGCATATAATGAACATTTTATTAACATACAATATATTGAGATTTATGAACAGTAGGTATTCGTATCTTCCTTAGTTAAGATGATTTGTGAAATGGCGATAATGAAAAAAAAACCCGGCTGAGTTTGTTGTGGGCTCTTCTCATACCAGGGCGCGTTCGGAACCCTTGTAGCTTAAGTTTTGAGATACCGTTACTGATTATCACCATTAAAATATTTTACAAATAACTGGCCGCAATAAAATAAAATACCTAAATTGAATAAACATTATTTGAATTTGAATTCAGCTGATTATTATATTTTTTAAAGTTGTTAAAAAACGAGAGTTCAAAGCAAACTGAAGTTTGAGTTTGAAGAAGTTTTGCTTTTGACTAGAAATTTAGGCACGTCGAGTTTGATCTGAAAAATCGTTAGGCATAAGCCGACGTTTTACCTTTGGACCAAGCGCTTCGGCCATTTCTGAGTGTTGCCTAGGCCAATCGCGATGCTCCCGCACATCGGCTTTGGACTATAATACATACTTAGATTCGAAGGAACCAGAAATTTAATTCGCTATAATCCGCGACAACAGGAAAATCTATTTGGTACAGTGGTTTTCACCACACCACAGAAATCCCCTAAAAACTACCCTTAACGTAGGTACGTTTCACTCCGGTACCGGAGCATCTTCAGATGTTGCCTCCACAATGCACGATTGTGAATTCACAATGTGAAACTGATGGACTTATGGTGTGGTGAGAACCACTGTACCACATAGATTTTCCTGTTGTCGCGGATTATAGCGAATTAAATTTCTGGTTCCTTCATTATGACGGACTTCCCGCAAAGTAACGCCTGCTTCTATCCAACATACTTCTCAATTCTCTACTAGCGTCGACCATACAATAATCATGGGAGATTTCAACACCTGTCTTATCAAAGATAACCTTCGGGCAAGAAAGCTTAAAAATATAGTTAGTAGTTCCAACCTCCACATACTACCAACGAATGCTACCCATTTCTCTCCCCATTGTACTCCGTCGCTGCTAGATTTAATGATAGTTTCCTCTCTTCATCACGTAGACAGTCATGGTCAATTTCCAGCGGAAGCATTCTCATACCATGATCTTATTTTTATGTCTTACAAAATCCGGCCTCCAAAGGCTAAGCCAACAATAGTGATGCGACGCAGTTTCAGAAATTTTAACAATCCTTTATTTATGTCTGATTTAAACAATATCGATTGGACTGCTGTGTTTAGCGCTGATACTGTGGATGACAAGGTAAGTATCTTTAATTCTCTACTAACTGAACTCTTTGATATACACGCTCCCTTGAGACCTGTCAAACTTAAACACCTCCCGGCGCCATGGTTAACTGTAGAGATAAAAGTTCTCATGAACAAACGTAATGCGGCTAAAAACAAGTATAAATTATGTCCCACGGATGTTAACCTTTCTAAATATAAACATTTACGCAATCGGTGCAATAAAGTTTGTCGCGATGCCCAGCGTAATTTCATTTCTAATTCCGTTGAAAACTCTAATACTGCAAAAACTTGGAGATTTTTGAACTCGCAGGGCATTGGGCGTCAACAAAAAAGGGTTCACCATATCCCGGACCTTGAGACTTTAAATCGGCACTTTACGACTGTTAATACGCTGGATGGCCAAAGGAAACTAGTGACGCTTACTCATCTAAGATCTTTGCCTGTGCCTGGTTATCCTTCTTTCGAGTTCAGTGAGGTGACGCCAGAGGAAACAAAGAAACACGTCTTGGCCATTAAGTCAGATGCAGTGGGTTGGGACGGAATTAGTCGTAGGATGATCCTTCTAATCCTTGATAAAATTACTCCTGTCCTGTGTCACCTGTTTAATTCTTCTTTATCCTCCTGTACCTTTCCTTCTGGGTGGCGGAATGCTTTCGTTATTCCAATTCCTAAAACTTCTAATCCTATATCTCCCGCACATTTCCGGCCAATTTCTATTCTTCCTTTTCTTTCCAAGGTCCTTGAACGTGTGGTCAATAAACAACTGAGCCTCTTCCTTACCAAAAATAATGTACTATCCCCGTACCAATCTGGCTTCAGACCAGGTCACAGCACAGTCACTGCGCTTATCAAAGTCTGCGACGACATCCGTCAAGCCATGGATAGCAAATTAGTCACTGTTCTTATACTCCTAGACTTCAGCAACGCGTTTAACAATGTTGACTTCGAATTACTTCTAGCGGTTTTAGGCTCCCTGAATGTCTCATCTGGAGCTGTTGATTGGTTCCGGTCTTATCTATGCGGTCGTCAACAATCTGTTAAAACTGATGGCAACTGTTCTTCGCCCTTATCTCTCGCTGCAGGAGTACCACAGGGTGGTGTCCTTTCCCCTCTCCTCTTTTCTATTTTTATTAATACTGTCGCTACGGTTATTTCCTCTTCCTTTCATTTTTACGCCGATGATGTACAAATTTACACCTCCGATACTGCTGACCGTATATCTACTACCATTAGCACCCTTAATTCCGATTTGGCCAAAATTTGCGAATGGTGTAAATCCTATGGTCTTTCAGTGAACCCTAATAAATCACAAGTTATCGTCGTTGGCAATCCCAAAATACTCTGTAAACTAGATAACCTACCTGATGTTTATTTTGATGGGATAGCATTACCACTCAGTAATAAAGTTAAAAATCTTGGCCTAATTATTGACAATTCCTTTTGCTGGAGACCGCAGGTAGGAGAGGTGGGGCGAAGAATCTTCGCCACTATCGGGTACCTAAGGCGGTGGAAGAATCTCTTGCCGATCAGTACCAAGATTACGTCAGCCAATACACTCTTGTTGCCAGTGTTAGACTACGCTGACTCTTGTTATCCAGATCTGTCGCAAGAACTTCTCGATAAGCTTGAGAGACTTCAAAATATGGTAATCCGCTTCATTTTTGGCCTGCGGAAATACGACCACATTTCTGAGTACCGTGCTAAGCTTGGGTGGTTGCCAATCAGAAGGCGCAGGGACATGCATGCATTGACCCTTCTATACCGTGTCCTGTTCTACCCCCAAACACCGGCTTACTTGAAAGAACGTTTTAGCTACCTCGGTAAGGATAGCCAGTTCTTTCTTCGTTCCTGCACAGACAATAAGCTAAAGATGCCGTCCAGCCGCACGAAATTCTATGATAACTCTTTCACGAGGAATTGTGTCAGGTTGTGGAATTGTCTCCCCGCTGACATACGTCAGGCAAAATCCCTACATATCTTCAAACGTTGTCTGAAAAACTACTATCTATCTATGTAATGGAGTAGAATGTAGTATATTATATGTTATGTATAAATAGTTATTTATGCTAGATATTTATATCTGTATTATTAGTATGTAGTGTTTATGTAGTCTATCTTATTCTAGGAAAACTAAATTGCTTGCCACGCAACCCATGATTTCTCCAATCCAATCACCAAAGGTTGTCTGGGAGAGATCGCTTTAGCGATAAGACCGCCTTTGCACGCTTCACTACGATTAAGCTTCTCTTTTTGTAATTATATATTTCTATTTATTTCTTGTGTGCAATAAAGAATACAATAATAATAATAATAATACTTAGATTCGATTTTCAGTGGTACAATACCACAATACTGACTAATAATTACACGAAAAATTTGCCATTTATTAATTGTTCAATAATAGAATTAATTTATTCAATAAACTGTTTTTGTATTTTATTGAATTAATGACAAACAATTATTGTAGATTTAACAATGAATATAATAGGCATTCAATTGTTAGCAAATATATTTTGTCAACTTCATATGCAAACACCATTATTATGAACGATACAAAACATGTGCAAAAAGTAAAAACCAATGGCGAAGTCAATGATCGATAAGATACCTATATACTCGCAACAACGTAAATTGACGACTTTGGATACCTCTGCAGCCAACCTGTTCGTGATCTGAATACACGACCATCAGTCCATCATCGGGAATGCAAAACTTCCTATACTTGACCGAAAATAAATATCAGTAGATTTCTTTCAGTGTTTGCCTGAGCTACTTTCTTTATAGATAATTTTTGGTATATTACCTATCTAGGAAACTATGCAGCGCAATAGCGATAGTGTTTCATATGTATTAAATATTAAGCCAGTACCTACCACCATCACTGTTTTGATTAGCAAAACCGTAAAAATATCCAGTGAAGTTACCTTAGCCAATTCATAAGTACACCTGAAACTATGTCTACATCTTTGAGGTGTCTCTGTACAGATGAATACCCATACTAATATTATTCCGTTCCCTCTGTGTCTTTCTGCTACGTTTTTACTGCCGTTTAACCAATAATAATGTGGTACATAGGGGCGTGCACAGGGCTTGAAGCTAACGTAGGCATTAGTTAGTCAGAATACATATTTACTAACTGTCAAAATGAAAATTAACATTGATGTATTTCCATTTGGGTAAGCAGTGCTTTTATGTCTCTATGAACTGCCACTGGTGGTACAGATATAGTAAGCAGCCCAGAAAAGGGCATTAGTTTTCGCCCCGGAAAATGAGAGAACTTACAGGATTTTCATATATTCAGGCGGACGAAGTCGTGGGCATCATCTAGTTTTAAAGAAATGATTATGCTCAAGGTTGTCTGGGACACATGCTTTGTAGAGAAATACACCCATTCCATCATATATGTTAAACTTCAGTTCGTTCACCTACGTTCAATGAGAATATCTCGCTATATCTAGCCTCTATCGCCAAATCCTCGGCTCATTATGATAGATTATAGCTACCTACGAAAGAATGTGAGTGCCCACCCCATTGTCATCCTAAAGAAAACCCCTCCCATTAACTATTGATATTTTGTTTGATCATAAACTGGTTATTATTGGCCTCAAGGAAGCACTCTATTCTAGTGTCAACAAATATCTCTGGGGCGCGGGCGTTCAGACACGGGATAGCCATATAAAAGCTCTTAAAGTATTATTGAAACAAGCAATACTTAAAAAAATTAAAAAACACGACTGCCCTGCCAAAAACGAACTAAAAAGTTAAAAACAATAAATTATATTTTTTGTGAATCACTGGATATTGAACTATAGTGTTATATATTTTTGGAATATACTCATCATTTTGTAGATGATGATTACATAGTTAATCTTATTTTCGATTTTTTTTCAACTTTAATCTTTAATGCGGGACCATGGTCACCCCATAATATTTTTTAAAATTTTGCTGGCCTATGTCACCCGGAATAAGCTAGGGATTCTAACGATATCTCATTTATCAAAATCGGTTTAGGCGTATAGAAGTTATGGCGGAGTATACAAACTCACATACATACATACATATATACATGAACCCTGAAAACAGTATACTCCTTTTTTTTTGCAGTCGTATAAAAAGTAAAAGCTTCATGGTAAATATAAGGTCCTGGTATGTTGTAGATACTGTCAAGCATCAGTCCCCACACTATATCTATTTTTAGTATAAGATAACTACTGCAAATTTTATGATTGGGAAAATAAATAAATTGATTAATATTTATTATCAATCAAAGTTCGTCCGCCGACTTCATATTTCTGAATAAAATCTATGCGTATAGGGAATCGTGGTTTCTATACTAACGTATTATGACTAGTTAACTACCGTAGTCCGTAACAGTTCCTAACGTGCAAGGAAGTGTAGGCGTTTCTCAAAATGTTTTGAAGCCGTGAAGGAAAAGTTTCCTTTGCACGTTATGTGTGTCCAAAACAGTCCCACACAGTAAACTACCTACTTGCCTCAGTCAAATATGGTTAAGAATAATAGGAAGGTCCCTTTCAAAATACCGGGAAGCGGAAACATGCTAAGTGGAAGAAGATCTTCGACGCATAAATTTCCATTTCTCACATCAACTTGATCCTTTATCAGTATGCTGTATGTTAGTGTTCAGAGTCGAGGCGAAAGATAAGAAAGCATTGTGTTCGCACTCTGCGCATAATCACTCGTATTTTCAGAAATAACATTGGCTTTTAAGCATTTCGCAATCGTTTTCATGCCATTGTTTACAGCATTGTGTGTGTTTTTTTTAACAATGAAGTTTGCGAATTTATTCGGTTATTTTTCACAGGCTTTGGCGGCCATCCATGCAGTTAATGAATGGATATTATTGCCTGTTTTAAAGCGCTTAAATTGCTTGCTTCTGTTCTGTAATGTTCATCTACACGTATAATTGCGATAGAGATATTTTATTCAGCTTCAACTGGCTATCCATATTAGTCGGACATCTTAAAATTTTCAACTTGATTTTGCACTTAAGGGAGGCTTACATGCCCTTAATATGTGGTATGACATTTATTGCAGAAATTATTTTAGTGCTAATGTAGGTACACTATACACGTGCTGTGTGGATTCGTCGATGGGTTCTGGATGTATATGCTGTTTGTTTTACTAGTATCTACGCACCGTTTCACATAATATACCTCATATACTAGTTTTCAAAATTTGAACATTTTCAGCTGTAAGCCTCAAAAATGTCTTTTCGGTATGTACCTGTACCTGCTTTTATATTTGATAAGCACTTATTTATGTATATATGTATAAAGTATATTATTTTTATTATAGTATACCAACCAATAAGGATGTTAAAACATGGGAAATAAATAAGTTTAATATCTGAGATTTCCTCCGAATAAAATCATTACCTTTATTTAATCTAATCTCTTGACGCAATAAATTGAAGGATACGGCCCAAGTCGCATTTAGTAAGGACCTTCAATCACCGCTTGCCATACCGATCTCTTGAACTTTAGCAAAGCTTTGTATAGATCACTAAAAATGATTGTTCTAGAGACATCCCTTACGTATGAGACCATTGATAAATAAGTAGGTATACAGAATCGGATTCGCAAATCTTCTTAAAAGGCCGGCGAACGACGCTCGCAACTTCTATTCAACCCGCAAATATAAATTTGCCGGAATATTGCTATCTCTATTTGGCTGATGACACATGATCGCGTACAAGCGCGATAGCAATATGAGCGCTCAGAATTTGTTATAAATTTAGTCTTGTTCCGTAAATACCAAAAATGATGAATAAAACTTGTTGTGTTTCTAACTTCGTGTTTTTATTCTGTGCTTGACAAAATAGGCTGTGTTCCTGATTAATTACGATATCGGTGGTTTAAATATGAAACGAATAAGGAGAAAACATGTCATTAATGTCGTAAAAACATGCAAAACGCAATGCGCTTACATTTAATTTTGGGAAAGTATTTTGAAAAAATAATTATCCAGGGACCTAGATAAATACAAGTTCAATCTTAATCATCGCATAATATGGTGGAAATATTCTCGAATTACAAATTATTTTGGTATTACGTTTGTATGGCCAATTCACCCTCCGCTGGCACCTTAAGTATTGGTACAAGGATACGAGCAAGATAGTTTCCTAAATCTGGGTTGACGGATATATCTATGTTGATTACATGAGCGTATTAATACTTTTCTATGTAAGAAATAAACTAGAAAAAAATCTTAATCCACGGGGACGAAGTCGCGGGTATGGGTAGTCTATAAGTCTCAAATTGTTAATGTAATTGTATGATTGCAACAGGGCGGCAACTCCAACGTGTCTACTTTTATTGTTGCTAATTGTTTTGTTCCGTTCTTATAAATGGCTTCATACACGCGTGGTCACTCGCCAACAGTAAGTCATTGTTGTAACTCTAAGTGCAGACTGCAATTACTAAAATACTATAATTGCACTTTGCTTTACCTATTGTTGCTATTTTCCACCCTGTATTCGCACCAACCACTTCCTTTTCCTAATATTAACTACACGTCGTAATGGTGACTGATTATTTTATTTATGCGAAAATTTGTTTTCACGGACCTTTCAGTGCAATTTGAAACTAACACATAAACGACTGTTTATCCAATGGAAATCGTCATACTAGATTTTTAAAAAGCCTGTATTAAACGATGTAGAGCTCAATAAGATGTAGAGGCTTAGAGACTTGAGGTTTTATGTGAAGGATTTACCGTAGATAGGATTTTCAGGAATTCCACTCGGGGTGAACAAACAGGTCGGGTCGCTACTTAGTGCAATATTTTAAAATACTATATTATGTACTTAAGTACATATGATTAGTTAAGTTATATGGTAGAATATATTAAAGAAATTACCACTATAAGACTTTAAAACCTAATCCTGCAATTCTTTTTATATTTATGTATACGTTTACTAACATAAAAAAATCAGGTGCTTACCACGTAACTTCAGGTTCTCCGTGAAAACAGTTCTTAACAGATGTTATTATTGTATCAAAAACAAATTAAAAATATAATTATGGATTAATAATAACGGTAGGTAGGTAGGCACTAACAAGATATATTATTATTTTATTTATAATAGAGTGTGCGAGTAACAAGGCGATTTTCTTTTCAGTTACGCCGCTACGCATGACTGACTCAGAAAAAAAGGCGATATAATAAAACGCTTAATGATTTGATGTGTGAAAATATTTAAAAATGATTGTTTTCATGATTTCGCTAACAGTAGATACGCTACTTTCAAGATTGTCTCGAACGCAACCTTTCCCATCATTGTTTGAGCAAAACCACGCTAATGACTTTTTTGTTCAATTCGAACACAATGGTATATAAGAAATAACAGTAGATTTTACTCGATATTGATGTATTTCGTGTCAAATTGAATTGCATATGAAACGTTATTGTATATGAGTAGAGAATAGAGATGGTCGCTAACTAGGTATACGTCCTTTTTGTATCACTTAACTGGCTATTCTTTTAGTGTTGTTTGCCGTTTCATTACTATTTGACCTGATAAAAATACTTACGCAGAAAGATACTTACGCAGAATTCAATATTATTAATATTAAAACTACAATAAAATATCGTCTTTTTTGACCGATTTCAAAAAGACGGAGGTTCTCAATTCGACTGCATGTTTTTTATTTTATTTTTGTATTGTATGTTACGCGATCATTCCGCCAATTATGAATCAGTTTTGATGATTGTTTTTTGTTTGGTAGATCATACTTCAGTGGTGGTCCCATATAAATTTTATCGAAATTGATTTAGCGCTTCCTGAGAAAATCAATAAAAAGCAAAATATATACCCAGATTACTTACTTTAACTTTTAGATTTTCACTTTTTAGTTTAAGTTGGTACTTACAGTTTTGAAGTCGGTTTTTGTTTTAGATGAAAGCGAATAGCTATGTGGTAAATTATAGCGTTGGTCTCTAAATCATTATTATATTTTAGGTAGATGTAGGAGCTTTTTAAGGTGGTTTATAAGTCCATTTTAAATAATAGTAACGCCTAACTTAAGCAATAAGTATTACTCAGGTATGTTTCAATCTCTAATCGCTACCTGCTGAAAAAGGAATTACAAAATCAGTAAATACCTAGTCCAAAAGCAGGTCCCAACTGGTTACGTAGCAACAGCGATTGATCCATTGTTCTCAATTTTTTGCACGATGTTTTTTATTTGTTCATTATAGTTGCTATGCGTCAGGCAGCTATCTTGATAAAGGCGTTTTTGCTAAACCTCTGAGCGGCTAGAACTAAGTTCTTTTTGGGAGGATGCGGAGGGGTACCCTAGCCGGCAAAAAACGTATGTTGCATATAATCCCGAGATGCAACCTATAGGTACCAAATTTCTTCAAAATCGGAAACAGAAATGGTCATGGAAAGGTAACAGGCCAGACAGATCATCATTTCAATTAATATTACTATGGATAAGTTCTGATGTAAAGGCTTAATTGCTAATACTGAATCTATTAGATACAATCTGTGATTCAGGTCACGGCATGTAAACCAATTTAGTGCCGTGTTTAACGTATTAGTTTCAAACAAAACAAAGCCACATGTAACCAAAATATATATGTCTGTAAGTACATATAGATAGATAGAGACATTATATTGGTTATGATAACTAAACAATCGCCCTTAATTACAACGCCATAAATGACAAGTGTAGAGCTATTTTTGCGCCGGCCTTAAATGTGTTTTATTACTACATTACTACATATTAGCCGACCTAGTGTTGTATCTGATACATTTTGTATGTTAACAGCCTAAATATTAACATTGATAAATACGATAGGTGGTAAATGTAATCGTTGTAATTGTACGCACTAATTTATTTAAAACTTATCAAAAGCCTGTCTAGCCGTTAATACCCATATCTGCTAGAACTAGATAATATTCTCTCTGTGCTTCTTCTGATAAAAATAACCAAACATACAACTGTCGCCTGGTTAATTCTAGATTTTCAATTTATTTTGAACAAGATAAATTATCATATTTTGAGATAGATGGAAGATGTTATTTTTGATATTATATTGTCATATTATATTATTATAGTGTCACAACGCCTACGAAAATATTATTTAACAAATATACCATCTTATATGATACTGCCTCGTTGGTCTAGTGGTTGGCATGTTCGACTGCGGCCGACGAGGTTCCGGGTTCGAGTCCCGGGTCGGGCTATAATTGAGTATTGGGTTTTTCTGTCTACAAATTCTCAGTACTAGCCCGGAGTTAGGAAGTTGGTGGTGTTTCACCCCCGTGCCTCGGAGAGCACGTTAAGCCGTCGGTCCCGGTTATTATCACTAACATAATAGTCGTTAAAGCCCGCCAACCCGCATTGGAACAGCGTGGTGGGTCTAAGCTCTAATTCCCACTCCCCTATGAGAGTGGAGGCCTGTGCCCAGCAGTGGGACGTTAATGAACTGTAGTGGTATATGATCTACATGAAAATTAACCTAAAACATGAGTACAATACTGTGCACTCAAGTCTATCATTATTCTAAAGTATGATTGTAAATTCATATTTGTAATTAAATTAGACGATGTTTAATCGTCATTAGGTATATGTATGTTATTATTGCCAAGTCAATGAAATATTTATCAGCCGCAGACAGAATTTTTGAAACAAGACAAAAAAACATCTGCAAGGTCTTCGGAATACACTTTGAAGATCTGCAAACACTCGAACACAAAGGAGTTCCTTCCTGCGGCGATAATATAAATTCTCGTGTTCTTTTTCAGTTGTATATTTTTAAAAAATGCAGTTTTTTAACAACATAATTAATACAAATAACATAAAACAAACAATATATACTCTGGAATACAATTTTGACTAGTACGCTGTATTTATTTATTTTACTCTATTAGATAGAGTGTGGAGATACGGAGAGTGTACCTTACTAGCGACCGCCCGCGGCTTGGCTCGCGAGGGAATTTCTTATAATATGGCAATAATCCTTGTATACATAGATATGTGTATAATTTCAGCCTTCTAGGTCCAAGAGTTTGGGCTGGGCATAGATGAACCAGCTGACAGTCAGTGAGCTTTGACAAATAATGATCTATTCGTCCAAGTCAGCAAGTGAGTGGGTACCCCCATAGGAGTTGAATTTTCAAATTTAGCGGATGCCTCATAATAGTTATCTGCATGCCAAATTTTAGCCCGATCCGTCCAGCGATTTGAGCTGTGATAGTTGATAGATCAGTCACCTTATTTCCTCTTATATATTTAGATTTTATTTGAGTGTTCATGTTTAATTGCTTCGCGGTCGTGGCGACTGCGCCTGGACTCGATTAATGGTGCATGCCTCCACGTCTCCTTCACTCACACTCCCACATTTTCCCTTTGAATTAGCTATAGCCTTGGAGCTTTCAAGACAATAAAATGGGTAATTTTTGGAGTGAAGATAGTCGTCAAGCCGACAAGCCGTCAGGCGGCCATTCTACTCGTTATCAGTCGCACGACCTTCCTTGGGAACAATGGCGGTACCTACCGTACCTTGTATTGTGTTGATACTCGTATATACTCGGATCGTCGCACGCGCAGCCTCGACCATATATTTTTAGCTACAGGAAGGTTCGACGGTCATAATATTTCCTCGAGAGCGTGTCTACATAAAACATCATGCACCATGTTGTGTATATGAAACCACAGTAAAAAAACAAGTCTGGTATAAAAAATCCTGTCATTATGTAAAATAAAATATTTAATAATTATTTAAGCTGATGCCCGTCGTCCGCGTGGAATAAGTTTTTTTTTATTTCTCACGGGAAGTCTTCAGCTTCTCAACTATAACCATGCAAAAAATCACGTCGGTCCGTCGCTCTGTCGCGGCGTGATGGAAGGACAATCAAATACATTTACGCATTTTTAAAAACATATGATAGCAAATTAGAATTTATTGGGCTCATTTACCTATTGTCCTTGTAGTTTCTTCCAATGGAACATTTAGTATAAGAGACGACTGTTAAAACCCCGATCGAATTTGTAAGTTTACAAAATCAAACAAGTTTACAAACATTGTGAAATACCAAATTTATTAACCATTTATAACTTTTTTCGACAGGCGTGCATAGTGTCTTGTCTCGTCTATCTTCATAATGAAACAATTGATACGTATAAGTTCCATTGTATAATATCAAAATGTTCACGTTACCTTAACTACTGTAACGAATTAAAAATAAAAAACTAGAACGTTAACTGTACCATTGTGTGTTTACACGTGTAATTACGAAAGCTGTACCTACCGATGTAGGCTGTTATGACTTATGCTCATGACTACCAAAACCACCAGTTTTTCTAGAATGTTTGCACATTTTTGATGGTGTTTGTGAGTATGTGTTGTTGGAAATCGGAAAGCCGAATACAGAAAAAATTATGCGTGCTTAAAAGCGTCTTTTGGTAGTCTCTAAATTTTCAACTCTGCCCAAAAACAACTGTACAAAAATAGTGACAAGACAATAACAGTAATTACCTTTGATTACTTTTTATTTTTTATTGTTATACGTTTGAGTAATCAAATCGGCCGTAAATCTATTAAAAAATCTTTTACCATGGTTGTCCCTGGGACTAAGAATATACCTAATTTTATCCGGCGCCTTGGCAGTTGATCCGCTAAAGTATTTTGTTTTTCTCAAGTGCAATAGCCCCAGATGTCGACTTATCTGTATCGAGATTGAGACGTCACCGCGACGTTTGTTTACTTTGATTTGTTTCTGAGATGACGTGCATTTTACTTAATTTAGATATCGCGTAATATTTTGATTTCTAGACATCATTACTACTGGTTTTGTTGTTCTATTGTTTTGATATTACTATCGCTAATTGCGTAAGTGACTGAATAATATTAGACGGTCACATCTCACGTATTAATACATCAATTAATTTTTATAATACTATTCATAAATTGAATGTATATATTATTCTCGATATATAAATTATATTAATGTCAATATTTGGAGGTAATGAGTAACTAAGAATGAACTATGTGAAGTGAATAACGTTCCATGTATTTTTATACTGTAATTTGTATTTCCAAGGAAAAACTAGAAAACGTCTAACATTATTCAGATTACATTCAGATAAATTACTAATTATATACAGATAAATTAATTCTCATGTATATCAATATTGTAGCTAATGTGTGTGTATCTGTCTGTGATTTAGTCCTGGAAAATCGAAGGTTCCACAGTTTCCAACAAAGAGGATTTCAGACGAGGGAGTAGTTGCCTGCCTGAGCGAAGCGAGGGCTGGCATCACCCGAAATCTGAAATCGTGTTTCATCCCTTGGCGTACACACTATTTTTCATATACTTAATCTGCATTAAAAATGCAGGTTTTATTAAAATTGTATATCTTATTTATTCTATTGCTAGGTTGTTTTTTACAAATATCATATCTGTCAGTTTAGTTGATGGGTAAAATGACAATTAAAACGTTTTGCAATACTTAAACGAAAGATACTCTGGCAGGATTGAAAGGAGGGCTGCTACGTCATTCAGCAGGTAGGAATAAACCTTTTTCTGAATTTTTCTACCCACTGCATGACGTATTCGTCTGAAATTGACTATCTCGTTTCTCGACTCGACTCAACTCTTCTTCGACTCTTTTCGTATTTTCAGATGGTTCAACAGGCATTGAAACTCGCATTTTCAATTCAGGTTATATGAAAACATATTTAAAGCCAGACTATATTCATAGTTAATGAGTTGAAATGGCTAAAGTAATGAAATTTTGAAGGCAGTCTTCGCCGAGTTTTATGTTAGTAAAAAAAGCATTCCGAACCAGTGGCTCACGGTGATACCAAAAAATTCATTTGTCAAAAATCCTATTTCATTCTTCATTTGTCATCGGAAACTTTATGAATAAATTCTCAAGTATAGCCGGGCATCGACCTCTTTACGTCCTTATCTAAGATAATTCAGATGATTAGATGAATCAGATTAGATACAGTTTTTCTCTACTCTTACAGGTTCACAAAGAAGACGTTGTTGGATTCGGCATCGCAAGCAACGGCAAATTCATGATGTCCTGTTCAAATGACAGTGAAATGATAATATGGGACCTGAAAGGCCAGCAGTTACAACGACTAGAGACCTACCTCATGACCACGTACACGGCAAAAATATCGCCGTGTGGCCGGTTCGTAGTAGCCACTGGTTTCGCACCGGATGTGAAGGTCATGGAAGTATGCTTCTCAAAAACCGGCGAGTACAAGCATGTCTCAAAAGCATACGAACTGACGGGGCATACGTCCGGTGTGTATGACGTTGCTTTTGCAGTAGACACCTCGCACATTGCCACTATATCGAAGGACGGAACATGGAAGCTGTATCATACTAGGAGTAAGTATTGATAGTTATACAGTAGCTATACATACGTACAGTGTTTGAGACGACCGTCAAAAAGATTACCACACGTCACACCACGCTATCACACGCCATGCCGTGTTTTTCTTACTCTCCCCCCATTTAATTCGTGGCCGGACCTGGACTTTCTAACCTGGGTTGTCCTTAGCGAGATGTTAAGGGCTATAAAATGAATATATCTGTGCCCGTAACATGAGGCATTTTCGTGATCGGTTGATATGCGTATTCGAAAATCAAAAAAAAGCGATATCTGTACTAATATTATAAATGCGAAAGTTTGGATGGATGGGTGGATGTATGGATGGATTGATGTTTGTTACTCAATCACGCCAGAACGGCTGAACGGATCTGCATGTTCGTTTTGGGTATAGTCTTGTACACTTTATCATGAATAGATTAAAATACTTACATAGATTATATAAAAATAAAATTAATTAGAATAACAACCTAAATAACGTGCCAAAAATAAAAATCTATTTCAAGTTTTTCGATATGCTTCCAAGATGGCGCCTTTTAGCCATAATATTTGACACTTGAGAGATAAAGTCAAAAATATGAATCCGCCATTGGCATCTACTCATGTTTAGTGTTACTAATCGTGGAAAGTATAATTTCACCACTGAAATTAGAGCGAGTTCGTGGATTTAAACAATCAAAGCTGGTTTGATATTTTATTTTCTTTCTTTTCCCTACTTGTACAAGTACCAGTCCCACGTCCCATACAAATCCGAACCATCAGAGATAGATTATATTTCTGTGCCAAATTTCATGCAAATATCTGGATTAGTACATAAGCTTCTGTTTATCCCGGAAATTTTAGAAGTTCCCGCGGGAACCAAAACACCTCAATCCACGCGGACAAAGTCGCGGGCATCAGCTAGTATTTGTATAATTTGATTAGTGGTAAAATGATGTTTAATGTTTACAGTAGACTCTCGCGATTTGGGTGATTAATTTGAATATTTATCACTAACATACTACGCAGTATTTAACCATTCTGCGTTTTGCCTTATATTCAATACTGAGACTGAACTCAGTGTTTGTTATATTTATGGTTATTTGTATAACTTGATAGATTTTTACATTATCACGTTACCAAAACGTGGCTTTTAGAAAAAAAATTACGGCGATATCTCGCCATATAGGTAATCATTAGTATGGAATCACTTGGAATTACAATATACTGCGTTGTTATTGATCAGTTGTGTACCTTTGCACTGCAGTCTGCTCACAGAAGGATAACGTTACATTTTAAGTAGTTTGCACACGTTTCACTGTTTATTATATGTATTTTAACTATATTAGTTTGTTGGTAGACATATCTGTAGTGCGCAACGCAAATACACGAGGTATTAACGTAAAACGTGGATTACCATAAAGTGTTTTACAAGCAAGTATAACATCGATTTGCATAGGCTATTGTTTTCAGGATATTTTTTCTAATTGGTTTAATTAAATATGTATTTGGTACTTAGGTAAGGAATCTACATAGTAGCACAGAAGACTAACTTTTACTACAAAGTAGAAATTGTATTCCATTATGAATTTAAAACTGGAAAATATATTTGAAAGAAAAGAAAGAAAGAAAAACATTTATAATCTGCATTATGCCACACAATACCATGGTACTTCCAATTTAGTCAATTTGACAAATAAGTACTGCAATAAACGATTGAAGAGTTCGATTTAAATTTCAGGTAATCGTGAATTTCTGATTTGACTCAAATAATCGTGAATTACATATTAATATTAGACTACAAAAAGCAGGATTAGTTTGATCCGTTATGTACGATTCTTTAGAACAATAGATGGCGCTAGACATTTTGGTTAGCGAGTTCAACTATTCGACCAGAGATGGCAGACAAATGCAATACCAAAGGGCGTTCCTTTAAACGCAGTGGTTAATTAAAAATGCTTTGCTCGATCAATTACACAATTTAAACAAAACATACATTTTCTTTTCATTACTATTAATTAATAATTGATCAAAAATATATCACTCATGATGTAGCGACAGAGGTACTTAAATGGTATTCGTGTAGGGTTACAAGATTATTATTAAGCTCGGATAAAATGGAACGTCAAAATGGAGTAGTGCCTAAAAGAGGAAAGCGGATGCTCAAGATTTAAACAATAAACGTATTGGTTTTTTTAGACATTTTAACCTCGACCTTATTCGGAATTATAAATCCATAATAATTTCGGTTTTAACTTTTAAACCTTCCTATAAAACCGGAAATCCTGCACATTGTCCCGAATCGGAGGGCAGAAAATTTTAAATGTCCTATCAGCGCGATCCGTACAGGGGTTTGAGGTGTACGTTGGTAGATTAGTCAGTCGGTCACCTTTTCTTTTTATATATTTAGATTATAAACAGAATAATAATAATTTGAGTTATAAGCTTGTACCGAGAAGCGCGCGGTTTTAACGCAACCTTATTCTTGAAAATTTAAATAGGCGTTGGTCCTTGCGGTAGTTTGATCGTAAGGTCAATACGGCACCTGTTATGAAGTATATCTCTATAGTATAAGCACAAAATACTACTATATGGTTAATTTTAAAGTAATATATTGGATACAAGTTTATATTGAACTTGAACGTTATAGCTGCCCGCAACCGAAGCATAGAGTACGTTGACCCTTACCAGCAAAAAAACTGCGCCAACTTGAACTGGTTACATCCTTGCTCTTAAATGCCTTAAATGTCTATAGCTTTGTAAAGGTATTGACACACGATGGGTATGCGTCGATATTTATGCATGACGTAAATTTGCGTAAAAACGATAAAAATGATGAAGTTCGACTATTTCCTTACAAATTCAAATATTCATTATTTAATTGCCTACCTTATACATTGAATTCGTCTGCATGAATAAATTAGGGGTTTCAGAGATAAGTAGGTAGCTAGTCTTACTAATCTAAACGCGAAAGATTTATGGATGTACTAGCGAATGCCCGCGACTTCGTCTGCGTGGTTTGAGGTTTATTTAGATATCTTTATTGCACACACACAAAATATACAGTATACGGTTTAAAAGCAGTAATAACGAGTAAAACTACATAGAAATGTGCAAAGGCGGTCTTATTGCCAAAGCAATCTCTTACAGACAACCTTTGGTGAAAGGATAAATAGGTTTTTTGGTTCCCCCAGAACTCTTTAATTTGCCGGGATAAAAAGCCTATGTTATTCCAGACTATAATATACCTCTGTCAAACAACATCAAACCACGCGGACGAAGTCGCGGGCATCAGCTAGTTTATAATAATAATGAAGAAGATTGAAATGTGTTCAGGAATCGCTCCGAAAGACGCTTGTCTCCAATGTTGTTATTGGCAAATCATTCGAGTATAGTATTGTGTGCAAGGCCCTTATACATTATATTACCATATAATACCATGGAATCTATTGAGCTGCTGCTATCAATAGTATACTGTGTTGCATCATCCAAATTTGCTCTGTACCAAACTGAAAGAGTTCCGATATTCTCGATATGTATATGCTTTTTTGATAATAAATCCTTTTTTATTGAGTTTAACAGCAAAAACGTAATTAAGGTTAATTTCTAGATATAAATACAAATACAACTTTATTTCCTTACAATAAAATTTACAACACGGCACGTGTTATTTTATCTTAACACTTGTACACTCTTTGGAGTAATAATTATTTTAATCTACTCGATATTTATTTAACTTATCTTTGACGGCGAGGAAATGAGTTTTATTTAACTTTTGGGAGAACTAATGAAGGGTTTGTTGAAGTTTTATTGGTTGAGACTACTTGCCGTCGCGTTATGAACGTTTAATAGCACAAAATATACAGTTTTCCTGAGTTTATGTTATGGCTCTTGTCCACGTTAATTCAAGATGTTTGGCGAGTGCTGACCTTGTCCAGAAGGGACGAATCTGCCCTCAAGATTTTCTCAATTCATGCGTGTGATTCAATAAAATCCATACTTCCATAATAATCCATACTAATATTATAAATGTGAAAGTGTGTCTGGTCAGTCTGTCTATCACCTTTTCGCGCATCGTATCTTTTCGGTGTTGAGTTAAAAAACGGTATTCACACATACGAAGTCCCGGGCATCATCCGCAGTACGACCGGTCGCGGCTCCGCTCCTGTGGGAATTTCAAAAAAATGCATCATAAGGGCTCAAGGTCAGATTTATAGGTCCTAAGAGTTAAGGGTGTTGATGAGGGAATGAGTGTGCTTCACACGCCAATCAATATAATGAAAGTGCATGTACTAGACAAAATTGCAATATTAACAATACCTATGTAGATTCGCTTAAAGTAAACTAAGGTGGTAATGAAATTGGTAATGATACAGATAATAACGTACCTTCCTACTTCCGCGCTGGATCATACGAGTCTTTTTTTAGATACCTGAAATGGAAATTTTAGCACACAAACTGTGATAAATAACGAGCGGTAGGTACGAGTCCTCAACATTAGGGCCATAATTTCCATTATATAAATCTTTATACTTTATATGAACGAAGCGTTTATATTAGGGATATGCAAGTATGTATAGTGATGAATGAGTCTGGAATGCATATCCCACCCAAATGCTTCGCTAACTAACAAAAAGCTCCAAGCGCAGTTGTAAACAGGGCTTTATTACGTAATAGTGATTGCGACAGTGTAACGATCACAATCCCTTCTGATTGATTTACACTATGCCGTTAATGGCGAAAATTCATTTTCATATCTGATTCTGATACCCTACTGACCAAAGATTCAGCCAAACAACAATTAAGATTGTAACAATTATTATTGATGCAGGTTTTACTTGATAGGGCTACAGAGTACAGACCTATCTATCTCTTGTAAATGCATTATGCAAACCTATTTGCGTCGCTCTTGCCGGATTAGGCAATTTCCGGTTTGGGACGCGGCTCCCGCTCTCGAAGCCGATATAGGACAAGGCTGCTGTCAATTCAGATGTGTGTTTATGATTTTCAAAGTTTGTGGTCAACATTTATGGACAAGTCGCAGTTACCAATGCACACGTTAATTAATAAATAACACCAAGGCATGGCGCAATATGTGATCAGAGGCCTGATTGTCGAAGCAAATCGTAATCATTTGACGGCTTAAAACGTATTACGCGAACTGTTTAATGAAAAAACTAGAAGCTTAATTTGCTATAATCCGCCACAGAAGGCAAATCTATGTGGTACAGTGCGTATCTCGAACCTGATGCCCGCGACATTCACCACACCACATAAACCCTCAAGAATACCCTCTCAACGTACGTTTCACTCCGATACCGGAGCATCTTCAGGAGATGTTGCCTTTACAATGTACGATCGTAAAGTACCAGCTGTTTAAGGTTCACACATGCTTTTTGACGTGCATGCATCTATGAACTCCTTGGACAGGTCGAATTATACGTTAGACAAACGATTACGATTTCTTTACACAATCGGGGGCTGGTCGATGTTCATTTGGATATAAATATGACGTAGGTACCTAGTTTTATTTTAATTACTTTCATATTTATTTTTTTATTTTTGAGACTTGTCCATTTATGTTTTGTTTTTTTTTTTTTTTAATACCTACTTTTCAGTACTCTAGGACTATTTTTTATCGATTTCAATTTATATACGTTCTATATAAAACATCTTACAAACGCATAGGTATTGTCTATTAAATAAATTTCAATCAGAATGATGACCGAATTAAAAGACACATCTATTTTTAGTAATTATTGATCCGAACTATTTATATCACTTAATGGTGAGCTATTTTTAACTGAGTATAATGTATCTTTCAGTCGAGTACTCCCGCGGTGAATCCCCCGACATCCTAGAATCGGGCACGTACACACGAGCGGCTCGACCGCCGCGGTTCGCGTATATACGTTCTATAGAACTGGGGCCAATACCGGGATCCCGGACTTTTTTAGTCCGTTTTCAATACCGGTATTGAAATGTCTAATACCGGGATACCGGTATTGGTGAAACTATAAACGAAAAACTGACTATTGCATATATTTCTTGGTACATGCCACTGTTTTTATTCGGCTAAGTTTAAAACTTGTATCTTAAGCACATTAGCTCAATAAGAGAGCACATTTATTTCACACACACTTAAAACCAGTGAAGAAAAGTCATTTTTGATCACTCAGACGGAAAAAATAATGTTTGGATTTAGAACCCCGTGGCTTAGCATTTCTATTTCATTTACTCATGAAACGTTTAGAAATCTGTTTTTTAGCGAATGCAATATTTTATTATGATTTGTTTTCTTCTAAAAAAATAACTATTGAATTTTTAATTAATTTGTTTTGACTAAGCTATGCTTTTATACGAGTAAAAAAATGGCAATTCTTCATTGAATTTAAGCAGAAAAGTGCTCTTTTGGAGTTAATGCGGTGAAAAAATATTTTTATGGAAAAATTGTTTTTTTTAATGATTGAACCGAACTGTTTATATCACGTAATGGATAAGCTATTTTTAAGCGAGTTAAATGTGTCTTTCAGTTGAGTACGCCCGCGGTGAATCCCCCCACATCCTAGAATCGGGCACGTACACACGAACGGCGCGGCCGCCGCGGATCGCGCTGTCGCCCAACGCTGAAGTGCTGGCGGTGTCTTGCAACAACGACGTGGAATTCTACGACACATACACCGGCAAACTGTATGACACAGTTGAAAATATTTTCACAGGTTTGTTTCGTTTTGATACTTATACTTATTATAAACTACGTGATGCCCGCGACTTCGTTTGCGTGGATTGATGTTTTAGCCTATGTCTGACCTATCCTAACCTATCTCTGAACCAAATTTCATCATAATTAGTCGAGTACTTTGGCCCTGAAAGCGTAGCAGACAAACGCGAGCGAAATGAGCGAAGGCGTGTCTATCTATCCTAATTCCTACGAGATTTTTAGAAACCCTAATTCGCGCAGACGAACCGGAAGATATGCTACGTGTTCGTGTGTGTTAAGTCGGTAATTTTGTATTACTATCATTGACTAAGTTTGTCAAAAATTAAAGACATCGTTGCACAACTAACTCATCAAATCAAAGGTCGAGTTCAAATTCCCAGTTGTCTTAGGGAAATAAGAATTATTAAGCTAGCTAATTAAGTCTGTCTGGCTGAGAAAAATCTATATTATATATAAAGCTGTAATTACAGCGCAAATCTATCACCCTATACACGTGTTAAAATATTGGATACAAAATTGTGATAGACAGTCTGCACCCGTGTGCTTGTAGCTTTACATCCTCATGAATAAAAAAACAAACTGGACGGAATCACGAAACGAGACGGATCCTGGATCACGTCGTGACCCGCGGCCGAGCTGCACCTATTGGTCGTCTAAAGAGCCTCAAACACATTGAACCAACGCGGTCGGCCAATGCATTCTGCGAACAAATACGACACCACTTGTACCTTTCCCACCTGCGGCTGGCCTGTGACATTTGTGGGTTTCATACAAACATAGAGGGATCTAGGAGCAATTTGCACACAAACTTTACCTACACATTGGGTCGATGTGTATTGTGTGCCTATTTAATTATTTACGGATAACCTTCGCTCTATGGTAATCGCGAAAAAACTGTAACGACGCCCGACGGTGAATCGTTAGTAACAAAGAAAATCGTCAACACCAAGTCGATTGCATCCGGGAAATTTGCATCTTGCGTAGGTCCTTCAGTTTTATTAATTGCTCTTTGTCTTTTCCGTCGTGTAGAATCATATCATTTATAGATACACCTACCTAGTATGAAGTATCGTAAAGACGTGAGGTACTACGTTTAATTATTCAGTAAACATGCCTCATCTTCGCCAATTACTAAAGGGATTAGGTAAAGAGTTCTAAAAAATATTATACTAGCAAAAGTCATGTAGTAGTAGGAGATCCCGTGTAAGAAAACAGCCTAAACCGCTGGGGTTAGAAACTTGAAACTTTGACAGTAGGATTCTTTTGTGACGTAGGCGCTAACTAAGGTAGGATTTTTCAAAATTCCTTTCCTAAGGGGGTGAAATAGGGGGTTAAAGTTTGTATGAAAGTCCGTCATTTCTCAAGGTATATCCATGAAACTTGGTATACGAGCTACCGGCTTGAAATAAAGAGTTTGAAATTTCTACCCCCGAAGGGGTAAAATTGGGGATGAAAGTTTGTATGAAGTTCCTTCATTTCTCAAGATATTCTCAAGTTATATCAACGAAACTATTATTACTTATTTTGGCTTTAAAATACCAAGTTTCGTTGATATGAACAAAAAATAAAGAAGTAGGTACGTGTATCACAGTTTTTCAAATTTCTACTCCTAAGGGGGCGAATAAGGGGTGAAAGTTTATATGGTAGTCAGTCATTTCAGTCAAGTATTATCCATGAAACTTGATATTTGAGCTAGCGGTTTAAAGCAAAGAGTTACGTTTTTAAAAAAATAATAGTTACGTAGTAAAAAATCAAGTATGATTTTATAACGTTTTCATGTTGAAAAAATTCTCGACGGATTATTTATTTATTTATTTAAAAGATTTTATCCGTGTCGATCGTTCATTTTAGCAATTTAAATTCACAGACGCGACGTGACGTGAAACGCAAGCATAAGCGAGTAGTTTACATGAATAAATGGATATAAGTAGTTCATTGGAGTTTAGGACCATGACTACATTATCAATACGGATATGAAGTGATGGGGTGCAAATTAATAAGCAGTTTATGTTTTTTTTATCCACTACAAGTTAGCCCTTGACTGCGATCTCACCTGATGGTATGTGATGATGCAGTCTAAGATGGTAGCGGGCCTGTTAGGGGCATGGCAGTTATATTAAACCCATACCCCTATTCGGTTTCTACACGGCAACGTACCGGAACGCTAAATCGCTTGGGGTGGTAACTTGCCACGGCCGAAGCCTCCCACCAGGCCAGACCAGGGAAAATTCAGAAATTATAAATTCACAAATTGACCCTGCCGGGAATCGAACCCGGGACCTCCGCATGTTAAGATAACAGCGCTACACACTGCGCCACGGAAGTCGTCAAAAATGTAAACCAATAAATATGAATACCCAAATTTTATAGCTCAGTTCCATAGAAATAGGAATCTGGCTATATTTCGTTTGTTCTGTTCATTGTTCATTGATCTGAATGAGATGGGCTTTAGAAATAAGGATAGGTACATTGCAACATAATAATAGCTTATAATTCTTAACAGTGTAAAAGTTGCGATAAACGCAATTAAACTTTTCTAATTAGGTTTTTTAGAATCTATAACTAATATTATAAATGTGAAAGTTTGAATAGATGGATGGATGGATGGACGCCAGAACAGCTGTACGGATCCGAATTAAATTTGACACAGACATAGATTATAGTCTGGAATAACACATAGGCTACTTTTTATCCCGGAAAATTGACCTTCGAAAATTGAACATTGAATTCCTTCCCGCGGGAACTAAAGAGTTCCTGAGAAGCAAGAAAACCTCAATCCATGCAGACGAAGTCGCGGGCATCAGCTAGTTACTCACTAATGCAACCCTCATTCTTACTTGAATGGTACACTATTGTTTTGTAATAGTATTAGTTTCTATTTTATTCATAGTTGCCTCGCAGGGAAGCCTTAAATTATTTAGAGCTTTTATTTATCACCTGCTTACAATAGCGTTCTAAGGTATGGTGATGCGATATGACTTCATTTGGAATCGTTCGAGTGTTCGCTAATAGCCCATTTCAGTATTTGTTCATACATCTCCCCCTTACATGCGTTACCCAACATTTTAATACATTGTAAATGATACATTTATTTCACGTAGGACAACTTGTGTCACTTATCAAGTGGTAGCTAAGATTCTACCACCGGTTCGGAAAGGTTCTACCGAGAAGATCCAGCAAGAAAGCAGTTGCTCTTTTGTAAATATTGAAAGTATTTTATTCACTATCCCTTTACGTGAAAACGCTTATTAAAGTCTTAGAGGATTGTCCACGGTAGTGGCTGGATGAAAAAAGTAATTCCCCTTTCATATTGGCACCTGCTAAGTAAGGATAGTTACAATAAATAATACAATTCATGGTATTTTGTCGCCAGTATAACATATTCTCGCCATAATTGACTCATCGACACTTGAAATTGAGATTCGAAGAGACAAATGATTCAAATTAAGATTCGGATAGGAAGATAGTTTTTATAGAATGGTATGACGTGATAAAGATGACGACCCTCACAATTGAGGACGTCAATGCTGAAAGGATGTTTCGCCAAAAAATATCTAGTTGGGTTTTTTTGGCGTGAATAATTTAATTTTCATGGAAATCATTTGATCGATACAACCTAAAATGTTAGATACGCCAAGGCATGCAACGACGATAAAATATATCTAAACATACTAGCTAATGCCCGCGACTTCGTCCGCGTGGTTTGAGGTTTTTCGGTTCCCGCGGGAACTCTTTAATTTTCCGGGATAAAAAGTAGCCTGTTTTATTCCAGACTACAATCTACCTCTGTGCCAAATTTCATCCAGATCCGTTCAGCCGTTGGGGTGTGATTGAGTAACAAATATCCATCCATACATCCATCCATACATCCATCCATACAATCTTTTGCATCCAAACTTTCGCATTTATAATATTAGTATACATATAAAAGGAAAAGGTGACTGAGCAGTGACTGTCTGACTGATCTATCAAACACAGCACAGCTTAAACTTTTAGTTACGTAAAAACCTTTTAAAAAAGGAGTGATTAAATTAATTCATTAGCCATTACAAACCGGTCTAATGGGAGTTCAAACATTTAGATAAACCTATAAATTTTATATAACTGCAAAACTGGTAGCCTACTCTGTATCCCTACTAATATTATAAATGCGAAAGTGTGTCTGTTTGCTACGCTTTCACAGCTCATCTGTTTAACCGATGTGAATAAAATTTGGTACAGGGATAGGTTGTATCCCCGGGGAAGGACATATGCTATTAGGCTATTTCATCCCGGAAAATTAAAGAGTTCCCGCGGGAATTAAAAAAACTTAATTCACGTGGACGAAGTCTCAGGTATTAGCTAGCATTATATAAAGAAACTAGCAGATATGCCCGCGACTTCGTCCGCGTGAAATAAGTTTTTAAATTCCCACGGGAACTTCCTAATTTTTCGAGTTAATATGTTATAGCTTATGACACTCACAAATGATGTGGCTTTCTATTGGTACCAGAATTTTCAAAATCGGTGCAGTAGATCCAGGGATTACCCCCTACAAATTCACAAACTCACAAACTTTACCTCTAATATATTAGTATAGATATGTAACTATATTTGATATTATACAAAAAATCTATTAGGGGCTCAACTTTTTTGAAGTCGTAGGTTTCAGATTTATTTATCACAGAAAAACTACTGAACCAATTTAATTAGGATTTTCCATTATTGAAAAGTCATAAGTACAAGGTCAGACTTAAAAATAAAGGTATACTTTAATTTATTAATTACTTGCCTAGGTGTTCAATAAATACCTACTTGAAAAGAGGTTTACATACGACTTTTTTTTTATCCGCTACAAGTTAGCCCTTGACTGCGATCTCTTCTCATGGTAAGTGATGATGCAGTCTAAGATGGTAGCGGGCTAACATGTTAGGGGCATGGCAGTTCTATTAAACCCATACCCCTATTCGGTTTCTACACGGCATCGTACCGGAACGCTAAATCGCTTGGCGACACAAAGAAAACACAAACGACTCAATTAAGACGAATGTTTCGATAAAAAGTAAACTAGCAACTAGGTATGTATCATTGCTATTCATGCAGTGCTGAGTACATAAGTATTGCAATTTCTGGTTCTCATGTTATCATACTATTATTATAAATGCGAAATTGTGTTTGTTTGTTGGTTTGTCCTTCAATCACGCCGCAACGGAGCAACAGATCGATGTGATTTTTGGCATGGGTATAGTTGAGGACCTGGAGAGTGACATTAGATACTTTTCATCTCGGAAAATTAAGGAGTTCTCGCGGGAATAAAAAAAAAAACTTGAACTACATGAATGAAGTCCCGGACATTAGCTAGTTATAGGTAACTTATTTACTTTGGGATATACAGAATGTGACGTCAACCTGTCGGAATTAATAGCGATCATATTACTAAAATTCTACATTGCAATGATAGCGATATATGGTTGCTCGTTCGTTGCAAGGGTAGCAAGGGGTGATAGAATAATCCATAAGGATTTGTGGAGATCGTAGTAACGTGCATTGGTAATGCAATACCCTGTGATCGTTTCAAAGTAGTGTAATCCGATTTACCTGTCTACACGTAGTAGTAGCTGGGTTTAAGTTTTATGAACTCTCAATCCTATTAGGCATTAAATCAAGCTTAAAGTGATTGTGTTTTATTACGGATTACTTACTGTACTGGCAAAGAGTTCTGTAGATAAAACTTATTAAAATTATTAGGTTTTAGTTTATAACTTTAAAACGAATGAAGTAGAAAATTTTCGACTCAATCTAGGTGTAGTAAAATTAGTTCAACGTTCTTAATACGAGAGCCGCATAATAAGGACATAGGCTTTTTATCCAGGAAAATCAGTGAGTAGATACTGGATTATCAAAAATTCTAAATCCATGCAGTAGATGTTGCGGGCATCATCTAAATTTATCTAATAGGCGACGCCATTATTAGAAATCGACGACTTCTCATTTTCATGATTACTTAGCTACTTTTGGTCGAAATTACCTACATGGATTATCACGGTTCTTTGTTGGCTGCACTCTTATACATTACCTATGACATTACCGTAGATATAATGCACTAAGGCGGCTATACCCATCACGTGTCACTAAAGCGCTCAATACTCTATTTATTTATTAAATGTAGGACACCCGGGTGTCTCTTATGTTGCATCATGTTTTGGCTCTTTCTGCACTTTGACGATTAGAAAATACTGTATCCACTACAGCCTATTAACGTCCCACTGCTGGGCACAGGCCTCCACTCTCATAGGACAGAGGTTATTAGAGCTTAGACCCACCACGCTGCTCCAATGCTTTTATAGGCGGGCTTTAACGACTATGTTAGTGATAATAACCGGGACCGACGACTTAAAGTGCTCTCCGAGCCACGGGGGTGAAACCCCACCATCTTCCTAACTCCGGGTTAATACTGAGAATTTCTAGTTACAAAAACCCAAAATATCGGCCGCAATCGAACATGCTAACTAACGAGGCAGGCAACTTACTGTGTATGCTAACATTATATATGTCACCGTAAGATTGTAAAAACCGTTAGATTATAATCTAACTCGCGAAATTGCAAACTGTCAAAAGATTACAATTTAACGCATTATTTTTCGGTAGATTGTAATCTGTTAGGTATATTAACCCGATAGAACCTAAGGGCACTACCTGATTATTTATGTCGAACCCTAACCTGACCTGCAAGAAATAGACAAGAAAACGTAAATACAATGAATATTTCAAAAATTGACATTCAGAACATTGAACGGTTCACAATCTGTCGACAGTTTACAATTTCGCGAGTTAGATTACAATGTAACGGTTGTTACAATCTTACGGTGACATATATATAGCCAGCTAACATTAAAAAATCCTTTTCCAGACGGAATAAATCAGATGTGCTTCGACCCAGCCGGCAAGTATCTGTTCGTATGCGGCGAGAGAGCTGTGCGTGTGCTCCACAATGTATGCGGTTACTTCACTACCATCAACAGCTGCGCCCGGCTCTTAGGCTCCAAACAGACCTCCGCCACCGTTGAGCGACTCAACAACACCATTAAAGACTGCAAGGCGACGTTAGCAAAGTTCGGAAAGTAAGACTTGTTAGGTAACAGTGAAACAATCATTATAAGGTGAATAAAATATTTTTATTGGAGTGGATTAAGAGTAAAAGCAATACAATACCTAAATATATTATTTATTCTACTTCATGAATTCAAAACAGATTTTTTTATAAAACCATCAAAGACTGCACTAGGCGACGTTAGCAAAGTTCGGAAAGTAGGGTAGTGGAACCAATAAATGAACGCATAAGCGATTTTGGCAACTTTGAACAGCTCTGATTAGTTATTTAATGACATTGAAGCTTGCTGGGTTTTTCTCTGTGATTCCACATATCCTCAAGGTTTAACTGATTGAGAAAATAAACTCTTTTATCTAATATATATTTTTTAAAGTTGTTTTTTGTGCGAAGTTAAGGGGTTTACCCCTATAGTTGAACACTGAGCCCTAATTATGAATAGTTTGAACCCAATAGTTGAACTAGCATTTTAATAGGAATACATTTATTTTAAAATTATTATTATCATACCTAATGCAATATTGTATGTTTTCAGCCCCGACTACTTTAAACTTTAAATGTCTATCCCATTAGAAATAAGAAATGTGAGTTTTGATGAATGATTTATCCATAAAAGATCACAGCTATGACAAAACTATAATTATGAGACGATTTGCTTATACCTACTAACGTTAGTAACATAACTACACAATGCAACTTTAACTTTAATAATCTCTTGATAACCTTATAAAATATTAATGATTATATTAAACATATTCGTTAATAACATCTGTAGAAATATGTTAGTATTATAAATTGAGATCAAATTGAGAATTATTATTTAATACCATGCATGAAATAACTACATAGCTATTCACACAAATTGAGATCAAATTGAGCATTTTCAAAAGTAATCATTCCTCTTCTTCCAATTCGAGGAGATGGCAATATCTTTGTAATAGCTGATACTGACACTTCCGTTAAATCAACAGTAGAAGGCTCAACAAAGTAGGTCAAGTTGTCGAATTTGCTGGCTTTCTTTCTCAAACACTTAACTTTGATGAAGTTATTCTCAAAGTCACACATTAGCACTTGTCCAACATAATAACGATTTCTCTTATTAGTCTCAAATTCTACAACAACAAAATCTTCTAAATTTATATTCTCCTTATCTTTAATCAGACTTTCGATATTTTTATTGGTCTTTTCAGTATCTGGGATGCAATAGTTAGCATGCAAATTATTTGTCAATATATTTTCCACAACTGGAATTTCAACTGCCTTATTTGAAGTCATCGTTGCTTCATTCACTGGATCAATACTAGTTTTGACTTTACTTATGGTAGAATTTGTTTTCAAAACTTTAATTTTCTTTTCTCTACTATTTTTTTCCTTTTCTGCTTTCTTTTTTTCTCGCTGAATTTTTCTGTTTCTAATATCTTCTGCTTTCTTTTTCTTTTCGTTTTCTTTTTGTTGCAGATATTCTTTAAACTTTTTAGAAGTTATTGCTAAAGGTATTGGCGATTTCGACTGCTTACGTTTCGTGCCTTTTTTGGGTTGAGGCAGTCTAAGCAATTCATCCATTTGCCTAACGACTTGCTGTGGTTTATCTAGAATAATTTCTTCATTTTCAGTGTACCAAGGCAACGGAATTGCTTGTGATGAAATGGGCGTAGAACTTGTTTGGGGCGCAACCCAATAAACAGAAGATTCGGTGTTCGTCAAATCAAGCAGATTACTAGCGTATGAGTGGGGTTCCTGTAATTTCATGACACCTTTTTGATTTCCATCAGTCAATATTTCGGCACTTGGTGTCATTCGGCTTCCGTTAGCGTCTCTTATAAATTCGTCCAACAGAACAGTCACTCCATCTATTTCGATTGGCATAAGTTCAACATCCATAATGCCTTCAATAAAAGTATTTGTCTCAAGAGTCCATTCTCTTTCTTCCAGATGTGTTTCATGGGTATTTGATATTAATTGATCTTCTTTACACTGTTCTGAAGGCTTTGATAATATTTCTGCACTTCTTGCATGCGTATCGGGGTTAGAATCAACAATTTTCAAACTCTTCATAGCAGAATCATCAATATTGGAAGACTGTGATAGCGAGATGTTGTCCAATTTATTTTTGCATTTATTCCAAAATTTAAAAAGACTGCTCTTACATGTCTTATTACGTCTTCTGTATTCTTTATACTTGTCCAATATATTTTTGTGTAAAATTTTCTCGATAACGTCGACAGTTATTTTATAATCATTCGTAGATATGTCATTTTCAATTTCTTCTTATCTATGAGAAATGCATTTTGAATAATCTACAGAATCGGGGTTAAAAGGATATATTCCACACGCTTTAAATGCATTAACTATCACGGTTTTCTTCATAGATATCTCAAAAGACTGTGCAAATACTTTTGCAAAGTTTGATCTCGTTATCTGAGCATTATTTTTATGTTTATATTTTCTAGTTGCAGTTTTCCATGCGGCTTTCAGGGGACCAAAAATTCCTACATCGCAGGGTTGTAGGATGTGTGTTGTATTGGGCTGCAGGCAATAGAGAATGATTTTGTTTTGAATGCAAAATTCATGCAATTCCATATTTATGTGGCTTTTGTGGCCGTCAACAAGAAGAAGTATTGGAAGTTCAATGTTTTTTTTGTGGAGCCAAGGAAGAAAGATTTCTTTCATCTAATTTAAAAACGTTTGACCCGTCATCCAACCTGAATCGGATCTCCCTATACCCCATTCATCTGGAACAGACTGAGCTAACTCTTTTGATATTCTTTGCATTGGGTACACTA
This sequence comes from Erebia palarica, assembly GCA_964035005.1. Classification (NCBI taxonomy): domain Eukaryota; kingdom Metazoa; phylum Arthropoda; class Insecta; order Lepidoptera; family Nymphalidae; genus Erebia; species Erebia palarica. The sequence goes on along the minus strand of OZ035984.1, from coordinate 31,008,088 downwards.
TAAATGGTGGAACTATTCCACCGCTAGCAGAAAAGTTACATAGCACAGTAACACTTTGTTTTTCCTGTCCAGGGGCAACATCATACATTGCACGATAGTTCTTAGGTGCCAAAACAACTCCAGTCTTTGGACACAGTTGTACACCTGTCTCGTCTAGATTAAAAATTCGCTCAGGATAGTTTAATATATCGTCCGCATTTTCCTCTTGCAGATATTCACGCAAACCTTGAAACCATTTCCTAATCATTGGCTCTGTGACTAAAGCTCTTGCTTTAGAAATTATTTCTGCATGTCTTTTGGTGATTTGAGGGTGCCTTTTTAAAAATAGTTGCATCCACTTTTTACCCGGCTTAATTTTTGATCCTTTTATTTCAAAAATGTTTGCCACCGTTTCTCGTACATCTGTAGCATTTACTGGATAACCAATTTTGGCCATATTTAAAATCCAAAAACATATTTTCTTTTCTTCTGCGTCCGATAACAAAGTTTTTGGCCCTTTTTTACATCGGAGGGCAGTTTTTCCATGAATTTTATTATGCAGTGTACCCTTCGGAATCCTGAACTGAGCACTAGCTTTGGATAATGATATCTCCTGAGCTTGGACCATTCGCACAGCTTCTTCCAGAGTGCTCTGTGCATATTGTTTTTTATTATTTTTAGTGTAGGTAGATAACATCTGTAAAATATAAGAAAGATTGTAGGTACATAAATAACTGTAGGTTAGGTAGGTACTGAATGTAGGTACGCTGATAAGTAATCAGCTCAATAAAGTGATAAAATAAGTCCCAAAAACTGAACTACTTAATTCAATTCGTTCATTTTTAGGATTAAAGTACCGTCAAATGAACGTATATAATTTACTTCAGCGTTCAGTTTAAGACGCGATACCCAATAATTGAACGAATAAAATGTGATTAAATTCATTAGTTCAACTTTTGGACGTGAATTCTTAAAATGAACAACGCAAGATTTCATACTGAAATAAAACCTCAGAATACAAAATAATGTGTTCAACTTTTGGTAATTAAATTCCTAAATTAACTAAAATTAATTTGCGTTTATTTGTTTCGGTCTCTAAGCATTAATATAAATGTTATGACCTGTGTAAGAATATGCCATTTCTCCATTAGTTGAACGGCGTTCATCTATTGGATCAAGCTTACGCAATCGAATCCATCACTTGAACAGTATTTTTTTCAAAAAATACGGCGAATAATATGTATATGTATCATTATAATCAAAGACAGATATATCAAGATTTACTCCAACCAAAACTACTCAAATCTATCGTATAAAATTGCTTTAAATTGTCGAAATCCTTAAGTTTGAAAAGCACTTACCTTAAGAAGGTTTCCATATAAAACAATTTTTTGCCGGGAAACTCTCACACAGCGTCGAACTACGAGCGCGTCGGAGCTGTGACTGTTGATTTTGTTAGGGAATCGGGTAGAAATAATGTTGCCACGTGCGGAAAAAAATAATGCACATAAATAAATAGCGGGATGTTTTATTTTTTTTGAATTTTCGCTCGGCCGTTCATCTATTGGGTGTCGTTCATCTTTTGGTTCCACTACCCTAAGACTTGTTAGGTAACAGTGAAACAATTATTATAAGGTGAATAAAATATTTTTATTGGAGTGGATTATGGGTAAAAAGAAATACAATAAGTATATTATTTATTCTACTTCACGAATTCAAAGAGATTTTTTATAACACTATCAAAAACTGCAAGGCAACGTTAGCAAAGTTCGGAAAGTATGATTTGTTAGGTAACAGTGAAAAATTTTTTATAAGGCGAATAAAATATTTTTATTGGAGTGGATTATGGGTGAAAAGAAATACAATAAGTATATCATTTATTCTACTTCAAAACAGATCTATTAATTTTTTTATTAAATTAACCAAAATAAAACATGCTAATCTCTAGACGAATTTACGCTAATAGCACAAAAGTTAGATACGTGTGTAACTATGTGTGTGTGTGTCTGTGTGTACATAAAAGGTGGCTCATTGTCATTGTTGTTTACACCTAGTGCTTTAGGGTCATCACGTGATGATTTTAGCAACTTTTTAAAACTTTCAGAAATCGTGATGACGTGATGTCTCACTACACCACCCCTCCCCGCCTTGTGACATTTTGTGATGTTTTTCGAGCCCCCTCCTTTCGAGCATCACGTGATTAATGGACGATCCCTTTGACAAAAGACAACGAATGCCACGCACGTTGGCCTATGTATCGTACTTTTATTTTATTTTATCTACTACAAGTGAGCCCTTGACTGCGATCTCACCTGATGGTAAGTAATGCAGTCTAAGATGATAGCGGGCTAACCTGTTAGGTGCATGGCAGTATATATATTAAACTCATGTAACCCCTACTCACCCATACCCATACTTGTGAGAAGTATTGACTAACTTAGTCTCGTCCACTTCTTCGTCATGTAAAATGTTAGTTTGAAAAGTATGATTGCAAAAGTATCTCATATCTACAAAAGAGGTGGGAAATGAAATGTATGAAAGCTAGACTTTCTGTTTTCTGGAAAACTAATAAAAAAGTAAAATCTCCTAGTTAAGCTTATTATTGTGCATACTTACTAATTTACAAAGTTTTACATTTTATTCACCTTTTAGTGAAACCTCATAATATTAATAATTGTCGATGTTTTGGACCTACTAATTACAAAAAATATTGTGATAATATTATTTAGATTTACAAAACATCGATGACTTTCGACGATATTTTATAATGTGAGCTCTCCCAGTTTTTAGAAACAGATTAATAATTAAATAACTATATTTTGATATAGTTATTTAATTATTAAAATATAACTATTTTATTATAAAATATAACTATTTTATTATAAATAGATGGTCTTGAATTACCAAAAATATTGCTATATCACAATCATTTTATATAGAAACTGTAACTGAGGACACCATTTAACCCAGTACCGAAAATAAGTGCTGTTATCAATTATCTGATAAAATGTTGATCTAATTAATGTATTAATTTCTTTATTACATAATTATAATTTACTTATGTATAGGATTGTCAATTGCAATTATTTTTATAATTATTATTTGAAATAAAAGATGTTCTCTAAACTGAGTAAATTTTATAAATTGACTTACGTAAATTCTGTAGGTAGGTATATTATGTACCCAAGTCTATTTATAGGAACATGGCCAACTAAACCAAGTTTAAATTTAAATAAAAATGTATCGATCAATTTTCTAAATGAATCCTGTGCCATTCTCGATCGATTACTTTACGTCCTGTAGGTACGTATTATGCATACATACTACGTAGTTATTTCAAATTAAAATTCAAATGTTTTTTTATTCAAATAAACTTTTACAAGTACTTTTGAAACGTCAAGTGAATCTACCACTGGTTCGGATTGCCATTCCTACCGACAAGAACCAGCAAGAAACCCGCAATTAATTATTAATTCGCCTTTATAACCATATGGAATATAAACATATGGAATGTTTTCTAAGGATATTTTATTCCTAATAATCACATCCAAGTAAGGATATATTATGATGTATTCATGCAAACATGACTAATAAATAGTTAAGGAAAAAATAACTATTTTCCTTTTTTAAAAGTTAAACAAGTTGTTTACACCTGATTTTCAGTGATTTATTGATGTATAAAGTCAGCTGGAAAATTAAGACTATAATTGTTTAAATTACCCCAGCATTAATGCTGTTAGTGTCAAACTTTTCACTCTTCAAACTAAAACAATTTAAACCCATTTACAACTCTTTTCGATGAATTAATTTATATTGTTACCAACTCTTTGTTTTTTAAAATTAGGAAAATTAACTAAAGACTGATTGTTGATAAGTTAATTTTCTTACTAATGTATTCCAAATTATTATACCTAAGTAATTGGAAAGTGTATTTTGTTATGAACGAATTATATAATATACTGGTTGGCGCATGAAAAACTTTTGTTTTAGACAGCCTTTTAACCATACATATGCAAAAAATACTGTTTTATAATCTTTTTAGTCTTATTATTATTTAAAAGATAATATTACATGATATATAATTTTGTTAGTTCCTGTATTTTTACAACAGTTCCTGTAGTTTACAATGTATAAATTACAAGCGTTGTGAAGTGTTAAAATTTAAGAAACTCATTGTAAGTAGTAGGCTTCTCAATATATTAATAAATATTAATTTTAATGAGTTATGTGTTGAAATAATAAAATATTAATTACCTAATTGCTTTATCTTCAAAAACATTGAATTGAATGTGGTATAACTTGTAATTAATAAAAGTGCATTTATTTTTCATTAATGTGTTTCTTTTGTAGACCTTGGAGCAGTTTTTCTTGCAACTACTTATAATAATTTACTCAAAAGTAATTTCCTCTACCTCAGACTGCTTCATAACTTACGTGATGTGATTGCAGTCGAGCAATTCACTCAATTCTTTTAAAATATTAATTTGATGAATGACATTTTAACTCATGACAGCAATCTCACGGTGGTAGTGGTAGGGGTTTCTACGCGGCATTCCGGAACGCTAAATCTTTAGAGGAACGACTTTGCCGGTAGGGTTGTCACCCTACTAGCTACCGTCCAAACCAGATCGGGGAAATTATAAATTGACCCAGCTGAGAACCTGGGATATCCCACTTACAAAGTCACAACGCTCCTCTATATTAGCGTAGTTATAATATTAGCGTAGTCGACTGCGGATCACGAGGTCTTGGGTTCGATTCCCGGTCGGGCATAAAAATTGTTAAGTATTGGGTTTTTCAATTATGGAATTCTCAGTGCCAGCCCGGAGTTGGAAGTTGGCGGTGTTTCACCCCCGTGCCTCGGAGAGCACGTTAAGCCGTCGGTCCCGGTTATTATCACTAACATGATAATAGTCGTTAAAGCCCGCCAACCCGCATTGGAGCAGCGTGGTGGGTCTAAGCTCCTAATTCCCTCTCTCCTATGAGAGTGGAGGCCTGTGCCCAGCAGTGGGACGTTAATAGGCTGTAGTGATGATATATATATAAATCAATTGCTCGACTTGACAACCGATACCTTGTCTCGCTAAAACTCGAGAACGGCTGGGCCGATTTAGATGGATTTTTGTTTTTTTTTTTCGGATTGAGTATGCTGCATAGGCCCTACTGGCCGCTACAGCATCACCGGGGGGTTGGGTGAGCGCTAGGCTAGGTTTATCTTCATAATTGAACCCGGTAGGGGGCGCTGCAATCGGGTTCTAGGTTCAGGGCAGGACAACGTCCGCTGGGCCCACTAGTCACTTTATACAACAAACATCTTGTGTGACAAAATTCGAAACTTACATTGTATTGATGATTTTTAATAGTAAGTAGCTAGGAATATATTGGTCAGTAGCGCCACAGTCTCGAGCACAGTTGAAGTAGTTTTAATATTAAATTAAATTCTTAATTTTTAAAAAATTATAGTCCCTCAAACTAATCTGATTCGACAGCGATAGTCGTCACATTTAAGGGCAAAACACACAGGGAGCGGGCGCGTCCCGGATCGGATGCGCGGTGGGCTGTATTTCTTGCATTTATATGGACGACATCACACAGAACGCGTTTGTGTTATGTGTTTTGCGCTTAAGTGTTGCAAGTAAAAGTGAAAACTAAAGATGTGTGTATATCCATCGATGTTGTATCTCTCAACATGATTGGCGCGACAGCCCTTTGTGGGCTCAAGAGTCCTATATACATCCTACTCTATGGGCTCAAGCCTGCTCGATTCGAATATGAATCTCAAATCAACACGGACACGAACCTATCGCAGACAAATAAAAATAAATAAAAGGCTTGTACAAGATTTAAATATTATCTTTATTTTGCATAAGTGACATCATCGACATTACACTGAGATACTCTGTGGTTATAATTTAAGTACAGTTTCACAGCTTTCGATAAATATAATTTCGCCTCATAAATATACTTAAGTAACCAATAAATTAATTTTGGGGCGAGGCGCACATTGGCTTCTATATTATCATGAGCGTCTAGCTTCTAGCGTAGATGAGACCAATGCAAATAGATCTTTTTTAAATTTCAACTATTTTACATTTTTGTATTTTTAGATTTGTGAACCCTTCACGACCTTTTTACAACAAGGAAGAAAGGAAGTACAGTAAAATCTCACTAGTCCGGCACTTCAATAGACCGATACGTCCAATAATCCGGCATCCTCCGCCCACGCCTCCGTCGCAAAAACAGACACTATTCAAGGATTATTTTAAAACTATGTAATTATTTAGTTGTGAGATATGTTACAGTTATAAAAAAGGCGTTTAGAACATTATTACAAATATATATCATATTCTCATTATGAAATTCTTTATTTTATTTACATAATATTGTATTTTTTTCTACATAATCCAATAATCCAGCACCCTCTAGTTTTCAATAGTGCCGGATTAGTGAGATTCTACTGTAATTTAAATACTGGAGATTTTTTAACTGCCAATGTCCTGCGCCTAAAAGTTCAAGCTTCTTTAAGCGCGAGGCAAACACGTCTATCTGTATAGTTTTAAGATGCTAAAAATAAATTGATCGCTTGGCTGCTGAAAAGCTTAGATCGCACATGATAGTAGCCAACGTGCGTCCAGCCTAGGGGTCAATTCCATCGATTTGCCTTATGATACAAAATATAGTACTTTTTAAATTTCAAAATAGAACATTTTCAACTTTTGCAGGAAATAGTGTCACATTAATCGTTAATTTCACAGAAAATAATAATTTATACTTGTTTCTTTGATCACAAATTGTGTTTGTACCAATCGCTGATTCTCGAGTATTCATATTTTAAGAGGTTCTTAAGTGATATTAAATACGCGTAGTTCTAAAGGCAGTGACTTGTGAACTGTTTGTGACAAGTGTGAACTCTGATTTATAGAAATCATTAACTATGTAAACAAACTGACAATTTCACTCAAAAACACTTTACATATAAATATAAACCGGTTGAGCTCACGTTTTTTGTCGGACATACTCCGATAAAATAAAAAGTTTAACCGGTTTATAATGGATACCTCTCGCAGTAGTTTGACGACAATCAAAAGCTCAAAAATATAACATCAATTGTTACAGTAATGTTGCCTTAATACATCAGACCAGCCATAACTGACGCAAATAGGCTTTATCGATAAAGTTCGCGAAAATTCTCGTCGTGGATCATGCTTAGAAAGAGTACTTATTCGTTTACATATTTATCAATTTCCGGCAAATTAGAGCATATTTAATAAATACTAATAGCATAGAGGAAAACATTAACAAACTTCACAATCACAAGGAACAAACTTACAAAACATTAAATTGTTGCTTAAAGATAAGATAACAATCATTCGCTAAAATGATATGAAGCTGGTAACCACGCTAACATTCGTTTTGCTTTTTGTACCTTTTACTATCATGGATAGAAGTTATCATGGTAAGTGAATGGCAAAATGAAAGAACTGGAAGTTGAATTCCCTATAATCCACCACAATAGGTAAATCTACATAAGGTACAGTGTGTATCTTGCGATATTGACCACACCACACAAATCTTCCAAATTATTCTCAACATACGTTTTACTCTGACACCGGAGCGTCTTCAGGAGATGTTGACTCGTCAATGCACGATTGTAAATTTACAATCGACGATTCTAGTTCTCTCATTATCATGGACTTTCGCAAAGTAATGCCTGCTTCTATCCAATATTTGATTCCCACAGTTGGGCAAAGGCCTTATAACTCGTGGAAAGGAGAACAAAACAAAGATCCACCTACGCTTCTTGCGTTGGCGTGTTAAACATCACATCATTTCTCCAGATATGCAATTTTAGTTACGATGTTTGACTTCATGGCGATTAATATATTACAACAGTACGTATAATATACAAAAACCTACGCACATTAATCCAGTATGTTTGGAAATGATACAAATTGGTTGAATATCATATTTGTAAGTTGGTTGCATATATTGATAATGGCGGAATACAAAATCGTGACCTGCAAAAGGCTAGCATGAAAGTGAGGAGCCTACAATGTAATAATCACAATCACCAGATTAGCTGACACTTAAAAATTATTGGCTAAAATGTATTCTTTTGTATATAGGCTAGCGCTTGGCTGCAATCAGACTTGCGATGCAGCCTAAGGTGGAGCGCGCTTGCCTAGATGCCTGTTCACTCTTGATTAGAAGGCACATATATTATAATCTAAATTTATCTAGTTAAATTAGAAACTTATTCACATTTTTATTAAATGATATTGTTTTGTGAATCACTGGATATTGAACTATAGTGTTATATATTTTTGGAATCTACTCATCATTTTCTAGATGATGATTATATAGTTAATCTTATTTTCGAAGATTTTTTTTCAAATAGTCTTTAATGCGGGACCATGGTCACCCCATAATTTTTTTTTAAATTTTACTATTCTATGTAATAAGCTAGAGATTCTAACGATACCTCATTTATCAAAATCGGTTCAGGCGTATAGAAGTTATGGTGGAATATACAAACTTACATATTATATTCCTGAACCCTGAAAACAATATACTCCTTTTTTCAGGCAGTCGTATAAAAAGAGGAGGGGAAAGCGGAAGCCGGAATGGCATTCCATATTCAAGCGGTTCGAATTAGGAACGAGGAAACAAATCGCTTCGTAAGAGTACGTGGAACTACCTAACTGCATTTTTAGCCAATTTTTAAGAGAGTCAGCTAATCAGCCGCAAGGATACCGTAATTTCAGACAATCAGAACGATTGCGTTTGTCACAATGTGACAATCAACACTTTTACGCTTGCCCATCTTTTGCTTATCTTAGCTCATTGAGAATCTGGGTCCTATTACGGTTAAATTAGTGCTACATTGTAACAATCCCAATTAGTCCTGATTGCCGAACATTCTTTTGCTGGCCAATTGGGTATGGCCAATTGTGTATGGCCAATTGTGTATGGCCAATTGGGTATGGCCAATTGGGTATGGCCAACTAGTCAAATCAGCAACTAATTTTTTCAAACGTCAAAACGCGTGCTTAGTATGGGATTTGTATGAAATTTTATGGAGGGTAGAGATCAGGAGTGACATCTCAGGGAGAAAAGTTGAAAAAGTGTCCAGTGGTTACTATAAATAACCGTTCAAAAACCTTCCACAGTGACGCTGGTGTAGCAAAGGATGTGGTTTGAATGTAGCAATTGTAGATTGAAGTGAAGTATGCAGAGTTAAAAAATTTAATATTATTGTAGACTAAAATAGTTAATTATTGAAAATTTCAACAACTTACGTTGTACAAAATAATGATGAATGTTTTCTTTCCTTGTGTTTTCTCAAATCTACTCTAATAATATTTGGCGCTTCCTTTTAAATGTAGCATGATGCGAATGTGGCGCCCATAATGTGGTACATTTCGACGGACACTTTTTATATACAGAGATGTTACTCCTGACCTCTACCCTCCATAGAAATATTAAGGATTGAAATAGTGACGTCATCAAACTTCGACGCACTTTTTTACTTTAATCGATAGTTTAAAATAGTTATTCAATATAAAACAGGGGACGTGGATATAACGACTTTTGCGAGATCCTGAGATCCTCTATTTAATAATCACTAAAAAATTATTCATTTGAATAGTTGTCAAATACCTAATTAACCAATTATACCATAAATTCAGCCAATCACAACAATGGAGAAAGTAAACATGATTGATGCAGCTGTTTCGGGATAGGGTCATGACATAGATCAGTGGTTGATATAGCTTAACCTTATTAAGCTCTTAAGATTATTCTAGAACCTTTCCCCTACAGGCACGATTTAACATTGAACATTTTCGTTAGAGCTAAAGAATTCTTAAAAGTAAACTTTAACCGTGATTAGTTTTATTAAAATGCTGAATAATCGTTTTAATTTCTAAATTCTAGCAAAATGGAAGCATTCTCATGTGATATGATTCTCATTGAGCAAAATTATTTAAACGTGGTATAATCAACGATACATAGACGGGCCCTGTCAAACAAAGGTAATTCTTGTATGTGGACTTACTAACGCCGTCTAGTCTGAAAGCAAGACAGAGCTATGGCGGGGACAAGGACAGACTTATGCAGGTGAGGGGCATGCCCTACAAACCGGACGCCCAACTTTTTTTAATGAAAGGGCCCATGTAGTACCTTCATATATATATATCGACGGGTATAATAAATTGAGAACTTAGCAAGCCTATCTAGTGATAGTGGTTAGATTAAACGGTATTTTTTAAGTGTGACTTAATGTTGCTAAGTGATACTTTTCATTGATTATAGCTAAATTCATTATTTATTGTGTTCAATGGACGAAGTTTATGGGACAGCGCGCAAAACAAAATTCAGTATACCTACACATTTTTAAAGTTGGTCCTGTCTGTTTTTTTACAGGTGGAAGATGTCGTCTAATCTGAAACTGAACGCGTTGTTAATGTGTTTACGCTCAAATGAAAAGTAGGTGTATAGCAGTTGGACGTCTTAGACACAAATTGCTGGCCGACATTGGTCATGTCGTCACAAATGACATCAACGTTTAGTGAGTAGCGTTCATTTTTAAATTAGTCGACCTCTCACAAATGTTGTGGTAAGTCTAATTTCTGTTATGGGATATATTCTGAAGAGATATAACTAAGTAAAATATCTGTCGTGTTATATAGGCCCACTGGCACAAGGCCCTTAATGTGTTTAGGTTACATTTTCTATATCTGTTCCTTTCATGACAGTCATGGAGAAAACCTATCAAAAAGTGACAGCATCAAATACTGGTACAGGCAGTATTGTGCAAGTCAGCCTAAGCCGTTTTTATATAATCACAGATTTAAACAACACCATTGGGTCAAAAAATTAAACCCTCTAGCTTTAAGGTTTACAGGCAGGTGAGGTAGTTTCCTACAATTTTGACATAACGTTCAGGTGATAGAAAGTAGTTCCCATAATATTGATTGAAACAGATAAAACAATTTAAATTAATAAAAAGTACATGGTTTAACTTTAAATGGTTTGTAATTGCTATAACTTCTGGTTTTAGGAACATTTCGGCAAATTAGTATTAAACCAGAACTTAAGTACAGGAATCTATTAGGCAATTATTTAAACTATTTCTTTAAATTCTGCAACAAAATAAGGCCATTGCATAAGTTTTATGACCAATCAGTTCTCCAAAGGAAATTCCGAATTTAATACTAAATAATAATATTCGTTAATTTAATCAGATCATGATATTATAGGCACGAAATCCTTGCATTTACAGCAGTTTATACTAGATGCTGCAAATGTTTTAACATTATATTTTTTCAAGAGCTTTTTTTGGGGATCAACACGCTCGCAAGTTAAAACCGATAGTATAGCACTGTAAAGGTTTTTTTTTATCCACTACAAATTAGCCCTTGACTGCGGTCTCAGCTGATGGTAAGTGACGATGCAGTACAAGATGGTAGCGAGATTTACCCATACCCCCATTCGGAACGCTAAATCGCTTTGCCGGTGGGTGGTAAGTAGCAACGGCCGAAGCCTCCCACCAGGCCAGAGCAGGTAAAAATTCAGAATACGATTCTGCCGGGCATCGAACCCGGGACCTCCGCACGTTAAGACAACAGCACTTAACACTGCGCCACGGAGGAGTTTGAATATTTTTGTATGAAGCATGGGCCTACCTACTGTTCCTCCATGTAATTTTTTTTAATAACGGCCACTAATAAAACCTCTATAAATCAATATCTGGCAAACATGTATTTTATGGGACAAAATTTTCTAAATGATATTCTGAGATATAAGCTACCAAAGCTGTATTGGTGGCGCCATTAGCTTATATCTCGGAAACCAGTTTAGAAGATTTTGTCATAAAATACTTGCTTGTACTAATGCCGGCTATTGATTTTATACAGGTTTTATGAGTAGCCGCTATTTCAAGAAAATAAAAATGGCGTAACGGTACGCTGGCCAAAATATTCAAACCCCGTACCTACTTCATTTCACTGGTGTCGCCCCTGACGCGTATTTGTAAATAACTCCCGGTTAGCATTGAAAACAATTATGCTGAGATCTATTTACTCAGAATTAAAACGGAATGGACTTATGTAAGTGTCATAAATATACCTCGTTTTAACTCTGTCTTACGTCAGAGCTAAGTCAAAGTACGCTCTAGAGATCTCAGACTTAGAAACCGATTAGAGTATGGGTTTTATATACTAACTGCCATGCCTCTAACAGGTTAACCCGCTACCATCTTAGACTGTATCATCATTTACCGTCTGGTGAGATCGCAGTCAAGGGCTAACTTCTTGTAGTGGAACTCGTGTAAAAAGAAAAACGTTAAGAGTACCGAGTATTTCTTTAGACTCCTAAAGAGGGTAACACTACGTAGTCAAAAAATGTAGTACCCATGGTTGAATTTTTAAATTTTTATGGTAGATGAGGTCGCGACCTAAAGCTACTATTCAAACATGATGGAGATCCAAAATTGACGTGCTATTGTCAGTGTTGCTACTCTTTATATCGAAAAATTCGTTTTGTTGTGACTAAACTGATTCTTATTTTTATTGCAATACAGCTCATTTTAAGTTAACGGGATTTCCAGTTCCCCTTAAATTAAAACTTCATTATCAATTAAAAATAAAGACACGTAAAAAATTAAAGTCGTTGCTCCTATCAAACGATTAATTATATAACAATTTAAGAGTTTTGGAATAATACAGCGCCTTCTTTCTTTAATTTGGAGCCGTTTTGGAAATTCATGTTTAAGAAAACTCAAAAAAAAAATGGCACATTCAAATTAGTCTCAATATTCCACAAATTTGCCTACCTTTAAAATAAGATAGACCCGATAGGAGCTATGACGAAAAATCACTGACTAAAACGACAAATATTCGCATTTTAAGCGACTAAAAAACACAGAAAACAAAATCAGTCATGTAAATGTAATGTCTAATAATCCGACATCGAAATCCGTAAAAAAAACCTAAAAATAATACATAACTAAGGACACTTATAGAAAATAAATACTGTAAGTACTAAGAATATCGTGATAGCGTATGATACGCTACTGACTTTGGTACGAGGGCGCTCGCAGTCCGGATTATGGCCAAGTTCGATTCTCAGTTACAATGTTGGACTAGCATGAAATTCGTTATCTCCCGCCTCTTGACTTCTCACGATTTACCACCGTGTTCTTAGATCACCTGGAAACATTAAATACTTTTGACTTATGTATCAAGTGATTTGTATCACGATAGGGAACAGTTATTGGTTCAACAACAGAACAAAGTTCGTGTCGAATTTGAACACCAAGCATGAGTGAGGTAAGTAGGTGAATTGTTAAAAATTTCTTATCTTTAAAATTATCTAATTATCTATTATTTTTTAATATTATTTCTGACATCATTTAGATGTCAGAAATAATAGTCAGTTCAGAGCTCGTTTTTTCGGCAAAAGCGCGAGGCCGGCAATTCTCCGCGGCTTTTAGTCGGTCAGTTATGTCTGTCAAATGTCAAAGTGCTACTCACCGTTCACCAATAGGTGTGCAGTCTCAAACAGTCATCCGCGAGGTCGGCCAACAGAGCTCGTTTTTTCGGCAAAAGCGCGAGGCCGGCAATACGCCGTAGCTGTTTGTCGGTCAGTTGTGTCTGGCAAATGTCAAAGTGCTACTCACCGTTCACCAATACGTGTGCAGTCTCAAACAGTCACCCGCGAGGTCGGCCAACAGAGCTCGTTTTTTCGGCAAAAGCGCGAGGCCGGCAATTCTCCGCGGCTTTTAGTCGGTCAGTTATGTCTGTCAAATGTCAAAGTGCTACCCACCGTTCACCAATACGTGTGCAGTCTCAAACAGTCACCCGCGAAGTCGGCCAACAGAGCTCGTTTTTTCGGCAAAAGCGCGAGGCCGGCAATACGCCGTAGCTTTTTGTCGGTCAGTTGTGTCTGGCAAATGTCAAAGTGGTACTCACCGTTCACCAATACGTGTGCAGTCTCAAACAGTCACCCGCGAGGTCGGCCAACAGAGCTCGTTTTTTCGGCAAAAGCGCGAGGCCGGCAATTCGCCGTAGCTTTTTGTCAGTCAGTTGTGTCTGGCAAATGTCAAAGTGCTACTCACCGTTCACCAATAGGTGTGCAGTCTCAAACAGTCACCCGCGAGGTCGGCCAACAGAGCTCGTTTTTTCGGCAAAAGCGCGAGGCCGGCGACTCGCCGCGGCTTTTTGTCGGCCAGTTCACAGGCGGCCAGCAATCTTCCAGCGCCGTCCGCCTCCAATACGACCAAAGCAGGTCGGCCGCGTATGGAGCGCGTGCACACTATGTGCCAACCGTCTTCCGTGTGTTCCACCGCTATTCCGCCGTAACCCCCGCGACCTATTCAAAAGGACAATTTAAATATTAGCAAATATTAGGAAGAGGCAGATTTCTTTGATGTCTCAGTCGCTTTTCGAGATCCAAAGAGTTAAAGGGCGCCCGTAGTTTCTTATGATTTATTTAACTGTTAAAATATGCAATAAAATAATAATTTACTATTTAATAGCTCAGAGCGAAAGAGCAAAGAACCAGTTTAATGTTAATGCATAGGTCACTGGTTCAATCCGGTTCGAAGGACCAAAAGATGTGGGATGCTGTTCTTTGTGGTGATAAAATGATAGATATTATATGTTTTAGTGGACTGTATTTGCTGATAAACGATAATAAATAATAAATGATATAAATTGATATTGATTAGGAGTACTATCCGCGCGGACGATCGAACTGTATTGATTTTACCGCAATGTCCTCGTTAACGTGAGGCAGTTGCGTAAAGTGCTGACTGCGCGGTGTTCGGTTACACGCAGTGTCCCGAACACCTTACATCATATTGATACCTCTAACAAAACTTGGCGTAGTGAGAGATTTTTTACCTATTCGATCGTGTCAAGCGCTTGGTGAGCACAGACAATTGTATATGTCACCGTAAGATTGTAAAAACCGTTAGATTATAATCTAACTCGCGAAATTGTAAACTGTCGAAAGATTAGAATTTAACGAATTATTTTCCGGTAGATTGTAATCTGATAGGTATTTAAACCCGATAAAACCGGCCGGGCACTACTTGACTGTTTATGTCAAACCCTAACCTAACCTAGGTACAAGAAAGAGACAAGAAAACGTAAATAAAATGAATATTTCAAAAATTGACACTCAGAACATTGAACAGTTTACAATGTTTCGACAGTTTAGAATTTCGCGAGTTAGATTATAATCTAACGGTTTTTACAATCTTACGGTGACATATACAAATCATAGGTAAATTTAAAGCGATCGAATCGTTCAAAAATCTCCCACTAGGCAAGCAGGTCAATTGGATATTTGATATGTTGGTGACAAAGTTGCATGGAAGAAACCAGCTTCGCATCTGCAGCCCACAAGTCAATGCAAATACTTGTTAAGTAATGTATGACTTGTATATTTATTTACATTTTGTAACATTTTTCTTTTTATAAAACTGCTGAGTTTCTTGCCAGCTCTTCTCAGTAGAATTAGCTTTCTGAACCGGTGGCACTGACTTTGACTTCTCATAAGTGAAATAAATAACTCATTTAACTAGTTAAATCAACAACTTTATTCAAACGTTAAAACGCGTTTGCATTTTGATTGAAATAATGAACTATGACGACATCAAAGTACGACGCACTTTTTTACTTTAATCGATTGTTTAAAATGGTTAGTCAACATAAAACTAAAAGGGGACGTGGATATTACTTCTGGGAGATGCTCTATTTAATAATGACTAAAAAATAATTTATTTGATTGTAAAAATATCCAATATAATCACAATAGATCATAGTAAAAATTTGGTCGTCCGACTTAGTTTCCGACTCACCTGTCAAAAGTTTTTTAAGTTAACCTGGTTTTGGGATCCAGCCCAGTATGACAAAAAAAAAGCAACCAAGATTAGTTAAAGCATGTTTAAGATAAAATTAGTGGTTTGGTTGACGCAATCTATCACAGTATCATGCGTTTTCAAGCCGTCACACTAGATGGCGTTAGTAAATTACTTTCGAAAATCTTTGTTTGACAGGGCCCGTCTAATATAATCGATGCATAATCAGGTCTTACCTTTTGGAATGGGCGCATGCGTGGTCTGCAGCGCGCCCTCCACTTCGTACACGCGCACGGCCACGTGGGCCACCACCAGCATGGGCTCACGTTTGGGTATGGGCGTGAGCGTGGTCTGCAGAGTACCCTCAGCGTCGTACACGCGCACGGCCACGTCGGCCATCATAAGCATGTGCTCACCATTGGGTATGGGCGCGAGCATGGTCTGCAGAGTACCCTCAGCGTCGTACACGCGCACGGCCACGTCGGCCATCATAAGCATGTGCTCACCATTGGGTATGGGCGCGAGCATGGTCTGCAGAGTACCCTCAGCGTCGTACACGCGCACGGCCACGTCGGCCATCATAAGCATGTGCTCACCTTTGGGAATGGGCGCGAGCGTGGTCTGCAGAGTACCCTCAGCGTCGTACACGCGCACGGCCACGTCGGCCACCATAAGCATGTGCTCACCATTGGGTATGGGCGCGAGCGTGGTCTGCAGAGTACCCTCAGCGTCGTACACGCGCACGGCCACGTCGGCCATCATAAGCATGTGCTCACCTTTGGGAATGGGCGCGAGCGTGGTCTGCAGAGTACCCTCAGCGTCGTACACGCGCACGGCCACGTCGGCCACCATAAGCATGTGCTCACCTTTGGGAATGGGCGCGAGCGTGGTCTGCAGAGTACCCTCAGCGTCGTACACGCGCACGGCCACGTCGGCCATCATAAGCATGTGCTCACCTTTGGGTATAGGCGCGAGCGTGGTCTGCAGAGTACCCTCAGCGTCGTACACGCGCACGGCCACGTCGGCCATCATAAGCATGTGCTCACCTTTGGGAATGGGCGCAAGCGTGGTCTGCAGAGTACCCTCAGCGTCGTACACGCGCACGGCCACGTCGGCCACCATAAGCATGTGCTCACCTTTGGGAATGGGCGCGAGCGTGGTCTGCAGAGTACCCTCAGCGTCGTACACGCGCACGGCCACGTCGGCCACCATAAGCATGTGCTCACCATTGGGTATGGGCGCGAGCGTGGTCTGCAGAGTACCCTCAGCGTCGTACACGCGCACGGCCACGTCGGCCACCATAAGCATGTGCTCACCTTTGGGAATGGGCGCGAGCGTGGTCTGCAGAGTACCCTCAGCGTCGTACACGCGCACGGCCACGTGGGCCACCATAAGCATGTGCTCACCTTTGGAAATGGGCGCAAGCGTGGTCTGCAGAGTACCCTCAGCGTCGTACACGCGCACGGCCACGTCGGCCACCATAAGCATGTGCTCACCATTAGGTATGGGCGCGAGCGTGGTCTGCAGAGTACCCTCAGCGTCGTACACGCGCACGGCCACGTCGGCCATCATAAGCATGTGCTCACCTTTGGGTATAGGCGCGAGCGTGGTCTGCAGAGTACCCTCAGCGTCGTACACGCGCACGGCCACGTCGGCCATCATAAGCATGTGCTCACCTTTGGGTATAGGCGCGAGCGTGGTCTGCAGGGTACCCTCAGCGTCGTACACGCGCACGGCCACGTCTGCCACCACCAGCATGTGCTCCGTCAGCGCCAGCCCGCCCACCATGCCCAGGTCGCCGTTGCCCACCTGCCCAACCACACGATACATGTTACAATTATTAGATAGTTCAATCAACGGAGACGCACCACATACTACATATTATGATGGTGGCACCATTTGGGATGCAGTACCACCCTCAAAAGTAAAAATATTGGTTTACAAAAAGACCTCCCGGGTTTGATAGGTTTTGAGGCGGATCTCTCGTTCGATGTTACTGAGTGTGAACCAACGGCAGCTCCTGGAGCTTGACCACCAGCACTTCGAGGCAATCACTGAGCTCTGAGCCGCTCCGCCTTTTACTGGCGCAGCAAGCTTTTCAGTTGACGCTCGCCATCACTATCATATAATAATAAATAACTTAATCGAGAACTTAATCGATCATATAACCTGTAGCGTCACAAACTGAGAAAACAACGCGTTAAGAGCGCTATACGTGTAGTGGCGTGCACAGCTTCTTTCAACCGGTAAGTGTACTTTATTAGTATGACGTTTTTTAGGGGTAATTCAAAATTTTGTTAATTTTAACAATCTCCTGGATACAGTAGGGTAAGCAATGTTTTTATGCCTCTATGAAACGCACGCCACCGTTAATACCTGTGACCGGGCTGCTCACCTCTCGCTCGATGTTTGTTCCTTGTGTGTCAAAGTTCCCACCTCTCGCTCGATGCCGTGTGTGTCAAAGTTCCCACCTCTCGCTCGATGTTGCCGTGTGCGTCAAAGTTCTCACCTCTCGCTCGATGTTGCCGTGTGCATCAAAGTTCTCACCTCTCGCTCGATGCCGTGTGTGTCAAAGTTCTCACCTCTCGCTCGACGCCGTGTGTGTCAAAGTCCTCACATCTCGCTCGATGTTGCCGTGTGTGTCAAAGTTCCCACCTCTCGCTCGATGCCGTGTGTGTCAAAGTTCCCACCTCTCGCTCGATGTTGCCGTGTGCGTCAAAGTTCTCACCTCTCGCTCGATGTTGCCGTGTGCATCAAAGTTCTCACCTCTCGCTCGATGCCGTGTGTGTTAAAGTTCTCACCTCTCGCTCGATGTTGCCGTGTGTGTCAAAGTTCTCACCTCTCGCTCGATGTTGCCGTCTGTGTCACAGTTCTCACCTCTCGCTCGATGTTGCCGTGTGTGTCAAACACGAACACGGTGCGCGCGCCGTTGTCCGCTACAGCGAGGCGCCGCGAGGCCGCGTGCGCCGCCACACAAACCGGCTCCACGAGCCGATCCGAGCGAATCGTGCGCACCGTGACACCTTCGCTGTTTATCTGTTAACAACGCCCAGTTTTAGTCGTTTAATTGAAATATTTTTAGGACAACCAACAGGTTACAACAAAACTGTGAATTTTATGGAGGGTAGAGTTGAAGCCATCGTTAGGATGACGACATCATGTTGGTATGTGTGCCCCCTACATAGGAATATATCTGTATATAAAAAGTGTCCGTCAAAATGCATTCAATTGGGGGCGCCACATTAGCATCATGGTAAATTTAAAAGATTAAAATTTAAAAGCGCCAAATATTATTAGAGTAGGTGTAATAAATAAACAAGGAAAAAAAACATTCATCATTATTTTGTACAACGTAAGTTGTTGAAATTTTTAATAATTTTTACTTTAGTCAACAATAATATAATTTTTTTTAACTCGGCATACTTCACTTCAATCTACAATTGCTACATTCATACCCTTTGCTACACCAGCGTCACTGTGCAAGGTTTTTGAATGGTTATTTATAGCAAACACTGGACATTTTTACAACTTTTCTCCCATAAGAGATGTTCCTCCTGATCTCTACCCTTCATAGAATTTAAAGCACTCTTGTACGGAAAAAGGTTGGGAAAGTTTTGCCCTATATTAAAAATGCTAGAATGCGCAGTTTTGCGCCCCCCTTTTTTTCGTGCCTGTTAGCCCTTGATACGTAATCAACCTATTAAGAGGGATCAACTTTTATTAACCTGTGGTCAAACATACCTCAGTGAGAGTTTTCGTCCGCCAATTAACAACAACCACTCCTTCAGCCGTAACCGCTATGCCTGTGCAACTTCGACCCGCTAATCCTAAAACCATCAACAATATACATAAAATAGCCACTATAATCTATACTAATATTATAAATGCGAAAGTTTGGATGTTTGTTACTCAATCATGCCAGAACGGCTGAACGAATCTGGATGAAGTTTGGTACAAGGATAGATTATAGTCTGAAATAACACGTAAGCTACTTTTTATCGCGGAAAATTAAAGAGTTCCCGCGGTAATCAAAAAACCTTAATCCACAGACGTAGTCGTGTGCATCAGTTAGTTTAGAAAATAAATGAAAACATTAGTGGTGCGAGTGCGATACTACTATTTACTAATAACCTTAGTTAGAATTTATTAGTAGTTATGAAAATGAGACGTAATAAGTAAAAAATAGAGCTTTTAATGTGCTAAATTTTAGGGAGCTCAAAAGTAGTGTTGTGTGTGTTTTTTTATGTATAGGCTAGCCCTTGGCTGCTATCAGACTTGCTTGGAAGTGCTGATGCAGCCTAAGGTTTAGTTTTGTTTGACGAATATTTTAAATACTAGCTGATGCTCGCGACTATGTCTGCATGGAATAAGCTTTTTAATTCCCACGGGAACTCCTTAATTTTCCGGGACAAACAGTACCCTATGTTACGCTCCAGGTCCTCAACTCCAGCATGTGTATAAAAATCACGTCAAACTGTTGCTTTGTTACGGCATGATTGAAGGAACAACCAAAAAAAAACAACATATACACTTTCGCATTTATAATATTAGTAGGTATGATGGACGGAAAATATCTGGGTTTCTCTCAATTCGCGACCAAAGAAGATTTACTCTAAAAATACATTGTTGACATGATTACCGTCATTCACGATATGCGTCTTGAACGCTAGCGTCTCGTCGTCCAAAACTTTAACTCTTGAATTTCCAGCATCGAGGACGTATATTTCTCGACGTTTTGGACACCTGAAAATTCGTTACTTCGTTTACCCTTTTTTTGTACTTCCAGAATAGATGACATTATAAATAAGTATTCATAAAGAGATAATAGATATTTGCGATTGAAATTTGTAGGTTGATGTAGTATGAATTATTTTTTTTCAACCTACTAGGATAGCTATGGATACTTGGCTTAGGAAATTATAAGAACAAAAATAGGTATTATGTATAGTCCCACAAAACTTATCTGGCCCCGTGACAGCATCGCTAGTATATATCTATACTAATATTACATGCGAAAGTGTCTGTCTGTCTGTCTGCTACGCTTTCACGGCCAATTTCATTCCAACCGATTTTGTTGAAATTCGGTATAGAGGTAGATTGTATCCTGGGGAAGGACATAGGCTACTTATCATCCCAGAAAATTAAGGAGTTCCCGCGGGAATAAAAAAATTTAATCCACGCGGACGAAGTCATCACGACTCATCATCATCATCATCAGTCAAGACGAAGGGCATCATCTAGTTAAAAATAAAATAAAAAGCAAATACTAAACAGGCACAAAAATTAGTTCCAATTTTGCCCACGAGGCCAGATAAGTTGATAGGAACTATACACTGAATTACAGTACAAGCTTGACTATCAATAACTGAGGAGTGTGCTAAAGGAATGAGAAAGGCTAAAAGGCCTATTTAGACTGCACTTTTTACAGGGCCCTGTGATAAGGGTGGGCATGGTCGCTAGTTAGAGCGTCGCTTATTACACAGCTATAAGGACCAATTTAGGGACCCTTTCTCCCTAAATCTTATTACACTACACTGATTCAAGTGTAAGGGTCCCTGTGAAAAGTGCAGTGTAATACTAATATTATAAATGCGAAAGTTTGGATGGATGTATGAATGTTTGGATGTATGGATGTCTGGATGTATGGATGTTTGTTACTCAATCACGCCCCAACAGCTGACCAGATCTGGCTGAAACTTGGCACAGAGATAGTTTATAGTCTGGAATAGCACATAGGCTACTTGTTTATCCGGAAAATTAAAGAGTTCCCGCGGGAACCACAAAACCTCGATCCACGCGTACGAAGTCGCGGGCATTCGCTAGTAGGCCTATAACTTGTAATTTATAAAACAAGTCATAATTAAAATAATTAAACAACACGACTGCCCTGCCAAAAACCCGAAACTAAACCGAACTAAAAAGTAAAAAAATCTAAATTAATCTAGTTAAATTAGAATCTTATTCACATTTTTATTAAATGATTTTTTTTTGTGAATCACAGGATATTGAACTATAGTGTTATATATTTTTGGAATCTACTCATTATTTTCTAGATGATGATTAATATAGTTAATCTTACTGTCGATTTTTTTTTTCAAATTTAGTCTTTAATGCGGGACCATGGTCACCCCATCAATTTTTTTTAATTCACTAGCCTATGTCACCCGAAATAAGCTAGGGATTCCAAAGATACCTCATTTATCAAAATCGGTTCAGCCGTATAGAAGTTATGGTGGAATATACAAACTCACATACATACATACATGAACCCTGAAAACAATATACTCATTATCAGGCAGTCGTATAAAAAAATACATACATACATGAACCCTGAAAACAATATACTCCTTTTTATCAGGCAGTCGTATAAAAAAGAACACCAGCATATTGGTGATTCGGTACCTGGCCACAGCGACGGGCTGGTTGAGCTGTTCCTTGCCGGAGCCCCTGGCGCCCCACACGCGCAGCGGCGCCGCAGCGGGCAACACCTGCGCGCGCAGCGGAGAATCGCGCACGCCGCGGGAGAACACCAGCACGCGCACGCAAACCGCGCCCGCACTCCACGGACGCATTGAGATTCTGTAACCAGAGTTCCGGTAAGCGAGGTGTAGGACCTCCAGCGAGCTGGTCCGATGACCTAATAAGCCTATTACACTGCACTTATCACCGGGACCCTTACAATTGAATCAGTGTAGTGTAATATTTAGGGAAAAAGGGTCCCTAAATAGGTCCTTATTGCTGTGTAATAAGCGAGGCTCTAACTTGCGCCCACGCCCACCCTTACCACAGGGCCCTGTAAAAAGTGCGGTGTAACAGGCCTATAAAGAAGGCGACGGGAAGCGGGTGGATGAGGAAGGCGGCGGGAAGCGGGTGGATGAGGAAGGCGGCGGGAAGCGGGTGGATGAGGAAGGCGGAGGACCGTGTTTGGTCTAATAAATGTTTTATTTCAGCCCAAGTAACATAGTTTAAAATGTCAAAAATCATCATATAAAAAAATAAAAACAATAAAATATTATATAATTGTTACATTTCTATTCCTATTTTCGATTCGCACTGCGATGCTGCGTCAACCGATGCCAAAAGATGGCGACATCCAAGCGCTCACACATCGTCCTATTCGAGTGACGTAATCGCTCCAAAAAGAAGCGATTCTCGAACGTACCATAGCGAAGAAGTTAGGTAGTCTTGCCGATGCGAACATGTTCGACGCACAACAAAATCGCGGTAGCTTCATCAGCATAAGCATCATTGTACTGCACCCTGATGGAACTATAGGAGCGTCCTGTGTAGTTAAACCACAACTGGCATGTATACAGGTTTTGACAGAATGCTCTAAAAAGAGTGTTCTTTACCTGTTCATTGCAACGGTAGAATCCGTCATATCATATGTCTAGCAGTGGATGCATACAGGCTGATCAATGGTTGGATGGATGAACCAGAGTTCATACTCAATACTCAAAAGAGCAACTGCTGAGTTTCTTGCCAGCTCTTCTCTGTAAAACAGCTTCCCGAAGTAGTCTTAACGTATCATAAGTGACACAAGTTGTCCTACGTGAAATAAATAAATCATTTATCATCTGCGCCTCGCCTTACTAATTTACCAGCGCAGAGTCCAAAAAGCGAACATATCTAGCTGAATTGAAGAGAGTTGGGGCATGCACACAGTCAAGGGCTTTGCTGTAGTCAAAATATTACAGCACAACTAAAGGCAACGCTTGTTAATCAGTCGCCAGACGTTCAGATGTTGCTTTTAGAAGACTATACTCGTAGCTTTTTTATTTTTCTCTACGGAGCTGAGACTTTCTTTAAGGCCGCCGATAGGAAAGAATAGACGCCTTTGAAATGTGGTGTTGGAGACGTATGCTAAACATATCATGGACTGAGCATAGAACCAATGTCTCAATATTAAAAAAAGCTGAAAATAAAAATGAGGCTTTCGAACATCTGTCTGCGGAGGACCCTCGAGACTTTATACATATTGCACGAAAGAATGCTACAATCAAAAACTTATGGTCACTGGTAAGATCGTAAGAAAGTGGCCCCGCGGAGGTAGCCTGAGACGTTGGACAGAACTAATTAAGATTTAAAAAACACCGATCTGCGAGGCCATCCACGCGGCGGGAAACAGAGGGAAATGGAAGAATATAGTGAAGTGTTATAGAAGGGATGTTGTAGCCCGAGACGTTGTCAGAATAAATAAAGAAAAAAAACACCGATCTGCGAGGCCATCCACGCGGCGGGAAACAGAGGGAAATGGAAGAAAATCGTGAAAAGTGTTATCGAAAGGATGTCGTAGCTCGAGACGTTGGTCAGAATAAATAAAGAAAAAAAACACCAATCTGCGAGGCCATCCACGCGGCGGGAAACAGAGGGAAATGGAAGAATATCGTGAAAAGTGTTATCGAAGGGATGTCGTAGCCCGAGACGTTGGACAGAGCAAATTAAGAAAAAAAAACACCGATCTGCGAGGCCATCCACGCGGCGGGAAACAGAGAAAAATGGAAGAATATCGTGAAAAAGTGTTATCGAAGGCATGTCGTAGCCCGAGACGTTGGACAGAACAAATTAAGAAAAAAAAAACAACGATCAGTGTGGCCATCCACGCGGCGGGAAACAGAGGGTAATGGAAGAAAATCGTGAAAAGTGTTATCGAAGGGATGTCGTAGCCCGAGACGTTAGTCAGAATAAATAAAGAAAAAAAACTCCGATCTGCGAGACCATCCACGCAGCGGGAAACAGAGGGGAAATGGAAGAATATGGTGAGAACGAGCTGCATTTCAGTAAAATACTGCAGGTATACGTATCCCATCCACGCAAGCGGATGACGATTGACGTCATCAGATTCGGTTGACGATATCATCCACGCGGCGGGAAACAGAATATCGTGAGAAGTTGTATCGAAGGGGTGTCATGATCGTCAAAGTTGAGGGAATAACACATGAAGTGACTCATACCTATAGAGACCGGAGTCGAGATCGGTGACAGTACAAGGCAACGGCGCGTCATCCAGCGTAGCGGCCGCTGTGACGGGGTCCCCGCCCGTGCTGCGCGCCTCACCGTGGTAGTCCACCGTGCGCAATACTACCACCATCTCCAGGCCGCACACGCACGCCGACTCTACAGAACATATTTTGTAGCTACAATATGTATGATGCCCATTCCAAAAATAATAATATTAAGATGGGTCTTGCAAAAGTTGGATGGACCCACGAAATTATCTACCCGGTGACAGCGTCGCTAGTACTTATGTATTAAAAATAAAATAAAATCTAAACAGCCATAAAAATTAGTTCCAATTTTTGTCACCAGGCCAGATAAGTTGCGACTATAAAAGCCACGTCTTCTATTCGTTTTAAGATTGATAACTATTTTAAACAATCGTTAAAGTAAAAAAGTGAATTTAACGTTAATAATGGTCTGTACCACAACATCTAGAAGCCATAATTTGGGAATTCAATTGATTAACTTCTGGAGACTTACGCCTTTGCAAGGACGTTCTGATTAACTTCTGGAGACATAAGCCTTTGCAAGGATGTTCTGATTAACTTCTGGAGACTTAAGCCTTTGCAAGGATGTTCTGATTAACTTCTGGAGACTAAAGTCTTCGCTAGGACCTTCTAGTGGTCAAAAGTAACAAACCTCACAAAGATCACATACATATCATATTAAAGATAATATATGTATACATACCTAACTGCAAAGTACACAGCCCAGGGAAGGTTGTACTAGTACGCACTCGACCCAACTCGGCTAAGGCGTCTGCAAACCTCTGCTGAGCATTGTTATGTGCGAAGTCCACAGCTAGGAAGGCGTTCTCTCTGGGTTCGGCAAGCGCAGCCGCATCACCGAGTCTTGCTCCTAGTGCCGCCGCACGACTGCTAACTTCCCTCACTTCCACTTGCTGCTGAAGTCCGGAACATTCTGCCTCCACCTACAGTATAATAAAAACAGAACAGGATGTGATTACAGTGTGTGTAGTGTGATAGGATAGAAAAGCAGATTAACGAACACATTGGACACACAAGGGCGCGGCGGAAATAGGTCCAACGAGATTGCTAGAAATTGTAATATAAAAGAACTGTTTAAAGGGTTACACACTACGAAATGCACAAAGTAACCAAACTCCAGCATTATGACGTATTTCCCACAGCCAGCTTTTACAACAGGCTTTTATTTGCGAAGTAAACTCCTTCATCGAAAGCTTGTGGCATTTGGAACCAGTGGTAGATTCACTCGACGATTCGAAAGCACTTTTAATAAGTTTATTTGAATAAAAAAATATCCTTTTGAGTTTGAGTTTATGCATCAATTTTTAAAACATCCTTAAAGAAATTTAAAAGGTGAGACATTTTATCAAAAAAGTATTAAGTAGATCAATGTCCTCAGTGCTTACCTTTGCTTTCTCAGCATCAATCAATTTCAACTGTTCCTCAAGCAGCTTTCTTTTATGCGTGGCCGCAGCTGCCGCGGCCGACTTTAGTTCACTATGACGATTATCCAAAGCAGCCTTTAATTCTGTAAAGTGTCTATCTATCGCTTCGTCGGCAGCTGTCGCCGCCGCCTCTAACCTTCTCAACTCGCTCGCCACGGCTTCCCTCGCCGAGCCGAGCTTACTCAGGCACTCGTTGGCTCTATACAAAAGTATTTCAGACATTCTCTTTAAAGCTATAGAAAACGGCACCACGGTATGATCACAGGGCGTGTCACTGTGGGGCCCGTCCGCACAGTGTCTGCAGAATACGCAGTCACAGGTCTCGCAGAAGAGCAATTCCCTGCCGGGATGCGAACTGCACTGCGGTATCACTTCTCTCCTCTGTCTGGCCATTAAATCTAACAACTGGTTCACAAGAAACGATGGAGGTAACGCCGGAACTCCGCCACGGGGAATGGTGATTAGCTCGCGGCATATAGGACATCTGAAGCTCCCTGCATCTCTTGTTTGGGATGCAGCTATTCGAGTGAGACAGTGCAGACACACTGTGTGTGAACAAGGCAGCAGTTTCGGGGTATGTTCACCGCCGTCGTAAGTACCTGCAAGAAAAAAAAGTTACTGTGAACTGTTAAGTAGATGTATGCTGATTCAAACGTCATATTATTTAGTAAGTACATCCTTCATTTTAATACATATATGTCACCGTAAGATTGCAAAAACCGTTAGACTGTAATCTAACTAGCAAAATTGTAAACTGTCGAGAGATTGTGAACCGTTCAATGTTCTGAGTGTCAATTTTTGAAATATTCATTCTATTTACGTTTTCTTGTCTCTTTCTTGTAGGTTAGGTTAGGGTTCGACATAAATAATCAGGTAGTGCCGGGCACTTAGGTTTTATCGGGTTAATATACCTAACAGATTACAATCTACCGAAAAATAATGCGTTAATTTGTAATCTGTCGACAGTTTACAATTTCGCTAGTTATATTACAATGTAACGGTTTTTGCAATCTTACGGTGACACATATACAAATATCAGATACTCAAGTAAACATTATACACCAACAATCAACATTCACTGCTCAACCATTAAACTGGTTCTAATGAGACACAAAGATAGCTTGCATCCCAGAGACAGAATATCTACATGGTATTCTTCATACTTGTTAAATACTTTGGGAAAACAAAGGGAAATTTAGAACAACGCGAACGAAGCCGCGATCAAACTCAAGATCTCTAAAAAATTGGACATAAAAACTACTGAATCATAAACGTGCACAGTTATTATGTGCTGTGAATGACAGCAATTCAAACAATGGAGTGTGGTAAGTAAAAAGGGTGTACTAACATAAACAGGTGCCGCAAGTGAGGAAGCTCTCATTAAAGTCCTCGTAGTTGATGGAGACTGTCTCGACGAGCGTGGAACTCATGCTCGCCATCCCGACGCCCAGCCGCGAACTGTTCCATGACAACGAAAGGCAATATAGAGCTACTTCCACAAAGTAGAAAATCACACGCAACTGTGACTTATCAAACTTCCTTACATTAACTAGTACATATTGTAAGCACATCATAATTATTGTTAAATATATAACTTTTACAAGCATTTTGTTATAACATAATACTTTACTAACAATGTTACACTTCCAATGTTCAATGATTCAAGACAGCAAATTGGTATCCTCATAAACTCTTTTGACGTTGAATATGTCATGAATACAACAGTTTGGTTTCAATGGAATAATGATAATAAAAGGAAAATACCTTCCTCTTAAGGTTAGGTTAATATGATATGTTTGTAAAATATATAATAATCATAAGTGCAGAGCTGTATGTAATTTAATAAGCTTGACTTGCAAAATGAATTTGTAGACAATGTTCTATAGTTGAAAATTTCATTCATTTGAAAAATGTAGTCTAATAATATGTAACATTTGTACTTAATATAGTATTGCATAAAAAAATGTTAGATAATGATTCTTAAACTAAATTATAAACATTGGTTTTATTTTAAAAGCAAAATAATACTTCCTAATTAAGGGGACAGGATTCCATAAATTAAATTAGTAATTGACATCTCAATGCAAGTTAAAATTTAATAATTAAGACACTTATTTTAAGAAAGTTCAGAAGTTGTAACTTGTTTCTACATACATACATACATTTTCATTTGATTTGAAAACTACTTTAGAAGTCTCAATAGCTCAACAGCTTTACTGCTTTACACTTATTAAGATTCATTGGCTGTATTTAAAAAAAATAAGTACCTACCTACTCAAATGTTGTAAGTAATTAAGTGGAAATGTGGCTTGCTAAAAATTTTTACCATGAAGTAACAGGAATAAATCAAAACTAAAATTACCATTAATGATAAAAATTTGCAGATTGTGAGATAAGGCAGGCCAATGAAACACGAGAACATTTCATTATAATTATTAATGTAACCTGTTTACAGTGCATATTATATTTGTATTATGTTTATAGATAATATGCACCAGCACTGTACCACAGTAAACAGCTGTACTCAGTACTTAATTTGTGATTCACCAATCATGGCAGATTGCTCTTGATTTATTTCATTGGCTTCAATTGAATGATCTTTGTCACAAATATCATTTTAAACTGTCCAAATAATGTGAATTACAGTGAAAAGTGTTTATAAATTTTTTGCACACATGGGATAGATGGGGACTTAAAATTATACTTACAGCAAAAACAATGCTTCAACTGCTATTGTTATTTTCTAATTTATTTTTCTTAAACTCTAAGATCGAAAGGCATCTAAGAAATTAGGGTTCCTAATTAGATCAACTAAAGATTTCACCAAACTTAAAACAAAGTACTTTTTTGTGCTAGAACAACTAACTCTACTACTACTACTACTAGAGTAAGGAGTAATCTTGAGTGTTGCAAATCTGGAATCTTCAATAAAACATGTATATTCATCATATTGAAAGAATCCAGAGAAAATTTGTTTGGCTTCTTAAGTTTGGCCTTATTATACATACCTAAGTTGTTATGTACTCACTTACACCTTCTGCCTTTAGCTATTAGGAGAAATGTCAGCGATATAACCTGCCTCATTAATATCACTAATAATACAGTAGATTGTCCACCACTTCATAAAAAATTATCCCTCAAAGTGCCTACCAAAACCCATCCCCGTGCCCACTCTATTCTCCGCCCACCATCTCTGCATACCAGATTTAGTCAGAACTCCTATTTGCCAAGATCTTCTTTATCAATGTATTTGTTTTCTTGTGTAAACAAGAATACCAAGCCAAATCTCTTTTGCACCACATCCACCTAAATGCTTAGGATTTTAGCCATTGAATTATTTGACTCTCACAGCCTGAGTTTGAAGTGGCTTGCTGGCTAGTAATTTTAATAATTAACAATTTCTAAATTATCCCAAATATTAGTTTACTCTGGTTCTTCTGTTGTAATAACGCATCTTCCTAATTTTGAGCTTTTTATTTTAATTACTTCATAAGTAGTGTATAATAATATTTAACTTTGCCACCTATGCGAGCTATTTCTATCTTCTAAATTTGTATATCGTAAATTCTATCTGTGAAAACATATAATTGGCATTATACTTATTTTTTATATTTATGTATCAACTTTTGCTGTAGCTGTAAGTTTTCTAAATAAAATAAAATTAAATACCTAATCAGATCTAGATGGAACTAATATCTGTGATAAATTAAGCAATGCATTCATCTTCTTAGGTAAACGTTTTGTTGGTAGACTTGTAGTTCATTGAAGACAATCAAGAAATAATTGCCTTTTATGTTAAAAATCATGTCCTTACATATTATGCACCTAACTATGCTAATTTAATTGGTTACATAATTTGTTCTAATATATTGCACCTACTTTTTATTTTATACTTGTAGTGAGTATTTACATAATGAATATAGCTTTTTAATTTATATACCTACGATTGTTTATAACTAATGGAAGCAGGTTTAGTAAATATGATTGAGGCTACTTAATACAGAAAGATATGAATAGAAAAATAAATAAGTACTTAATAGAGCAAGAGTACAAAACAAGCATTCAAATTAGTTTTACTGAATAAAGCTTGATGAAAAATATAAATAAAATCAGAGTGAATAGGTTTTTCAAGATAAAAAGAAAAATACTCACAGGATTGAACAACAATACATGGACGTAAATTCCAGGCACACTTCAGTAAGTTTATCTCATGATTTAAGTGCCGTGAGCTCACCTTAAACCGCGATCTTTTTAAATAATTTATCGAACGCTTATGCACTAGTAACGAGGCCGTAAAACCATTACTCTTTTACCACGTTTCGCACACCAATTTCCGTAACCCTATGCCGATTGTTGAAACACCAGTGTACGCACGATTTTATTACAGGATCTAGTTAAAATAAAATCGGCTTCAAAGAACAGAACATGAACGAATAGTTGAATAGTCTTTCGTAATCGATCGATAATTTAAAAAAAACTATTTTCATGACAAAGAAAGATAGTTCACTTGAGCTTTCTATTAACTTTTTATCATAATTAAGGTGACTTTGTTTCACTGGGCAGAAAATATGAAGTGTTTGTGTGTTATTGTTTTATACAATTTTAGATACATTTGCATTCGTTTTGTTTCCAAATATTTATCAAAACTATTATAATGTCAACCATATTTTTACTCTCCCTCGCAAAACGTCAGAGACAAGTAAAAAACTTCAAGCCCAGAGTCAAAGCCAACTGTCAAACACCACAGTCAAAACAATGACTAAAATAACTAGTGGTTAGCTAAAATAACCGAACTGAGACCTCACGGTATCCCTATTATGATAGTTTTATCTATTTATAGTTAACTTTTAACATTAGTCTACGCAAAAGAGCTAAAGAGTTATCGGTTATACGAATAAACTTTTACAGAGCGCCATCTATTGACATCATTGTGAAGTTCTGTTAAAAATACTGAAGCTCATTAAAAATTAAATAATCTCGTTTCCTTATAATTGTTATCATAATTAGTATTTATTGTTCAAGTATAGGATATAATTCAAATAATTGATCAAGTTTCAGGGCCAGCCTTTCGGAAAATTGAGAGTTCAGGTCGACTTTGGACGTTAGAAAATCTCCACTTTGAAAGCCCCCCAAGTTCGTAAATTTTAGGGGAAAAATTTAAAAAAAACAAATTAAAAATAAATTGTACCTACTTTATTAATTTTAATTATGATATACCGCAACCCTATAAAAAATATTTTACTCGCATTCGCTTCTATGAGAACCCTCCCTGAAATAAAGATTTTTATAACTTTATAAGCAATTTTCGGCTGGAGGCCATTCGGTTTCCATATTATATTTGAATTTGAAGTAATTACGTTCAGTAATTCAGAAGCTGTTATATGGCTCTGACAGACGGACGGACGGAGAAGTGCAAATTCACTCAAGTAGACTCAAAGACCTTCGCTTCGCTCGGTCAAAAAGAAGAAAAGGACATACGCCTTGATTTTTCAAATGGCAAACCTACTTTTTTGAGATTTCCTCCGTTTTGCGATAATAAAAAAATTGTGAATAAAAATAATAGTGTGGTTATTAATTTTGTTGCACACAATCTCTAAACAAAAATGACAGCACTAAACATATTGCTATTCCTTTCGTAATGCTCCCTGCGGTGGACGGTACTAGATTAAGAACTGTCATTTTAGTTTAGAGCGGGCAGTTTTAGTTTAGATCTATGTTATAAAGATTGTTATTAATATTGGTTTTATCAATAAAATATGTAGGTACCTAATTTGATTACAAAATAAAAACAGTAGGTAGTCTAAAAATATATGAGTAGGTCCAGCAATCGCATACCTATCGATAAGCCTGCCGATTTATCTACCTAGTACTAAAATAACGACAAGGTCATTTTCATCGACGAAAATATGAAGTCACGTGTATTGTTTGGTTCCACAATTCATAAGTTCATAGAGTTTATGAGATTAGGGTGTTCACCTGGTGTTCACTGATCAGCTAATAATGAGTGAATTTCTGAAACGTTGCTATGTAATTACCCTTTCAAGTCAAACTCAAAGACTTATTCGGTAAGTATGTTTATTTCAATTTGAATTTTTCATCAACGTAGTGGAAGGAAAGAGGATACACATTAATGAGGCTAATTCGGCTGTACACATTCCTACACTAAACTAAAATGATAGCATTAAATAATATTAGGTCTTTACCTATGAAATTGCCTTTCTACAGTACTAGTCATTACAAATAAAAAAAAGTTTGTAATGGCTCTGCATTCTAAATTAAAATTAATTTTGTTTTAAAACCGACATTCTTTTTACAAACTCAGTCTTTTGTTTTTTGATTAGCGTTGTATTTTCATTACATTACAACATTTTTCGCCATAAGTAATGGATACTTCAAAAATTCGTGTAATTAAGGAATATGAGTTCCGTCGTGGCACAAACGCGACACAAACGGCACGTAACATCAAAAACGTTTATGGAGAGAACTGTACAATCGAACGCACAACCCGTTATTGGTTTTCCCGGTTCCGTTCTGGAAATTTTGACTTGAAAAATGAAGCTCGTGGTCGTCCGGAGACTTTGGTCAACAATAATAAATTAAAGGCGATTGTGGAAGCTGACGAAACTCAATCTACAGCTGAGCTAGCAGCAGCTTTTGATGTAAGCATCAAAACAATATTGATCCATTTGCGACAAATTAAAAAAGGTAAAAAACAACAAGGTAAAAAAGCTTGATAGATGGGTGCCCCACGACCTTAACGATCGCCAGCGCAACGTACGCGTCGAGACCTGACTTGCGCTGCTCAACAGGCAAAGAAATGAAGGAATTTTGAAACGAATTGTTACGTGCGACGAAAAATGGATTCTGTTCGACAATCGAAAGCGCTCAGCAAGTTGGTTAGGTCCTGGTTCAGCACCAAAGCAATGCCCTAAACCAAAAATGACCCCTAAAAAGGTGATGGTCACTGTTTGGTGCGGGTGTGATTCACCATAGCTTTTGACAAAACGTCATGAGCATTACTGCAGATGTGTACTGTGAAGAACTGGAGAGAATGATGGAGAAGCTTGCACATCTGCAACCAGCTTTGGTCAATCGGTCGTCCCCACTGCTCCTTCACAACGCGCGACTCCATACTGCGCAACAGACAGTCTCCAAGCTGCAAGAGCTGGGGTTGGAAGCTCTCCCTCATCCGCCATACTCACGAGACCTTGCACCTACCGACTATCAATTCCCGAGAGGCAGTACAAAATGCCTTTGAAGAGTTTTTTGCCTCCCGTCTAGCTGATTTTTACAAGAAGGACATCAATAAACTGCCAATGCGTTGGCAAAGATGCGTCGATTGCATGGGTGATTAATTCGAATAACAGAAATAAAAAAGTTTGAAAAAATAATAACTTTCACAATACAAAACGGCAATTTCATAGGTAAAGACCTATATATTGTTATTTACTAACTTAATTTAAATTTAAATTATTTTGTTTTATTAATTAAGGAACTTAATTAATAAATTAAGTTCCTTATGAGGGTAGGTAGGTAGATTGCTGAAAATAGAAAGATGCCGAGTAAAAAATATTGGGTCCTTCAATCCGGATAGTCCTACGTACCATGTTACGGCTACGCTATAATTAGAGTTTTTTTTCCAGATATTCGACGTCGGCAACCAAGCCTTTCGAATCAATACCAGGTCTTTCTTCCTTACCCGTGATTGGGGCCATTCATCATTTCATACCAGGAATTGGTACTTATACTACTTGCGGCTTATTTTAAATGCTTGTTTTAACCAGGTATTAATTTAATAGAAATGTTTCAGGATCATTGGGAATTCGTCCGAATTTTTTCGAATTATCAAAAGTATTGTATGAAAAGTACGGATCAGTAGTTAAACTAGATGGTTTATTAGCAAGAGCATGCATGATTTTTCTGTATGAACCAGATCACTTCGATCAGGTATGATATTTTCAGCATTGCCTTTAAGGAGTATAAAATAACGAATGTAGCTATTTTAATCTTTATGTTGGCAAGGTTTATAGATCCGAAGACTTGGTAGCACCGTCTCGACCTGGATTCGAAACCCTGGTTTATTACAGGACTAAACTGAGAAAGTCTACCTATGACGGTGTTTATGGATTAACCACTGCGTAAGTTAATAGAAGATAATGATCAAAGTATTTAATTTTGAATAATTGGCATGCCAGGCTACTAAAATTCTTCGTGCTTTCAGGGAAGATATGCAATGGCGTGATTTCCGAACAAAAGTCAATCCAGCGCTGTTAAAACCGAAATTGGTAAAACTTTATACGCCAGTGTTAGAAGAAATTGCTGAGGATATGGTGAAAAGGTAACAGTTCATGTTTTTTTATAATAACGATAAGAAAGTTATGTCGGTTTTCTAATTAATCGCGCACACCTATGATGTTGACGTAAGCTGAAGTCATAGCCAGAAAAGAAAGGATGCTCGACGGCAGCAGAGGCTCCTTGAATTCGTAGAACCAGGAAACATGATTCGAGGAATCGCTCGATAGGGCTGCATCTTAGTATGATAACGGCGACACCAAAATCAGTTAACTCCAAACAACTAATTTCAATTTGAAGTTAAGCAGCGTTCGGATGCTCCGCCACGCTGCTGCCCTCACATTGAGTGTATTCGTCGTCTCGAGCACTAGACGTCAACTGCTGCACAAGGCTCTCCTGCAAAGGTCTCCATAAACCACGGTCTTTTGCCGCTTTTCCCACTTGAGATCGTCCGTAGTAAAACCTCTAGTGGTCATACAATACGTTGTAAAGCGACTATAGAGGTTTTACTACAACACTCAGCATTTTGGTGCGAGGTCGCCATTAAGGTACCTTATAACCTCAACACCTAATTTAGTTTTTTATTTCAGTTCACTAATTGTATAATAGGTAGGTACACTTTGTATAAATGATGACAATTTTTTTTCATAATAGATTACAGAGGTCTAAAAATGACTGCTACCTGCAGGAGAATTTAGATTTGGAAATTACGAAGTGGTCCTTAGAATCCATAGCAGCTATTGCCCTTGGAACGAGACTGGGATGTTTGGAGGACAACCTCACGGAAGATCACCACGCGCGAATCCTTATAAAATGTGCTCAAGACGTTATTAATCTTTCCTGGAAATTGGAATTCTTTCCGAGCTTATGGAAATATTACCCAACGACTAATTTTAAGAAAATTATTAAAACTTTCGATCTTCAGTGGGAGTAAGTACATATCCTCATATTATAATGATTGGGATGAGGAATTTCGATTTTAATTTATATAATATTATTACTATGGAAAATGAATATTTTTCTCCATTACTAAAAAAAAAACGAGAAATAATTAGTAATTTTTTTTTGAAACCTCCAACGCTTTTTTGTGAAGGGATAATGGATACAACAAAGGCAGCTAGCCTATTTTTTTCAAAATAATTTCTAGCACAAGTCTTAAATTCATTGAAGAAGCAAAAAAAATAATAAATGATAGACCTCATGAGATTCCTGAAGAAGATAAAAGCATAATAGAAAAGCTATTAGCCATTGATGATAGAGTGGCTACCGTAATGGCAAATGAGATGCTTTTTGCAGGAATCGATACGGTAAACTGAGTTTTTTTATCTTATATGACAAATTCTTCAATAATCAAATAAATTATGACACTTTTATGCAGGCCAGATAAGCCAATAAACTCATGCAGCATGTTGTTTTAATCCAGTTTTGTTTTTAGGTTGCATTCACGACGGTTGGTCTTCTGTACAACTTGGCAATAAATCCCAAAGTTCAAGACAAAGTACGTGAAGAAATGCGCTCATCGGAACCAAATAAACGATACCTAAAAGCGTGTCTTAAAGAATCGCTTAGACTGTTCCCAGTGATACCGGCGAACTTGCGGAGAACTACAAAGGACCATTTTGTTGCTGGATATCATATACCCAAAGGAGTAAGAATCCATTTAAAACCCCATAGTAAAAACAAGAAAATACAACAATATAGTGAGCGACTATCGCAACGTGATACACAACTCCCGTGACGCGTCCACCCTTGGTGTCTATACTATGTTGTTCATTTAGGTCTTGATCCCGTAACAATTTATGATTTTTAAGAAGACTACAAACAGCCATCGGCTAACTTCATTACACAGAAATCCGCCGGCTTTTAAAGTATATGAACAACTGAAACTGGCTGGCCAGCATGTTTGGTCTGGTTTATCCATTAAAGTTAATATATTATTAAAGTTTTTTAGACCATTCATTTTCAAAGATATTATAGCGGCAATGAGGGCAGTTTAATAATTAAATGTACAATTTACAGGTTGACGTTATAGCACCAAATGAGTTCCTATCA
The DNA here is from genome assembly GCA_964035005.1 of Erebia palarica. Classification (NCBI taxonomy): domain Eukaryota; kingdom Metazoa; phylum Arthropoda; class Insecta; order Lepidoptera; family Nymphalidae; genus Erebia; species Erebia palarica. The sequence goes on along the minus strand of OZ035984.1, from coordinate 30,971,465 downwards.
AGATTGGACAAATACTATCCTCGAGCGAATGAATTCATACCCGAAAGATGGCTCGTGGATAAGTCAGATCCTCTGTACTATGGTAACAGTCATCCCATGGTCACATTGCCATTTGGGTTTGGTGTAAGGTCTTGCATCGGAAGAAGAATTGCAGAGTTGGAGATTGAAACTTTTATAAAAAGATTCTTACGCGACTTTAATGTCACGTGGGAAGGACCACCGGTCCAAGTAATTTCGAGAGTTATGAATTCGTTTAAGAAACCATATTGTTTCAAGTTCGAAACTAAAGCCTAAAAATACAATGTTTATGGATGACATTTACTGCCTAACGACTAACAAACGAAACAGTCTTGAGACAATTTTGTGATCTTGTCTGATGCTACACTAAACCAATTGGGGGTATTTTCTCAACAAGGCGATCCATCAAAGAGTTCGCATCAATTAAGATTTAGCTAGTAAGTAAAATTATTATTTTTATGCATTTACTTATTTAGAATTTATGACAAAGATATATAAAGATTAAACTAATATAAGCAATCATTTTATATAAATACATCCTGGGCTTGTTATTAAATCTCCTAAACATTCTAACCGAGACTTTTTGTTGATCATGGAAACTGCTTCAATACAGTAAGTTATAACATGAAACTTAATCTTTTAAAAAACGTATAATATTCTTAATAATTATTACCTATTCATGAGTAGAATACGAAATTAATACCCAATGTTACAATGGTTTTCGATATTTCGCTTGTACCCATACTCGATACATGGTCAACATTTTGCCTCTATTCACTTGAAGTCTTTTATCGATTAAGTTTTGTTCTTCAATAAATCCAGCATCTTTAAAGAGCTTTGAAATTTCTTCTTGTGTGAAAAAATACACCATTGTATTATCTCCACGTGCATAAAAGTTTTCCGATACACAACGACCCTTCTTGAATCTTAGTTGGGCTAAGTCATATTTTCCATAGTCTCGGAATACAACTAAGCCTCCAGGCTTCAAATATGTATAAATGTTGTGTATGACAATTGACATCCTGGAAAAAGAAAAACTAAATGTAAAGTCACAATATTATAAATGCGAAAGTTTGGAAGTATGGATGTTTGTTACTCAACCACTCCATGTCTGAACGGATCTGGATGAAATAGCACAGACATAGATTATATTCTATTTTAATTTTATTTAGTTCAGAAAACTTACAACTACAACAGAAATGGATACATAAATAAAGAATAAGTATAACGCCAATTGCAAGTTTTCACAAATAGAAATTACATGAGTTAAAAATAGCTCCCAAAGGTGGAAAAAGAACCAGAGTAAACTAATAGTAGGAATAATTTAGACATTATTAAAAGATTAAGATTATCAGCCAGCAAACTACTTCAACTCAGTCTGTGAGAGTCAAAAAATTCATCGGCTAGAATTCTACGCATAGAGGTGGCTGTGGTGCAAATGAGATCTAGGTTACTATTCTTTATTAATAGTTTATTGAACGATTAAAGAAGATCTTGGCAAATAGGAGTTCTGACGAAATCTGGTATGTGCAGATGGTGGGCGGAGAATAGAATGGGCACGGGGATGGGTATTGGTAGACACTGAGGGATAACTTTTCAAGAAGCGGCGGCCAATCGACTGAGTTATTAGCAATATTGATGAGATAAGTTATATCACCGACATTTCTCCTAACGGCTAAAGGCAGAAGGTGTAAGTGAGTACATAAAGCATAATAACTTAGGTTGGGATTTAGATTAAACCTAAACTTAAGAAGCCGAACAAATTTTCTCTGGATTCTTTCAATAATATAGTCTGGAATAGCACATAGGCTACATTTCATCCTGTAAAATGAAAGAGTTCCCGTGGGAACCAAAAATCCTCAATCCACGCGTACGAAGTCGCGGGAATCAGCAAGTAAAAAAAAGCCTATTTAATAAGAAATCAAAAATTTACTGAAGAAACTGCTGAATAAGATTGAGTAATTCAAAATTGCTTTTTAGTGTTCAGTATTTTGGAATCTAGTATATAGATTGCATCATTGAGTATTTTGCTATGGATATTATTTTGAGAAGTGATTAATGATCGGTGAGGCAAACAGCAAACTATTAATTATCTGCATTCAAAGAATACAGCAGTATCATTTCTAAAACAATAACTATATTTTTTGTGATCCCTGTTACTTACTTTGCTGGGTCGATAGCTGATAGAACAAAAATAAGAACAATAATATCCAAAGAATTCTCTTCAAAAGGAACTGCCCATTCATCACAAGTTGCATCCAAAACAAACACTTCACATCTTTTTGTATCATACAACTCATTGTGTTTCATAATATCTATTGCTGTAGATGAGAAATCACATCCATAGATGAACAAATTAGTATCTTGACTGTATTGTAGTATTGGAAAAATTGTATTGCCTACCCCGCAACCAATTTCAAAGATTAGGCGTTTTGTATTATTTTGTTTAGTATTTTCATTACATTGTTGACTTGGTTCCCCTTGAGGAACATCTTTATCTGCACAATTTTCTTCATTATTTTCTTTACACTGTTGGTCACTATATTCACTGTGAGGAAAGACTCTTACTGGAGCAGAACTATTGTCGGGTGCAAGCTCGGGGAACTCAGTGAAGAGCCAGTGCCGATCTTTAAAAAATCTGAAAAGATGTAAAGGTAATTTCTGAGCAAATATATAACATAATATTAGGTTTAATAGACCTGCTTATTCAATAATTGTTCAGATTACAGATTGCCTGCAACTTCATCTTCTTGGATCTAGATTTATAAAATTAGATTTCCTGTAATGAAATGTATGTCTATGCCTGCAATGGGTTCCAGCTATTTCTGTGTCTGTCATAATTGGGTATACTTATGTAATTTTATTTAAGATCTTTTTTTTATGTGTAAGAGTACATTATTTACTCTATTTATCTATGATGCCCGCAACTTTGTCTGTGTTGATTAGGTTTTTTTGATTCCCGCAGGAACTCTATGATTTTCTGGGATAAAAGTAGCCTATGTTCTTCCCTGAGATGCAAACTATTCCCGTACCAACGGGGAAATGGGTGGAATGGTTCAATTAATGGTCCGATCACCCGCCTGGCGACGGCGGGCGTCCCCTCTATAAGTACATACATTCCCATACCAAATTTCATTAAAATACAGACAGACAGACACTTTCGCATTTATAATATTAATAGCGATCCGCCCCGTCTTTGTATGGGTAGCACTAATAATCATAATAGTCTATACCCAATATAGCCAGTGGGCAGGTTTTACATTTTAAACGCCGACCGCAGTCGCGGTTTTTCCCCTTGCATGTTACATTATTTCTATGATATTTCATAAGATATTCATCTAAATTAAATGGTGTAAAGGACAATTTTTATCTTAATTAAATACTTGAGATGACAAACATATTTATTTTGATAAGGATTAAATATATTGGTAAAAACACCTTCGCAAGTAAAGCATTGGTTTAGACCAAATTTGAAAATCATCAAAATGGTTATTGTGAGTCAACCTTAAAATATAGATATATGCTATCATAGACATTTTTTTTAGAACTTCTTGAGAGAAACAATTCCACCATACATTATTTTCATGTAACTTTAACTATTTACGCAGTGCACGACACAAGCTCTCAGAAGAAATGATTTTTTCGGACTTAGTTTTAGTAATTTTCAGCAATTTTCGTAAGGATCTCTAATTTTTTTGAAAATGAAATATAGCCTATGCTATTCGCTGATTATGTAGCTTTCTATAGGTGAAAGAATTTTTAAAATCGGTTGAGTTTCGGTTTTTGAGTTTATCCATTACAAACAAACAAATCTTTCCGCTTTATAATATTAGTTAAGATTATCTAATTATCTATAATTATCTTATATTATCTTTAATTATCTATTAATAACAGATGTTACTGATAGCACTTTTGATACACAATTTTGGTGGAATCACACTATAATGAAGGAAGAGCCAGGTGCTCTACCAACATTAAAATTACTTACTAGTAGAAAAAGCAGACTGCAAAATGGCAGGAATTTTAAAAAACGGGGTTGGACATCCCTGAATGTAATTTGGTTTATGTTTTGTTTTGGTTTGAATTGATTTTTGTAATCCACTACCACTGTTGGCCACATGTCAGTATCACAGACATAACACATTTTTTTAGAAAGACTCTATAAGCACATAAAATTTGGAATTCTACAATTTTAAATACCTGTTTTGATGAATATTATAAAAGGCATCCCAATGCTTATCAGCATTTTCTCCTAAGTCCTTCAAGCGTTCCTCTGAGAAAGTAACGACAGAATTCTGTTGGACTTTTTCTGCAGCTGCCTTTTCTTGTTCTGCATCCCATTCAACATTGTCCCTGTAATTTAAACCAAATTAATCTATACTAATATTATAAATGCGAGAGTTTAGATGAATAGACGGATCAGACGGACGGAAGGACACATCCAACAGATGAATGTTTGTTACCCTATCACTCCAGAACAGCTGAACGGATCTGGATGAAATTTGGCTCACAGGTAGTTTATAGTCTTTTTTTTTATCCACTAAAAGTAAGCCCTTGACTGCGATCTCACCTGATGGTAAGTGATGATGCCGTCTAAGATGGTAGCGGGCTAACCTGTTAGGGGTTATAGCAGTTATATGAAACCCATACGCCTATTTGGTTTCTACAAGGCATCATACCGGAACACTAAATCGCTTGGCGGCATGTCTTTGCCGGTAGGGTGGTAACTAGCCATGGCCGAAGCCTCCCACCAGGCCAGACCAGGGAAAGTTCAGAAATTATAAATTCCCAAATTGACCCTGCCCGGTTATCGAACCCGGGACCTCCCCATGTTAAGACAACAGCGCTACACACTGCGCCATGGAGGTCATCAAGCTATTTTTTATCTCATATATTATTCTAAGTATATAGTCTACGCTCTACAATATGTCAGGGATATTACCAATTACCATACTTATTGAAATGATTGAACAAAAATGATAATTAATAGTCTCTTATCCTATACATCAATAATACCATTGGCGATGATCAGGTCAGGCACTAAACTTTCATGTCTTCTGCTTGGTGGGCTCATGTTTGTATGGAGCCCCTGGAGGAATTACTGCACAATGTAGATCAGCACTCAGCTTTTTAAAAAAGTGACTATAAAGTACATATTGATAAAAATAAGGCTCGGAACACAGAACAAACCTGTATTAAGTACTTAAGGTCAATATGCTAACCAAGCATTAAATTGATAAAGATGGTTCGTGTCAGTTAAATAACGATTACTGCCAGGTGGTTTCTTTCTATATCTCGTAGCTTCCAATTTCACTGCGTTTTCAATTTCAGAACATTTAGTATTTTTACAATTTCGAATAACAATGTTGAATATAGTACCAAGCGTTATGTTTGAAGACTTCATCCACATTTTCCAGCAATCTATTTCCAAATTGTGGTCTTTTCTCTTCTGTTTTATCTGTTAATTCCATTTAAAGTAATAAGTTTAGTAATTTAGATTTTATTTCGTGTGTAATTTTATCAATCTTAATTCCATAACATAAAACGGACATGCAAAGCTAAAAAATTGACAGTTACCTTGACGGGTGCTTGACGTGACACTTGACAGTAGTGACAGTGCGTAGACAGAAAGAGATAGTGAAAGTTTAATGATTTATTTATTGGATTCATCTTGTGACTCTGGGGTATAGCTTTTAGAAGACTGGTTTCTCTTCAATCATTTATTATTGTTTGCGTGCTCGCAGACTCAGCAGCAATGATTAAAAATGCTTTTTATGGAAAAAAATTCATGGTAGGTAGGTACCTAGTAGGTATCGGCACTTGTGCGACATTGTAAGTCGTTGTGTTGTATCCAGGGCTATTCCAAAAATCTCAAAATCGGGTATATACTATAATGATTTTAGCTATCACAGGAAAAATCCCTACGCTAAAAAAGTAAGACTCATCGCTAGGCTAAGCTCTAGTATCTACCTATAATTACATTCTAAACTTCGTTCGTCCTGAACCCAGTCATATATATATTTTTTATATTATCTATAATTTTTCGACAAAACATTCCTAAAGAGCCTGTTTCCAATTTGTTATCGAATTGGATATTAGGTAGATACGCTTTAAAAGAGGACTGATTAAAGCAAACATCATAAAAATGATTTTCGGGTCATTAGCGACTTCCCGCAAACGAAATAGCTATGCGTTGAAGTTTATAGTATATCGTTATGTAGGTATATGAAATATTGCAACATAAGCACGTTTGAAACGTAAAACAAGTTAATACGTAAGCTTTGCTAGCTGCGGTAGGTAGCCAGTAGATAATCAATGGATAGAAAAACATCTTTTTTTCTATCCAACGTAGGTACCGTCTACGAGTGATATAATCCCTAGGTACTAACCTACTACAGCTAAGTAACTATCTAGGATTCGTTAATTCTATTACTTAGTGGCATTATGGTACTTCCAGAATCTTATACCACTTTACCTACTGTACCTAAATATCTACAGCAGTTCTGCCTTTCTTGGTAGCCGTCATGTAGCCGTATTAAACAGTTTGATGTTAAAATCCAAAATATATAATAATATTCTAAAATTATCCCGGAAAATTCAAGAGTTCCCGCGGGAATCAAAAAACCTTAATCCACGCGGACGAAGTCGCGGGCATCATCTAGTAATAAGTAATATAATATTACCATCCAAATCCGTACGTTTTCGTCGTTTTCTCATTTTGAAGACGATTATGTACCAAAATCTTAAAAAAGGAACCCAATATGTTCATAGCATAAACATGAAGCGAGGTGAGACTATATCCGCTTAAAGAGCATCCCTTCACAAATGTCAAATATAAAAAACATATGTGAAACTAGGTATATACTTTATAATATAGGTACCTACCTATGTGTCGAATCTGTGCGCGAGAGAGAACCTACTATTTGGAAATCGGTAAATAACATATATAGAAGCTGATATCCTGCTGAGGTCCATCATTCGCAAGCAAGAAATATTTTTTTCGTGATCGTGTGGAATCTTTCCTGATGGTAAACACTAAACAGTAAAAACCCAGTCTAATTTTCTATTATGACTGGAGACGTGTCTGGGATTTTATAAAATAGGCGAAAAAGCACGACTGCGCCACAGATGTCACTATTATTGAAGAAATATGAATTGTAATGTGAAGTTTAAGAGCAAGAATGTCTATAATACCTACAAGGATTTCTAGACACCCTGCTAAGCTGCATAGGACGGCGAGTATGGGGGTGGCGCAGGGTGGATCTACAAACAATTCTCGCGGATATTGAACGGCGGCGATGCGTTTGGAAATGCCGTGCACCGCCGGATGCGTGCAACGGAACGTTCACGTCCTGTTGCTCAGCAATCAACGTGCGAAGAAAAGTCCTCATTTTCATCTCATTCGTATTCAGCTATGCCAAAAGACAATGAAATACCTCCTTTATTTATAAAGGAAGAGCCAGAGCCTTCATTTATAACGTGGAAAGGATAATAAATTTTATAACACTGTAAAACCTTTACGTTCAGTTACTGTGTAGGTGTTTGCGTGTTTATTGTTTGAAGGTATTTACTTATAATAGGTAGGTAACTACAAGGAACAATCAAAAAATTTGTGTGTGAGACTGGAGAACTAAAACTTAACATAGCGCGTAAAAAGGCGCGCGAGATAGAAGCCATTTTTCTCAAAAAAAATCATCAGGGATTATATGAAAAGCAAAATATTGTACTACTTATGAAATAACCTTTTTCAAACGCAATTAGCTCTTACAATTTTTACAAAAAATAAACTGAAAGTGTAGGTTCATACCGAACGAAATTAAGAATAAACCATATTGAATTTATAATTGCAGAGTAAAATTACTCCTTCCGTTTTCATTTTAATTCTTAGTTATTTATTATTTGCTAATTTTACCAAAAACATCTGTCCCTAAAAACAAAAAAACCATTCCCCAAGTTTTAAAGTTTGAAAGCTCTGAGTACAATAAAATGGGCACTAAAGCTTTATCGAGCATGTAATAAAGTTGTAGCTCGCGGCTTTTTGTTTCAAATTTCTTACAGCCAACGTGGTGAGGCGGAAAACAGCCATCTGTTGCGGTCAAGAGCGCTCCTCCGCGAGTAGAATGAGCCTCATCCTTCATGGACCTAAAACACGATGTAATATACTTTCATCCTTTTAAAAAGAAGTAAAAAATATGTACTTAGATATTCTGCTGAGACCGTACGTATAATAGACCTATTACACTGCACTCATAACAGGGCCTTATTACTCAGCATTAATAGGCCTGTTACACTGCACTTTTCACAGGGACCCATACACATGAATCACTGTAGTGTAAAAAGATTTAAGGAATAAGGGTCCCCAAATTGGTCGTTATTGCTGTGTAATAAGCGAGGCTCTAACTAACGGCCACACTCACCCTTACCACAGGGCCCTGTAATAAGTGCAGTGTAATAGGCCTTTATGGGCCAATATAGGGACCCTTACTCCCTAAATCTTATTACACTAAACTGATTCAAGGTAAGGGTCCCTGTGAAAAGTGCAGTGTAATAGGCCTATAAACCGCGATGTAATATACTTTCTTCCTTTTAAAAAGAAGTGAAAAATATGAACTTAGATATTCTGCTGAGACCGTAGGTAAGTAGAGTTTTCACAACTCTCTAAGTAAGTAGGTAGGTAGGTAAAAAAAGCATAGTTTACAAAAGTAAAATATTTAAAATAGGTGCGGTTGCAGGTAGATCGATCTATTTCAGATCACTATGATTTAATTCCTGTAGTTGATTTTAAGATTTTCTATAGTCTACAGTACTTACAGAAAAATGTGAGTTGTGACAGAGAAGTGTACCTTTTCAGACTTTCCATATGCCGATGCTGCACCACGTATTTCCCCTTCGTAATCATACATAACGGTCATCAACATTGGTAATTGAAGTAGACAATAATATATATCCAGCTAAGTAAATTTCTGGCTGTACTGAGTGTACATTCATATCTACTTTGCGAAACTCATTTTTAAAAATGGGTTTAAAAACATATATTCAAGAACCTAAGTATATTTCATTTTTATTATCGTAATGGGACTCGTAGGGTTCAATAAAAATTAAATTTGTATGTGATATACTTTATTTAAAGTTCCCCTAGTGCCAAAATATTTATAGCGTGTACCATTAAAACGTCTCGTAATGTTGTTTGTGAGCTCAAAAGTAGTACGGAGTTGATTTCCAAAGATTAGTGCGTCCCTTGTGCAAATTTAACGGCGTCCAGACATGGTATTTTGGCCTGGATCCAAAGTTACAGCTTAGTTACACGATACAGCTTCATATTGGGCTGAGGCCATGGGCGGAACCAGCGATATACTTTTTGGTGGGCCTGCAAGCGACCGGATCCGTAAATAAACTAGTTTTATATTTATATCTTCTTATTTTAAGAACATTTCTGGAACAGAGATTCTCCTTTTTATTTCTTAAAACATTTTTGTTAAGTATCATTAAATAAGTCTTAAGGCCACAGATTAGGAGCTTATTAATAATCGGTCAAGTGCGTGTCGGGCCCCGCGCAGTGTAAGGTTTCGTAATTGCACGTTTTACCAAATAGATTTGTCTGTTACGGCGGATTATAGCGGATTTTATTAGTCTTCTTGTTCCTTCATTATCATGACCTTCCGCAAAGTAACGCCTGCTTATATCCGTAGTAAGAATAATTTAAGCCTTTATTACTTACTTACATCTGTTATTCAGGTATGGCGATGGCACTAATTAATAATTTAGATTGTTGTCAAACCGACTTTCTTTCTGAGAATGTTCTATTCGGTGCAAAGACCTATTTAAAGAAAGAGTTATTAAGTGTAACGTCTTTGGTTCGGTGAGTGAGTCGACTTTTTAAAAAATCCGGCTTCCCTTTTTAAAATTTTAACACTTCGCCACTGCTATGCACCTACTTTCAGGAAGGTTTTAGTATTTATAGCCTTAGTTATAAGATGTAGGTAAATATCCCTAGTGAGTGGGTTGAGTTAAGGTCACCCCAGGGCCTCCTGACTACGTCCCTGTTGGAGCTTTCGCATAGAATATCTGAAATATTGTCAGGGAAATGGAAATACAATACCTACTTCTTGGGTTTCCATTTATATTCAGACAGCCAGATCATAAATGTCAGTATTCAGTCGTAGAAATATTGCCACATCACGGCGTAAGTATCTAGTGTGTTCCTAATGAGGCATAATAAACTAATATTACTACATAATGAGACATACAAAGCAAATAAAAAAGTTATTAAAAAAAAAGCCCCCCCGACTGCTTGGATACCAAAAGATTTAAATTTCATTATTATCAATTTACATAATACTTTTAAACAAAATAATATAGCAATTCAGTGTTCTCACTCACGTTTTATAACAATATTTATCCTCATTTAAAATAATTTTGTAATTATTAGGTACAAGTTATCAAGGCGCAGTCGCACGTTAATGTTAGATAATTAACGTGCGACTGCGCCTTGATAATTTGTAATACGTAATTAGCACATAAGCGAAAACCGGAAAACCAAAATATTATATTATCCTAACCTAAGAAGTTATTCTCTTGTCCTTTAGCAACCTATGCTGACCTACCTTAATTTATCGCAACACAAATATAAACAAAATAAGTATAGTCAATAGGTTGTATGTTTTCCTAATCGAAATGTTAGAAATGACACTATACCGCAATTCAACTTGTGTATCTACTTACCTATAATAAACTTACAAGGTACTAGGTAGCAGGTAGTTAGATACCTAATTTCCTAAAATACCTAGGTATTTTCTCTTTATAATAGTTAGGTATCATACCTAGTTTGATAGATAGATGATATAAGTCGGAACTTTAAACATTTCCTTTGAAACCTCGTAAATCCTAAATTACCATTTAAACGGAAAAATGGTTTAAGAAACCCAGGTGTGATTTTAAAAGACCTATCTAACGATACTACACATGCATAAAGCCTATCGACTTTCATTTATTAATTGGCTTCTAGTGGACGCCATTTTGTTTTTTCTCAGATTCAGCTTCCGTAGTGACACTCGGAAGACTAAAATAAATCTAGTTGTGCAAGTATTATCAAAATCGGTTTAGCCGTTTTGTCTGTAGTGCAACAAAAAGAATACAACCTTTGAAACCTCGTAGATCCTAAATGATCATTCAAACAGGAAAATGGTCAAAGAAACCTAACTATGATTTTGTAAGACCTATTCATCGATACCCCACTTGCCATAGCCTATCGACTTTTATTTTTTTAATTTGTTACATTATGTCTTCTAGAGGCCGCCATTTTGTTATTTCTCAAATTCGGGTTCTGCAGTGACACTCGGAAGATTAAGATAAATCTAGTGGTAAAAGTATTATCAAAATCGGTTCAGCCGTTTTGTCTGTAGTGTGACAAAAAGGAATACAACCTTTGAAACCTCGTAAATCCTAAATGATCATTCAAACAGAAAAATGGTCAAAGAAACCTAACTATATGATTTTGCAAGACCTAAGTATTCATCCATACCCCACTTGAAATAGTCTATCGACTTTTATTTTTTAATTTGTTACTATAAGGCTTCTAGAGGCCGCCATTTTGTTTTTTCTCAAATTCGGTTTCCGTTATGATAGTCGGAAGATTAAGATAAATCTAGTGGTGCAAATATTATCAAAATCGGTTCAGCCGTTTTGTCTGTAATGCGACACAAAAGAATACACTAAAAATGAACCTTTGAAACCTCGTAAATCCTGAATGTTAATCGTTAAAATGAGAAAATGATCAAGCGAACCTATCTATGATTTTGCAAGACCCTAACTATAATTTTTTAATTTGTTACTTTACGGCTTCTAGAGGGCGCTATTTTGTTTTTTCTTAAATTCGGCTTCCACAGTGACACTCTAATGATATACTCGGCATAAACTGGTGCAAGAATCATCAAAATCGGTCCACGCGTTTAGGCTGTAGCTGTCCCTATGCATTTCGCAGTCGGTTACTAATGTTATTTTATGGGATTTAAAACTTCATTGGACTATAGGAAATAATATGAATCGTGAAGCCTCGTAGGAACAACATCGCAAAAAGAAAATTACATGAAGGCAGGAAAACTAATTTGGGATTATGGCAAATTTTTCAAGGTGATTTTTCAAAGCTTGTAGGCAGGCATATAATTTGTATTTTGTAAGTCTCTCACTAGATCCGAGGCCCTTGGTGGACCGCCCCCTGTATCTCTCCCTTAGTCTGCTACTGGTAGTTAAGTAAAAAAATACAGTAGGATTTTATCGTGAAAAAAAAGTAGTCAAAAGTGCAACTTGAAGTACCGTGAGAACACCGCCCCAATTTTATATCTTTGGCGTGAAATAGTCATTGTAAAATCGGTGAACGAGTTTGGTTCCTCGCTCTAAAGAGCGCCGCTGGAGCCCCGCCAGGTGGCGCTCACGAGCACCCTCTGACGATAATTGCTACCAACTCTTGCTTCATTATCTTAATTATACAAATAACTTAGTACGCCTAATGAAACAATTGTTTCTGCTTGCCATTTTGTGTGGATTTTATGATAAATTGTTATGGTATTAAATAGTTGAGTACATTTACGCTATACTAGATAATTCCCGCGACTTCGTCCGCGTGGATTAGGATTTTTAATTTTCTGGGATAAAAAGTAGCCATGTTCTTCCCCGGGATACAAGTCCTATCTCTGTACCAAATTTCATCAAAATCGGTTGAACAGATGGGCCGTGAAAGCGTAGCAGACAGACAGACACACTTTTGCGTTTATAATATTTGTCAGGAGGCTATGGCAAAATACAACTAAAACATACCTACCTACCCCACATTTTCAAAACTTTTATCACAACCATAAAACTGAAGAAGAAGAGAAGTGGATTAGGATTTTTAATTTACCGGGATAAAAAATTATTTTTTTTTTACTTCGCTATAAATAAAAATGTCCAATTGCTACTGCCCTTGATGATTACCGGTTATACTGAAAAAACAATAGTGAACTAAGCTTCAAGATTTGGTGTATATCTATACTAATAATAAAAATGCAAAAGTTCGGATGGATGGATGTTTGTTACTCAATCACACCAACGGCTGAACCGATCAGACATACTTTCGCATTTATAATATTAGTATGGATTCAGTCCCGAAGACACCAGGGGCACCAGGGCTTAGACCAACGCATTCTCGTTGCGTGTGTGGTTGCCGGTTACGCGGCTCGTAAGAGATTTTTTTAAAAATTATTTCTTTCTAAATACAAATACTAACAATGATTGCATGCACTAAGTCAGCTAATGGCTGTCCTCTGCAATGCAACATTTCTCGTTAGGTATTTAACTTACATTTAAACACATACCTACACATTTGATACAGCCAAAACCAAATAAACTCAGCTAAGTATCTAGTGGTTCAGGGAATATTTGAGCGAGCGTTAATCCTTATGGTACATGCGGGCACATTTAAATTCGTCACTACTATAGTAGCAGGAAAGTCTTATCCTCAAACAACCTCTTTTTATGGTTGTGATAAAAAGTTTGAAAATGTGGGTTAGGTAGCTATGATTTAGTTGTATTTTGCCATAGCCTCCTGACTAATATTATAAATGCAAAAGTGTGTCTGTCTGTCCCTCTACTACGTTTTCACGGCCAATCGAATCCATCGATTTTGATGAAAGGTATTGAGATTTTGATTGAGAGAAAGGTACATATATTATGCTATTTTGTATCCTGGAAAATCACAGAATTCCCACAGGGTTTTCAAAAAATCCAAATCACATCTAATAAGTATCTCGTATCAGGTACCTTAAATTCATACTAGATGATGCCCGTGACATCGCCTGCGTCGATTAAGTTTTTTTTAATTCCCGCGGGAACTCAAATATGCCGGGATTAAAAGTTTTTTTATCCTCTACAACTCTTCTACTGCTATCTCACCTGATGGTAAACGATGATGCAGTCTAAGATGGTACCTAGCGGGCAAACTAGATAAGGGTATGGCAGATAAAGTCAAAGTCAAATAATTTTTATTCAATTTAGGTAGGTCTAGTTATTTATAAAATATAACGGTGATAATCAGTAACGGTATCTTAAAACTAAAGCTACGAGGAATTAATTCCATACCCCTAATCGGTTTCTACACGGTATCGTACCGGCACGCTAAACCGCTTGGCGGCACGTCTTTGCTGGTAGGGTGGTAACTAGTCACGACCGAAGCCTCCCACCTGGCCAGACCAAAGATTAGGGGATCGAACCCGGCACCTCCCTGAACGTTAAGACTACAGTCCTCACCACTGCGCCAGGGAGATCGCAAAAGTATAGTAACCCATGTCCTTCCCCGGGATACAACCCATATCTGTATACCTACCATCAAAATCAGTAAACAAGATGGTTATACCGTAGCAAACAGACAGACAAACACATTTTTTTCGCATTTTATATAGATATGAATTATGATATAGTTAGGTACACGGTCGCCTCTGTAGTTTAATTTCAATAAAATTTATGGCCATAGAAAGCGGTTGTTTGTACCATGTTGGGCTGTATAATTAACACAAAATACCAAATATTGATAAATATTTTGGATATGCCTAATCATGATATTGGATTTGGCGTAGATCCAGCGTAGCTCGTAGCAAACATTGCCAGAGGCTCAATTGTACGCAATATTCCACTTATGTGCTTTTTTATTTTGCAGATACTTCATGATTTTCTAATTTTATATTCTACTAGCGACCCGCCCCGGCTTCGCACGGGTAGCACTAATAATCATAATTATTAATCCATAGTGGGCACTGGGCAGAAAATCAGGTTTTACATTAAGCACTGCGATATTATTAATCTTTATAACTTATTATTATAGATGTTCATATAAACGTTACACACCTGACGTTGTTGCCTTGTCTCTTCAAAGCCAACTAAAATCAATATGGCGACCCTCAGTGACCATTGACTCGCAAACATTTGTAGGTTTATTAGACAAATAATTTGCAATAAAATAAGATTGCGGCTATAAATTAAGATGTAAGCTATCCTATCTTTCAAGTTGGATCAAACTGCACACGGTGTGCAAATTTAATTTAAAGTCGGTTATGTAGTTTAGGAGTCCATCGCGGACAAACACCATGACACGTGATATATATTTACATTAAGAAGAAGAGATGGTACGCATTCGCAATAAATATAAGGTCATAAAGGACTTGAATCCAGGGCCGTAAAATAAAATAAATCAAAAAAGAAGGGATTCTAAGGGCCAATGGGGGCGCTTCCCGCCAATTGAGCGCGAAGGATGAAAAGAAAATCGTAGGATTAAAGGATTGTATAAAATAATTAAATTAGGCACTCTATGAATATTATATTATCGTGAGGAATAAAGTCTTAAAACGAACATTGGGTTTTGATTTATTAAAACTCAGAAGTGGGATGTGATCCGCCGATCCACATAAATTATTATTGAGGTACCTATGTATTCTAAATTGTAATTCTTTATTCGTATAACTTTGTGACTGCTCATGACATTCTTATGCGATTCAAATAACTTCACACATTTTACATTAACATTTCGATATTTTGTATTAAAATTTTTCGGTCGCTGATTAGGTCTATTCCGTTTTTAGGACTTGCCCTCTAAAGAGCAAGTAAAGTGAGTTGAATAAGCACAAAAATTCCTTTTTCTGTGGGAATAAATCTGTATTCTTACATCCTTAAAGTTTATAGGTCATGCAAAAAACAGGAGTTTCGTAACACAGTGGTTACTTAGGTGGTCAAATTAACGTTATTACGCTATAACCTAGGGCTATTTAACCCAATACATTGTCGAAACTAAAACTAACTAAACCTACGTCCATACTAAGCTTTACAAGAGTTGTGAGCCTTCTAGATCTATGATATAATTCTAGCCTAATAGCCTTCTAGTCTAGATCTATAAAGAGCACAAAGAGTTGTGATAAAGGTTATGCTATGGTAAACCACGTAGGTTTCCCACAGAGGAACTATACCAAGTCTCCAATTTACTGACAGTACGGCATTTGTATATCGAAAGATGCGTTACCATCGTACTCACTGAATTCCGACACCTGATAATATCCCCCGACGTCGACCTGAAATACATATTCCTCAAACAAAAAGCGCGTTTGCACAATGACAATTTAGTTATTTGGGTCCATTTTTATACAAGCACTCTAATTAATTATAAAAAATTTTGAACTGTAATAGGTATGGACTTAAAAATAAGCATACTTACATATTATGTAACCTCAATTATGAAGCAACTGGGAACCTGCTAAGAAATAAATATAAATCTGTACTAATCTTATACACATAGACTATATTATAAATGCGAACACATTATAAATGCGAACGCGAATAAATGCGACACATATTATAAATGCGAAAGTTTGGATGGATGTATGGATGTTTGTTACTCAATCACGCCCCAACGGCTGAACGGATATGGCTAAAATTTGGCACAGAGATAGATTATAGTCTGGAATAGCACATAGGCTACTTTTTATCCCAGAAAATTAAAGAGTTCCCGCGGGAACCAAAAAACGTGGACGAAGTCGCGGGCGTTAGCTAGTTTCGAATAAACCACCGTTAACAAGCAGCAAGTAGTAACACGTGGACTATATTTCTTTTAGTCTACATAATTAACATAAGATATTAACATCAGCTAGCTAAACCTACGTATAATGCTACGAATGACAACGAAGTGAGGATCGATTATTTATCAGTAAGGCATTGAGCTGTTAAGACCAATTAGCAAACAGCGGCATGCGGACACTAAAACCCAATACGTGGTCTTTAAGGCTACAGCAAAGCCTTAGATTGTGCCACAGTGGCGAAGCGGACGAGCGTGCTGAGATCGAGTGCTTGGCGTGAATCCAAACTGCTCCGTCGCCTCTATATTGCTGCTTGTGTATCGACGCGACTCAGCGAAACTATAATTTTTGGTAACATCGTATTGAGACTTTGCAAATATTCCTGGTAGAGTTAGAGGTTTTGTAGACTTATTGTTTAAGGAGTTTTTCAGATTCCAAGTTAACTCCCCTGTCATGTTAAAATGAGTTGAACAAAGAACAGATAGGTACACAAAGGCAAAATAGTCTTGTGCCTGAGTAAGAGGATCGTTGGGAATGAAATCTATTGAGATTTTTTCACCTCCAAGCCTAGGCAAATACAATGTTGAATTAGCTACGAATAGAGCATGCCTTTAAATAGAAAGAAAAGCTTAAGGGGACAGGGGTACATCAATTTAAATTAACTGCGCTACTTCAGACTGGATTGACGAGCCCCTATTATTATTCTCTGCTTTAACGAAAACCCTTAAAAATAAAATAAATTGTCTTTGACGCACGAACAGACACCGATAGTTAGGCTTCATGTACTGATACATAAAGCATGATCCGCCCCGGCGCCGGACTGGAAGGTAGTGTAAACAAACAAAAAAAGTTTAGCTATTACTACCTACGTACCTAGCTATACCAATCTAGCTATTCATTCACAGAGTACTCAGTATTGTAGTTCGCGGTTTTAGCGCCATTCCCACATGTTGTTACAAAAAATGATAGTTTCTGTGAGTCTGACCTATAGACATATAGCTTACAAAGAACCACACATTCCTCGTGCCACTGTAATACGTACCAACTTACCTAGCACCAATCTAGCAATTCATTCACAACGTACTCAGCATTGTAGTTCGCGTTTTGAGCGCCATTCCCACATGTTGTTACCAAAAATGATAGTTTTAGTGAGTCAAATCGATGCTCAACAGTCAACGGCAACGTACAGCGACGGAGCAGCTTGAATTCGCGCCAAGCACTCAATCTCCCCACGCCGCACACTTCACCACTGCGGTTTACTCTATGTACTAGGCTCTGACCTACAGACATATAGCTTACAAATAACCATACATTCCTCGTACTACTTTATTACGTCTTAATTACAGCACTCTTATTTAACCACCTGATAATCAACTCTATTTCTTTCGATAGTAAATAAAATATAAAATTCTTTCCAAAAAACCGACTTCCTAAGCCACTGTAAAGTAAAAAATAATTTTGATTTCTACACACTACGTTGAAGTCGAGCGAGCCTGATGCGCCTGAACTTTGCTTAACTTTGCTATAATTTTTATTTTTAACTTTTTAGTGTCAGGATTGAGGATTTGGAGTCAGAATTTTTTGTGGGACCACCTCGAGAGCTTGGATAAATGATTGAAATTAATGAAAAATTCTTTATTGTACACTACGAAAGACAAACTTTTAAACAAAAACAATAAAACTTAGCTATGGTATAAGTGGCGGCCTTATCGGATCTCTACCAGGCAACCCAGGCAACACAACGGATTAACCCAGAGAGAAAGCTTCAGGGGTGTACGTTGTTTAAAAGGAAACTAATAATCTAATTCTTACAATAAAATATGAACATGTAAACCTACATACATACACCTAAAATAATTATATAAATACATATATAAATATATAGATCAAATAAATGAAATGTTCAAAATTAGGTTTCTATTTCCTTTGAAATTTTATTTTTTAGAAGAAAAAGAAACCTCGCCAACATTAAATTTAGTCGATAAATATTTAAGCTGATGTAAACCTGAAATTTTATTTTATGAGACCAGTTTCCACCTGGTTTCCCTCAAAACTATTATCCTTCGTCATCGTCATCTCAGATCCCTTGAAACTGAACTAATGTGCTTAATAATACATTTCAAGATAGCCAATAATATTGAGATTTTGTAAAAAAAAAATATAATATTATGTTATAATAATAAAAAATATACTTGGAAACCTAAATAAGCAAGCCAGGTAGTCCATTCTATTCCCTAAAGAAAAGTGAATTAAAATCAAGAAAGCATTTTCAAGCTAGCGTTCACCTGTTGGTTTCGTCACTTTTGTTTCCGTTCCTGCCGCTGACGTTCCATGCAATTTTCTTAAGACGTTGCAACCGCTTTTAAGCTAATTTAAAATTCCATTCCTGGCTAGTACGCTCCTGCGACTTTATTGGCGTGGAATAACTTGGGTTTTTAAAAATCCCTTTGATTTTCCGGGGTGTAAACTAAGTACCTTTGTGCTCTATAACGAAAGTTATCTCAGTTCAAAGTTGCAACGTAAAAAAGGAAGAGGTGTATATACAAACACGTTTTGTGTTTTGGAGGGTTTCTCCCCAACCAGATTTTATTTATTCCTCGTAGCTTTAATTTTTGATTTGATTGAATGATCGTAAGTATCTTGATCTTCACGCAATCAATGGGCCAAAGAATTAGGGCAAAGAAATGCCTGAAAAAGGTAGGCCTGTAGGAATTGTTCTCTATATTATTCTAACCACACTACAAATACAGAAACGCTATTGTTCAGAATAAAGGCTTGAAGAAGGGTAGAAATTTTATAAACGGGAACACTAACCGACAAGCAATACTTGAGTCGTACAATAATAAGATTCTTTTCGTAGACATGCAATAGAAAAGCGAAGACAGATATAAATTTTTCAGAACGTGAGAATCCGGAGCTCAACCTATAAGAGGAATATATCTAACAGCGGAGCAGACGTGCAGGAAAACAGAAAAATAATTTTAAGCAAAGATGGTGCCAGCTTTTCTTTTAATATTTCCTACTGCATTGATGTGCTACTTTTACTGATAGGTATTCGCGTGGATATAACACGATAATATAACGAATTTTATTTTTGTGTACGTTATAACTACCTTATTACGCAGAAACTATTAATTTTGTTCCTTCCAGTCGACTCGTCGTGAGTTATGTGGAATTCAAATTTTGAGAGATTTTATTAGTTTTAATGTGATGAGATTAAAATATGTTTCTATAGCGTATAAGATTTTCAAAAGTAGCACCCGTTCATTTGAACTAAACCAGAATAATCTTTAATCCGAAATGTTACCTATGACTATGTACTAGGATCTTCTTATACTAAGGGACAAAGCATTAAATACGAGCTCATTATATTGAAAATAAGCTTAATTAATTAATAGAACTAAATAAAAAATATCTCTATCGAAACAATTTATGATAGAGTTAGCTACAGCTAAAAGCTAAAGCTTTTTCATTGTTTAATTTTAAAACGTTTCGCTAATTCTGCTACCGAGTAAAACATTTTAAGTTTTACCTCTTTATTGCATTTTATCTAGTAGCCATTCTGAGCATGATTACGTGCAGTATGAAAATTCCAACCCTCTTGGAAACTTCATACCTCCTTTTAATAAATTTTAATACCTTCTATGGGCATCGCACATTAGCGACGCGACGGAGGGAGTAGCTACGCGCCTCGTACGTGGTAGTACTGGTAATAAAACATTATGCGGCTAAACACACAGAGGACGGCATAGTCTGTATGCACGGCTATCCACCGGCTAAAACTTGAGTGCCTAACTTTGTCGGCCAGCGGTAAAACTTCGCTTTTCATTTAATTTGCCCGAAACGAGTGCAGCTTACAATATTTTCAACGCTCGCAACTTTCGACTCGAGCTTTCGTTATAAATTTCATAGTTAGTTACAAAGTGTAGTGCCTTACCTGGGCCACCTCGAAACCACCCTGCTTTTAATATCGTTAATATTTCAAGAGCCGTAAGTTGTAGAGCTGTATTTTCATTTTTACATCAAAATAAAGAAGTTAAGTTTAAAGCATAGTAATTTTCATTCGTAACACATACCTAATTTAAATACTTTTGCGCTTGCAGCAGTTTTGATAGTTAATCCAAGATTATAAGTTTCCAATACCTTATTACCTTTAAACGAGTACCTTTAAACCTATATATATAGGATGGCCCAAATAAACTAGCCGGCATATTTAGCGGAACATAAAAAAAAGGTCCATAATTAAAAAAATATGGTTTTATTTTAAAATCTACCTACTAGACTTCTTTTGTTATTTAAAGTTTCATTTGTTTTACTTAAAATGAGATCACATTAAGAACAGATTTTGCGAGTAAAGGCTATTTGTGAAAAATGGTACATTTTTGAACTTTTCATGTAACCGGGAAAAGTGAAATTTAATATTAAAATAACAATTAATTAAATTAGAAAAATGGTGATTAATATCGCGTATTTCCTCCACGTGCTCTTATTAAAGTTTCTACCCGTCTAGGCATACTGAGAATGATGTTATCGATGGTCTCCTGGGATAGTCTCCGCCATTCCTCAACTACGGCGATTCGCAGTCCTCCCACGTTGGCAGGAGCTGGAATTCTGGACTTAACTTTTCTTTTTAGCAAGTCCCAAACGTGCTCTATTGGGTTCATATCCGGTGATCTCACCGGCCACTCCATAACAGTGATATTCATATCATTAAGATACGCTTGAGTTACCCGAGCGGTATGCGGCCGAGCATTATCCTGCTTAAAAACAAAATCTTCACCGATATATGGGGCAAACGGTACGACATTTTCTTCTAAAACTTCTCTGATATAGCGGTCTGCAGTCAGACTCCCTCTGTCAATCACTACCAAGTCTGTGCGAACTCCCAAACAAATGCCCGCCCAAACCATTATTGATCCACCACCGTATGCAACTGTAGTTTCAAAATTTGTCTGAATGTATCGTTCTCCTTTGCGTGTGTATATTCTTTGCCTGCCGTCAATTTGATTTAAGAGAATTCTGCACTCATCACTAAACAATACCTTACTCCATTGGTCCGCGTTCCAAAGTCGATGTTCCTGAGCAAAAGTTAACCTGTTTCTACGATGATTTACCTCGGAGCCTTGGAGCCTTGGCGGGCACAAATGAACCCAAACCAGCTTCTTCGAGCCTTCTTCGTACCGTACGCTCACTTACGGTTACACCCCGCACTGCTTCTAACTCATGACGGGCTTGGACGGCCGTCAAACGGGGGTTCCTACGTACACGAAGCCGAATGAAACGATCATCCCTACTCGAAGTGCGTCTTTTTCTGCCTTGTCCTGCTATTCTCATATAAGTACCGGTCTCCCTGAACCATTGGATACTGCGATGGATCGTTGAAACTGGTTGACGAAGATCTGTGAATATCACTCTGTAGGTTTGACCATTTCTTCGCATTTCGAGTGCCCTGGCAATCTCCGTTGGGGCTAAGTCAGGCATAATTCAGTCATAAACTCCAGAAAGATACGCGATTTAAAAAAAACTAACAAAAAACAGTATTTCAATGAAATTTTAAATCAAACTCAGAAGGAAGAAATACTCGAAGTTCGCTCCAGATAAGGTGTATTTGAATAAAATTAAAACAATTGCATAAAATGTGATGTTCAGTTGTTTTCTTACCACTACAGCCCATTAACGTCCCACTGCTGGGCACAGGCCTCCACTCTCATAGGAGAGAAGGAATTAGAGCTTAGACCCACCACGCTGCTCCAATGCGGGTTGGCGGGCTTTGACGACTATTATCATGTTAGTGATAATAACCGGGACCGACGGCTTAACGTGCACTCCGAGGCACGGGGGTGAAACACCGCCAACTTCCAACTCCGGGCTAGCACTGAGAATTCCGTAATTGAAAAAAATTCCGTAATTGTTTTCTTAATTTGAAAATATTTCTTTTTAAATTAAATTACGTATAAACCAGCCAGCAACCTTATATGATACTGATATCAAACCTTTTTTTTATGTTATGTTTAGAAACGTCCAAAGAAAAAAAATTATATTCCTCGTACCTGGAACTTGATTATGATTTTTTAAAGTTTTTTCGTGAGATTTCTGAAGGAGTGAGCGTTAATTTTTTTTCTTTTTATGTTGTGTTTTTGTCCGAACATTTTTTTTATGAACATGCTTGTTATGAAGTGTGCTAATTTTTATAAAATAATTACTATCATAACATTAACCCACGTTGGAAAATTCTTGGTCGAAAGTGAAAAGTTTACGTTCGACGGAAGTAGAGACGAAGTTTCAACTTATGATAAAAAATACTTAAACCTGTCTACGTCACTTCCGACTAATTTCAAAAACTTTTGGGGTTCCTAAGCTTCCCTTATTAGTTAAAAAATTGGGTTCTTTAGGGGGCATTATTTTGAGAAATCGGACTTCAAATGTGGTAAGGCGGTAATTTCTGAACTTAAAATATGATTCTTAAAATTGTGTTTTGCCTATTTTTGTAAATTTTATGGCTCATCATCAATCAGATATTTTCAGTATTATTGGCTCAAGAGCTCGAAGAAAATTTTAAGGCAGTGCCTGGCGAAAGCTGAAACTGTTGAAGCTGAAGTAGATAGTAAGATGCCGAGGTCTTAACCACTAGGCTGTAACGGTTACATTTAATGAATGGTTTTAAAAAGCCTGTGTAGTCTGTGTGTACCGTGTGTAGGGTCTCGTCAAATTGCCATACTTTCAGCCCTTCTCATTCAGCTTATCGCGTTCCATCAGAGAGTGCGTTAACACTTTCCATCGCGTACGTACAATAGGCGTAATTCGTTTGCTTTTTTCTTCTCTTCTACTTATCTTTAGACTAGATGATGCCCGAGACTTCGTCCGCGTGGATTTTTAGGCTTTCGTTATATCCTGTGGGAATTTTCTGATTATACGGGATAAAAAGTGTGCTATGTGTTCTTCCCGGGGATGCAATCTATGTCTGTTATTTCAACAAAATTCTGTAGTCTGTCACTGATAAACAAACTATCTGATACACCTTGGGATTTATAATATGAATAGTATGGATATAGATTATGGAAATGCAGAATATGTAACTAAAGAATTTTCGATGAATAAAAATATACAATATTATAGTATAAACTTTTATTTTTAGAATATTTGAGATTTTTAAGCTATCTCTAACGGTTGTATATTTCTCGGAATTTTTAATCTTCCGCCTCACGAGCTCAATATTCACGTCGCTTTCACAGACTTCGAAGCAGAAATCGAGATAGCGAGTGATTTTCTACAAACAAGCTTAGCGCTGTGAAGCGTGAGCGCACGGCCCGATATAGTCTGCATTCGGCGTGCGTATGCATTTCCTATGTGGAATGTCTCGCAAAGCCTTTTTAGTACTCGACTCTGGCTGAGGCTCGTTCCGGCAGACGATAAGGACTGATCTGCGGAAGACAGCGTTGCAGCGTGCACCAGACGCGATCGATACTGCAACGGGCCCCGTCGCCACCCTGCCCGCC
This sequence comes from Erebia palarica, assembly GCA_964035005.1. Taxonomy (NCBI): domain Eukaryota; kingdom Metazoa; phylum Arthropoda; class Insecta; order Lepidoptera; family Nymphalidae; genus Erebia; species Erebia palarica. The sequence continues at coordinate 30,947,362 of OZ035984.1, read as the reverse complement.
CGCCCTGCACCCGCCAGCTGAAACTTTCGCGATAAGTACGGAACTAGCGCGTGGCGTACGCAATGCAATATTGTTAGCCGGTTACGAGTCTGAACAGCGGATATTAAGGCTACAGAGACTCTGCCGTCCTGTTTTTACATTGAGCCTGAGTTTGAAATGAATACGGAGTTGTGTTGCACTCCTAATTATATCTTAGCTTCGGATAACGGAAGTGTCCCTAGCATAAACAGCATTATTCAAAAATATTAAGCGATATGGACGTTTTTAAACATTAGTCGGTACTAAGATTGTTTGGTGTATTCTTTTACGAAATTGTATCCGAGTTTGTATTTACCATATCATTTCAAATCTCAATTCACAAAATTATTTTATAACAAATTCAGATATTATTATGGAATTGATACCTGAAGTGTGCGAAGTGAATATCTAAATAACTATTGATTAATAAGATTATTATTGTCTAATAATCTTCTTAAGTAATGCCTGATAATGTGCTTCTTTTAGCACCTTAGTTACGAAATTGGGAGACAAAATTCAATCTTTATTAAAAGGGTTAGGAAAACGAATGGTATAACTATAAGTCAAAATGATTACCAAGATGAAAAATGGATAACCGGAATCTCACCGAAAATTAGGCCGTTAACGTTTTTCCGTGCCTCGGTGAGCCCCTTGTGCCGTCGGTTCCGGTTATTATCATTTAAGGATAAGCGTAGGTGGGCGGAAAATTGTTTATGCAACTTGTTGCTTATCTGCGACCCGTTTCTTCTCCGACTCGGTTCTTTATAGGGACTATTGCCTTAAAATATCTGAAAGAGTATCTACCTACTACCTACTAGGGATTATCAAAATTGCTGTACTTTATTGTACTATACCTATTGTACACTATTGACTAGATGACACTTTACCTGCCAGGGATTATTATAAGTGCTGCACTTTCTTGCTACACTAGCTGATGCCTGCAACTTCATCCGCGTGGATTAATTACCACGGGAACGCGACACGGGTAGTAGACAACGTCACTCTTCAGGTTATCTATACCCATACAAAAAATCACGTCGATCTGTTGCTCTGTTGCATCGTGATTGAGGACAAGTCAACGAACTAACATGCTTTCGCATCTATAATATTATATTAGTATGATTAGATTATGTCTACTATCTTCGCCCACGTTGATTTAGGTTTTTGGGAAAATCCTGTGGGAACTCTTAAATTTTCCTGTAGGTATAAAAAGTAGCCTACGACCTTCCCCGGAGTGCAAACTATTTCTGTAGCAGACAGAAAGAAAATCTTTCGCATCATACTAATTTTATAATATTAGTATTTAGTATTAGATGTTATTATAAATGCGAAAGGTGTTTTTATTCCGTGGGAATTAAAAGCTACAGGTAGTTTATAATATTTGTATGGATGTTGGATAAAAATTAAACGCATTTCATCTGTTCTATTATAGTCTTTAAAGTGGGTGGGAGATTATTTTATAGCCTTATTGCGGCAGGCACATCAACATTGGCCCAAGTCTGTAACTGGTTGGAACTTGGACTTCACTTTATCGTGCCTTGGAGCTATTAGTGCTATTTTTAGAACTATTAAGACGTAAAGCCTACGTTACCGGTAATTATCACTTAGATCTGATAATAAGAAACCGCTCATAAGTCGAAATGATAATTTTAGTGGTTTGCTCACCGCATTGTTATGACAACATTGTTTGCCTGGTGGGAGGCTTCATTCGTGGCTAGTTACCACCTGCTGGCAAAGACGTATCGTTAAGCGATTTAGCGTTCCGGTACGATGCCTTGTAGAAACCGACTAGGAGTATGGGTTTAATATAACTGCCTCACCCCCAACAGGTCAGCCCGCTACTGTTTTAGACTGCATCGTCACTTACCATCAGGTGAGATCGCAGTCAAGGGCTGACATGTAGTGGAATAAATTATTAAATTAATAAACAAAAACCCACTATTATTTTATTAAAAGAAAGCTTGTAGCAATGAAAATTTCTAAGTAAGGAAATTACCACAGAAATCAGAATAAATGAAGCTTGGTAATAAGCAGACTCCCTTTGCTGTGGAGGTTATTATCTAAAACTTATTGAAGACTGCTCGTTACAAACTAATGTTACAATAGGAATGATGACAACTCAATCAAATCAGCAGCTCTCTAGCAAACTTAACGCTCTTCTAGTATGGAAGTTGTATGAAATTCGAAATTGTGACGTCATCCAATTTCGACGACCAATGAAAAGCTCATAAGTCAGTTTAAATGAATTTTAAAAAAGAAAGTGAGTTTCCTAAGTGAGTTTAAATGAGTTTTAAATAACCATAACCAGGTTAAAAATAAAATTTTGGACTGCTTGTATAGACGTATAAAGTGTAATGGTAACTGCCTCGTTGGTCTAGTGGTTAGCATGTTCGACTGCGACCGACGAGGTCCCGGGTTCGAGTCCCGGGTCGGGCCATTACAAGTATTGGGTTTTTCTGGCAAGAAATTCTCAGTACTAGCCCGGAGTTAGGAAGTTGGCGGTGTTTCACCCCCGTGCCTCGGAGAGCACGTAAAGCCGTCGGTCCTTCGCCTGATCTCTCTCCGGTCGTGTCGGATTTCCGTCCCATCGGGCTATGAGAGTAAAGGAACAGAGAGTGCACCTGTGTATGCGCGCACACACTTGTGCACTATAATATCTCCCGCGCAGATGGCTAATCTCTTTGGAGATTGGCCGCCCTGACCGAAATTCGGTCGGGAAGACATTATTATTATTATTAATGGTAACTACATCATGACTGTAACCGTCTGATATGCAACTGGAGACATTTTTAAAGTCGTCTGAAGAAAAATGTTATAAAAGCAATTCTTATGTAATAAAAATATCAACAAAACGAAAGTTAAGAAATGAACGGAATGTTGGTGATAATATAATATCTCTTGCGATGAGACCAGTGGGCCAATAGACAATAGATCTTTAAAAGGTAGGTATACTTATTTGTCGCTCTCACATTATTTTTCATAACGAAGCTAAGTCAACGATCCTTTCAAGTTTCATGCCATTTACTTTAGGTACATTTATAATTTTGGCAATGTGAGAAGCCATCGTTAAGGGGTAATTTCGGTATTGTTTCAGCCAAAAAGAATCCGCAGCCCAAACTGGTTGTATGGTCAATATAAAACCTAACGTTGACACAAATATACGTCCTCTATGAAAGAAAAATTCGAGTTTGCGTTTAAGTTTAAAAGAGCCATTTATTTACAACTAGATGACGCCCGCGACTTCATCCACGTGGATTACGGTTTTTGACTCCCGAGGGAACTCATTAATTTTCCGAGATAAAAGCCTATGTCCTTCCCCGGGATGTAACCTACCTCTATACTAAATTTTATCAAAATCGGTTGAACAGATGAGCCGTGAAAGCGTAGCAGGCAGACAGACAGACATACTTTCGCATTTATATTATTAGATAGATAGATGGATAAATACTTTATTGCACACATGAAAAATACAAGGTAAAGTTAACTATAAACTAGGTATGCAAAGGCGGCCTTATTGCTTACTGAGCAATCTCTACCAGGCAACCTTTGGTGAGAGGATCGAATAAGATGTGTAGGGTAGTGTGGCACAATAGAATACACGTTATTATTAAGTAAGTAAGTACAAAATATAAAACATAATAAACGTATTGTATATATACATTACATGTAAATAAAATACATAAATATAACAATAAAAATATTATGCATAAACATACACAAATTACACATTTAAATATAAAAATTAAATACGCATAGTAACGAATTAAGATAAAAGTATGATTTATTTATTATGGCATGACTTGGTTAAGGAAATATTCTTTGAGACTATATATTATTAGTATGGATCGTAGGTTCAAAATTTTCCTTAAGACGTGAAGTCATCGGCATCAACTCGTAATAGGAATAAAATGTTACGAGTGTAGCAAGGGGCCTGTGCACAAAGTTTCTGGCAGTTGTTGAGGGCCAAGTTTCCAAGTTACGGACCATGTCTTGCACATGCAACTGTTTGCTGCCTGCCATCTGGGACCGGGTAGAGCTAGCGCAGACAACACCACTTTTGACTATGACCGCTATTGCTTTGCGACGTGAGAGACGATGCCCTTTTTTATACGACTGCCTTATAAAAGGAGTATATTGTTTTCAGGGCTTATGTATGTATGTATGTATGTGAGTTTGTATATTCCACCATAATTCTATACGCCTGAACCGATTTTGATAAATGAGGTATCATTAGAATCCCTAGCTTATTCCGGGTGACATAGGCTGGTAAAATTTAAAAAATATAAGAATAAAATAGCATTAAAGAAAATAAGATTGAAAAAAAAATTCGAAAATAAGATTAACTATATAATCATCATCTACAAAATGATGAGTAGATTCCAAAAAATATATAACACTATAGTTCAATATCCAGTGATTCACAAAAAAATAATCATTTAATAAAATGTGAATAAGATTCTAATTTAACTAGATTAATTTAGATTTTTAACTTTTTAGTTCGTTTTTTGGCAGGGCAGTCGTGTTTTTCAATTTAATTAATTCTGACTTGTTTTATCCACTACAAGTTAACCCCTTGACTGCGATCTCACCTGATGGTAAATGATGATGCAGTCTAATATGTTACCTAAACTGTTAGGGGTATGGTGGTTATATTAAACCCATACCCCTAATCGGTATCGGAACGCTTAATCGCTTGGCGGCACGTCTTTGCCGGTAGGGTGGTAACTAGTCACGGCCGAAATCTCCCACCAAGCCAAATTTTAATTTATATTTAATTTTTTGGGGTCCAATTTTAATTGAGAAGCAAATTATTTAAGGAACAAGAAGCTTAATTCGCTTTAAGTCGTCAAAGCAGACAAATGTATGTGGTACAGCGTGTAGCATTTACGTATAGTTTGCTATATTCTCCGCCCAGTTATTAAGCCAGCAATTCGCACCAGCGCAACACCACACCACACAAACCTTCCAATTTATTCATATTTATTTCAATGTACGTTTCACTCCGACACCGGAGCATCCTCAGGAGATGATGACTCGACAATGCACGATTGTAATTTTAATTTGGCATGACATTGATGTCGTTTAATTTGTCGTTTACATAAGTTCTGTCTCAATATCTTTCTCTTAGAAAAAAAAAAAAATTCTAAAAAATTGGTAGGCAATAAGTATAGAATTTACTTGGATTTTTGCACAGCCGGGTGTTATGTGATGACTATATTAAGGTTTCGTAAGCAATCCGTATAAACCATAGGTAACGTAAATGACCCACAGGTATTCTATTTGCTCTTACTTTCGAACTTATTTCATCAGCGGTCACTCTGATGAAATAAGATGAAATACGCCAATATTTTCTGTGAAAATATTAATTATTCAGTCGTTTGCTTTCGAAGGTAGATACGTGTTTATAATAATAAACTGACTGAGTGAAACGTTACAGATTCTATCCTTTTCTCCATCAACTAATTATTGGATCGCATAGGCGAGAGTTGGTCAAAATACATAATTTTCGTGGGACCATTTTTATTTGACACGTTGATGCCTACGAGTCGTATTTGCTCTTACTTATTCAGCTGATGTTATCAGTCGTCTGCAATAGGCATTATATTATATGCTGAGCTCATCTTTGAAAATATTTAACGGAACGACTTTATGCTGCAAAATATGGAAAATCATATTACAAATAATATTGATCTGACTTTATATTTTCCCCCGTGAACGTCATAAATACTCCTATTAGAGCATAGTTTCTTTTAATTCAATGCAAAAGTAACATTTTCAATAAATAATTGGATCAGAATTAGTCTCGATTGTGGTTTATGTAAAGGAATAGGAATCCACTTGTATCAGAAGCTAATTTGTCACCGATTGTTCGATGGCACTATGCCTTCCTCCACTTTCAAGAAATCTTTCGAATGCTTAAAACAACTGTACATAGATTCAACTCAACCATATTTGAACGATATACGAGCGCATATTATAAAAATACTTGAAATTTTATTTTTATATACACATTTGAATAAAATGATCATTTTTTAAACGTGTAAACTATACGTGCACGCGTTTTAAAAATGAACTCTTGAATGTTTCATTTGAGCATTTTTGACAGATAGTTGTGGTCGTAACGACTCAAACACCCATAAGTCATTACTGCAGAAAAATCCGTTGTACGATTAAAAAAAATATTTGGAGTAACGTCAGATGGTCGCAATTATATCGCTCACTACACGGTAATGCTGCACTTAAAAACGTTTTAGTGTATACCTTCAATTTTTCAGCTTTGTCCCGTGCTTAAACAGATTTTTTTTTATCCACTACAAGTTAGCCCTTGACTGCGATCTTACTTTATGGTAAATGATGATGCAGTCTATGATGGTAGCGGGCTGACCTGTTAGGGGCATGGCTGTTATTATTAAACCTATACCCCTATTTGGTTTTTACATGGCATCGTACTGGAACGCTAAATCACTTGGCGGCACGTCTTTGCCGGTAGGGTGGTAACTACGGTAGGGTGGTAGGTGGTAACCAGGCCAGACCAGGGAAAATTCAGAAATTATAAATTCCCAAATTGACCCTGCCAGGGATCGAACCCGAGACCTCTGCACTTTAAGACAACCGCGCTCAACACTGCATTAGTATTTAGTACCGACGCGGGAACAATGCAACGTACGTTTAATATGTAGTACATTGTATCGTACTAATCATACTAATATTATAAATTAGAAAATGTGTTTGTTTGTTGCTTTGTCCTTCAATCACGACGCAACGGAGCAACGGATCAACGTGATTTTTGGCATTGCTATAGTTGAGAACCTGGAGAGTGACATAGGCTACTCTTTATCCCGGAAAATTAAGGAGTTCCCGCGGGAATAAAAAAGCGTTCTGTTAATAGTTTAATATAATTATCAATTATTATCTACTTGACCGCCAACAGCGTAGGAGGAATTCTTATTAGGAAAAGAGGCCTTTGAAACGATCTCTGGGGAAATAATACCTTGAAAAAATCACTTCAGTTTCAGATTGCATTCAGCGAGGTGCCCAGAAGGGACCAGGCGGTCGTGACGTGATCCTTTGATTAAGGACTGAAACAGTTACCGAACTAAGGAAACTTTTATAAAACAGAAACACTTATAACGGAAACAGAAACGATAGTGTAACCCAATCAATCTGTAACCTTTTATTTCTGTTAATAAGTGCTTTTATCTGTAACCCTAATAGGTACATGTCCTAACAAACTGCATATGTGCATGTGACAACCCGTTCTTCTCACTTCATTGGACTTTACACACAGACAACATGGTCATGTTTTCTTAAAACAATTGCAACCATCGGTGCTTTTACCTTAGGTTCAAATTTGAATACGCGTCAACAGTATATTTGGCAACGTCGCTATTTCGGTTACACTTTAAAACACTTTAAAACCCTTTATTTCTGGTACAGATTCGTATCTGTTACAGAAATATAAGTGTTTCGGGTTAACATAATTAAAAACACATTCAAAGGCTTTGATTCTGTTACACTTTCATTCTGTAACACTTATATTTCTGTAACCTTTATGAATCTGTTTTTCAGTCCCTGCCTTTGATGTTAATAAATGAGGCGCTTACATCTGATAATTGGGAAAAACAGTCTCGTAGCCTCCTCAGCTACAGGCTAGAGATGGGTATAAATCTTTATGTAGAGGAGATAGCCGGGTTCCTGGCGCTGTTCATATTCCGATCACGTGCTCCCTCTGTCCTTTGAATATTAGGAATATAAGGTGGTGCAGACCATTTATTGCACGACGCCGCTCCGCACGGTAGAGTCGTTCAGACTAAAATTATTAATGGAAGACGTCATCGCTTATTAATAATTTTAATTGTGTATGCTGTAGGTATTGTATTGTTTGACAAATGATGCATAGGATAGGTACAAAGCTTTATTAATACGGGCCTTAGTGATTTAGTTTCGCTGTGTCCTGTCGTCTCTAAATGGGACGTATGATTTAATGGGCACTTAGAATTTCCCATAAGATCACCCGTCCCATGTGACGACGTTAGGACATTAAAAATTTACATTAGTGTGATTAAAATAGTCTTTAATTTCCTTTAAGGACAAAGTACCGTCTTTCTTGTCTATGCCTTATTTTAAAGACTGGGCTGTTCGAAATATAATATCCATAGGCATCATCTAGGCCAGTGGCGTGCAGTTCATAGAGGCACAAAAGCACTGCATGCTCAAACTAAAGTACGTCAGTGCTCATTTTTCATAAAAACAGCTAGTAAACAGGTATTCTGAGCAACTTATGCCTACCCCAGCTTCAAACCCTTGTGCGCGCCACTGATCTAGGCAAGCGCAATCCACCTAGGCAGCGTCACCACTTGCAAGTCTGACTGTAAGCGCTTTTTTTAATATATAGTCTATATATATTTTTAAAAAAAACATCCATGTCAATTGTCCCCCAAAAAATATATAAAAATCAGCCATGTAAAAATAAGTGAACTTAATTTTTTTTTGTTGAGCTTTAAAGCGTCTGACAAAAGTTTTGGTCCATGGAAAGTGTCTGAAACTTATGATACTATTTTTGAATAATTTTCTACAATATATATATATAAAAATCAGCCATGTAAATTTAAGTTAAGTAACTCTTATTCTTAGTTACCTTTGTAACCTGGTATCTGCCCAGGTGTAATAAGGCGAGCTCCACCAGCACATGCAAAGAACGTGAGACGCTACTGAGAACCTAAGGTTTCATCTATGTGAAAATAAGTTATGTCAGATCGCTCTTCGATCTTATTCTATAAACAAGGCGTTAGGTAACGCCTGACAAGATCACGAAATGTTAATAAAAAGGCCGCTTACACCTCATTTATCTAATTGGAAAAACTGTCTCGGCATCTCCTCAGTTAGATACAAATGGGGAAATCTTTATCGGATATCATCTGAAGACTCCAAACTCAGTTTGTTAAGAGTAGAGTAAATGTTTATAGTGCCTTGTTCAGAGTTTGCGGTTAAACAAAATATCACAGACCTCTAGTATAAATATCATCAATCATTGCAATATATCCAAAACCACGGGTACTGACATCTAGATATCCATGGCTTTGAATATTTTGTCGCTATACTCATTCAAAAAATCGATTGCATAATAGATATGTCTTATAAGATCACGAGATGTTTTAAATAAATTAGCCGCTTAAAAGCCGCTGAATTAATAAAAAGGCTATAAATTAGATAGGCCAGCTAACTATAAGTTTTATTGTTTTGTAAAGTTTTCAATCAAAAACAAACCAAATACTTAATTAGATTATTTATTAGAAAAACCGGCTCTCATATCCTGTGTTTCTTCGTGATAATAATATGGGGCTCTTCAAAAGGCGGATAAACAAATATCTCATAAGCCGGCAACGCATTGGCGATTCCTCTGGTGCTGAAAATGTTCATGGGTAGGTGGTAATCACTTAACATCACGTGACTCGCCTGCTCGTTTGCTCGCTATATAAATTTATATAAAAAACTGTCCCGTTGTCTCCTCAGTTACAAAAAAGGAAAATCATTCTTAAAGACTAAAAAAAACAGTTAGGAGTAAAACAAGTCAATTTAAAAATTTTGTTGAGCCTTGCTTTATAGTCTTGACTGCTAGAAAAGTATCCAAAACCAAGGATGTAATCTGTGTCATTCAAAAACAAACAGAGCGTTCGCGTATCCCTTGATGAGATCACGAGATGTTAATAAATGGGCCGCTTACACCTCATAATTGGAAAAACTGTCTCGTCGTCTCCTCAGTTACAAATGGGAATAAATCCTTAGGAGGAGATGGCTAGGTTCCTAGCGTAGTTGGTATTCCGATCACGCGCCCACTCTGTCCTCTGAATATAAGGAATATAACGCGTTGCGGCTCATTTATTGAACCTAGTGTCTTCGATGTCGCGGACAGGACATTTTAAAACTTTATAATTAGCAATAGTCAAACGCGATCGTAAACTGATATACGGAAAATGTATATTTTATCCATTTGAATGAGGCAATGCGGGATTTAGTGTGCACTTTATTCCTTCCTGGCCTCGAACGACGAACTTTTAACGACTCGTGTGGCGCAGTGTTGAGCGCTGTTGTCTTAACTTGCGGAGGTCCCGGGTTCTATCTCCGTCAGGGTCATTTAGGAATTTATAATTTCTGAATTTTAGCTGGTTCACTAAGCCATCAGGTGATACCGTAGTGAAGGGCTAACTAGTAGTGGATTAAAAAAAACAGGCAATACCTAAAGGCGCTATGACGTCATTTTTAAATATAATATCTATAGCGAATTCCCACGTTTGCGTTAATTATGGATTTTAAAGACCCTTTTGAACACACCGCTATGGAGCAACGGATTGACGTAATTTTGTGCCTGGTTATATAAGACCTGAAAAGGCTTAGTACTAAGGTTTTACTCCGGAAAATCTCAGTTCCCACAGGATTCGAAAAATCTAAATCTATGCAGACACTTATGTTGCAGGCATCATCCTGTAGTATAATTTATGACTCTCATGATTATCGATGATTGGGAAAAACAGCTGTCTGGGATGGCGCCTTGTAATAAAACGAGACAGATGTAAATAAATCATTATGTAGTGGAGATAGTCGAATTCCTGGCTCAGTGCAGTCGGCATTCTGATCACGTGCCCGTTCTGTACCTAGTGTGAATAAGGAATATGAGGCGTTGTAACCCATATGGGCTTGGGCATACGCAACGCGTGACGGATACTGCACGGAAGCGCGCGTGTACAAGGTGTACACACACAGAGTTTGTTTCCTTAGATAAATTCCCTTATATGCTACTGTAAAAACTATGAAGTAAGATTGCAGAGCGCGGGGAAAATGAAGCACGATTGCAACATTGCGGTTCTACGAATGCATCCCATTGAGAACATCTCCCTAAAATTTCTGTATTACAACTTATATCGGCACTGGACAATTTGCTAAAATGGGTCGTGCTATCACGCGTTGTGTATGCCCAAATCTTTATAGGACATCATCACGCTCGGAGACCCTCAAACTTTGTAATTAATGGCAGACTGTCTGTCAACGATTGTACAAACAAGATATTTGTGCCATAGATTTTGGTTGAAGCGAAGCGAAACCAAAATAAATCTATGATTTGTTCTAGGAATGATAGGTGAAAAATGACTCATGATTTCAATTATTAATAAGATATTGTGTTAGCATTATTACTATTTATCAATATATCTCATGAAACAAGAAGTATAATGTCTGTCAATTTGATTAGTTTCATGTCATTCAATTTAATACTGACGCCATGTTGAAAATAGTGAGGAGAAATAAGAGTGTTTTGACGATGGTAAATGAGTCTCCATCGAGACGAAAATGTTGATTGAATACATTTGGTTTCTAGATCGTTATTTTTTGATTATGGCCTGCAATAGCAACTGCGACCTGGTCGAAGGCTTAATTATTGGTGTAATGTGTTAAATACGAGTATGTTTTACAAATTAAATAATTATATTTATTCGTTCAAGTTCAAATGAGTAGTTCTCTTTTAGCATTGTAATCGAAAAGTTGTGTTCTAAGAAGTGTCGTAAAACCTCTTAAAAAAAACTACCGCTGAGTTTTTCGCCAGATCTTCACGTGACCTTGAGTGGCCTTCCGAGCTGGTGGTTGATTAATTTCATCATTTGAATAAAAACCATTTGAATTTAAACATTTAATTCGGTGTTTCTTTAAAGTAATTAAAGATTACAAACTGTGAGGTAGCCTATTTATTCAGTCATGGCAAAATAGAATAGACAACTATTAAAATCAGTAATTAAAGTAATCCCTAATTCGTGTAGTGAGATATTGCAGGATTTCAATAAGTTACATTTTAGTCACTCGGTCTCACATTGTTTATATACTATAGAATTACTATGCCTTTACGAGAATTCCTGACATGACAAAAGTATATGTAGACTAGCTAATGTCTGCGTGGATGGAGGTTTTTTGGTTCCTCCTTAATTTTCCGGGATAAAAAGTAGCCTATGTGCTATTCCAGACTATAATCTATCTCTGTGCCAAATTTCAGCCAGAACCGTTCAGCCATTGGGGCGAGATTGAGTAACAAACATCCATACATCCATCCAAACTTTCGAATTTATAATATTTATGATTATGATATGATAATATGATGATGATGATATATGATGATGCATTATGAATATGATTATGATGATGATGATGATGATGATGATGATGATATGATGTTGATATGATGAAGATTTATGTAGATATAATATGAAAAAAGTATCCTTTAAAGTATATAGTATGTTATAGGTGGAAATGATATCCCTTTCCGTTTTATATATATTAATTATTAATTAATAATGACGGTGGCGGGAAGTAGGTATAACTAACATAGAACAATCGAGTGACTATCAGTAAAATACCTAAGTACCTACCTACTGATATTTACGATATAGATATATATCGTAAATATAGCTTATAGCTTTTAAACTTTTATTTAAGATCATATAATGTATTCACCATATAATGTCTTTGAATAAAAAACATTACCTAGCTTTTATAGGCACATATCGTGTCAAACAGAATTAAACACAATGGGTAATATTATGTATTATTTTTCTAGACCTGCACTGGGGCTGAAAATACCTGTAAGAGATCTTCCAAATCGAAAAATGAAATTCTCGTAGCACGATTATTAACGATTTCCTCCAGTATCATCTTTTTCCTTCGCAGAAAGTTTAAATATCATCCTCGACGTTCAGAAATTAATTAGAACAGATCCAAAGTCCGCGTAATATTCTCAGAATTAATACCGGACTCCGTAACTCATGATCCCGCCCCCAAACTTCGCCCAACAGGTAAATAAGTAAAGAAAACTTCGGGACGCACGTTCGGAAAATCTATTTAGTTAATCTTCCGTTAATGAATCTTTATCATTCTTTATCTTTATCTTTACCGGCTGACGGTGCGTCGCAGAGTTTTTCTTGTTAAAAATAATTATTACGGTGCGGTACTCTATGGCGCAGTGTTGAGCTGTTGAGCGTTGTTGTCTTAACGTGCGGCTTGGGAATTTCCCTGGTCTGGCGTGGTGGGAGGCTTCGGCCGTGGCTAGTTACTATCCTACTGGCAAAGACATGCCGTCAAAGATTTAGCGCTCCGGTGCTATGCCGTGTAGAAACCGAATAGGGGTATGGGTTTAATATAACTGCCATGCCCCTAACAGATTAGACCCCTACCGTGTTAGACTGCAACGTCACTTACCATATTCAGGTGAGATCGCAGTCAAGGGCTAACTTGTAGAGGATAAAAAAAGTGGTCTTTCGGTGGACTTGCACAAGCTAACATGATCGCAGTGTTTTTCAGCCCGTCCACTCGAGATGAAAAGTCGTGCACAAATGTATACTGTACACGATTCTGGTGGAATCGCGACTTACAGTGGTAAAGGAGTGAAGCTACTGAACTGTGTAAGAATGCACGATTTTTTATTGTAATGACTCAAAACTCTTTCTCACTCAATCTCACTACTCCTACTCAAAGAACTCCTACTCAATTGATACCCAATTATATATTGACTTCATCCGCGTTGATTACGGTTTCTCGGATCCCGTGGGAAATCCTTATCATTCCGGGATAAAAAGTAGCCTATGTCCTTCCCAGAGATGAAAACTACATCTGTTGCAAATTTCGTCAAAATCGGTTAATAAGATGGGCCGGAAAAGCGTAGTAGACAGACATAGACACATTCGCGTATATAATATTAGTGTGATTTATTATTTTTCCTCTACTTGCTCGGTAATTGCTTCGTTTAAAAAAAAACGTAGGTACATTGGCTCTTTTCTTTTTGTGAAGAATTTTGGTCCTGTTCGGTCTCCAGTGTGCTTGTGCTCTAAGACTAGGCCAAGCCGCACCTCGGAAAATATTTGAGTTCCCAGACAAGTTTTCTTCGAGAATGTGGCAATTACGGCGTGACGCAAGCCAAACAAATCATTTTGAATGCACTCCGTTTGCTGCAATGCGTATAATATGTATGATAAATGTGAATTAAATGGTCATCTATTTTAACTGTTGCTTACAGAAACGTTTAATAAATTTAGGTCACCAGGCCTGAACCCCGAAAGATATCAGGGACAACCTTTGTTTGTTGAGGATAGTTAGGAAAGGACTACCTACCTACGAGTATACATCATATTTTGCTCTAACGGCTAAGGAAAACATTGTAAGAAAATCTGCATACCCGAGATTTCTCTCTCATAGGAGTGTTAAATCTGCAAATCCCCACTTGGTCAGCGTGGTGGACTATGGGCTATTTTAAGAGAAGACTCGTGCTCAGAAGTTGGCTGCAAATGGATTGATAATGATTATGATGCTTCTTATTTATAACTGGATGATGCCCGCGACTTCATCCGCGTTGATTAAGGTTTTTGATTCCCGTGGGAACTCTTTCATTTTCCGGGATAAAAAGTAGTCTATGTCCTTCCCCGGGATACAAACTATCCCTGTACCAAATTTCATAAAAATCAGTTGAACAGATGGGCCGTGAAAGTGTAGCAGACTGACAGACAGACTAACGGACAAACAGACACACTTCACATTAATTATAATTACACATTTATATTATATTAGTATGGATTAGTATGGACTGTATAGATATACCCCTTCGAGTAGGTATAAAAATGTTATGTAATGTCCCTTCGTCATACCTACCCCGTAGCCGACAGCGTAATTTTGTGGGAAGTAAAAAGTGTCGTAAGTTCTACTTAAAGCAATAAAAGGAATAGTAACAGCATTTTAATGTCCTGTTGCGAAGCAATGGCTCTGATAACGGCTTAAAGTGCTAATGGGGGGTGGGTATGCATAATTACATGTCTGTTCAACTTGCTTTTATTTGTCCTAGACTCTGTCTATGTATATCCATATGCACTTTTTAGTGGACTTTTTTGAATTTGGCATGCGGCCAGAACCTTACGTATATGTAATTTAAATGGTTACGTTTTAAAAATATTTCGGACTAGATGATTTCCGCGACTTCGTCCGCGTGGATTTAAATTTTTTGATTCCCGCGGGAACATTTTAATTTCCCGGGATAAAAAGTAGCCTATGCCCTTCCCCGGGATACAATCTACTCCTGTACGAAATTTCAACAAAATCGGTTGAGCAGATGGTTTCGTAAGCGATATATATGTCACCGTAATATTGTAAAAACCGTTAGATTATAATCTAACTCGCGAAATTGCAAACTGTCGACAGATTACAATTTAACGCATTATTTTTCGGTAAATTGTAATCTGTTAGGTATATTAACCCTATAGAACCTATATAATGTAATGGTTTTTACAATCTTACGTTGACATATACAATAAAGATATTTTTAGATTTTTATATTTTTAAACTGTTTCTCATAGAACATTAAAAAAATCAAATTCCATTGGAAAGCCTAATGGGGTGTAATAAATCGACGGCTATCATACGCTACGTATCTAAAAGAAGGGGAAGTATAATTTCGTATTCAGAACGCATATGACACAATTCGCGAAAATGAGACGTTCGCGTTGCTCGGTTGCATAGCTATGGAAGAAAATAAATATATAGCGACATCCGTTTGGAATTCTAATACCACAATCAGACAATTTTCCGTTTGATTACTATGAATTCAGTAAGTTAAATTGTAATAATTTTGAATCCATCTTTGAATAGGGTAAAACATCGGAATAACAGTCTAAATATATAACCGGCATAACTGATAATGAATGGAGTGGAATCGACTGTCGAGTATTTATGATGACCATCTAAATTCAGCTTTATATGTACTTTGAAATACTGTCGAACTTGGTACAGTGAAAACTAGACGAGGAGGACGCACGCTACGCTTTTCCATCAATGATGGGCTTGCGGTTCGATTCCTCTGCCGCTTTTGCGGGTTTTCATCAAGAAAGACTCCATGGGCTTGCGGTCAGACCCGGCAGCCGCTTTTTCAAATTTGAGTTTCTGTAATGGACAGAGCATTGTCATGAGAACGGGTCTAACTCGTGGATGGATGGAGCTAGGAAGCATGTGCAGTGGAAGAGCAGATAATAATTTATATCGAGAGAAAATTTATATCGAGAAAATGTAAATTATTTTTAGTCCATAAAAGATAATAAATTATAAATAGTATGGCAAAGATGTACCGCCAAGCAATTTAGCATTACGGTAACGAATTACGATGGATATAATGGTTTCTAAAATAAATGCCATACCCCTATCACTACAGGTTAATCCGCTACCATATTGAACTGCATAACTCAGGAAGTATCCAGGAGATATCGCCAGGGAAGGGGTAACTTATCGCACAATAAAAAAAGTTCGGTATTCAGAAATCTACAACTGAAATCGTAATAAAAATAAAAATGCGAACACGTCTCCGTCGATTAGAAAGTCATTAGGAAAGAAATACGCAAAAGCTTGTATACTTATGTACTGAAAAATGTTTAAAACATTTTTACTACACGTTCCTCTAACATCTGCAAGTGTATAGGTTTTATTTTTACCGTGACGAGATAGATGTTCGTCTACTTTCTATGCATGATTTCTATAGGGATGCTATACGAAAACCTACTCAAATTTTAAATGCGAAAGTGTGTTTGTTTTTTGGTTTGTCCTTCAGTCAACAGCAACGGATCGACGTTATTTATTCCATGGATATTATTAGTCTGTTGAGACATGGGCACCTTTTTATCAAGAAAAATCAAAGAAGTTCATCGGGATTTTGTAAAACCCAAATCCACGCGGATGAAGTTGCGGTTGTCACTAAAATTCAAAACCGTAACCTACTAACCGTAATCTTACATAAATATTTAAATAATAATCTGTATCGGAGATTGCTTATAAATATTTCGAAAATTAAATCTCGGACATGTTTTTACTAACCGCGGCCGCTGCTTCGGGCCGATAATGCCCGCGATTTCATCCGCGTGGTTTAAGGTTTTTTCATTCCTTCTTTTTTCATTTTCCGGGATAAAAAGTAGCCTATGTCACTCTCCGGTCCTCAACTATGCCCATGCCAGAAATCACGTTGAATGCTTGCTCCGTTGCGGCGTGATTGAAGGACAAACCAACAAACAAACACACTTTCGCATTTAAAATATTACTTATATTAATATGATATGATCATCCACAACCCATATCCAGATTCGAAATCTGAATTGCTCAGCCCTAGTTTTAGATAAGTTTGCATGAAAATGCATTACCTTGTTTCAGCGTGTGTTCCTCAGATCGTCTCCTTCAGATCCATATTTATGGCACGCAAAACAAAATGTTCCTGCTTGTCCTCGAAGTTAATAAAAATGCAAACTATAGCCGCAGGCTCCTCGGTACAGCGAGCTGAATATGTGTATCGGATACAAGATTACTGTGTGTACCAACCATAAAACAAATTGGCTTAACTTTATAATGTTAAACTATAGATACATTTCTGAAACTAAAACACAACTAATAAGTATAGTTCGCGCGCAAGTTGAATGCAGAGTAAATGTATGGTGACACATACATTTACTGTGCATTCAGTTCGCGAACTGTAGGGACCTACTTATTCCTTAAATCCTTAAAAGATGAAAGGTGCTTATTACGATCCACCGCTTTATTTAAAAACCTAAAACTTTAGCAATTACTGATCATGGTACTTCAAACTATAAATGTAATATTTTCAAATGTAAATTATGTATTTACAGAATATAGCTGAGTACTCAAATGTGTTCTGTTGTATCCGAAAGTATTCATATGATTCTTAATTTTTTTACGGATCTTAGTTTGTTCTATCTACTGCATTGGACTTATCATGGTACGGCCAGCCCAAAAATTATCAAAACCTAACGACTACTTATGAGATCAGAGAAGCGATAGATCGACAAACAATCATTGACTCCTAAACTTAGAACCCTCCCTACTACTTATATTTTAATAAGTACTAGAAATTTGCTCAAGCAATAAAATTAATATTTACTTACTTATTTATTTTTACTCGTTTAATTATTTACTCGTAGCTATAGTTTTAAGATACCGTAACTGATTATCACCATCATGTAATTGGACGTCAATAAGTGTACAGTGTACCTAACTTGAATATATATAGTTTGACTTTGAGTTTTGAGTTTACTTATTTGCATATGATAAGGACGAATCTATGTTAAGTACTTTCAAGGGATGTTACGATTTTTTCAATAGTTAGGCTGGCTTGACGTCGTGATGGTTTCCGAAATACGACAATACCATGTTGCTTAAATTGCGGCTCATAAAATGTGTCATGTTTATTCATGCCTGCTTTTAAACATCCTTAAGATGTTTATATCGCAGGGTAGACGAATGTCGGAAGCAGATTCCAATTCTTAGCTGTGCGTATTAGAAACGAGAAAGCGTAAATAGGCATTTGTGGAATTTCAATAACGCAGGAGAGCTGTAACAGTTAAAAGATGGAGGAACGAGATCGGAAAGTATGAGTTCATGAGAGTTCTTGCTAAAATATATCCTATGTTCAAATATTGATAGCTGCTTAAAAGTTTGTTGGAAGAAAATCAGAAGATTGATTGTCCTGTTTTTATTTCACTTTCTATATTATTTCCAAATAGTTTTGGATAGTAGTCCAAGTTTAACAAGGTAGAAGTACTCATACAATCTTAAACGGTTGTGAAATTTAGGTGTCAGCCAGTCTCAGCTAACGTTAAAACTGGTTAAAAGGGGTTCATTTCAAGAACATGCCAGGTGTAAGGAGCACAAAGTACAAGAAAAATTACTATACAAAAAAGTGAGAATCACCTGCTTTGGGGGTCAATCACCGAGTCTGTAGTAAACGAGAAGAGTAGCGTCGGATCTCACCTGACCGTTAGGCGATTGCAGGTAAACATTGTAACGTGATCCGACCACGTGCCAACCATGTGGTAGCTGTCGCTCTCTCCCTGCGCCATACCCAGACTGAGTTTTACATTTATACTCGAGAGCGTTAATCCATGGTGTGTATCCTAATACCGGTATGCAGTTTTAATGATTTTTACTCAGTTTTATTTTATCGAATTTATGGTGAGGAAGCGCAGTTGCCGAGTTTAATCGGTGGGCGGGCTCCAGACATTATTGATTTTGTTTCTACGCTCTTGTCTATCTCGTTTTATTTACGCACGTGCGAGTGGGATACCGCTATTGGTAGGAGGACGGTTCTCTAGTAGAGTTCGCGTAAAACGGGCTTCAGTAACAAAACGGCGTAACCGGGGGATGAATGAAACCGTGCTGCGATCCTGAAACGACCGTCGCTGTTGACGCGGCCGTTTCCAGCAAATCCGCTCTACTCTACAACTCCATGCACTTAGCTTTATTTAAAACTAGTTGATGCCTCCTGACTGCTACAATGTACTACCTAAAAGTTGATGTTAAAACAAATAGGTAGCTTCAAGCTCCTTCCTCAAAATTTCGTCAGCAGCGGTGGTATTATGGCAAAATATTTATTTTTTCGTTTGTCTGTAAAATTCTTCAGTTTGCACCATTAGTTATTTTCAATTTTGATGGGCTTTATAAGTAAAAATGTGTACAGAATTTGCTTTTTATAATTTTTCATAATAATACTCAAGTAGTATATTCTAGTATCAAGTGAAGAGGAATGTGCAGCCCCCATACAAGACGACTTAAGGGGACCTAAAAAACAATGTAAAAGTAAAATTACTTTGTTAATAAATAAATTATAAATTATAAATTGTATATGGATCATGATTAGGTCAAGTTACCATGGTTAGCCCAACGGCAATGCAAGGTGGCAATGCAAGGCGGTCTGTTAAAGATTCGGTAATTTAGAACGCAAAAGACAAGTAAAGTCTCAGTTATATTTTACCTTAATCAAATTAGAGAATGCTTTGAGTACATGGTTGGCTTAGATCATCCGTGAATAAGTAAGTAAATCGAAAAAAAATATCCCAGAATAGAAGCTGACGAACGATTTTATTGAACGTTAGATACATTTAACGCCTCTAACTTAACACGTAGAACTAGTATCGGCTTTTACGCGAGCAATAGATATCCTCACGTGTAGTAAGCCGATGCTGTATGACGTATCTGCTTTTTGAATGCGATCGTCACAATTAGTTTTAAAGCTTTAAGTGGAGTTTTTATACAAAGTTACAAATATGTCCCCTCAACTGACACAATATGTCCAACGCAAGACTTGCAGAGATTTCCATTGAACACGAACATATACCAGTTATGTCCGTACTGCGTAATAAGGTGCGGGGTCGATGTTTGCTTTATTAAATTTTATTTTAACTACTATAATTATTGTAACGCAACTCCGTCTGCGTGGTTTAAGTTTTTTTGCCTATTCCCACTGGAACTTCTTAATTTTCCGCAATAAAAAGCTTATATCACTCTCCAGGTCCTCAACTATACCCATGCCGAAAATCACGTCGATCCGTTGCTCCGATGTGGCGTCATTGAAGGACAAACAAACACACTTTCACATTTATAGTATTAGTATGACTAGATGATGACAGAAACATTTTTGCGTTTATAAAATTATTATTATTAATGGTAAAATTAAAATAAACATAAAAAGCAAATAGGTACCTACAAAGTAAAAAAAATCACCCTACTTACATTCTTTCTTAATTCTGGTTATAATAATTGCAATCATTGTACTAATTATACGTAATCGGCACCTTAAAGTCAGTTATTTTTCCTATATTTTTCTAACGCTTTGTCAGGTCGGACGTTTCATTAGTCACGTTCCTTGTATAAACGAGTACGCTCATCTATTTTTATTGTACGATAATATTGCAACCTCTATATGTATATTCAGCAGATGTAAAATATGAAAGATTGGTAACTTAAACTGCATTATTTATAGTTTACTCTCCCCGGCTTCGAACGTCCCAAGTTACCTATTCCGGGAGACAGGGGGAGCGTTCATGAAAACTTAAATAAAATCTGTTTAGTGATTTTTGAAAGCGCTTATAAAGCAATAGACGCGGCAAGTTTAACTCTTAATTGCTTCTCTACTGATGACCTCCCTAAGTGGGAGGTATTCTGAATTGTTTCTGGTCTGGTAGGAGACTTTAGTAATGAGATTAAATACTTGTAAAATTTTTTTTGCGAGATATTGCACCGCGGTTAATTGCCTCATTTGGTGTTATAAGGGCTGGCTCATTTTTTGCGGTAAGGATCAGCCTGGTTGTTCAGCGCGGAAATGCAGCCAGCATTCTTGTCACCATTCCACGCGGGCATGGTTTATATAGTAATTAGGTTAGGCTAGTTAGCATTAATTTCTATTTTATTATTTTTATTTAAAAAAAAAAGTTTTAATATATTCTATGCTTGTAGTGGCAAGTTCAATGGTCAGTCCTGAAATTTATTTATAACAACATATAATATTTTATAACAACTTAAAATATCATTTCTTCTTATAACTTAGTATAAAATGTTGAAGACTAAGGCTTTGGCTTGGCTAGTTTCCATATACGAATTATTATTAAGTAGGTACCTAAAAGTACAGTTTCTACCAGCAAGCCAAATTTTCGGAAGAATAAAATAAGAACTTACAGCTTTACAACTTGTGAACGCTATAATTCGTATATGAAAACTAGCCAAGCCAAAGCCTTAGTCTTCAACATTTTATACTACGTTATAAGAAGAAATGATATTTTAAGTTGTTATAAAATATTATATGTTGTTATAAATAAATTTCAGGACTGACCATTGAACTTGGCACCCATTTAGATCTCACTTCTTTTGTCGCTGAAGTCAACAACCAAGGCATATATATCACAATTTTGAATTTGGCTCTCATTTCACATTTATGTTTTTGATGGGATATATAAATTGCAGGACTGACCATTGAACTTGGCACCCATTTAGATCTCACTTCTTTTGTCGCTGAAGTCAACAACCAAGGCATACATATCACAATTTTGAACTTGGCTCTCATTTTACATTTATGTTTTTGATGGGATTAAAGTTTATTATGTGTAAAGGAATAAAGATCAACTTTTAGGAAAACGTCATGACATGACATCGCTGCAGCGACGATGTCCGCGTAGATTATGATTTTATTGTTCACACGGAAACTCTTTAATTTTCCGAAATAAAAATTAGAAGGGATGACAGCTAATTGCATCAAAATCGGTTGAAACGATGGGCTGTGAAGAAGCGTAGCATACCGACAGATCGATAGACAGACACACCTTCGCATTTATAATATTTGTATGGAAGTATGGATTGTGAAGAGTTACCGAAGTGCACGTCTTCAAAAAGTTTCGTAAGAAATATTTCCTCAAATATCGGCGCGAGGAGAAGGCGGGACGGGCCCCGGGGAGGCTGCAAAACTTCACATCCAATGCGTCTGTATTCACGGCTTGTAAAAATATTCCTTTTATCGTTTTTCTTTTCCACAATAGTGTTTTCGTCGATATATTGCGATCTTTTGTCCATGAATGCAAAACCGAACCATAAAATGATATATTTAAGTTTTAACGAGCTCCATTTAAAAAATTTATAATGTTAAGTTTGAGGCTTTAAAATCTCCACAAAATGAGTGTGCAGAATTCTTAATTGTGTGCTCATATAAAAGTGTACTCATACTTGTACGAATATTACAAATGCAAAAGTCTTTTTCTGTCTGTTACTTTTTTACGGAAATAGTTTATTTTGGCCACGTAGTAAGTAGCTTGCACGAAGGCCAAAATTTATCATTTAACCCTGAAAATCAAGTTTCCATGGGAAACAAATATCACATATCCCCGCGGACAAGTCGCAGGCATAATTAAATAAAATAAATTTAAGTATTTACATTGCGACTTTGTATTATATTATTGATAAGAAAATCTGTACAGTTCATGAAAAAAGCCCATTGGCAGATAACAAAGCGTCCATTCAGATTAACTGGATCCAGCTTTTAGCTTAGTTTTGCAGGTAATTAACGGTGACAAATACCTTACTTACTTACTTATAGCTTAAGTTCACGTACCCACTTAGTTACTTAACTCTTTGTTTTGTGGTCAGTTACGTAATTTTATCTCGCAAAGCTTTCTGAAATAGAGAAGGCCCATTTATAATTATAATGTAATAAAAGAATCGTTTTTGTCCTTGTCAAGCCTTGAAGAAGCCTCCAAGAAGCATTGGATGAAGAGTACGATGAAGTTGGAGTTTAAGTACGGGAGCCGTCTTTTCTACTGTTGAATTTTCAAAAATCCTTTATTAGCGGATGTCTACGCCATAATAGCTATCTGCATGCCAAGTTTCGGTCTGATTTTTCCAGTGGTTTAAGCTGTGCGTTGATAGTTCTGTCAGTCAGTCACGTTTTATTTTTATATACATATTTAGACAAACACGGGCCACAAATTAGTCTATTAAAGCTTATTGTGACTGTTAATAGTTAACACTCAATTATAATTACTATTTTGAAATTGAAACAGTTTATCTAGCATCAGCTTATTATATTCAACCATAGGGGGTTATAATTGGGTAACTGACAAATAGTCCTAAGTTTGGGATTTATATGAAATTCTGAGATGTGACGTCATTAAAGTTCGAATAACTTTTTTACTTTAATCGAATGCTTAAAATGGATATTCATCATAAAACTATCAGGGGACCTGGATATTACGACTTTTCGGAGATCCTCTATTTAATAATCACTAAAAAATAGTTAATAGTAGTCAAATACCCAATTAGACAGTCCACGTTATTGATCTCATTATAAGTCGCCTGATCGAGGTCGTTATTAGACCATAGATTTTTAACTTTTCCAATAGGTAGGTGGCAAATGTGGCATTTTAGCATTGAAATAGAATGAGTACTAAAGTTCTACATCAATGCATTTTAGTTTAGATGTAGAAAACCTCTTTCAATATTTTTAGTAAATGTCACTTTAATGTATGATGCTACTCGTAATGTGTTAAACTTGAAATTAGGAAATTAATTTTATCATAAAAAGACATTGGGGCTGATTCAGTAGTGCACAATCTCTAAACTAAACTAAAATTAGAGCATTATAAATATTGCTAACCCTTTCATAATACTCCCTACGGAAAGGGACAGAACTAGATTAAAAGCTGCCATTTTAGTTTAGTTTAGAGATGTTACATTACAGAATCGGCACCATTTTCTCTTTTTTTTTTAAATTCGATGTTTGATTGATAATATAGAAATGTATAAATAAATACCTTGCTTATGCGTTCCACCCTGAGGTTTAAAGAATCTTCTTTTAAAACTAGAAAACATTTGCAGACCGCGACCATACGATGCCAATTAGGTAGATCTACTTATTTTCTTTTAGGTAACTATCTCTTAATTCAAACGTTTACCAAGTTCACTATAATTTGACTTATCAAAAAACCTATTTTATTTTTACTAGGTTTAGTATGTTTTTTTTTTTTTTTTTTAAAGATTTTACCAGTATCTTACGATAATGTCGCCTCGCCCGTATGTGTCTAGCCTAATAGAGGCTAGGGGGTGAAATCGGCGACGGCAAGTTAGTAAACATTCGAGTCGAGACTGCCATACATATTTTAATATGTGGATGCATGGAAAAGTTACGTCTGTTAAATCGCTTAACTACGAGTTCGTCGACCCGTTTTTGAATAGTCTACGAAACTTATTGCAGAGGTTTCGAAAATCGGCGTAAAGATGCAAGTTTATTTAGCAAATTTGTTCGCTTTTCTACTCTTTATTACCCACCTCTAACTAATGGTACCAAAAAAGGTAATATTTTCTACAAAGTTTACGTTCAAAATGTATACCTACAGTGCACCTTTGAAGATCTTTTGACTTTGGTTTTGACTTGTGAGCCATCATAAAAATAAACTAAAATAACGTTTTCGGTAGGTATTTACTAGTTCTAGAATGACATCTGCTTTTAAAACCAGTTATACACGTCGTATAATCTATTCTGTGGTTATACCTACTTACTCGCTATCCGAAAATCCACTAAGTTGGAGAGAAAATAGGAAATTCAGTCATTTGTATCTTCCCTACAACGCAGACATATACTTTACTATCGTAATTGATATGAAGTTGTTAGTTCAATCTCTTAATTTGATTATATTAGGATCTTGGCCGCTTGCCAAATGCCAAATATTTCGGGTATATAATATCTAATACATAATATGTTTTTATCATGGAAGGTCTTCGTGATAACTCAAATAAACCAAAACAAACAATTGTTAATGTAAATTGGGCTGGATGATCTAAGCGATATTTGGAATTAATAGTTTTTGTGAATTCTTTATTTTTCAGACTGCAAAAGAAATGCATAAGGGCTATCTGCAACGTAGGACCATTAGAGAGCTGTAAACCACTTTTTAAAAAACTAGGTATCCTTCCACTACCATGTATGTACATAAGGGATATGTGTGTATTTGTTAAGCGATATCCAAAATACTTCAAAAAGAAATGCGAAATTAAAACAAATAGGTCTATTCGATATCCTAACAAATTATGTATTTCCAAATGTTGTAATAGTACATACATGAAAAGTACTTACGCTATGGCGGTCCAGATTTTTAATAGGCTACCAGCTGACTTTGAAAAGTTGACTTTAAATATGCTAAAGAGCAAACTCAATAAATTACTATTAGAAAAATGTTACTATGATGTGAAGGAATATTTAACGCAGTAAGCAATAACTGTTAATTACTGACATTGTTATTTTTGATCGCGTTGTATAATTTATTTGATTTTGATTTCCTGTAATTTCTCTGACATTCGTTTATTTTATATTGAATTTAATTAATTTAATTGATATTTTTAACTGAAATCCTAATAATTTATTAATTTACCTTCTAATTATATAATATTTGCACACTATTAATTTAGTTGAATGTTTATGAACAGATTATTATCTTATCAACATTATGTACCTACAAACATTCTTGCAAATAAATGATTATTTATTTATTTATTTATTTATTTATTTCATTACAGCTAATGTACCATCTTTATTGCAAAGATGGTACATTAGCTGTTATAATGACAAATGTATCCTCTCTGTTCTTAGAGGTGGAAATAGATTTCGATGGTGCAAAAAATATAGATAGGTAAAATAATAATGCTGACTGTAAACTTATGGAACACGTGAAAGCTTTTGATAATTTTGTACTGAATAAATAGGTTGTACTTAATCTTATTTTCACTTGAAGAAAACATGAGATGGTTTTCATCATCACTTCAACCCATTGCATTATTGAGCACGAGTCTCCTCACAGAATGATAAGGGTCTGGCCATAGTCCATCACGCTGGCAAAGTGTGGATTGGCAGATTTCATACACCTTTGAGAATATTAGATATGAAGAACTCTCGGGCATGTAGGTTTCCTCACAATGTTTTAATTCACCTTGCAGCGAATTTAATTTTATAAACCTTTCATTCATAGCTCCGAAAAAGTTAAAGGTAGGTACGTGCCGGGGATCGAACCCCCGGGATGCCTTAACAAGGAAGAATTAACAGGCTTTTACCGCTTTTTTAGGGTTCCGTAGTCAACCCTTATACATAGTTTCGCCTTTTCCGTCCACCCGCCTGTCCGCGGCTTAGCTCAGAGACTATTTAGTACTCGTTCCGAGATCCTTTTAGTAGGTCGTCGTTAGCGGATAGACGTCCACGGCTGGATATAGGTCTCCTAAAGGGTCTTGAATTTGAAACGAACTGGTTCCATGATATCTTCAGCATCCTTCTCAGTGCCCACATCTCAAATGCTTGTAACCGTGAACCGTAGCAGCTTTCTTTCTTTAAAACCCACGTTTCGGAGCCATACAAAAGAGTGGACCAGGCATAACACTTGAGAACGCGACATTTAATAAAAAGCGGGTTTTGCTTGTCTAATTCTACATTTAATTTCTTCCATATGATCTAGATCCGTTGTAAAGAATCGGCCTAAATACTTAAATTTATCTACAGCTGCGACATCAGCACCGCGAAGTTTTATTTTAGGAGGTGGCAACTGGGTTTTGGCTATAACCATGGCTTTGGTTTTATTAATGTTAATGTTTAGCCCCATCGCGTCTCCAGCAGCTGCCACATCTTCCAATAGTGTCTCTAGCCCACTTTCCGATTCTGTTATAAGCACAGTATCGTCAGCGTACTCGATTTTATTGACACGTAGTCCATTAACACTTATTCCTTCTGGATGGGTTTGTAGAAAGTCAGTTAAGATGACCTCCGAATATATAAGAGTAAGGGGGACTTGTCGTACTCCTCTTTTTATCGTTCTCCATTCAGACCTTCAACTTTGATGACAACTTCCTGATACCAGTAGAGGTTACCGATTAGTCTACTGTCCTTCTCATCAAGCCCTTTTCTTTTTATAGTCTATAAAATACAAAAAAACACACTGCTGATGTTCAATCGCTCGTTCTGCCAATGAGTTCAAAGTGAAAATAACTTCACTTGCCCCTAGACCTGGCTTAAAACCAAATTGCTGTGCGTATAAGCCTTTAAAGCTTTTATGCAGTTTTATTTCAATTCAATTTTAAGCAGTGCCTTCATGGTGTAGCTCATCAAGCTAATAGTGCGGTATTTTTCACACTTTACTGCTTTAGGTTTTTTGGGTAAAGTAACAAAAGTAGAACGGAGCAAATCAATTGGAACACTGCCTGTGTTATAGATCTTATTAAACAGTCTGACCATTTTGTATTTAATATTACTACCCGCGTGCTTCAGGAGCTCTGACGGTATTCCATCTTCTCTTGGGGCTCTGCCAGTTTTAATATTCGCCTTGACGAACTTAAGTATGCCCTTATACTCAAGTTCGTCAAGGAGGATAGGAGGTCTCCTTAGTCGCGAGCCAAACTCTTCTTGCTTGGGTCTAGAGTAATGGAAAAGTTGTTGGATGTACTCTTCCCATCTGCGCAGTTTGTCATCTCAATTAAGTAGCAGCTTTCCGCCCGAATCCATTGTAGTACTTGGACAAGAAAATTTTATACCATAAGAAGACATCTTTTTCAGGACCTTGTGTAGTTCGCCATGTTGATGAGTGGTCTTTAGCCCTTCTATTAGTTCACACTGAGTTATGAGATCATTCCCTTTTGCTTCCCGGATTTGAATTTGAAGTTTGTCATTAATCTCCTTGTATGCTTCCGGTTTTTGTTTGCTATCCCTGCGTTCCTCAAACAGTTTAATATTTTCGTCTGTTAGCCATGGTTTGCTACTCCTATATTTCATATACCCCAGTGATTTTACAGCCGACACTAGCAACGTCACCTTAATATTGCTCCACATAGTTTCCTTACTCTCTGTTTCATTCATCGCGTCAATTTCGTCAGTTATTTTCGAGAATTCTTTAATTCTATCATCATATCATCATATACTGAGGTGCTTAAACGAGCGCATTGTAACCGAGCTCTAATGACAACCGTCGTGCAGAGAAAGGTGGCATTTTTCGGGCACCTTCAAAGAGTATCCCAGTACGCGTTCTCAAGGTTGAATGCAATGTTTCCGAGAAAAAAGCACCTGGAAGACAAAGGAGGAAGTAGATGGACGACGTAAAGGAGTGGACCAGTCAAAATTACGCAGATTTAAAGAAGATAGCTTAAAATCGGAAGGCATTTCACCTGCTGACCGCCAAACTTAAATTTGAATATGGCACCCGATTATGATGATGAGGGTCTTGTGCCGCCTGGACTCCCTGCGACTCGCTTGATGTCGTCCGTCCACCGTACGTGTTCCAATGCGGGGTTGCTATTCCAGCATCTTGGGACCCTAACGTCTATCGGTTCTCCGAACTATGTGCCCCGCCCATTGCCACTTCAGCTACGAAGAGTTCTACGAGCTATATCAGTGGCTCTGGTTCTTCTACGGATCTCTTCATTTCTGATTTGATCACGTAGGGATACTCCCAACATAGTCCTCTCTATCACCCACTGAGTGACCCTGAGCCTTCTTATCAGGTCCATAGTCAGCGACCATGGGTGCATGTCTCGGATCCGTAAGTCATCACTGGCAACACGTACTCAGAAGGCTGTAGTAAGGCGTTATAAGTATAATAATAATGCAGACGAAGTCAGTGGTATTTAATATACCTAGCACCACGTGGTCCAAAACTGTTACCCAAGTTCTCTGAGCGCAGGGGATAATTCATCAGTCTGCAACTCGTCTAGACATTCAAACTTAATTGCCTTTCAACCGATACTCTGCAGGTAATAACTGGAATTTAATTTTTTTTTAAATTTCCCAGTAAAGTGTTTTGAAATTTCTTTATTCTAAGACGAAGATAAAGTTTCTTTATGAGGAAAGCTCTACCTACTGAGTTAGATTCATGTTTACTGTCTTAATTGTTTCCTAAAAGTACACAAATAGAAAATAACTAGGGTAAAAAGAACTAAAATAACACAAAACTTATAATAATATTATACCTGCTATATTTATTACAGCAAAACTAATTTCAACGTACGTGATTCATATTATTTGCATTAAACTTAAAAACGATTTTCGTAAAAAAAAATAAGGTTCACGTAAATCTTTTCGGGATCTATAATAAAATAAAATATTTAAAATTCTGCGTGCAAGACCTCAATATTGTTAAGACCCTGAAACCCGCGTGTTAAAGTTTATGTTTTTTTGTTTTGCTAACAAAGTCAGGCCAATAAAAGTGCAATCTACGCTTCGCCCATAAGTACATGGCAATGTCAATTGCATACTTTTTCACTCCCCGTTATAAAAGCAATAACTGAGATGAAATGATGAAAATGAAGCGTCCCCTTACGTTATCACGATTAGAACAACGGTACGTAAGTGCTTTCCAAACGCCCGCGGAAAGAACAATGCACACACTCAGCTCCCTTCCTTCTTAGGGCGCGTGCATATTGAACAGCATCGCAACAGGCTGACCCTGGACAAACGTCCTATTGAAGATTTCAAATGATAAATTTCAAAATAATGATACTATTAATATTATAAAGGCGAAAGTGTGTTTTTTGGTTTGCATGGATATAGTTGAGAACCTGAAGAGTGACTTTTAAGGAAAATTGAGGCGTTCCTGTGGGAATCAAAAAAACTTATTCCACGCGGACGAATTCCAATTCCGCTCCAAGTTTTGAATAATCAATCAATCAATATCGAGCCTCCCTTCCACGTAATACCAGAGGTACTAGCTTACACCTAATAACCTAGTACGTAGGTACTAGATTATGATTCGAAAGCGTGTCAGTTGTCTTTTTATTGGAAAATAAGCTTTCCAAGAGATGACTAATAAACCTCAATCCACGCAAGTGAATTTGCGGGCATCATCTATTCATGCAATATTCATAATATTAGTACGTTTAAAAGAAGAGTGAATAGGCATCTTCTGGGCGGGCTCCATTATGGATCTTAGGCTGTATTATAATCTTATATTTGGTCTGGGTAGGTAGTAAAAGTTAGTAAATTGTAGTATGGGTAATTGTATACAGTTTCAAAAAGTAATAATAATAAAATAATGTCCTCCCAACCGAATTTCGGCCACGGTGGCCAATCTCCATAGAGATTAGACATCTGCGCGGGAGATATTATAGTGCACAAGTGTGTACGCAAACACAGGTGCACTCTCTGTTCCTTTACTCTCATAGCCCGATGGGACGGAAAGTCCAACACGACCGGAGAGAGATCAGGCGCAGGACCGACGTCTTAACGTGCTCTCCGAGGCACTGGGGTGAAACACCGCTATCTTCCTAAATCCAGGGCAGTACTGCGAATTTCTTGTCAGAAAAACCCCCTACTTGTTATTACCCGACCTGGGACTCGAACCCGGGTTCAAAAAATACAAAGTAGGTAACATGTCGTTACCGAGATTTGAATACCTATCAAGGTAGAGCGGGGCCGCCCGCCACAAATACCAGTCTAGTAATACCAACTAGTCACTTAAATGGGATGGTCCCAATTACTATTTATTATTTAACGACTTTGGTACGAACTTTCATCAAAATTTTTAAGCCATATTTCAGAGACAGACAGATATAATTTAGAATTTTTCCTAATTATATCGATCGTATGGAATGTGTGTATAGACAACCAAATCATCATCAATACCCATTACGGGCTCACCGCAACTGAGCACAAGTCATCTCTTAAAATGAGAAGATTTTAAGCTATAGTCCTCCACCACGGCTATGTGCTTATCGACAGAACTCAGCTTTATTACTTGGTGATATCCATCTATCTGTCGATATGATGAAACACCAGTATACACGTGGCCCTAAACACAAATCTTCCCACTAGCGACTGTAGTTTGCTCATTTGGAAGAAAAGAAAGCGCACCCTCGTCACAGTGGGAGCCTCCACTCTTTTGTTGGAACCGCGCTTGTTCCCAGTGGCCATTCCACTAATTGCGACCACCTTTTGTCTGCGCACAAATTAGACGTAAATGTTCGGAATTTCAATAAATTTAGAATGAAAATTCATCACTGCACCTTTTTTGCGCCAATTAAGTGTTGTAAAACGCTGACGGGTGCGATTAACTTTCATTCGATTATCTCATTATCGTTAAGGACGAAAACACAGTACCTACGGACAGGACGTATGACAAAACGTCTGCGCGAAACGCCCGCGTCTGAGAAAGACGTTTCGCCATCGTCGCAGTTTTTGCGTAGATAAGTTTGTCATTTCCTATGACTCGTGTATCACGTCGGTTTTGTCGTAATTGAACGCAAGGCTACCAAGTCTCAACTATTGCCGAATACCTCAAAATTTCCTACTGTTTCGTGGGACAGTCAATCTGACAATGCTGTTTTGAAAAAAAAATTGGCACTTATAGGGACTGCCGATAGAAGTGAAAACGAATATTTAAAATAATTTAAAAAAAAAGTTTAAAGATTTAAAAAAAATATATAGTAAAAATATTTAAAATATAAACCTTGAAACTGAGGGATTAAAGTTTAATTACGAATGTACTATATTCAAATTTAAGACATTTTGTCTTCGTAACAACGCCAGTGTCGGTCACGGACCACGGTGTCGGTCACACGTTTCCACATTTGTACCCCCTACCAAAAAGTGCTCAACGCGCCTAAAGAAGTTTTCACTTCAACAAACAACAATAGTTCTATACAAAAAAGCGTATTAACTGTAATTGAAAGCGAGTTACTGAATCTATTTTCAATAGCGCTTAATCTGCGTAAATTTTTTGGCATTTCGGAAATTCAAAACAAAAAAATACTGCTGCATATTTTATTATTTTGTTTCATTAGGCGTGTATTTTTCGACAGCAACATAATCGAAATAAAAATATCGCGGTTTTAACGTTTTTCTGGTTACTGCATAGATCACCTAGCCTTGATAGATGAGCAGCGTTTGGCTATAATCCAGGGTTTACGAGTTCGAATCTATGGGTACGTAGTTAAATAATTTAGGAATTTTAGGATTTATTCTATGGATAAATCTGGGATATGTATGTATTTATGTGACCGATGGATTTTCTCTGCTTTGCTTCTTTTTTTCTGAGTCAGCCGTCCTCGTCATTCACATCAATGCAATCTTGAGTAGTCCGATGTCTAATCACAGTTATGCACTTTCAATACCTACTGTTAACCACTACGTTGCTAGAAAGTATCCTCCTTTTATTTTCAAGAAGGAATTCCTAGATATTCTTCCCATTATACTTTTGATAATAAGTATGAAAAGCTAATCCGGCTATCTGATAAAAGCACCGGCAACAACGACCTAGAAACGGACAAAAACGATCAAAGTTAACTAGATATGCAAACAACAAACCCATAATAATTCTTAGGTCTTTGACCAGCAATGGCGACCCAAATCTCAATTCAATCATACAAAAGCAAAACACCGTCACATTTTATTTATTTACGTTTCCCGTGTTCATTGTATCACAAAGCTTTGTACGGTACTGTAAATTTCTTTGATTTTTAATTTATTTCAGCTTTAAACATCAACAACGGAATTACACAGCAAAAAAGTCCGATCTCCTTCAAAGTCTCAAACGCTACGACTAAAGTTCTTAACTTTGTCTGGTGCTTTTAGCCGTAGCATGGATGTAGCATCTTATCATACTGGTAGGTATTAGACGTTTTTAAGGCTCAGTTTGCAGAGGTTTAAAAATTCTGCAGTATGATTATGTTTATGAGTATGTTTTATGTGTATGAGTTTTTTTTTATCCATTACAAGTTAGCCCTTGACTGCGATCTCACCTGATGGTAAGTGATGATGCAGTCTGGGATAGTAGCGGGTTAACCTGTTAGGGGCATGGAGTTATATTAAACCCATACCCCTATTCGGTTTCTACACGGCATCGTACCGGATCGTTAAATCGCTTGGCGGCACGTCTTTACCGGTAGGGTGGTAACTAGCCACGAACGAAGCTTCCCACCAGGCCAGACCAGGGAAAATTCAGAAATTATATATTTCCAAACCCTGCCGGGGATCGAACCCGGGTCCTCCGCACGTTAAGGCAACAGCACTCAACACTGCGCCACGGAGGTCGTCAAAGGTGTTTGAGTATGTTTTAGTTTTTCTATAAATCTATGAGTGCTGTTTGATTTTCGTTGGGATGCAAACAATCTCGATACCGTGCCGAACAAACAGGCATTTACGATAGAGGTATTTGTGGACAGTAGGTATGGATTAATGGGTAGGTATATTTTTCCCCCTTCGCTTAACTTCTTTACTATTAATCCTTATTTGCATAATGTGTGTATACATAAGATGTTATGTCTAATATAACAGAGTCCAGCACATTAGCCGTATCGGCGTACAAATGTATTATAAATAGGCAGTTGAGCTTAAATTCATTATAATTACTATTACGATAATGATATTATAACATAGATTCCATTCATTTTAACACTACATTCATTTTAGTTACACTTACAATAATAATATTACAACATATAAATTAGATTTTATTAATAATTATACAATGTCAATAATAGTCAGAATCAATGTCAAAAGCTATATAAAAAATAATAAAAGAATGTAAAAATTTCATAAGTGTTTTTTGTCAAGTCGGAAAAATTCTTCCAAGGTGTAAAATTTTTTCCCTTGTAACCATGTCTTAAGTTTTAATGAAAAGTGTTTTGTCGTGCTGGATTTTATGTCAGATGGTAACTTATTAAAATTTTTTACAGCCATTGCATAACATTTTCTGTTGATCAGGGCTGTTTGTGGTGTTTTTGTTAGAATAAGTTTGTCTGGGTACCTCAGAGATCGCAATTGATACATGTCACGCATTGTTTTGAAAAGATGCATATTCAATTTTACGAATTTTGAAACTTCTAAAATGCATGGCAGAGATGTGCCAAAATTTGAATCTTTAACCACCCTTTCAACATAGTATTCTGTGAAAGTTGCAGAGCTTTAATTGAGGTTTCTGTAAGCAGTAATTAGGTACCTATATAACTAGGTAAAAATACATCCTAGTATCAAACTTATAGATAATTAAATTTATTCTATGGAAATATTCTTCAAACACAAGGTAAAGTCTATATTTTGATTGTGCCTTCTTTTTAAATTAAAGGCGTTTTTATGACTTCTTCCACCACTACCTTTTTATCCACAAGCCCTTGATTGCGATTTCATCTGATGGTAAGTGATGATGCAGTCTAAGATGGTAGCGGACTAACCTGATAGGGGTGTGGCAGCTATATTAAACCCATAGGGTGGTAACCAGTCACTGCCGAAGCCTCGCACCATTCCACACCAGAGAAAATTCAGAAATTTTTAATTCACAAATTTACTCTGCCGGGGATGTGCCCAACACCACAGAATAGATAAAAGTAAAATGTACCAACACTGCGCCAGGGAGATCGCCAAAACTACTAACGAAGGAATGTGACAAATTACACAACGGTTTAATCTTAAATACGTATCGTTCTATTTAAGTTTTCGGGTGTTTTCTATTAGACGATCTATTAGTGAGATAGGTATTCATTATTTACCATAGAATATTTCTATGCTATTCACATACTTATTGTCGGTATTATAGTTGTCTCTTTGTAGTTTTAAATCTCAAACACCTCTGTAAATAATAATTTGAGAGAACAGCTTAGTAAGCGGCAAAGCACTTTAGACTATGCCTCAAGACAGAGACACTGTTCCCTCTTTGTGTACACAAACTAGACGACAAACAGAAGTCAGTCTGGGCGTTAGCTCGTACGTTGCACTATTTCAAAGCTTTAGTGTTTCCAATTTATAATGATAGATACTGTTCGTTCTTGTTTTAATTATTAAACTTTAAACGGCAATGGATATGAAATTTTGGACACAAATTGCTGCAATTATTTTTATGTAGTAAGAATCATTACCTTGGAAACTAAATACGACAACTAAATTATTCTTTAAGCATAGTTGAAATACTTACCTATATATTATAATTTATATATATTAGTATATTTTATAATAAGCTATATTATATATTTATGTATAATGTATATGTTTATTATTGGTTTATGTATTAGTATGTAGTTATTTGAATGTAAATATAATTATTATAGATCCACCTGCAGTCTATTTTCCCTTATTTTCTCCTTTTCCTAAGGTTGCCTTGTAGAGATCGCTACCTGAGCGATAAGCCTTTTGCATCCTACTTCTGTCTGTGTTTATTTTTTTTTAATTTTTGTATTTGTAATTTCACTTGTGGTGCTACAAATAAAGTTTATAATAATAATAATAATAACGTAGTACCTAGAGAGATGCCGTAGGACTAATTTTTGTCTTAACTCAGGAAGATGTTTCGGTGCCATATGAAAACCAATTAGGGCTACGTAGGCATGGGCTTAATGAAGGAAC
This sequence comes from Erebia palarica, assembly GCA_964035005.1. Classification (NCBI taxonomy): domain Eukaryota; kingdom Metazoa; phylum Arthropoda; class Insecta; order Lepidoptera; family Nymphalidae; genus Erebia; species Erebia palarica. The sequence continues at coordinate 30,911,658 of OZ035984.1, read as the reverse complement.
ATATTTACTGGCTTGATATAGTTGCCATAATATAACACGTTAACCCGCTAGCATCTTAGACTCTAACATCATTTACCATCTATTTAGTCAAACGTTAAGTTGCACTTAGTAGTATGTATAAAAAATATTGTGATTTATGTGCAGAATAGCATCAGAATGCTGTATCGTGTTTAAGCGTGCAACCAAAATTCAAGATTTGATGTGTCCATTAAATATTAAGGAATTATTTAATCTTATCAGGAAGAAGCTGTGGCCACTTTTTACGAAGTAGGTATATAATCACATTATTTAGAGCTTTTAATGAATACAAAGTCGTATGTAGTGATAAATAAAAATGTATGAAGGGGTTTTATCTGGGTAGGCAGGAAACTAATGCTATTCTTACTGAACGCGTGAAATTTCGCTTGAAGTTTAAACTTTATATGCTTCTGTTCGGTATACCGCTGATGTATTTAAGCGTAAATAAATTAAAATTCAAAGAGGCTTAAAGTCCGTTGTCGAGGTTTATGACTCCGCGCAGCAGCGTATCATTGCGAATAATGAGTGCTCCATTTTAATCTCTAGCTATTATTTGGACGGTACTTACGTAATTAATTGTTTTGTTTTACTTTAGTTTCGAGTAATACAAAAGCTCTTTATGTGAAGTCTGGAACTGTTTATTAAGATTCCCCATAGTATTTCCGCGTAGTGTTTTCTTCAAAAGAATTTAATTTCAGAAGATTACCTTTAATCCCTGTCTGCAGAAGTCAAACTCAAACTCAAAACATCTTTATTCAAATTAGGTACGTACAAAGTACACCTTCTGAACGTCATGTATACAAGGAATAAGACTTGATGGTGATAATTCACTACGGTATTTTAAAACGAAAGCTACGAGGGTTCAGACGCGCCTATTCTACTATATATGAATAGTCGCGACTATTCTTGAAAATACCAGCTTGATATCGAAGCCCCAACTAAATAAATAAACAGTTAGATTGAGAATTGAGATAGAAATGTCGAGCTGCAAAAATGGCCAAGAAGAGTTCCTCTGATTTGTGTCATCGTCATCATCATAACCAGCCTCTGAGACTGTGAAGAGTTTGACCAATGTTATCATTTAAGCTTGGACATTTAAGTCATAAGCAAAATACGCAATTTAGACCCACTTGCACTAGGAAATTTAAACTGACTTAGTAAAGTCCATACTAATATTATAAAAGCGAAAGTGTGTCTGTATGTTTGTCTGTCTGCCCGCCTCTCTGTCTGTCTATCTGCTACGCTTTCACCTCTATTTAATATTTGCAAGACCCTCTATTTAATAATCATGTTAGAAATCATTTATTTTTGATATAGTCATCATCCCTATTCATCAATGACTTGGTGATTGACAGAATCCACCACATACTGAAAGGCTTAACTTTCAGTTTGTGGTTAGTGGATTCTGTCTCTTTTTATAATAGCTCACATCCATACTTCCATACTAATATTATAAATTCGAAAGTGTGTCTGTCTGTCTGCTACGCTTTCACGGCCCAACCGTTCAACCGGTTTTGGTAAAACTTGGTACAGGGATAGGTTGTATTCCGGGGAAGGACATAGGCTAGGTTTTTTATCCCGGAAAATAAAAGAGTTCCCACGGCAATAAAAAAAACTTAATCATCAAAAAAATCATCTAATGTTCTAATAATATCACTTTTTGGCAAGAGCATAATGCGTTTGCTTAAAAGTGCATTAAAATATTTAACTAAATCGACTTAAGTTTCCTTTTATGTAGGCATAAGATAACTTTTAAATGTAAAATTTGCTGAACTTATTTCATTTGAAACACTTTGACCAATTTAAACGACATGTTTCTCGACTCTCAACTTTAAGTTTATGTTTCACGTAGTTAGTGCTCTTCACGTGTTAGGTAACAGAATCTTACTCGGATGCAGGAAAGTTTGTCGTCTGCGGCTTCGATATAAATACATACAGTGCTCGATGCGGCGGGTATACTTACGGCCAAATGAATTTGCGCTTTGTTTGTTATGTTATTATTATACGTGTGTTGATGCATTCATCTATTTTAATCCGACTTCAAGCAAACGGGATGGTCTCTTAATTTAACGCGTATTGTTTTTGAACGTTATAACTTCATCAATTCTGTACCGACTTCAATAATTCTTATTTAATTCTAAAGGAAACTAAAATAAGTCAATGGACCAATTCTTAGATATAATATAATGTTACTCATTAGTTTTACTTACTCATAGGTTAGATCGTAATCTTAGTAGGGTATTAACTGTTGTTAGTGCTTTATGATATAAAAAAATCTAAAGTACGCGTAGTCAAGTTTGGTGAACATTCGATTATATTATCTGGATTCGATCCTAACTAGCGACTACTGATTAATACTGAAACTAAGACATGATCGCTTATTAAGTACAGAACATCCTAAACGTTAATATTTACGTTCGGTATTTTTTAAATATTCCTGGTATGGAAAAATTTACAAAAAGAGTCATTCTGCAATGGCTTGAGACTATCTTATTTTATAACTAGGATTTAAAAGAAGAAGGCGAGGAAAATAGCGTTAAAGTACATCTAAGTTTTAAAGTAATAAATGCATCTTTCGTTTTAGGTACTGAGCTCAGAATAGAAAAATTGTAGCAAAAATCATTTTTAAAATTTCTAACAATTTGTCCCAAAGCGTCTGCAACGATACGGATTTAAATAAAAACGCAATATGTTACCAAAGTGTAACTGTAGTCCCAATTAAAAGTTTAGCCATAAATCTATTCCTGGTGGAAAATCTGCTAAAATGGCATACTATGTGTGTCAAACAATACGAAGACCATCGGCATGGTTCTTTGTAGCTTTTGTACCTATCAAATTATTATCACAATTAGGTTGATAATTGTCTGATTTTGTTTAAAAAATTAACAATAAAAAAAAGCGTTTGAATCTTCAGTGTTACAATAGAGAAATCTCAAATTTAATCAACAGTTCAATCAATAATGGCGATGTTCTTCTCATTTGAAACGCTTAGTATATTCGCGCCCTCATCACGGCCTATACTCGCGCAGTCGTAATGATTGGCGACAGTAGCGCCGCGCGGCAGAAACGCGAACAACTTGACAGGCTAAAATGGCTGTGTGAACACGCGATCTACCACGCTGAATACACTACGCACGGCTTACGCGATTTTATTACTTATTCTTGACGCACTAAACTATGTTGTAGTGTTTCCCCCGCTTTTGTACGTGGACTTTTCGTGAAAGATACATAAATGGCTCTTCACCTCGAGACTGCGTTGCAGCGAAAGTTAAACTTCAAGATGACCACGGTAAGTGCATGCCGCCCGCCTAGCTCCGTATCGATCGCCGCCCGCGTGGTCTGACCATATGTTTGCCGCTACGAGAGCGTAGCGCCAATAACCTCTAACACTTCCGCGATATTGCTCCGGAAGTTTTCAGGTTCACTAGCCAAGTATTTATGATTATGATTTGATTTAAGGTTCTAATTACTATCCGCGTGTTGCTCTTTCGCGCCGAATGTGTTTTACTCAAGTAAATAAACACTTGTAGCGACACTCTTGTACAGCGTAGTTGTACTACATACAAACAATTACTTACTTTCTGATTATTATTGTCTCCTAGGCCGTTTCTGTTATTGGATCGTTTATTTTATTGTTAAGTACTATGAAAGCGTAGGTGTTACAATGATTATGGAGCACACTGTCGCAAAGAACGAGACGCCTACGCGTTTTTGAAAGGTCATATGATTTGGTAGCTACGGGACGAAGCCGGCCATAGTCTCCCGGCTTCATGAAAACAAAACGCGGTGGAGTTGAATGGCTTTTATTTTATTAAAGTTGAATACAAATGCCAAACACGTGGATTCATTTAAAATTAGTTTTATGAACAAATCTTTTAGGTATTTACCGAATTGATTGAAGTAGATACTTGATTGAAATCTATATCCATACTTAATATTATAAATGCGAAAGTGTGTCTGTCTGCTACGCTTTCACGGCCCATCTGTTCAACCGAAACCGATTTTGATGAAATTTGGTATAGGGATAGGTTGTATCCCGGGAAAGGACATTGGCGATTTTCTTTTCCGGAAAATTAAAGCGTTCCCGCGGGAATCAAAACTTAATCCACGCGGACGAAGTCGCGGGCATCATCTAGTTTGAAAATAAAGATTTTAGTTTAGGTACAATTGGGCATGTAGCACCTGATTTTATACTAACACATGTTGAAGTGAAAACTTCTTTAGGAGCGTTGAGCACTTTTTGGTAGGGGGTAAAAATGTGGAAACGCAAGACCAACACCGTTCTTCTTATGACAAAAGGTCTTAAGTAGTACATTCGTAATTAAACTTTATTGCTTTTGTTTTAAGGTTTATATTTAAAATCGATGTGTAACCGTGAATGACACCTCGTGACACCACTCTTCTTAAGACAAAATAAGTGAAAGGTCTTAAGTATAAATAATATAGTACATTCGTAATTAAATTGTAATGCCTTAGTTTTAAGGTTTATATTTTAATTATTTTAAAAGTGCTGTGTTGTTATTTTAAATAATTTTAAATATTCGTTTTCAATTCTATCGGCAGTCCCTATGACTGACAATTTATTTTTTTGTTTTGAACCTAAGTAAGTGTCTATTATTATGATGACTTATTGATCATAGTATAGTATGCCCGTGGTTGAGCGAACGCTTTAGGATACAAAGCCTACCTACGTCACCGGGATGCAAGCTATCTGATTACTTATTTTGTCGCAGTTATTTTTTAAATCCACTACAAGTTTGCCCTTTGCTGTGGTCTCACCGGATGGTAAGTGATGATGCCGTCTAAGATGGTAGCGGGCCGGTAGGGTGGTAACTAGCCACGGCCGCAGCCTCCCACCAGACATGGATGCCTAAAATATGGACCAAGAAAAGATAACAGACAGACACTTATCACGCGTCAACACTACGAACCAAACAGGACAAATCGTCCATGCGAATAGGTTTGATGTCTATATCAAAAATAAATTATTTCTAACTGACTATTATATAGAGAGTCTTCAAAAAGATCTAAAATTCTCATCCTCGGTTAGTTATAAGTTTGATAACCATTTTATAATCTAAATTAAAGAAAAAAAGTGCGTTGAATTTTGATGTGGTCACAATTGCGAATTTCATACAACTTCCATACTAGAAGAGCGTTTTTAAGTTTGATAAAGAGTTGCTGATTTGATTGAGTTGTCATCATCCCTATTGTCCGCGTCGGAGGAGAATAAAGTTTTGTGCGGTAGCCAGTTGTGCGCAAGGAGCGCTCCTTAAAAAAGTGATTCACGCAGACTTCTCACGCGAATGTTTCTGCATTTCTGGTCCGCAGTGTGATTTCTCCATAATAGCGTTAAAGTTCGATCAGAGGACCGAGTGGAAGATATTTTAATTAGGTACTGTTATACAAACGGTAGTAACGTTGTCGTTATCGAACACGTAAAAAAGCTCCCACTGAATTCAAGATATTTGACAAATCATGACGTAGGGCTGCATTTTCGGCATTTGGCATAAAATACAGTTGTGTTTTCGGTGACCGGTAGCGGAATACGCCGACCCAACCATGTCAACTACAACTACATGAGCGATAAACGCTAAATTGTATGCGACGTCGCGGATCCGCTAATGATCCTCGCCCCTCCCGCCATGTTTTCCGCTCGCCACTGAAATCATTTCAAAATGTATGGTGCGAGCGTTTCGCAACCGCGCCGCCCGCCAAAAATACAGCCCAAAGCAAATCTCATAGGCGCGGACCTTCATGTTGCAACTTCGGATCGGGCTACTCAAGTATTTGTTTAGCGATCACTGTAACTATTATTCTTTATTATTTATAAAAACATGCCAGGGTAGACTTTACAGTCGCCCAATTCATCTTCCCTGACTACAAAATTACCTACAAATACAATTACAACTTAAACATAACAAAGACATACATAGGTAAATACTTAACTAAATCTTTACAAAAAAAAAGTTTACTTAACTAAATGTTTACTTAACTATGACTTTTACAGCCACTATATATAATACCAGCTGTGCCCGCGGCTTCGTCCGCGTGGAATAGGGCCTTTCGGCAGCATTTTTAATGTTTTAGGCTAAATACATTGCAAATAAAAAAACATACATACATTTTAATAAGCTATTTACGGTATTTTACTGCAAATAGCTTATATAAGTACATTTTTATACACGACGAGAGTTCTTTTCACATTTATAATATTAGCCTACTACCTAGCCTTCGTTAAAATTCTGATATTTGTTTTTAAAATAGTGGAATTTCAATAAACTTTATAAAAAGAACGTCTAACTTAACGTTACGTCTAACTTACTTATTTGGAAAAAATTTCAATACAACTAAGCGATAAATATAAAATTGAAGTAAAAGCTTCACGAGGTATTGAAAGGTGTTGCACTTTTAACGCTTTACCGCGCGCTTTCACGGCAAAGTGCGAATTCACATGGGATTGACATGCTTTGCTTCGTCACGTGCAACCACTTCACATGGTAATGTTTTATTTATCGACAATTGACAGAGTCGACAAGCCTAGCAGACAGATTTAAGAGCAGCACTTTTCTATGGTTCAATTATACGTGGTTAATTTAATAATACCTATTTACTAATAAACTCGTAACGGCAGCTTTTGTTTGTACTTAAACAACATTCGTTCTACGTTTTTTTTTTTTAAATATATATATTTATGGTAAAATTATTTGAATTGGCTGCTCTAAAATGGCATAACTCTTCACAACGCGTGGATTAACAGTCATCCATCATCAACAGTCATCGATAGTAGTAGATTCAAACACAGAATGAAGTAGAAAATGTAAAAACTCTAAAGTAAAACTCTATCCAAACGTAGAAAAGTAGAAACTCTATCCAAAATCCAGTCAAGTTTTTATAGCCGAGTCTACTTGAGTGAATTTGCACTTGTCCGTCCGTCCGTCTGTCCGTCCTTCTGAATTACTGAATGTAATTACTTCAAATTTAAATATAATATGGAATCCGATGTCCTCCAGCCGAATATGGCTTAAAAAGTTATAAAAATCTTTATTTCAGGGGGGCTCTCATAGAAGCGAATGCGAAGTAAAATATTTTTATAGCGTTACATAGGGTTGCGGTATATCATTTTAAAGATAATTAGGAATAGAGTACAAAAATATATATTTTTTAAATATTCCCCTAAAATTGACGAAATGGTTTTGGGTTTCAAAGTGGATATTTTGTAACGTCTATAGTTGACCTCAGAACTCTCAATTTTCTGAAAGGCTGAGCCTGAAACTTGATCAATTATTTGAAATATATCCTGTACTTGAACAACAAATACTAAAATAAGATAAATATTATGAGGAAACGAAATTATTTAATTTTTAATGAGCTTCAGTATTTTTAAGTGAACTTGACAATTATGTCAATAGATGGCGCTCTGTAAAAGTTTATTCGTTTCTCCAATAATTCTTTAGCTCTTTTGCGTCTAATGTTAAAAGTTGACTATTACGTTATATATATCTTATGGATACCGCGAGGTCTTAGTTCGGGGCGAACCACTAGTTATTTTAAGTTGTTTTTTTAACCCTCTAGTTTCGTCCAGATCGTTTGTCAGATGGAAAGACGGGTTAGACGTCTCCTTTAGGTATTAGCTAGTTATTTTTTTTTAAATAAAACGCTACTCTAGTCGTCAAAGGTGGACAATTGCATCCGGCTTCCCACCCATAGGTTAATAGGACGGATAAAGGTTATAACAATCAGTTAAATTAGTAGTTTAAACCAACTTATCTGATGGTTTGTCAATAGAAAAGTGGCAGTTGAATGTCTTCAGCTTTTTATACATCTTGTAGATAGTTAAGTATTTAAAGAAGAAACTGTATAATAATAAGCTCCTGGCCTAAATATTACTTTAATGGTTTAAAATGCATTATAATATACTCATTACTTAGTGCTTTGATAAACAAGAGTAATTACTCTTACTAGTAAATAAAAGTCATTTATCAGTTAAAAGCTTTGAGTAGTCTTGAAAAGCATTGCCCCATAACACCGCTATAATGTGCTTTTAGCATAGACTGCTAACTAACGAATTATTTACTTATATAAAATGCTTTAACATGAAGTTTAAAATAAAATGCATCGCCGCGTTGCAATGAGGCAAAATTAACACCTTTTTTAATAATAGACACCTTTATTTAAACTAAATGAATATGGCGCTAGTACACATATGCAATAAGTTTGGAAAATACCACACAACATGCATTACACTGTTGCGCCAAGATCCTTTGATGTTTACATGAAACCCCACAAATATACGAATAGTGACCCTGACATATTGGCCGAGTACGTTTGGCCAATGAACACAAGGTCGTTTAGGTGTAGGTAAAGAAAGCTCTACTGAGTATTTATTATTTTAAAGTGAGATAACGATTTTATCATAAATTTTAATGATTACATTAAATAATATGTTCACTGCCATTGTAAGTGGATTTTTTGAGCAAATAACTCTTAGTAGTACAAGAAAATAAGAGAAAGTACACTATTTATTGATTAAAAATATGTAGCTTCTGACCAAGACGTTATAATAGGCCGGAAATTACATCCTATTCTTAGCATGAAAGCATTACACATGATTGACTTAAAGTTTGCTCAAAGTTGACTCAAAGGATGAAGCTGTCGACAATTAGGCCCTACGTTACACGCAGAAACTTTAAAAGTGCAACGTGAGTTAAATGTAACGCTGAGGCAATCTTGAAAAGCGTCGGCGTTACTTTACTCCTAATTCTCCACCGTACGCTTGCAGTCTGAAGTGCGAACTCGCAAGGGATTCAAATACATATTGCTTCGCCGTATGCAGCCACTTCATAAAGTAACCTTTACTAAAGGGAGGTTTTTTTTTTATGTGTGTTCCTCCCATTTTTCCTTCGACATGGGGGTCGAAGACTGTTCTAGGTCGGTACTTAGTTCAGCTACCTAGGTTGCTTTACTATTTAATCTGTAGTAACTTGGACAATTTCTATATTTCAAGCAAAGATTGTGACTTTAATTATATTCTATACAGCCGTTATGCTAAACATATTAATACCTATTTAAATTTACTTTGAATGCTTAGATAATACTAAAGTTAAATGTTTTTTTTTTGTTTTAATAAACATTTAAATTATTAGTCTTTTTGTAAATATACAAAAATATTTGTACATAATTGTTTTATACTATGTTATATTACCTACTTATTCTAAATTAAGTGTTAACATTAGTTTACTAATATAAGTTACGAAATACCATAAGTACGCTCCTATATTCTTCTATTTGTTCGCAAGGAAATACGATTTGCAGATAATCATGATAGTAGGAGTATCTGCAATCTATTGTGGGTTCTTAGTTGTCGTGGTCTGATAATATATACGTCACCTTAAGATTGTAAAAACCGTTAGATTATAATCTAATTCGCGAAATTGCAAACTGTCGAAAGATTACAATTTAACGCATAATTTTTCGGTAAATTGTAATCTGTTAGGTATATTAACCCGATAGAACCTAAGTGCCCGGCCTGTGGCCGGGCACTTCCTGATTATTTATGTCAAACCCTAACCTAACCTACAAGAAACAGAAAAGAAAACGTAAATACAATGAATATTTCAAAAACTGACACTCAGAACATTGAACGGTTCACAATCTTTCGACAGTTTACAATTTCGCGAGTTTGATTATAATCTCACGGTTTTTACAATCTTACGGTGACATCTACATAAACTAAAGGGAGGTTGGGACGCCAGGGTAGGCCATGCACGTGTGTAGCAAGATTTTCAAAATATTTGCGCAATGTCTTGCTTGCGTCTTTTGAATCACGTAATTTACATGCCATTCTGGTTTCGGAGTCCTGGCTTAAAACCTGCTTACCATCTACTTCTTATTCGCTGCCAGGATTTCGACTTATCCGCAATGACCGTACTGGTAAGGGAGGTGGTGGAGTAGCGATCTACTTACGTTCACATATTCCGTTCACTATTATTAGCTCGTCTTCACAACCTCCAGTACCTGATGCGGCTGAGCACTTACTAGTCGAAGTTCTCCTATCACACACTAAAATCCTTCTTGGGGTGATTTATTCCCCTCCCTCTCACCCTAATTTCTTTCATTCGTTTGAAAGTTTACTAGAAAAGATAGTCCCCTTGTACAGTCAAACGATTATAATGGGAGATTTTAACACCTGTTTACTCAAGGATGATCACCGTAGTAAGAAACTATTGACTGCAGTGGAATCTTGCAACTTGCATGTCCTTCCACTAACTGCTACGCACTTCTCTCCTGGCTGTACTCCCTCTCTTCTTGATCTAATCATGGTTTCCTCTCCTGATCTTGTCTTTAAACATGGACAGTATCCTGCTGACGCATTTTCTTATCATGACTTGATTTTTGTTTCCTATAAAATTCGTCCTCCAAAAACAAAATCGAGAATTCTTCTGCAGCGTAACTTTGCAGGGATTGACAAGGATCGCCTTTGCGATGATGCTCGGCATTTAGACTGGAATGCAATCAGAGATGTTGACTTGATAGATAGTAAAGTCGAAATTTTTAATACATTAGTGACACAACTCTTTGATACTCATGCGCCCATAAGACCGATTAAGATGAAACACCTCGCAGCTTCTTGGTTATCAGATGAGATAAGAATCTTAATGGATAAAAAAAACTCAGCTAAATATAAATATAAGATTAATGACTCTGATGCCAATCGGTTGAAGTACCACAAAGCCCGAAATCGCTGTAATACATTGTGTAGAGATGCTCAACGACGTCACATACATAAGTCAGTTGAAAATGGTGATCCTGCCAAAACCTGGAAATTTCTTGAGTCACTTGGAGTTGGTAAATCATCTCAAAAATCTTCTATTAATATTGATATTGAACTCCTTAACAAACACTTTTCTTCCGATACAATTGATAGTGTCGATAAAGAACATACTCTTAATATTCTTTCATCCTCCTCCACTCCTGACTTTTGTACCGTTTTCTTTTGAGTCTTTCACTAAATGTGATGTTAAGAAGAACATATTGTCCATCTCGTCGAATGCTGTTGGAACAGACTGCACCAGCCGTAACATGATCATACCCATTCTTGATATTGTAACTCCTATCCTAACCCACATTTTGAATTATTCTATTAGCACTAGCAAATTCCCCGAAGCTTGGAAAACTGCTCAAATTGTTCCTATTCCTAAAAAGTCCAACCCATCCGCAGTTAATGATTTCCGTCCTATTTCTATCTTGCCATTTCTTTCAAAAATCCTTGAGAAGTTAGTCCACCAACAGTTAAATATTTTCCTTAATAAGAACTTCCTTCTCAGTCCGTTGCAATCGGGATTTCGACCCGGCCATAGTACGGTTACAACGTTGGTCAAAGTTACCGATGACATTCGATGGGTGATGGACAATAAATAGCTCACTATTTTAACCTTGCTTGACTTTAGTTATGCGTTTAATACCGTTGATTACGATATTTTGCTAAGTCTGTTACGTTCTATTAACATAGCTCCATCAGTGATTGACTGGTTTCAGAGTTACCTCAGAGGTCGTCGGCAGCGCATTAAAATTGACGAGTCTTGTTCGTCATGGTGTGATGTGACGGCCGGGGTACCTCAGGGTGGTGTGTTGTCTCCTTTGCTGTTTGCTATCTTCATTAATTCTATTACTCCGTACATCTCTTCTCTCTACCACATGTATGCAGGATGATATCCAAATTTACCGCTCTGCACCCCTAGAAGATCTCGACGTTGCAGTGGCTGCGCAGTTAATGGTGATCTAACTGCTATTGCTGAATGGAGTAAGCAGTATGGGCTTCGCGTTAATCCAGTCAAATCACAGGCAATCATTATTGGCAGTCCGGAATACATAGCTAAACTTGACTTGCGAGGACTTCCCCCGATCTGTTTTAATGGTGTTGTGATTCCTTATTGTGACTCCGTTAAAGATTTAGGTATATATTTAGATTCTCAACTATCCTGGTCTGGGCATGTTAAAGAGCTGAGTAGGAGGACTTTTGCGACGATGAACTCTTTGCGACGGTTGCGCTCTGTCTTGCCGATCCCTACCAAAATTATGTTGGCACAATCTCTCCTTCTTTCTATTCTCGATTATGCTGACGCAAGCTATCTTAATTTGACTGAGGACCAACTAAACAAGCTTGAGCGACTCCAGAATCTCGCCATTCGGTTCATTTTTGGTTTGCGCAAATATGACCACGTTTCCGAATTTCGTCAAATGCTCAAGTGGCTCCCTATTCGCCGTCGCCGGGATTTGCATGTACTTTCTCTTCTGTACTGTGTGCTATTTCATTTAAAAACTCCGTCCTACCTGAAGGAGAAATTCAGTTTTCTTGGAGTGCAGTCCGATTTAAGACCATGTCGAACCTTAGCACTGAAAACCCCAACCCATAAAACGAAGTTCTTTGAAAATTCGTTCAGTGTTCGAGCTGTTCAGCTATGGAATGCACTTCCACTGACCATACGCCAATCTAAGTCACTGGACATATTCAAAAATGCTGTTAAGAATAATTATATTGCAAACTAAAGACGACAAAAAAAATTATTCTTTAAGCTGAGTCAAATATATATTATAATGAAATACATATGTATTAGTATATTTTATAATTAGTATATATATATATATATATATATATATATATATATAATTTTTATTTTGATTATATGTTTATTATTGGTTTATGTATTAGTATGTAGTTATTTGAATGTAAGTATATTATACAACCACCTGCAGTCTATTCTCCTTATCCTAAGGTTGCCTGGTAGAGATCGCTACCTAAGCGATAAGGCCGCCTTTTGTATCCTACTTCTGTGTTTTTTTTATTTCCTATTTTTGTTATTTTTACTTTTTGTGGTGGTACAATAAAGTATATAATAAATAAATGTCCAGATACTTGGTAGGATTAAGTACTAATTTGCTTTTGTAGGTACAATGGTTCCGAAAGAATTTCTAGATTTTTCATTAGACTTAACAAAATAAAAACTCGTTGATTTTAGCCTAAGTATTATTAGAATGATTTAAAAAATACTGCCTCGTTGTTTTAGTGGTTAGCGTGTTCGACTGCAGCCGACGAGGTCCCGGGTTCGAGTCCCGGGTCTGGCCATAATAAGTATTGGGTTTTCCTGGCAAGAAATTCTCAATACCAGCCCGGAGTTAGGAGGTTGGCGGTGTTTCACCCCCGTGCCTCGGAGAGCACGTTAAGCCGTCGGTCCTGCGCCTGACCTCTCACCGGTCGTGTCGGACTTTCCGTCCCATCGGGCTATGAAAGTAAAGGAACAGAGAGTGCACCTGTGTATGCGCACACACTTGTACACAATAATATCTCCCGCGCAGATGGGTAATCTCTCTGGAGATAGGCCGCCGTGGCCGAAATTCGGTCGGGAGGACATTATAATGATAAGAAAAGCTTAGTAACTCAAAAATACAGTTTTATACTCAATACTCAATATCATTTATTCAATATAGGTACACTGTAGGTACACTTATTGACGTTAAAATTTACTTCCTTATAAAACATGATGGTGATAATCGGTTACGGTATCTTAAAAATAAAGCTACGCGGGTCCCAAACGCGCCAGTCTGAGAAGAACCCACAACGAACTCAGCCGGGGTTTTTTTATTTTTTTATTATCACGATCTCACAAATGATCTTATCTAAGGAACTATCAGAGACATAGCGCAAATAATTGCCAAGGGTGAGTGAAAGAAACTGAAATTGGAATAAGATCACCAAGTCAATAAGAACCTACCAGTGTCCATTCGAACCAACAAAAAGAGGCAGGTCGATACAATACGAGTCATGCGTGAACAGTAATTACGTCAGCGCCGACCACTGCTGACGTCACATATGTTTTACGTACGCCTTTTGCGTAGGTAGGTTACAATTAAGATTCATCAATTCAAGTATCTTTCAATGAAACACGTCATTTCAATAAAATAGTAAACGTAGTTCAAAGAATCTTTGGAGGAAGGGCGGACTCTCATCACAAAGTGCATGGAAGATCCACCTTGCATTGGTGGACGGACAATCTTTTTTTTTTATTCCACTACAAGCTATCCCTTGACTGCGTTCTCATGACGTTAAGTGATGATGCACTCTAAGATGGTAGCGGGCTAACCTGTTAGGGGTATAGCTGTTAAACCCGCATCTACCCCTGGTCGGTTTCTACACGGCATCCTACCAGAACGCTAAATCACTTATTGGTACGGCTTGGCCGATATCTCAAGCGAATAGGTCGAAACCGCTGGTAGCAAGCGACTTCCATTCTTCATCAGTGGACGTCTGTCTTGGTTGAGACGAAAATTATTAAAGGAACACAAAAACTCAGCAACTCTTCAACAATTCGGTGAATGTCGTTTTCAAATAATCACTGTTTTCGCAGCGGTTTTCGGGAAGCCGATTACTTCCTCTGAGACCGCCTACAGTACTTAGCCACTTGTTCGGTGTTCTTAACGAGCAGTGCCAGCCAACTTTGGCCTGTTCACTCAATTAACACTGACAATTTGACTGGAGCATTTACCCACAGAGACGTTATACTTGACAACCGCTTTACAATGTTCGGGCTTTAAGCTGTTCTAAGTAGACGAGTGTAAACTGTAAGTACGTACTCTTGCAAGTGTTCCTTATGCGAAGTATTTTCTCCATTCATGAAGAGAAACAGAATAACATTATTAAAATTTATAACGTAAACACAATTAAAAACGCGCGACGGTTAAATTGCTTCCTCCGGTTTTGCTATTCTTGCTTCATGATATGTAATTTTAGCTTTTTTGCTACCGTAGCTCTATAATGTGGCCAATTCTGTATAACACAATTTCGGAACTAAACTAAAATGACAGCTGTAAATCTCGTGCTGCCCCTTTCTGCAGGGAGTATTATGAAAGGGATAGCAATATAAATAGAGCTGTCATTCTAGTTTAGTTCAGAGATTGTGTTATACAGAGTTAGCCTCATTATCGTTACACCCATATTTTCACTTGAATAATAATATAGTTTACAATCGGCTGAATAAAACAAGTCAACATTTCTATGATAATAGGTATACATATATTCGTGGTGGTGGTAAATAAATTGGTGATTTTTCAGAGATAAAATAGTTTTTTTTAAGCTCTGAGTTTCCAAATAATAAAATAACTACATTAGTAAAGATTTTTCCTTATTTTAATCTCATAAAAAAACAGTAGCTGCATACAATTCCGTTAGTAAGTAATTTTAACGAAAATTTGTGCGCAAAAATAGAAAAATGCAATGTCCTATTTTTTAAAGAGGACCGAGTGCACGGACTTCATTTACTTAAGCTAGAGTGTTTTCAGTAACGGTTTCGGGAATCCGATTAATGGTTTCGAGACTAACTTACTTACTAGGTACTCAGGTAAGCACTGCTTCTATTACTTGGTCTTACGTTAACTTTCAACAAAATTTACCATCCAAGATAGGTCTGCTCACTCAATTTTAACACAATAATTTTACAGAAGTGTTTAAATCCCACAGGACGTTATAACAAAGTTTGGGCCTAAAGGTTTCGAGAGTGAGTGAACTTGGGCAAGCTTTCCGTTGCTAAATAATTACTCAATTCAAGTTCGGAGACGTGAAAACTCTAGGCGTGCAACGTAATAAGCAATGATTAAGTAACGTTTGTTTACAAGCCTTCTGTTATTCCCAATTTCTAACTTTGATGTTCTTTATTAACTTTAAACAATGCCTGAAGTTTCGTAATACTTGATTTATGTTCCTGTTTTTGTATCGCTTAAGAGAACCACGATTTTATTTTAAGAACTAGTGAAAACTTAAATAAAACTTTGAACGTAATAACAAAAGACAACTTCAAAGATTTATAATTAGCACAAATAATTAACGTCATTTTCAAGGGAATATTCGCTTTCGTGATGAGTTCGAAAAGCTGATTGGACTTGCTTGGAGACAAAGTGGAAATACTAGTGATACAGTCGTCTGTCTTGAGTTGTTCTTAATGAGATACCTCGATCTACAATGGGCTCAGTCATAAAGTGCACGTAAGCGAAAGGACATGAAACTAGGCTCAAATTTATTGTTAAAAAATATATGTATCGTATGTAAAAAAATCTAAAAAGTTTTTATTTGATTTTTATGTGCTTAATCATACTGGGCAGATTGTATTGAAAAAAAAATTGTTGCTATTACTCGTTGGTACTACAGTAACCAACCCTACCCTAGTTATTTGATGAGATTTGAAGCAAAAAATATCTAATTATTCAAATTATTAACATCTTATCGACAATAAAATCATAAAATGGATTATATTATTGGATATACGATCATAAATCTCTCATAATGCTAACATTATGAACCTTCTCAAAAAAAACTAAATTAATATACCTATTTAGCAAATCATATATTGTTTTTGTACAAAGTAAAGTTTATTTTAGTAAACTTTTATGTACAAAGTATTAAAGTTTACTAAAATATTATGAGATAACACTACATCACAAATTAAATAATAGTTACTTTACTACACTTTAAAAAATACCAGAGTATAATTGGCCGTTTGCGTGGGTGGATAGGTATGCCTATCCGGTTTCCATATTAATATTGAAACCAGTTCAACGCTTAGGCATTTACCTAGTCAGGTCAAATTAATTTAATACATACATTTTTTTGTCGACCTTCGTGGCCCAGTGTAGAGCACTGTAGTCTTAACGCGATGAAGGGTCAATTTGGAAATTTATAATTTCTGAATTTTCCCTGGTTTGGCCTGGTGGGAGGCTTCGGCCGTGGCTAGTTACTGGCAAAGATGTGCCGCCAAGCGATTAAGCGTTCCGGTACGATGCCATGTAGAAACCTTTTAAGGGTATAGGTTAAGTTTAACTGCCATGCGCCTAACAGGTTAGCTCGCTACCATATTAGACTGCATCATCACTTACATCAGGTGAGATCGCAGTCAAGGGCTAACTTGTAGTGGACAAAATTTAAAAACATATATATGCATTGCATTCATAACTACTCACCAGTATATTCGAAGCGAGTTTAAGGAAGCCTCCCGCGCTGCCTTCGGCACGTAAGGACGTAAACACTCGTTTGCCAGTCAACTTAAGCCTTGATTCTCTCAATTAAGACAAACAGTACAAATTAAGTGTTGTCTTACAACCTATTTGAGACTACAGTTAATGCCCTTTTAAAGCTGAAGAAGTTAGGCGTTGTCACTAGACGATGTCCACGAATTCATACGCTTGGATTGAGGTTCTTAAATAATAATTATTATTATTTTATTTTTCGGTACAAAAAGTGGCTTCTGTCACTCTACAGGTCACAATAGATCAATCGATAGTCAAACGGATAATTTGACCTGTTAAAAGAGTTCACAGATGCCTGCACGTCAAAAGGCATGTATGAACTCCCTAAACAGTTCGAGTAATACGTTTTAAGCTGTCAAATGATTACGTTTTGCTTAGACAATTGGGCCTCTGAAATTATTTACAGCTATGTTTATCTGAGGAAATAAATGTTATAAGAACGGCACTTGATCAGACATGTATATCAATTTAGTCTTTACGAAAGTACGATTTCTTTAATTAAAATTTTATTTGTAAACCACATTTGAAAATCGTAAAATTTTTTTTAAATAGTAGAGTAGCTATTTCCATTAACGCACTCCGAGACAGGTACCGGTGTTCTTTCATCTTCAAGTCAGTTATTATTCATGAGCCGAGCTAGCCACTTTAGTCTGTATTCTCAATTAACCCGGCATTATGAGTGAAGGGTTGGTCCCGTGGGACGCTACGCTTGACCATCATATTGCAATGCTCGAGGCTGGCGCTTGGTTTACTATTAATTATTTGATAACCACCGTGCTGCACTCGTTCGCTATATTTACACTTTATGTGACTGATCTCTTTATTTATTGCACAATCATGATTTCTCAAGCACTGTTTAGGAAATTTTATTCTTTTTAAAACTAAGCTATTACTAAGCACATGAGCTCCTAGACCCAGTGTCATCAGCTTTGTACTTTCGGGTTGCCTTTACGAGATCACTTTAGTGATAAGGCTGCCTTTGCGCATTACCACAGTTTCCTGTCTTCTGTTTTGTATGCATAATTTTCTACCTATGTATAAAGATGCAATAAATATTGCTCTTTTGTAGTGATAAGCTTTGTCAGGTTTTGCCTGTTTGAAAGTCCATACATGTGGCTAAGTTCAACAGAGGATGTCTATGGGTTGACGATGGCAACGACGTCTGAGTTTCCCCTCTAGACAGACTGTCAAAGGCGTAAAAAAGAAACAAAGCCATAAGTATGGCGAATTTCTCTGTTTGATCACTAGCTCCTTCCCTGAACTCTTGGCACTATTAAAGATATTTTTGAACTTGATTGGCCTTATTTTGTGTGAAACTGGTAGCGAATTGTGTAGCCCAATGAAATGTTGGTACATGATAAATGTTTCTGACTCTCTCTCTGTCTCTTATCAACCCATTGCCGGCTCACTACTAAGCACGAGTCTCCTCTCGGAATGAGAAGGGTTTAGTCATAGTCCACCACGCTAGCTAAGTGCGGATTGGCATACTTCAAACACCTTCGAGAACATAATGAAGACCTATCGGGCGTGTGCAGGTTTCCTCACGATGGTTTCCTTCACCATTTGAAGCAAGTGAAATTTAATTTCTTAAAACGTACATAAGTCCAAAAAGTTGGAGGTGCGTGCCCGGGAATCAAACCCGCGACCCCGTACAGGAGGTCGGGTGTCTTAACCACTAGGCTATCGCTGTTGCACCGTTTCTGAATGCTACTATACAATTATCTAACGGCATATGATAAGACAGCCATGGGTTTATTTAATTTCTCATCACAATTCGGCAAAAAATATAGAAAAAGTTTCATTTATCACACCATTATTTACAATCAGATGACATCGTTAAATTCTTATGTGAAAACCAGTTGACGATATAACTTAAATAAAAAGTCGCTTGCCTTTAATCTTTTTTAATCAAAACTGGAAACACAAATGGTTTATAGCGCCCGAGAAAGCTTTGGCAAATTGTTTTAGAGTGTTCAAACGTGGAGCTTTATGAAATGGACGAGTGAGCAGAGTTTCAAGTTTTCATACGCGATATGATTACTTCATTTAAGTTCTAGAGTGGAGACGCAAGTACCGAGAGATTAAGATAAATGGTTAAACTGGGTTCATGTGGTATTTGTCTAGGGAGTCGTACGTTATTCTTACTTGTTCATCGTATTTTTACCCGACTACGGCTATACAAAAGGAAGGGTTATGATTGTCTATATAGTATCAGTATGTAAGTGTTTGCATTATGTATGTTTCCACCGTAGCGCCGGGGAAATTACTGGGCCGATTTTGATGAATAAGGTGTCAATCGATTCGTTGTAATGGTCCGGTTGGACATACTCGTAGGCTACGGTATACTGACAAAATTGGTATGACGAATATCACATCCAAAAAAGTGGGGGTTTCTAAAAAAATGAATTGAGTACAATTTTAAAATATACCAACTGACAGAATTTCGATTGTTTTTCGGTAGTCGGGTTAAAGTTTTTTACACCGGTTTATCTTCTTGTTCAAACTTTTGATGTTCAAATCTTACGTATGTTTTACGAACGTGTATTTCTCAACTACTTATATATAGGAGATGCGTAAACTTGATATTATATCCATACTTACTAATAAATATATTAGGACCTTACATATGAAATTGCCGTTTTGTCGTACTGGCCACTTTGATCTAAAATATCTCCTCTTTTGGTTTTTTCTTTGCGTCACTCAGTTTACAAAATGGAAAACTTGAAATATCGCGTTATTTACGAGTACAAGTTCCATCGTGGCACCAGTGCTGTGTATGGCGGCGGTGTTGCAAAAGAAAACACAGTGTGTTTTTGATTCCAACGTTTTCGTTCTGGAAATTTCGACCTGCAGAACAAGCCCCGTGGACGGCCGGAGACCAAAGTTGATAATGAAGAATTGAAGGTTATTGTGGAAGCGGAACCATTGCAAACCACGTCCGAGCTAGCTGTAGGTTGCGGTGTTAGTGATAAAACTGTTTTAATCCACTTGAAGCAAATTGGGAAGGTGAAAAAGCTTGAAAGGTGGGTACCTCATGAATTGAGTGCAGCAAACCGACAAACGCGCGTCGACTGCTGCGTTACAATACTCAACCGGCACAATAATGAAGGGATTTCATCACAGGTAATAACCGAATTATTACCTGTGATGAAAAGTGGATCCTGTAGGATAATCGGAAACGCTAATCGCAATGACTGAACCCTGGCGAACCAGCCAAATCCTACCCCAAGTGAAAATTGACTCAAAAAAAATAATACTTGTGAGCGTTTGGTGGACTAGTACTGGTGTCGTTCACTACAGCTTTCTCAAATCTGGCCAGACGATTACGGCGGATGTCTATTGTCAGCAACTGCAAACCATGATGGAAAAGCTAGCTGCTAAACAACCGAGGCTCGTCAATTGCTCTAGGCCACTGCTGCTTCAGGACAACGCTAGACCACACACTGCACAACAGACGGCTACCAAATTAGAGGAGCTTTAATTGGAATGTCTGCAGCGACATCCATCGTACTCCCCGGACTTTGTCCAACAGATTACCATCTTTTTCGAAACTTCTTGCAAGGGAAAAAATTCAACTCCGATGGGGCAGTCCAAAGCGCCTTCAAAGATTTTATTAATTCCCGTCCGAATGTTTTTTTTTGTAAAGAGATCAATGAACTACCGATGAGATGGCAAAAGTACATAGATAGCAATGGTACATACTTTGATTAAATAAATATATTATATTTAACAAAAATCGACTTTATGTCTCTTCCTTACAAAACGGCAATTTCATAGGCAAAGACCTATTATGTCTGTATGTCTGTCCATCCGACTGTCTGCTATAGGTACTTTCAACCGATTAAGACAATATTTGGTACAAAGATAGGTTGGGCACCGAGCACCGAGTGGTAAACCTATGTATGGTCTGTGGTACCGAGGAAGGGTATAAGCTATCCTGGAAATGCAAAGAGCTCTCACATGATTTGCAAAAATCCCTAATCCATACGTACGAAGTTGCGGGCATCATTTAGTTTGATCCACCACCACCACAACAGCCCATTAACGTCCCACTGCTGGGCACAGGCCTCAACTCTCATAGGAGAGAGGGAATTAGAGCTTAGACCCACTACGCTGCTCCAATGCGGGTTGGCGGGCTTCAACGAGTATTATCATATTAATGATAATAACCGGGACCGACGGCTTATCGTGCACTCCGAGGCACGGGGGTGAAACACGGCCAACTTCCTAACTCCGGGCTAGTACTGAGAACTTCTAGTGAGAAAAACCCAATACTTAATTATGGCCCGACCCGAGACTCGAACCCGGGACCTCATCGGTCGCAGCCGAACATGCCATCCACTATACCAACGAGGCAGTCAAGGCTAGTTGCCTAGTTTGATCATGGAAATGAAAATATCGTAGAACTATTATCAGACACTACAGACATGACACGACACAACTCCTAGACGGCTTCTAACTTAAGCTAGTTAACAGAATTAATTTGTTTGTCTAGACTCTAGACTGACCGTTCAAACTGAAAACTAACTTTTTATAACATTCGACAAAATACCAATTCCTAGAACTTAAATGTTCTGTAACTAAAAATGTTTAAACGTTTAAATTTTTTTCACTTTCACAATTATTTTGCAAAACTCTAGCACCTGATTTCATAAATCACGAATAACGCACATCAGACATTTTTCCGAGTTTCTATTTTTATTCCTATCAGTAGGCCATCGTAGATAAATAATCAAATACAATTATGAGTTCGACAGTTATTTAAGTAGGCATTAATTGTTTGTAGTTGCCGAAAAAACTTAGCATGTCCAAAAAAAATACTGTGAAGTCATAATCAGCCCCCCGATTGTGTAAGGAAATCGAAATCGTAATCGTTTTTCAAATGTATAATTCGACCTGTTTAACGAGTTCATAGATGCCTGCACGTCAAACAGCATGCATGAACTTCTTAAACAGTTAGAGTAATACGTTTTAAGCTGTCAAATGATTACAATTTGCTTAGACAATCGGGCCTCAGGTGCGTGATAATAACCGGGACACCACTTCTTCATTCATACAAAAATTTGAAACTACAGATGTTATTACAACTTTCTCCAGCCACCGCGGTCATCAGTGCGATTTGTAGACTTGTACGGCCCCTGGGTCAATAGCCTCGGCCACGTGCGAACAGCCGACACACCCGTTAACGGTACATACCGTTGGTAATTTCACATTTTCGACTATGTACGAATGGTTCCCATTCAAGTTTCTCAGATTTATTTACGATGAAATATTTCGAGCGTCTGTCTGGTTTGAAGGTTAACTCAACATCGTTGGAAGATCTTCGTGAGAATTCAACCACGAGTAGATCGCACGAAAGAAAACCACGACCTTGTGTTCTAGTTTTCGGTTAACTTTTACACGATTGTTAACTTTTTGGAATAAAGTTATTTTTATGATAGTATCCGTTAGAGGAATAGGGATTTAAAATTAATTTTATTTCATTTATTAGTTTTGCTACCGGTCACATACTAATACTTACTTACTTCAAAAGTAATCTTATCCTATAAAAATATGCTTGCTGAATGTACTGACCACTTACAAATAAACACAACTTTTTTAATTATTTGTTATAAAAGATAAATAAACACAAAATAAAACATAACATGGGAATAAAACTAAAAATAGGAAATAAAACTAAACTACTTAATTAAACTAACTACTGAGAATAATTATGATTCTTAATCCTAGATCCTTGTAGGTTCTATTGTGTCTACTTATTGTAGGTTCTAGTTATTATGTTAAGTAAAAGTTGAAACCAACGAACAAGCGTGGTACCCATGGCACCTCATTGACAAGGCGGTGCGTATTCGTTTGTCTTTTTTTGTTTGGTAGAGATAATGTCTTTTACTTTAAGCTGGTACTTATAGGTTTGAAGTCTGTCTTAGGTTTAGATGAAAGCGAAAAATTATCTATATACGAGAGAGCAGAACAGAGTACAACTTTGTTTTTACACATTATTATTTATTGTAAAAACCTTTTTCAATGCTAACTCACACCTATCCAAAAGAAACATTTGCCTAATGTAATGGAAAATACCAAAGGGATATTTAAAATCTTCACAGCAGCAGAGGACAGGGTGAAAAACGATCCGTCCGTCAACGAGGCCCGCATCGAATTTCCCGCTTTTCCGATAGACTAACTCGTCGGGATAAGCTTCTATTTACAAGCAGTGCCACTTTTATACGATTCCCACTTTGAAAATGAGATCTGATATAAATAAAACATTTGATGTGTAGTGAAAAGGAGAAGTGTTCCAGCCAAAATGTGAAATAGTTTTAGCTTATATTAAAAGATTTTTGAAGTTGATGCGTGTATGTACAATTTGTAGGTTGGTTGTACGTAAGCTTTTAACTTTTAACTGATGGCATTCACCAATGACTTGGTGTTTTGCAGAATCCGCAACAAATTGAAAGGCTTAACTTTCAGTTTGTGGTCTCTTTTTCTAATAGCTCACATCCATACCAATATTATAAATGCGAAAGTGTGTCTGTCTGTCTGCTACGCTTTCACGGCTCAACCGTTCAACCGATTTTGATGAAAATTGGTACAGCGATAGGTTGTATCCTGGGGAAGGACATGTGTTGTACTAAAGTCTTTTTGGTTACTTTTTATACTTTTTAATCCTGGGAATCAAAAAAACTTAATCCACGCCGACGACGCCGCGGGCATCATCTAGTAATAAATAAACAAATTAAATATCATTTGTTTTTCCTTACACAGTTACTTATTTTTACATTTTGTGCTTAACCTACACTATACTTACTTTCTTCGGTAAGTATTCACATAAAAGACAATGTTTGCCAAATAACTGTATATCAATTAACCGATCTATTTTTTACCTGTAAGCCAATCTCTACGTAAAACATTCAATACTCATGTACTAAAACACCCATCTTGAGAGCGTTAAGTAACTACTTTATTATTGGCTTTAAAAAAACGTAAGTATACACGTATAAACAATTGGATTTAACAAGAATGCTATCGCGAAATAATCGATCCGCCTGAATTAAATAATGCTACGCCCGAAGTAGTACATTAAGCTCTAATTATCGCAATCTAGTATAGCTAATTAGTAGTTCTAATTACGAATATTCATATAGTACCTACCCATAGTTGCAATTCGTAATTATAAAACGCAAGCGAAACGTGGCGCCTCGAAGTTCATCAGCCGACCGCGATCGGTTTTTAATATCGCTATTTATAGGCGAATTCAAATAGGTACATATTGTTGGCAGATCGTTCCGAGTGACGCGATTGCCTTTTATTGCACGCTTTATGAGCTTGTGTAATTTTAAATATATCTACTAGTATTGTAAACGTGTACTATAATATTGATTATACGAGTATCACTAACATCCAACTGCATCCCTAGGTTAAAATTGTATTAGATAAACCTGTGCGGTCATGATCGGTAAATAAATAATTGATGGACGTGTTGTAATTTTTTTTTGTGTCCATACACTATGTTCATTGGTAGCTTTACGTACCATCCAATCGATTTAATGTACGGCCGATCAAACTACAAAATATGGTTAAAACGAGCGACCGAAATTAAGAAAACATAAGATGGTACGAGATCTTGACTGGCGAGAAAATCGGTTTTATTCTACGTTGGGGCGCAATTCCGAAGATAGCAGGTTAAAATTTTGCCGGTTCCGCAATTTTTGATAAGTATTCAATTTTTTTTCGAAACTTTACACAAATCTGTTAATATAATAATGTACATAAATATGTGCTCTATAACCATGTCACAAGTCAGGTTTAGCCTTTATATGTTGCAAAAGCAATCGCTTCTCTCTTGGTCAGTGGAAAGCGTAGGGATACAGGAATAGTAATAGATATTTTATCCTTTTGAGTGCGGTCGACAGAACTATCTGATATAGAAGAATACTCGGTTCAAAGCAATTTCAATGCTTTTGCTCGCATCCTACACTGGTCTCTTATATAAAGGAACCACTTTCCCTCTGTAGATATCTGTATTAGGTCGCTTTATATTTGTGTTCGCTGGAAAATACTAGATATTACTTATGGAGTATCTATGCACTTAGTGGCCACTGCAGCGTCTATCAAACGCGATTGAAACTCCCGACCCTTTTACCTATACCTAGGTGTAAATAATCTTTTATATTTTATCAGAGCTCTAACGCTTTCAGCACACCAAAGCATTCGCACGCGGTAACTAAACTGTGAACGCGTTTACGTATATGTGTTAGGGCGATAGTTTGTTTGGCGGACAAAATTTCACGCTCGCATATTGTCTTAAGCGGAAAACACACAGGGAACGGGCGCGGGTCGGATGTGGGCCGGGTCCGGTGCGCGGCGGGTTTATAGGGAGCTTGTTCAAGGGCAAAGTAATATGTAAACTAGCATCAGGTGGTATATTAGTTTGCTCTTGTTTAATATATTTAAAAAACAAACTTTTCGGGTACGTACTTGTAGAACATGGGCGCTAAATATTTCAGTAACATTAAAACCCAAATTGCTTGGACTAAGTAACTGTGTCTACCTACATAAGATTTTCTCGAGCTATTAAGTTTGCCCACCTGATATATGGTGCACATAACCACTTTATTATTTAATATCGTACAGTTAGTTGGAAGTTAAACCTTTTAACGCTGAAGTCTCGCCTTAATCACCGCTTATTCCCTGGTGACTTAGCGAGCTCTAAAACAATCTAGAAGATGCAGACATAACAAATACAAAATTGATCGAATTTCAGTGCAGTGCTGCAAACAATTGTTTAATTTACTTAAACGCTCCATTCATATGGTCTCTTGTGACCAAAATACATTACAAAATAAAGTGCATTAAAGGTTAGAGACATTGGATTATTGGACGGAACAACGACGGGAGAAATAAAAGGATTTTACTGCGTCATCTCTTTTTATCTATTTTTATAGTCTAGCTCTTGTCTGTTCAAAATTACAATAACCTAGACGTTACCGTCAACTTCGAGTAAACTGTCGCGTGAATTTAAGGGACAGACAGATACACTTTTTTTTGGTATTAAATTTTTTTTATATTTTATGTACTTACTAGCAGCAGATGCCCGCGACTTCGTTCGCGTGGATTGAGGTTTTTCGGTTCCCACCGTGACTCTTTAATATTCCGGGATAAAAAGTAGCCGGGATAAAAAGTAGTATCTATGTACCAAATTTCATTCAAATCCGTTTAGCCGTTCTGGCGTGATTGAGTAAGAAAATCCATCCATACATACCTCCATCCATCCTCCCATCCATCCAGCCATCCAACAAAAGTTTCGCATTTAACTTAAAATGTTAGTATAGATTACGTACACATGATTACTAAGTAATTAATAGCAAAATATGGTATAACGACGTACCAAAATGCGCGCGCGAGCTCCTATTAGGTGGAGTTTTATAATTTTTGATCTAGAGACCAAATCAAGGCAAACCAATTTAGATTTATGAAAGTAGATACAATAACTCCTTTTGTAACATACACATTGATTTATTGAACTTTTAGACTGACATTGACAGATTAAAAACCATGGTCTATCTACCTCTATGGCTCTCGACAGTGACAGCTCGATTTGAGGCGCTTGGGGGGAGATCGGTGCATAATGTCCACAATTGTCCAAAATTTCCACTGTGTCTGTGAGATAAAATAAGGCATTTATCCAGTGTTTCGCTTTATACTAGGTATAGTTAGGTATGAGTAAATTTATGCGCATTTCATGGCATTTCCTGCAGAGTTGAATGAACGGTATTCTATTTGTAATAGCGTGGCTTGTGTAATCTACAAATTAGTTGAGCATTTAAAAAGCAAACAAGTACTAAGTTGAGTTTATTTCGATACCGGTCTCGATTGCTTCCGTTACTTATTTTGACAAGTAGCATAGCTTTCTTGAATATATCTAATATTTCATTGTAGTGCCCAATTTGTTGATATCTTGTTTTACTTAAACCTGCCCCCCGATTGTGTAAGGAAATCGAAATCGTAATAATTTGTCAAAATGATAATTCGACCTGTTTATGCAGTTCATAAATGCCTGCACGTTAAAAAACATGTATGAACTCCTTAAGCAATTTGAGTAATACGTTGTAAGCTGTCAAATGATTACGATTTGCTTAGAATATTAGGCCTCTGAGCTATTACCTATTCTGTACTTAACAACGACCTCAATTTACATATACTGGCCTTGTCAAACAAAGAATGTGGACCTATTTTACTAAAGCCATCTAGTCTGAAAAGCGGGACAGCGCTATGGCAGGGACAAGGATAGGCTTATAAAGGTGAGGGGCATGCCCTACAAGTCAAGAAAGGGCCTATCTGGAGTCTACATATATATCTATAGTGCTTAAATTTAAATCTTTCAAGAGAGAACGGACCATAATCTGAGAGGTCCTTATAGGTTCAAACCCCGCTCACTAATGCACTATTTTTGTACCTTCCTCGAAGAAAAATAATTTCCTACTGAAGGTTAAACTGAAAGGAAATGAGAAAATTCATTAAATCTTATGAAAACTAAGTATGTTGAACTCCACAAGAAGGAGAACTTAATAAGGAGACGCAGTGACGCTTTTCTATTTTATTTTACCATTACATACTAATAAATTATATTGTTACATTAATCATTATAACCATAGTATTACAACCGTGCATTACATACATAAATACCAAATATACCTATAGAACGTTAATGGTTGCAATAGTATAAACTGATGCGCAACCACCAACGCCTACCTCAGAGAATAGGTAGGTATCGACACAGTATATCATTTCGGGTAATTCATATCAACTGAACTGCATTGATTGGTTCAGGATTAGGTACTTATAGAATTCTAATTTTCTACCGTTAGGATTCTAAAAAGTCATTTTCTTATTTTAAATACTTGTTCATTGTTGTTTTAATTAATGTTGAAATGGAAATGTTTTCACTGTGATATATTATAATGTCTTAATTGCTTATTTGTAAAATTTTCTTTGTAGCAAAAAACTGCAATGAACGCTCGGCAAATAAAATTAAACTTGATTGCACGGTGAATGTGTTCAAATAATATAACGCGTTACCTAGTAAAAATATTATGTTTAGTAATTACTGTCATTTATTATTCTCTTGTGGTTTCCAGTTATCTCTTCTACATATTTATAAAATGCAAAATAATAATGGTGAATTACATAATACTAGTATTAATAAATATTAATATTGAGATTTGATTGAAACTGTTTAAAAATATGTTGTTCTAGTTGTAGCTCCATTACTGTTATTCAAGGGGCAGATATACTTCTTGGAACACCAGCAAAGCATGTGTTTTTTAACCACTATAAGTTAGCCCTCGACTGCGATCTGACCTGATACCATCATATAGAGATGCAGTCTATATGATGGTAGCGGGCTAACATGTTAAGAGCATGGCTGTTATATTTAACCCAAACCCCTACTCGGTTTCTACACGGCATCGTACCGGAACGCTAAATTGCTTGGCGGGACGGCTTTGCCGGTAGGGTGGTAACTAGCCACGGCCGAAGCCTCCCACCAGGCCAGACCAGGGAAAATTAAGTAATTATAAATTCCCAAATTGACCCTGCTGGGGATCGAACCCGGGATGTCCGCACGTTAAGGCAGCAGAGCTCAATACTGCGCCACGGAGGTCGTCGTGTGGTTCCTTTTGTGTAGCTTATGTCCATGGGTCAAGATGATTTTTTCATAGCTATGAAAGAAAAAACATAATATGGTTTTTGTATAGAATACTTTGTAAGTGAAAAGCCTTGATAGCTCAATATTATACATTACGTATCATTTCTTTATTATCAAAAATATTATCAAGTTTATCAGCTGGTAAGATAGTAGTCGTTTGACTTCCTATAATCGCGTGACCTCGTCTAACCTTGATTCAGACCGTGAAACTCCAGATAAAAAGGCTTTGGTAGTTGTAATAAACTAATTTTATACTTATAATTGGAATTCAGCAACGTCGGGTATAAAAAGGATAAGCAAAGTTAATAGTTAGTGAAGTAATAGTATTGAATAGGATAAGGATCGGGCTCGCCTGACTTCATTATAGTATGTAGAAATCAAAATTATTTTAGCATGTGTTCTACAGTAATTGTGTTCTACAGGTGGCTGTAGAACTATACATGATTCCGTTAAAACAGCTAATCACAAATATATAAAAATCGGTCTATTTATTCAACCTATTTGGAAGGACATACAGTTAAGGTTTTAAGGTGCATCCTAGGGTACATATCACAGGATTTACTGTATTGGAACGAAAGTTCCTTATGGGACGATGCGGAGGGGTACCCTAGCTGGCAAAAAACGTCCGTAACGAAAATGCGTAAGATTTTGAAGTGAAATTAATGTTTATGCTCGCGTTGTTATGGAGACAAAGGTCTTAAATATAAATATACTACATTCAAAATTAAACTCTAATGCCTTAGTGTTAAGGTTTATATATTAATATTTTTTTATTTAAAAAAAAAGAAAAAAGCAACATCTACTAAAACAAAAAAAAACAAAACAAACATTGCTTTACTATTTAATATAGGTAGGTACTTGCAATTTTTTTTAAAAGGTTCACTTTTGATAATATTTTGCCAAGCCTAGTTACCAGCGACAGTAAAGACGGCTCAAGATTAAATTTTCAACTTTACAATTTCAACGTAAGCTATTGCACAAACTGAATGCGAGATACAATACCGTATTTACTGAGATCTCGTTAGTGACATCGCCGTGGGCAGCTCCGTCCCCTTACCCCTCCCATCGGCCTCCTACCCTGTCGCCCACACTCTGTAAAGGTTAAGGATAAACCGCAGTTGCATCCCATGGAACATCGATGAAACTTTTTATTTCTTAATCTATACTTCTATATTAATATTATAAATGCGAAAGTTTGGATGGATGGATGGATGTTTGTTACTCAATCACGCCAGAACGGCTGAACGTAAAACACATGCTAAAATAATTTTGATTTCTACACACTATGTTGAAGTCGGGCGAGCCTGATTATCCTTATAACTTTGCTTATCCTTGTTATACCCGCCCGACTTCAACATAGTGTGTAGAAATCTAAGTTATTTTTTACTATACAGTGGCTTTGTAAGTCCGTTTTTTTGAAATAATTTTTATTTTTAACTTTTTAGTGTCAGGTTTGAGGATCTAGAGTTAGAATTTCTGGGAACGACTGAAAAAAAATTTCAAATGTTAATTGCATCGACATACATTAAAAAAAAAACGCGCCGAATTGAGAACCTTTTTTGGAAGTCGCTGTTAATGCCACTGCGTCGTACAATATTCCGTAAATACCATTGCATCGTTGCAAAAAAAAACATGACACGCTAATTAGCCACAATTCATTGAGCAAGCTTGTTGAATACGGGTGGCATCGCGCTATGGTAATCCACAGGTGGCGCCGAGGTGCCGTAATGATAATCCGTGTAAAATAATTGCCTCCAGAACAGGGAGAGTGCGGCGTATCGCTAACACCGCAAACTGTCGGGGATTAATAAAATTAACATGATATTTCCTTTAGTACGACATTGAAATTACGCGTCTTCGGTGGTTGTTTGATAATCGCATTTAGTTTAGCTGTAATTCCCCCAAGAGGCGACTTCTTTGGCGCAGTGATGGGCGCTGTGGTCGTACCCACAGTCTTACTGGGTTTAATTCCTTGCTAGGGCGAATTGAGCGCTCAAAAAAATGCGTAAGGAGAAATGAAATGAATATGCACTTTTTTGTATCTGGAGAGTTTATTTCGGTGCCGATTTCTGTTGACGTCATCAGTACATCTTCAAAGCGCCCGTTGTATCTGAATCTTACTGCTGCGTTGAGTGCTCGTCATGCTAGGTAACTCTTAGTTCGTAAGGGTTGTTTCATTGCATTGTGGCCATTACCAAACAAGTATTGGGTTTTTCTGACAATAAATTCTCAGTACTAGCTCGGAGTTAGGAAGTTGGCGGTGTTACACAACGTGCCTCGGAGAGCACGTAAAGCTGTCCGTCCTGCACTTGATAATGAAGAAACTTGAAATGTAATTCGCTATATAAATTTCAAGTTACTTCATTATTATTGACTTCCGCAAAGTAACGCCAGCTTCTATCCAATACCTGGACTTGATTTCTCTCCGTTCACGTCGGATTTTCCGTCCCATCGGACTATGGGTGTATCGGAACTAAAAGTACACATGTGCACTCTCTGTTCTATAATATCTCCCGCGCATATCGCTAATCTCTCTGGAGTTAGGCTGCCGAGGCCGATCCGAAATCCTTAAATTAATTTTTAAAATCGAGAGTATTTTGGTCAACTTTATTTAATCCATAAAGAGATCTGGGGCCATACTGTCAACGCTTATAGCCATATTATTTCACTATTGTTAACTTTCGTGTTTCAGAATTATCATCTTTATTTTAGGAACGTCAAGGTATATGACATCAAGCTATCATTTATAGTTATATTGCTAAATTATTGCTGTAAGCGTTGGTAGTATGGCCCCTGTCTAATCGCTTTAGTTTGTTATTCGAATTCATTCCTGTATCGCTGTACCTAAATACGTTTAGCGGTTAACCAGTAATGATAATCTTTATGTTAAATAGCGGAATCGTAATGGTAAATGGCAACAACATGAGTAGGTACCTACATAATGTGTTAAGCTTAAAGCTACAGTGGAGAGTGAAAACGGCACGTCGCTGAAATCAACCGCGAACCGCAGTTTTACCGACACGGACCGCTGTTAAACGGATAACGGTTAAATATCAGAATTGTTCATGTTCAACAAGGCTTCGTTCATACGGTATTCTACTGCATGTTTCTTCTACAGTAAAAATCTTCTTTACTTACGGATTAAAGAAGATTAATTAGACTGCTTATTATCAGTACATAGTTTCGAAACATGGTCGCTTGATATGGACCTGCCCCCCAATTGTGTAAGAACTGTCGATCAAATCGTCTAAGTTCGGTGTCAAAGTAAAATAAACCATATCATTATGTAGTAGATATGTACGATACTATAAAGTATGAGAATGGATACACAAAATTGAGCTCTAATCCTATGCGCTTATGGTTTATTTTACTTTGACGCTGAACTTTGACGATTGGATCGGCAATTGTTACATAATCACACCTCTGAGGTCCAATTAATTAATCCAATTGAGGAGACTATTATCCGATCACGGAGGAAACGAAAAGCTGTATTCGGACTACCGAATTCGGTCACCCATCCAGTTACCGACTTGGGTCAACGTCGCTTTCCAATCGTAATTGACTGATACGTGTTGTCGCAATTAGGCCACTCGTCCCTCGTCCTACTATTAAAACTGTAGCTATTTATTTTCTACGCGATTGAAAACTTTCCGTATCGTATACGTTTTAAATCATTACATTAACAAGTAAAATGTTTGAATAGGGTTAAAAGTTAAAAAATCATGCAAGTTAAAGCAAAATAATGTGTATTGTATTACTGTGTATACGCAACTTTATTTTCGCGCGAATTTCACATTTTAAAATGAAAAATATTCTTTGAAGCGAATAATGAATGATATTCTGTATTTCAAGAGTAAAGTTTCATTCTATGTCATTTGTCCATTGAATTAAGTGTTAAAAACACCCTTCTAAATTAGTTTGGTTTTAAATGACAGACTATATTTTAATGACCATAAAAATATGATCTGAATGATCGCTACTTTAAGGTAAACCTATATCTGTATATTTCAATTCTTATACATAAGTACATATGCGATTTTTAATATTGGCAGTCTATATGCATCAAGTGGACCGAAATACAGAGGTCCTAGTACTAGATTCCACTCGTTGGCATGTTACATAAAGCTTTCTTTTTTTTCAAATAAAAAGAACAATATCGTAATCATGTTGTTATATTTTTTGAATTTAAAATATTATAAAAACGTTACCAATGTCTTAATTAACGTTAAATGATTACTGTATCTACATCTGGTTAGTAAATTTTGAAAAAGTTTTCAACATGTTTTATTTTCAAAAAAAGTTTTTTTTTATATACTACAAGTTAGTCCTTGACTGCCATTTCACCTGATGGTAAGTGATGATGTAGTCTAATATGGTAGCGGGCTAACCTGTTAGGGGCATGGCAGTTGTAATACTCAATATCATTTATTCAATATATTTAGGTATACTTGACGGTAAAAATTTACTTACTTATAAACCATGATGGTGATAATATTAAACTCATACCCCTATTCGGTTTCTACACGGCTACGTACCGGAACGCTAAATGGCTTGGCGGCACGTCTTTGCTGGTAGGGTGGTAACTAGCCACGGCCGAAGCCTCTCATCAGTCCAGACCAGGGAAAATTCAGAAATTATAATTTACCCTGCCGGGGATCGAACCCGGGCCCTCCGCACATTAAAACAGTGATCAATACTGCGCCACGGAGGTCGTCAAAACCACCAGAACTACGGTAAACTAGTCATAGAGACACATCGTTCGAGAAAATTGTCTCTCAGTACACATGAGAGTCAATAATGCAGCGAGACCATTTTATAGAACCAATTTCACCAGTCAATTTCAAATTCATCTTCCCGTCGGTCAATAGAGACATTCCAATTTACTTTCAGCATCAGAAGCGATGATATTTAAAAACTCCCGGGCTGTAAATACGAGAAAATAAAATAAAGAGTACTTCTTAGGCCCGGTCTTTCCTTCTGTTCTTTGATTGCGCCCCCTACCAATCTTACCATGGCTTTGGCTTTGTAGTTAAATAAAAAGTTGCTTGGTAAAATGCCAACATTGAAAAGAATGGCTATAGAGAAATACTAACTTGTTCCCGCTGCTTTTATGGTCTTATTTATTTGTGCTTGAGACGTCAAGTATGCGGAGTGATATACATATTTTTACAGGAGTCATATTTTTACATATTATATATAGGGCTAGCATTTACCTCGGCCAACATATAAGTTTGGCTATTCAGCGGGGTAACGCAGCCAGTGTTCTGAGCACATTGCCTTATTGCAGCGGCATAGATGATATTTTTAATGTTTAGTTTTTAATTAAGATTTAATTTAGAATTTACTTTTGATTATAGCGAAAAAAAACTAATTATAATTTTTAATTTTTTGAATAGATTTTTACATATTTGTAAGTTTAATTTCAATAACACTTCGTATCGCTTTGACTAGAATGAGGTAATGCAAAGTATAAGTATGGGTACTTAATCAATGGAGACGTTATAGATTGAATTTAGTCCAAACTCAGGTAAAACATTGATATCTAGTTATTGTGGCTACTGGATGGCTTGTTAAGTTAAAAGTGCGGGTGAAAAGTACAGGTGTTAAGTGATTAGTGAAATCTACGTGCTAACGGTCACGCTGTTAACTGTGAAGTGCGAGTGCGAGTAAAGGAATTCGAGCACCGTTCTATTTTTGCTGTTAAGGTGTGTATAGGGGAGGCTATCCCCTGCACATCCGTGAAATTCCCGCACTCGCAGCGTCGCCCGAATTAACAAACGCACTTTGAAACGAACTGTAGTCACACCCTTTGAACCTTTACACTTAACACCGTATTTTTTTTTTATTGCATGATACGCTTGTGCTTGACGACAATCATGCTTAGTGCAAAGCAATGATGAGGTCTAGGGTGGAACGCGCTTGCCTAGAAGATGCCTAATCACTCTTGCCTTGAAGGTACTTAAGTTATAAGTGGCAGGAAACACGTGCGCTGGGAGGGTGTTCCACATCCTAGCGGTTCGTATCAGAAACGTCGAAAATATGTAAATTTATCACTTTTCCTTCACAGAGTGTAATCCAGCCTTTATGCAATGCAACGAAACAGCACCCTGCAATACACGAAATCCAGTGGCGTACCTTTCCGCAAAAAGTATTATACAAGTTACAGCAATATATTGAGCTTCCTCGTTTAAGTTTAGGTTAGAGATCGTTTAACAGAAATATAAGTCTGATTGCATTTTTTATGTAGCAAGTGTGGTAATGGACTTGCAAATATTGTCCCAAAAGATACCTCATCTGGGTAGCACGCGAGAAAATTATGACAAAGATTTAGCCTAACATTATCCCGAAAGGCTCTCAAATTCTTTTACATAATTCAGTGTACGAAAATATCTAGGCACTTGATCTATACTATACAAAGTTTAGATTATAAAAGCTGTTAAGGTTCGCACACACTGCTCGGAGCATGTAAAACATGGCCATATGCTCTCTAAGCCCCCATAAATTTTGATACGAGGTTCTACATCGATTTAGAATCGCATAACAAAATACGGAGCGTCGTGTTGGTATTGTGTTGTGTGTAATCGATTCCGAAGCGTTTTTATTTTCTTTACATTGTTAAGGATGAGTTTAGCAATTCATCGGCTTTTCATCGTTTCATACAATAATAAAGGGTCCCTTTTTATGTAATGCTACTATTACATTACATACGCGTTATGTATAATTTATGAGCTAACTTTTTTATTCTTTGTTTTGGATGTTGTAAAATTATTCCTAAAGGATTTTATCTACTCTAAGAATTATTTTCAATAATATCTGTCTAAATATACCAACTAGGTACGCGATGGACAGTCTCTACATGTTGAGTAGAAACATATCAATCCTGTATCTAATTCAAATTTTTGGGGAGATGTTATAAATAGTGAAACATGAATTAAAATCTTATTGATCGTTACTTTCGGCAGTAGGACGTTAAGGTTTGAAACCTTTGGAGTTCCAATGCCCGGTTCTTTAAAAACTCGTCAAAAACATGCAAATTATTTGTAAGAAAGCAATACTAAGCGATAGTTGGGTAAGTACTCATTCAAATTTTTCTCCAAGTCTTGAAATTTTGCGCTTATGTATAGAAATCTATAACAAAGAACGTCGACTAAGCAGACTCTTTTATTCATCCGAATAGGGTGCTGAATGATAGTCTGGTCATCGGCCTACCGGCTGCCAGGGTCAAAGATCTGAGCCTCGTGTAAAAAAACTATAGTCGATAAGGAATTAGTATACTAGTAGATGGATAAATGTCTGCTTAAAAGTTACAAAAAATATGTTTGTCTTTGTTCTTTTATGAATAAATGGCTTATTTTAATCCGCTATATTTGATGTTGGTAGCAGATATAGAGTACCAGGAATATATCTCGGGCGTTGATTGCAATTATAGTTATAATTTAAAAGTCTATGAGTAAAAGGTACATCAAGGTACATCATCACAAGGTAGATTAAACATCGTCATTGGTAAGTAGTTCTGAACTCGCTCTGCAGTCACCGACGTCCAAAAAAGGAGGAGGTTCTCGATTTGGCGCGTATTTTTTTGGACAGCCGGAATGGCCAAGTATGTACCTAACTAGTGCATAAATGACGTAAATTTTTTGAAGACGTCCTATAATACTTTTCTTGGCTTCGATCTAGGTATCTTCAATAACAGCCGTTGGACGCCTAAATCTTGGTAACGATTTTCTACCACATTTTCGTATTAGCGTGGATATTGTTAAGTTTACGGCGGGATTTCTTTATATTATTATTTCCTAAGCAATACAGCATTACAATAATATCATGGTATTTTACGCATGACATAAAACTCGCACTGAAAATGGCGGAGTAGGGCACCAACAAGAGTTGTCTGGTCGGTGCCCTACTAGCGAGGTCAAGGATCCACGTCCGACGACTCTAGTCGTATTAAAATCTCTTTCATGTAGATAATTCAATGTTGTTTTTAATTTATTTATTTCAATTCATATACTAGTAAGTACGTGTACTTTTGTATTTTGGGTATCCCTGTTTTTAATTGTTGAAATTGGTTGGATTTTTAATAAACCTCCCTAGCGCAGCTGTGACTTCAGTGGGAGGTCTTGGATTTGATCCCTCGTAGAGTCGAGTTGAGCTTTTTCAATTTCCAATTAATCTGGTTATATTTTCTTAGGCTTTGTTCGAACACACCAAACGAAAGATGCGGAGATGCACAGTTGAAAAGCAAGGCTGAAAACTCAGGATCTCAGAGAATTTTCAGCACATGTTCACATAGCAGCAAATGAGCCAAATATCGCATTATCAGAAAACGTGTTTCACTTTTATCGAATCATTGAATATTTCATACCTTTTGTCAGTCATTGTCACGCTCATTTTCACAATCACAGTGACATACCGATAACGATATCGGCAGTCCAAGCACATGCACTGCGATAACGCTTCCTCGTGATTTTTTCACCGACAAAGCGTTGCAAAAGCCGAGAGAGAGAGTTTTTTTATCCACTTCAAGTTAGCCTTTGACTGCGATGTCACCAGATGGTAAGTGATGATGCAGTCTAAGGTGGTAGCGGGCTCACCTGTTAGGGGCATGGCAGTTATCTTAAACCCATACCCCCTATTCGGTTTCTACACGGCATCGTACCGGAACGCTAAATCGCTTGGCGGCACTTCTTTGCCGGTGGGGTGGCAATTAGCCACGGCCGAAGCCTCCCACCAGGTCAGTCCAAAGAAAGATCGGAAATTACAAATTCCTAAATTGACTCTGCCGAGGATTGAACACGGAACCGACAACAGCGCTCAACAGGTCGCCACGGAGGTCGTCAAGATGTGTCGCACTGATTGTGTTCGGACTGTAACATGCTTACATTTTATACATCTCTAAGTGTACAACGATATTGCTCGCCGATTTGCGCGTAGGTACCTACATCGATTGTTTTTTTGCTCAAATTCCCGTGTAGCTACATACTTATGCCGCATTATGCAGCGGCCTTTGAATAAATAACGACGTTGAAATTGTATAAGCATACAAATTTTAATCGAGATGAATTGATGCTATTACGTTTGCCGTGCGTTCGTGTCTCGATGTAAACAATGAGCATTTTATATAGGTATATTCTTCTTTAGTACGGTTTGCATAATAATTATAGCCTACATTATTAATTACTCCCAACGAATACAATTTACATAAACGGGCCCTGTCAAACAAAGAATGTGGACATATTTTATTAACGCCATATAGTCTGAAAAGCGGGACAGCGCTATGGCGGGGACAAGGACAGGCTTTTACAAGTGAGGTGCACGCCCTACAAGTCGGACGCCCAACTTCTTTTTATGAAAGGGTCCATCTAGTACTTACATATTATATCGATGAAGATTTCTCGTAAATTAAAATTTAGAACATACTGACTTAGTTCTTTTTGCCCCAATGAAATCCGAAGACCTGGCTTACGAAAAATCTTACGTGACAAAAACCGTTGAACTACTTCCAAGTAGCTCTCAGTAGCTCTACCGGAAAATAGCCTCGTCCTAAGCAAGACGTCGCAGGTTCGAATCCCAGTTCCCACTCACAAACCCCTATTTTTGATTACTTTTTTTTAAATAAGTGCGACACCATTCGGCTTGTTTGTATATTATTACAGCTGTACTATCTTCTCTTACTAATATTACAAAAGCGAAAGTTTGGATGGATGTATGGATATTTGTTACTCAATCACGCCCCAACGGCTGAACGGATCTGGCTGAAATTTGGCACAGAGTTAGATTATAGGTCTGGAATAGCATAGTTTCCGCGGGAACCAAAAAACCTCAATCCACGCGAACGTAGTCGCGGACATCAGCTAGTTACCTATTATGTGACGAGTGATGATCATATGAGTTAAACTTAATATAAACTTATATAAACTCGTTGAGTTTAATCGTCAGGCTAATCGCACATTACCTAGGTACATCACCTTATATTACCTACTTTTAGCTGCTAAATAGAAACGTTCGTTTATATAAAACCAATGTTATGAGAATAAAGCTGATTTTGTATTTATTATTCATGCCCTTCCACCTCTATAATCTTCCAAAGATTTTTAAACGGAATATGCGTGAAGTGTTACGTCCAAAAAAAAACCTAAGTACAATATTTCTAAAAATAGCTTAATTTCTTAATTTATCGTTCACCAATGTATGATTTATAACATCTGTCATACACACTGGAGAAGAGGGCTAAAACGTATACCAATAAATGTTCTAAAAATAAACGTTACCCTTTCATTAGAGCAATACGACCGGCGCTCTTTAAACCTACGCGTTCAACTCCCACATCTGTACCCTTAATAGAAGTTTGTATATCTCGACAACGTTGATAGATTATGTTTCGAAACTCAGCAACACCGGAGTAAAATGGGCGTAGGGGCGAAGAGTCGTTCTTTTGAGAAGTTGGCTTCTTCGTGGTTCTGATTTAAGCTTATAAGCCTGTTATTTAAATTAGTCAGCCTTGTCAGTTATCACTTATTTAACTTGACCCTGTCAGATTTGTTATACAAACATCGATTTGGAAATCGATTGATTGATGAATTGGGAGTTAGACTAGTATAATTTTTTAGGTAAGATTAATTACTACACTCGAAATCTATCAACGTTATCGAATGCAAACTCTTACTAAGCTATAGTTTAATTTACTATCATCGTATCTTTCATATCTCCAGGACATGGTTGCGATAAAAGTCAATACTGGCTCTGGTAATCTGTATTTCATGTTGACGTCTGAAATGATGTTTTTATGCATCTAGGGCGAAAACCGTGACGCACGCTACTGCATATTATGTGAAAGGGCGCAATATTAATATTAATGATTGACGTGTTTAGCCTACAATCGAGTATAGATATGACTGCTGTGCTAATTTTAAGCAACCTTGATCCATTAGATCGGTAAATTATAAGTTCGAGTGGAATGGATGGGACTTTGATAGAAATCGGAGTTCGAATTTGATCGAAATGATTTTTCCGCACTTCGAAGAGTATGTAAGTAGTGGATCCTGGTGCTTATCCCTATTAAAAGATAAATAAATGTTTCACCGGTTTTGGAAGTCAGATGACAGTGTTACTATGTGAACTGTATTTAAACTTGTAAGTACTTTTTTACTATTGACAGAATGCCTTGTTTGTACCTACTAAATAGAAGGCTCAATCATATGCATACTGACAAAAAAAATTGGTCCAAAAATAGCTTTTAGGGCGCTTTACATATCCTATGTAAGCTGAGCCAACATTTCTTTCGCATAATACAATCCGTAAGAAAACTAAAAGGTTTTTTCCCCGCACTAGGGCGCCATTAAATTACGATTTGCTTTTCGGATCGCACTGATTCGCGGGCCGGGTTTATCTCGATGGAAACCGTTGATGGATTCTCGTTGTCCTACCTACCTACGACTATTTAATTCGAGTTTGCGAGTTTTTGTGACTCCGCGCTCCAGTCTCCCCCACTTAGGGTAACCAGACGTCAGGATCTGTAGGTGCTGTGATTTTTGAAACTTTTGTCTGAAAAACCTATTTACTTGTATTATTTCAAAGCATTTCAAAATTACTCTTTATGAAATATTACAACCTGGCGCAGGTTCTGACGCAATGTTAAGCGCTGTTGTCTTAACGTACCAGTTCGATCCCCGGCTGGGTCAATTTGGGAATTTATAATTTCTGAATTTTCCCTGGTCTAGCCTGGTGGGAGGCTTCGGCCGTGGCTAGTTACCATCCTACCGGCAAAGATGTGCCGCCAAGCGATTTGGCGTTCCGGTACGAGGCCGTGTAGAAAACGAATAGGGGTATGGGTTTAATATAAGTGCCATGCCCCTAACAGGTTAGTCCGCTACCATCTTAGACTGTATCATCACTTACCATCAGGTGAGATCGTAGTCAAGCGCTAAGTGGTGGTTGTAGTGGATTAAAAAAAAATCTCCTTGCAAATTTCTTCTTTGGTTGGGTCTAATACAAAGTACCTAAGTATTACAATTCAGAAGAAAACAAATAATTTTCAGGACTTCTCAATTTCACATGGTAACCCTAAACCGTTTGATCCGATCCGTAGTTTTCCCAGAGTTTTATGGACGCGTTCTATTTCAGGAATTCACATTTCGGTTTTTCCGAATATGAAAACTTTGCTTGTTACCTAATAATATATCGGCGGAAACTTTTGAAAATGTAAATTCTAGAATTACACTTTGACGAAATTTGGTACAGAGATAGGTTGCATAGGTAGGTAGGTAGGTACTTTTATCACTGAAAACAAAGGGCTTTTTTCAAAAACATAAATCCATGAGGAAGAACTTTCGGGCATCATTAATTGTCGGTGTAAATAGTATTCATTATTATGAATGATCTCACAATTTATGCTAGATGATGCCCGCGATTTCGCGTCGACTGATTTTTTCAATTCTTTTTAGATTCTCGTGGCAACTTTTTTAATTTTTACTTATGTATTTATTATTTTTACAAACTGCAGACAGACTAACACTAGCTTCTATAACATGAGTATGGATTTTGTAAAAAGGAAAATAATTTTCCTGAACTGCATTTCACAACTAATGAATTGGTCTTGGCAAATCGTTGAGCGCAAAAAGAACCTTAACTACATAAAACGTTAAATAAATAAATGATAAGTGCAGCGTACAGTAGAACTAACTAACAGTATTAAATTGGAATTTAAATCTCTTTAGGTAGGTAAATATGAATAAGGCTACCAAAAGTTTTAAAGTCAAAACTTACGAACCAAATAACAGAAAGTTCAGAAACCTCGTATATAGTTAAACACTTGTTTCGTGTTATAAATCCCAACTTTTTCACTCTAAACGTAAACCATCCACCTCAATGAGTAAAGAACTCGGTGGACGTCCCTTTATTGGATTCCGCACTTGTTTAGTGCAGATTTGCGGCACCACTAACGAAATTCCTCGCAACCTCCATCAGATACCTTGTAGCCTTTGTAGACGTGAAATATTTGTTTCACAGTTTTGTTTTATTCAGACTTTCATCTTCCTGTGTGGGGAAAAACATCGATATTTCACGTTAATGTTATTGAAATAGTAAATTTCTCAGTCAATATTTTTTAAGATTTCATTTTAAATTCAGAGACATTTGCTTATAATTAGATTCATATAATTAGGATCCAACAATCACCATCTAGCAGAACTTGTTACAGAAGTTTCGACTTTTACCAAATACTTATATAATACTTACGTATACTTTTCGACTATGTTATGAACAGAGTCTTCCAAAAGACCTAAATGCTACATCCTCGGTTATTTTTAAGTTTGTTAACCATTCCTTCCATACTAGAAGCGGGTTTTTAAGTTTGATAAAGAGTTGCTGATTTCATTGAGTTGTAATCATCCCTATTGTTTAAGTACCTATAAGCTTTGAAATTATAAATAATTATTAAAGGATAAATTGACTGCCTGACTGGCATATAAACTTGGTTAATAGTCCAGTCATTATGTCGGAAAGAACGGGTTAGAAATGAAAAGACATTTTTTTGATATCTTTCACGAGAAAAAAGAAAATAGCAATAAACAAATTTCACTACCTAAATTTATGGTTCTTTCGATTATCTCAATAACGATGAACGATAGGTGAAAAATGTAATGGACTTTAACTGTAGATCGTAAACAAGCAAGCAAGTATTGTATCAAAATCTTCGTATCTCAACGTAGAACCGAGTTATTGTGATAATACTGGATTTAACCCTTTTTTCAAGATGGCGGAAAATGCACATAGAAAATCTTGGTCGACAATTCGAAGTTAAGCTTTTTTAGGCCTCCCCCACGTAATATCCAAAATTTAGCTTTCTTGGTTCACATGCATTTCCAAATGTATATAATAACTAGACTATAGAGCATATAATGTTATGTCAACGCACTGCTTTAAACTCTGGTAAAGAAAATTTTCATGATGGTTTTCTGTACAACGAAGTCTCCAAATGAGAAGCGATGTTTATAAATTCCAAACAGATCAGATCATCAAGAAAGAATAGCTAGGTATGAACGTATACCTAAAGATAAGTATAAAGTCGTAGAAGGTCCTCAGTCCCCACGTAAATGCCAGGAGCATTGATCTGAGACGCACGAACTGCCGACCGATAAGCTATATTTATGCATTTTATCATTCCCACAATCAAACTGACGTTAATATTTTTCCACGACATGAGATAACTTTAACAAAGGTGCAAGGAAAATTGTGTGCATACTGCCTTACTAGCTGATGCCCGCGACTTCGCCCGCGTGGATTGCGGTTATTTGGTTTTATACAGATCCGTTCAGCTGTTGGGGCGTGATTGAGTAACAAACATCCATCCATACAGCCATCTATCCAAACTTTCGCATTTATAATATTAGTATAGTATATTATAGTATAGTATATTATAGTATATATAGTATAGTATAGATATTCTTTTCAAGTTTGCGTAGGTACCTAAAAGGTAGGTTAGTTTTCTTTTTTTATACGACTGCCTGAAAAAAGGAGTATATTGTTTTCAGGGTTCATGTATGTATGTATGTAAGTATGTATGTATGTATGTATGTATGTATGTATGTATGTATGTATATATGTATGTATGTATGTATGTATGTATGTATGTATGTATGCATGCATGCATGCATGTATGTATGTATGTATGTAAGTATGTATGAATGTATGTATGTGAGTTTGCATATTCCACCATAACTTCTATACGCTTCAACCGATTTTGATAAATGAAGTATCGTTAGAATCCCTAGCTTATTCCGGGTAACATAGGCTAGTAAAATTTTAAAAAAATTAATGGGGTGACCATCGTCCCGCATTAAAAACTAAATTTGAAAAAAAATTCGAAAATAAGATTAACTTTATAATCATCATCTAGAAAATGATGAGTAGATTCCAAAAATATATAACACTATAGTTCACTATCCAGTGATTCACAAAAAAAATATCATTTAATAAAAATGTGAATAAGATT
The DNA here is from genome assembly GCA_964035005.1 of Erebia palarica. Lineage (NCBI taxonomy): Eukaryota > Metazoa > Arthropoda > Insecta > Lepidoptera > Nymphalidae > Erebia > Erebia palarica. Next base: position 30,867,874 of record OZ035984.1, on the reverse strand, counting down.
CTAATCTAACTAGATTAATTTAGATTTTTTACTTTTTAGTTCGTTTTTTGGCAGGGCAGTCGTATTTTTTAATTTTTTTAATTATGATTTATTTCCATCCCACTATAAGCTAGCCCTTTGCTGCGATCTCTCCTGGTGGTATGCGATGCAGTCTAAGATAGTATTTTAGAGTAACATTTTCATCAAGTGTGCTAACTTGTAGGCTATAGTATACTACGTTTTGACCTTTAGGAGACACATATTTTCAACCTTCTGAATTGTTTGGGGTCAGGAAGATTCTATTCCAGAGCACTGAAGACATGGTAATGACTTAAGAAGAAACGGGAGCTGACATGACTTCTCACTACAGCAGCACACTAACAGCTGGCCTCCTCCATAAAAAAAACCGGCCAAGTGCGTGACGGGTCACGCCCAGAGTTTGGTTCCGTAGTTGTCCGTCACAATAAGCGGACATTTGATATGTTAGTTGACTATTAATATTATTACTCACTCAACTTGTATAGTGTACTTAGCTGTAATAGTTTTCCTTTCAACTTCGTTATATCTACTTCCATGAATTTTATCACAGAAATAGTTTTTATAAACCAACTAACTACCAAGTCCTTCTTAAAATGCAATTCGAAAGCACAATTCCTTTTGCATTCAGCAAAACATAATAATATTGCTATGTTCTCATTCTTGCAATTGATAAACGTATTAGCATTATTAGCGCCTTGACGAATAAAAATAACGCATATATTTATTGACTCTATCTTATCACTTCCTTTCCTTCCTATACTTTCCTTTGTTTAACTAACAATTACAAGCCATTATACAGCACATTATTCTACTAAATGATGCCCGCGACTTCGTCCGCGTTGATTAAGTTTTTTAATTCCCGCGGGAACTCCTTTATTTTCCGCCATTAAAAGTAGCCTCTGTCCGTCCACGGGATGCACCTCTCTATCTATTAATTAACCATGCTGTGGAGAAGACAATCTGTCTAGTGAACGCTGAGAGCCCAGTGTTGCTAGTATCTAAAAATCCAAATCACCGCTTTCACAGACTCTAGCTAGCTATTAATTCTCATGTTTTAACCAATGCATATAACTTAGGTAGGAGCTAATCTATAAAAATGGAGCGACTCGGTTAGTGGAAAAGCAGTCTAATAAAGAAAAATCTCGCGTACCGAAGGCAGTTAGGGGGTGTGACAAAAAATATCGCTAACCGGGATCAGCACCGTTCATCATCCATCATCGGCCGGAGTGCCAAGTGCACTCCCCTGTCGACTATGACTCATTAAACAATCGATTTAGCCATGGAAAATGTTCCTCTTTTAAATAATTCTAGTCGCAAAGTATGATTTATAGGATACTACTAGCTTTTGGAATTACCAATTGAAATAACTTCAAATAAGTTTCTCGGTTACTTGGGAAGTTGGCTGGTGCTACACCCCTGTATATCGAAAAACACGCAAGGTTCTGGCCTGATTTCTCTCTAGTCATTATGGACTGCTGTCCTACTGGGCTATAATAGGAAAGGAATAGAGGGTGCACTTACGCACACGCTATAGTGCACTACAATATCTTGCTGCATACATGATAGGCTAGCCTTCATTGAGACTTGAAATTGAACGCTGTGTATGTTGATATCCGAGTTTGAATTTCGGAAAATAATTGCTTGAACTATGCATATGTCACCGTAAGATTGTAAAAACCGTATCTAACTTGCGTAATTGCAAACTGTCGAAAGATTACAATTTAACGCATTGTTTTTCGGTATATTAACCCGATAGAACCTAATCGGCCACAGGCCGGGCACTACCTGGTTATTTATGTCGAACTCTAACCTAACCTACAAGAAACAGACAAGAAAACGTAAATACATTGAATATTTCAAAAATTGACACTCAGAACATTGAACGGTTCATAATCTTTCGACAGTTTACAATTTCGCGAGTTAGATTATAATCTAACGGATTTCAGATCACGTAATTTGTTGCCTACTTTAAATAGTATGTATGTATGTCGTAGACGAAAAAAGACCAAGGTTTGTGTAGGTGCACCTGTTTAGAAGAAGATAAAATATTTTCATACTTGGTATAGTTTACGTGAAGCCATTGTTATTAAATGGACTAAAAATAGCCTACATTATTGTGTTAAACGGAAATGAAACGCTTTGTCCCTGAAAACCGTCTGAGAGCAGTTATTATGTGACTCATGTTTACAATTGGTTCAAATACTGTTTCTTTGTTGAAATAAAAATATGTCCAAATTTCACCTGCACTATCATTATATGTTCTAGCGAATGCCCGCGTCTTCGCTCCAAAGGAATTTAAAAAATCCGTTACGTCCGGGGACGTCTGTCGAAATTTTGAGCTTTCTAGGTCCAAAAGATGTGCGTTGATGAGTCTGACTCATTGAGTCAGAGTCAAGACTTTTTTATTACTTTAACATTTATATTTTTTTATTGTATAAATTTACTAATACTAGTCCTTATCCGAAGTCCATATCGTTTTTTTAATTAGAAATCTTTGCCTTCACAAAGACTGATGAATTAAATATTCGACTTTCTAAAAAGGAGGTGTTTCTAAATTCAGTGCAGTAGTTTACTTATTCTAAATTTTTTAGGGTCCCACCGCTTACACCGATTTCATGATGCTTTTGTTTATTCATTAGTTCGTATGATGGTCTCATGGTCTGGTGGTAAATACTACACATACACAAGGTCTTAACAAGATTCAATATTTAAGTTAACATTTGGCTATTACCTATTAATATAAGACAGATAGTAAAAATATTAATGTTGTTGAATATTATTTTGTTATTACAAACTTTACAATTTCATAAAAGTAAAAGATCTATTCTTAGTATATAAGTTTCCCTTATTGTTTGTTTTCAATATGTCTAAGTGGCTTTTTCAAAGCGGCATCTCTCCCTTTCCCACAAGTCAATTGATCTGTCAGTTGAAAAAATGTAACTAATCGACTGATAATTATAATATCAACGTACTCGGTACGGGTCTAAAAACTAATTGTTACTTACGCAATGATACAGGATCTTTCACACGGACAAAGTCGCGGGAAAAGTAAATATTTTAATAAAGTTACGTATAAATACGTAAATATACGTTCCATAATAAAAAACTTTTTGTCGTATTCCGAGATAATATTATTTAGAGAAAGGCTCGAGTCTACTATGTAAACGCATTCGCTATCAACAATTAACAAAAATTGGCAGGTCAAATGCATAAGTATGATCCATCTATAAAAATTAATGTCTAATAAGAGGTCAGATATATAATAAGCGGGTATCATACTCGAAAACCCCACCCGCTTCATCATGAAGGCAAAAGCTTGGTTTACTGCTTATGGCTTTATGGTTTAATCTTGGCCCTAAAAAAATATAAAGCACAGAAGAAAATGTTCAAATTAATATAAAATTTTAATTAACTAAGTTATAAGAGAAGTTTTCAACCAAGCAGAGAAATATGGGAAAGCACTAACGGAGTATAAACAAAAAGCTATTCTTTTGTTTAGATCTTATTTATTTTTTTAGAGTTAGTTTTAAAACTAAAGAAGGAGATAGTTAGCGTTTTTTTTTAAAAAAAAAATTAATATTTTTAAGCAGAGTTAGCAATAACCGTTGAGGGACGAATGGCCTAGCTGTGACAATGCATATCAGTCGATTGCGATCGTTGAGTAACGCTGACCGAAGTCGTTAGCTGGATGGGTGACCGAATTTGGACGTTCAAATTTAAACTTTTCGTTACCTCCGTGCCTCGGTTAGAGAGCACGTTAACTCGTCAGTCCCGGTTTTTATCACTAACACCTGATAATCGTTACAAAGACCTAAGAATTTATATACTCTTAGTCGAGTCGTACGTGGAAGGACGTGGGAACCCACCGCATTATTATCCCAAGGGAACTCCTATCATTATGTGTTTAATGGAAAGGGGTCTCGACCCTCACTAATGAGGAATGAGGCTTGACGCAGAGCGAGTGCAATAAATGTAAGACGCACTTGTCGAAAATGTGTTTAGGGCCTGAAATATGGCGAGTTGGTTCAATGACATCGAGTCCATTCAAACTTGCAGCCCTCTGCCTGCGCGTATAATATTTTTTTGATTATAAACGTGCTACTGATCTGTAATTAATAGCTTAAAAATGTAACATAAATTGAAAAACAACGAACAATCATACAAACTTTCAACCCCTTTGGGAGAGATATTTGTAAAAATTTTGACATACATGTTTCTTTATTATTTACCGAAAGCCAAAATAGCAAGTTTCGTAGATAACCAAGCCTTAGAAAATGGTAAAAAGTGTAAAATAATAATAGAAGGATGAAACCCATTGGAAAAGGAAGAGAATATAACAAACATGAAAGGAAAAATAATTTAAGTACGGGCGATCTGAGGTCGGGAAGTGGAATGGGGTGAGTTTTTAAGGGTAAAAACGGTTTATCTCCATTTCCAGCAAAACTAAAAGTTCTATGGACAGAAGTTAAATGGCAAAGTGGGTAAGGTAATAAAAAGATCTAAAACTTTAGTATTTACACTTTTTTGACATAACCTCAAAATTTATGTGGAAAATTCAAATAACCAAGTTTTTGATTTTTATCTTTTACAAAACATTTTTTTACCTTTTTATATCCCAAACACAATGTAATTTAAAATACGTTATTTTTACGATTTGACGCGAGAATTTTCAATCGAAAATTCTCGAAAATCTCGTCGGTAGTATCATCATACTCATTAAGTCTGATGATACTACCTAATAAGAATGTAAGACCTCCGTGGCGCAGTGTTGAGCGCTGTTACCTTAACGTGCGGAGGTCCCGGGTTCGATCCCCGGCAGGGTTTGTAAATTTATAATTCCTGAATTTTCCCTGGTCTGGCCTGGTGGGAGGCTTCGGCCGTGGCTAGTTACCACCCTACCGGTAAAAGACGTGCCGCCAAGCGATTTAGCGTTCCGGTACGATGCCGTGTAGAAACCGAATAGGGGTGTACGGGAGCAGGTGATATGGCTCGACCGTAACAAAGGATGATCATCCTCCGAGCGGGTGTTGTGCTCGGGGACCACTGGTCCGACCGTTCATCTTTGGAGGTCGTATATATAGCATAATTCAGAGAACGCTTCGTAATCGTGAGTTGGGCTCTTCGTGGTCGCGTGAATCGTACTAGTAATGCCATTTATTGGATTATGTGCGGACTGCGAAGACCGCCACATCACTCCCCTTCGAGTCTGGAGGGCGTCAGCATTCAGTTGTGCGGCGTTGCAAGCATCTGGAGAAGTGGCGTCGATGAACATTCAGGTAAGCGCTGCGTCGGGAAGTACTCAGTGAAGCGGCGTCGTGCAACAACCAGGGTAGTGGCGTTGCAGGCTCATACTACTCTGAGGCTGTGTGACCCACTTGTGCGGCTGGTACTGGCGTCGACGGGCTGTGTACTGATATGCTGTTGCGTATCGCCTATTGCTGGCCGCTGAGCGTGTGGCTCTGTGAGCGGCTGTGCCGGAACATCGGTCGGCGTTGCTGCGTTGTGTTGCTGTGTTGCGTTGGTTGCTGTGCTGCGTTGGTTCCTGTGCTGCGTTGGTTGCTGTGCTGCGTTGGTTGCTGTGCTGCGTTGCTTGCTGTGCTGCGTTGAGTTTTGTCGTGCTGCGTTGGATTGCTGTGCTGCTGTGCTGCATTGTGATGCTGTTGTGTCCCGCTGTGCGTACTGATGATGCTGTCCTCGCTGCGATGACTGCAGGGTTTATATTGTGATGTACGATGTTGCTCAAGTCTGACGAGTGAGGGCGTGACGTCGGCTTGATGTGCGTCGGCAGGGGCTGTGACGTCAGGTCGGCTTGTTTTTGATCGTCGGCGGCGGCTTGGAGATCACGTCGGGGTCGCCAATGTACGGGAGCAGGTGATATGGCTCGACCGTAACAAAGGATGATCATCCTCCGAGCGGGTGTTGTGCTCGGGGACCACTGGTCCGACCGTTTATCTTTGGAGGTCGTATATATAGCATAATTCAGAGAACGCTTCGTAATCGTGAGTTGGGCTCTTCGTGGTCGCGTGAATCGTACTAGTAATGCCATTTATTGGATTATGTGCGGACTGCGAAGACCGCCACAGGGGTATGGGTTTAATATAACTACCATGCCCCTAACAGGTTAGCCCGCTACCATCTTTGACTGCATCTTCACTCACCATCAGGTGAGATCGCAGTCAAGGGCTAACATGTAGTGGATAAAAAAAGAGACCAATCTAAAGTAGGTATAACTAGTAGAATTATAAGTCATGCTTGGGAAAATCCTAATTGTAATGAGATTAAAAAGTAAGTTGTCGCATAGGGGTGGGGTTCAAACTTAAGTAAGCACTACTAAGTTTTCTAAAACCTTAAGTGCCTAATTCTTCGTAAAGTTAGGATTAGAAAACATGGGAAAAAATTATTTGAGAGCCTATAGTAAAATAAACCTTACGAATTTAAAAACATGTATCTTTTATGAAAGTGTTTTACTGCTAAATAATAATAAATATTTTTTTCTTTATTCCTTCTTAATCTAATATTTACTAAAGACTCAAAGAAACCCTCAGATTTGGCATCCTTAAGTGGTTGACGTCCAATTAACTCGAACGAACGTTTTTTTGCTCTACGTTTCTGATACGAAAAATCCGCTAAGGTGTGGAAAGCCCTTCCAGCGCATGTATTCCCTGCCACGTATAACTTAAGTACCTTCAAGGCAAGCGTGAATAGACATCTTCTAGGCAAGCGCGCTCCAACCTTGACCCCACCATTGCTTTGTTTTAAGCATGATTGTCGTTGAGCGCAAGCATATTCTGAAAAAAAAAATGATGTCCCCACTCACTGACTGACTCATCGACGCTCAGTCCAAAACTAGCTCGCTAGGTTTAATTGTAAATCATCCTCATCACTACTTATTACTACGGTTTAGCAAATGTTAGTCAACGGGTGACATTTTTATAAATAGACCAGCAAAATGTCCATACTTCCTTACCATCCGTTTCAACATCTTATACATGTTTGTATATATGTTATTACATATGTTTCTACTTAACATGTTTAACAGGTAATTTAATTGGAGAACTTTCTACATAGGTATCAACTTTATTTATAAACTTTTTCAGAAAGTACGGTATGCAAAGTTCAGGGTGTATACCAATGGTGCGGGGCGCATCGATGCATTTCAAAGTATTTAAAAGGTTTCAGAAGTTCAATAGAGGTATGCGAGCGTAATTCCATTGAAGCTTCAACTTCTGTTGGTGCCTTAGTACTTGAAACCTCCACGTAGTATCATGAAGGCATTGTCCCAAACACAATAGAGCTTGTATGTGTAGTCGGAGTGAATAGTCTGACCACGGCCAAGATATTTGTCTTCTATATCTTGATATAGTTTAGTACTTAAACGTGTCTGGAGTTTATTAATTTGGCTTGTCATTTCCAGGCATCTATTAGAGAATTTCTTTCTCGAAGTTCATTCATTATATTTATCTAGCAGACCCGACCCGGATTCGCACGGGTGGACTTACCTTATGCTGGGTGACATTTTTGGTGGTGACTGGGGTGAATAGGGGGCGATAGGTAAATGAAATGAGATCATGGCATCGTTACTTTATTCTATTTTTTATGCTATCAAAAAATACTACTCATTTAGAGTATTTTTTTCATATTAAAACATTAAAAACAGAAATTCGACTAAAATTCTTCATTATTAAAATTCGAAGTCGTGGACATGATCTATTCAATCATAAATGGATTATACATTTATGCCGATTGCCATATACGCAATATTCAATGCAACAATGGCGTCTCGCGTCCGTCCGTTTATTGCGAAAGTATTAAAAATGTTTTAGAAGTCCAATAGAGGAGTACGGGCGTGATCCTATTGAAGAATCAACTTCAGTTCCCAGTTCTTAGTTCTTGAATTCTTCACGTAGTATCATGGCAACCATTGTCCCGTTCACAATAGATCTTGTATGTATAGTTCAAGAGAATGGTCTGGCCGTAAGATATTTCTTGCCCATCACTTAGGGTTGTCGCTATTCCGATTTTTCTTTTGAACTTAATTTTTGACCTCATTTGAATTTTGGAATCGATATTTATATTTTAAAGTCCAATAACCATAATCTTTTGTTTTAAAACATTAATTTTTGAATTGATTTCGTGTAGAATTTTTGTTGTTATAGGCTTAAGTTTCAGTATCGAATTCACTAAATGCCGCGTAAAGATTTTGTGGGTGCCTGTTGTGATATGGAATTACAGATCAGAAAGTTGTTTTTATGAGTCTACTTATCTGTTACCAAGTTCTAACGTTTGTATTTTCTGACGTTATTCTGAAATTTTAATTTTTAGCTTATGTAGGTAATTAAGTAAGATAAGTAATTGGACGTCAATAAGTGTACATTGTACCTAATTTGAATAAATTAATATTGAGTTGAATTGGTACTTACTATTTACCAATAAAATTACAACCCTATACATATTAAAAGCCTAGACCAGACCTGCCCCGCAATAGTGTAAAGAGAATCCGGCATACATTATACGTGCATTCTTTCTTTTGAATGTGCAAGCTCAAATTATTTGCATTTTCTTCTCAGCGGATTTAAAATTTTTGTTACCGCGTTAAATTAAAATTTGCCTCCATTTTCATTTCTACACGTATAATTTTAAACCTAAAACGATTTTAATTACAGGAAAGTGAAACGGAATGAAAAACTATACGAATTGAAAAGTGTACCTATAACCTACTTCAGCAAACATATAATTTGACTTTGAAAAGTAGAAGCATATTATGTGAAAATAAACTTTAGGAGTTTTTTTGGAAGAAATCCCCACCAAACTATTTAACAACTGAAAGTGCATCTATATTTGGGCAAAAACACTATTGCTAACGATCGTGGCCGAAATTCAGTCGGGAAGTTCAGTAAGTCGCGAGATCTATTAATAGTAACAGGTAGCAGCCACAAAGACCCGTATAGGAACACGTCATGATATTTAAATTACTAGGTAGGTACTATGAGAAATTTAAAATTTGCATTTGAACCTATGACCTTTCGGATCAGTTCAGCTATTCAGCCTAGAGCTATTGGGGGCTTGTAAATCAAGTTTCACGCAAGCGATAGCGAACTGTTATTTATTGGTTGCTGAGGCAAAATTAGCGCCTAGGAATTTATCTTTCGCATCATACAGGGTAACGAGCAGCAGCCAGTTAGGAAAGGCTGTGGAGAAGGCATTTAAAACATGGTTTTCAGCCACACGGCCTGGTACAATCTTGAGGCCTTCATTTTTGTCGATGAAACTTGCCTGGATTTTATTATTGGATGATGCAAAACTTACACAAAAATATCCAACAAAAAACATCCGGAAGTTAGGTATTTATACCTATAAGTTAATATTTATGACTGAATATTTGCTCGATTTCCTTTTAAAATAATAGTTGGTAGTATATTTACAATCAAAGCCGAAACATGAAATGAAATAATCATGCAGAACATCGATATTTAAACCGATGTAATTATCAAATCTAAACTGCGTTTATGCTATTATGTACCTTCCAGCATAACAACAATAACAATTGGGTATAGCATAAAATACCTTACTTCCTTCCAGATTTTTTATTGGATATTTATGATAGAATAGAATATAAAATTAGAATAGCCGTGGTGGTATCCGCGTATCTCCAATAAGCGGAACACAAAGTTCATAAGTCTATAAGTCAAAGTGTATTTGAGACCAAAAAACGTTCTCCGACAAAAGTTTTTCTTGAGAAAGTTTTATCCATTAACTCTTGCACTATTTGCACGCTTTCGAACTAGTGAGATAAGCCAAGAATGCAACTAGCTCAATAAGTACCTAATAAATCAAGGAATAGAACTATTAATGGTTCGTTTTAATTAATGCTGCTTAGGTGTAATTTCATTAAGTTTTAACTTACCTGTTTGGTTATTTAGATCAAGAATAATATATCTATCGATGTAAACATATGTTCTTGTAAAAAAAAATATTCCACCAAAGTGATTGCAGAAGAAATAGGCATGCAGAGTAAGCAAGGATTGATTTTTCTTCTATATACGTTGGAAACCAACGCGAGATTTTTAAAAAGAATGTGTCAAAGAAGAAGAACTAGACTGAGTAACTTAAAAGATTTCAATTAGCTCTCCAATATAACATTTAAACTGATTTTATTTTTATCTTACCGTTCCGCCTCTTTATGAAATAAGATAACCTAGCTGCAGTGATGTTGACTCAAATAAATTGCATGCTAGAGCATAAGAGTAAGGATAGTAAAATGTTTTCTTAACAGCTTAAAGTAGGTACCTTGCTAAAACAGAAAAGTGTTTTCACAAGTCTCTAAGTATCTTGTGGGCTGTGCAACGTGTAGAGATAAGTTAGATAAACGTGTAGATAGTGTAGCTAGATCCGTAGGGCGATCAAGGGTGCTCCAGACAATCGCCTCAACCCGAGAGCGTCTATGGCTCAGCTTTGTAATCGCCCTACATATTATACTCCTACCTGCCGAGAACCAACGCTATTGTTGCTATTAAAAATATTTTTTTATCGGCCGGGTGTTAAGATAATTTAGCTATTATTGCTAGAAAGATTTGGGCTGGAGGTGTGAACTGCCACCCTATTCTCTAACTCAGTGGGTATCAAAAAATTAAAACTACTGACATATATTAATTTTTGTCCATTAAAGTGTTGCTATATAAAGAAAAATTATAGTTCATAGCAAACCTTCAATAGATAAAAGATATGTTATGTCAGTGGCTTTAATTTTTTGATAGCCACTGAGTTAGAGTATAGGGCTACTGGTCAAAGAAAGTGGAAATGCAGTCAAGGAACTGGTTTGACTAGGAAGTGGTATTGTCATCATCAACCCATCGCCAGCCCACAACTAATCAGGGGTGTCCTCTCACTTCTCAGAATGAGAACGATTTAGACTATAGTCCATCATATGGCCGCCTGCCCAAGTGTGTTTCATTTTTTTAATACTAAAAATATTTTTTTCACTTTAAATAAAAAATATTTTACTGAAGTAATATACCTAATATCTGCGTCGGACAGATCATCAAAGTACAAAGTTATAAAAACGGCAACAACCCCCTTATTTAATTGCAGTGAAAAAAAAGTACTTAGAACCGTAGGCAAACTAATTTTAATTTTGTTAGATGCACAACCATAAAAAAATTAGAGCACACTGTACACTTTGTGGCTATGTAAAAATAATGAAAAAATACGGTGTTTGTGTGCAAAAGTAATTTTAACAAGCAAATTTAAAATGCAATTTAAAGTTTCCCTTCAAACGAGTTGTTCGCATTCCCTCCGAAGTCGGAATCTTTTGCTTTACTTCTGTGGTTAGTCTGTTCAGACTTTCCTTCTTTGTTAGCTTTTAGAACTCTTAGAGCTAATTGGCTTCGAATGCTTAAGGATACGTAAATAAGGGTGGAAATAAAACTGCTTTGCCCAGCCCAAGCCCCCTTAACCAGTGCTTTGCACGAGCGAATTGCTCAGTGTCCATTTTAAATAGTACTCCTTGTAACTGAATGTTATTCCATTTCCCTAACGGAAAATGTGCTTTATCCAAGAATATTTTAAAGTGTAAAATATACAAAACGACAATAATTTATAGGACACCATGTAGTAGTGTAGGAACATATTTTATACAGTGTGGTTTATAAACTGGGACAGTATGGTGTAATCCGAAACTATAAGAGATACAGGGAACTGTCGGAACCATGAGGTATTTAGATATCTTAGAATTAGATGTTTATATGATGTTTATTAAAACCTATGTAAAAACAATCTTACATGTACCAAATTCTGGCGAAATAAATAAATGATTATGATTATGATTATCCTAAAATTCTGTTGTTATTGAAAAATATTGAAAAATAAATCAAGATACTTATTATAAAGTTGATAAATATTATGTATCTTGATCGATTATTAGTAACCATCGATCGATAGTTCAGGCATAGCTGTAAGATTCAAATTGGAATATTTTCGACATAAACAGTCAATAAATCACATATTATGATTGGATCCTCATTAGCATTTGATACACACTATTGACTTACATTCCTATGGAGCGTCATAAGTAGATACACGTAGTATTGCGCGCGGAATGTCGTAGAAGTAACATAAGCAAGCTTTAACGGTACTAAATAATATAGGTTAAGAGTCCACATCAGGAGTCGATCATGGGCATTCAATCAATGTTTTACGCATGTCTGCGGATCCTATTTACATAAGTGTCTTCATATTCCCTCACTGGTACACACTTCCGCGACGCGACTACTAAGATATACTTATCAGATACTATAAATGACACCCGTGGCAAAAATCCCCAAGAAACTGATTTCTATGATAAAAAATTCTCGAAACCTATGTTCTTCCCCAGGACATAACCTCTCTGTACAGAATTTTATTATATTCGGTCAAAGAGATGGGGCCGTAAAAAGGTAATGGACAGACGGACACGTCGCATTTGTGATATTCGTGTGGATAGTTACCACAGCAGTAAGGGTTAGTTACATGGGGACATTTCTCTTATATTTTATTTATTTATTAATAATCAACAGCGTTACAAACTTATATTAGCAATAATTATTATAACATATAAGGCCATAAACGATCACAGAATATAAATATGAAAAATATTTTAATAACAGAGTAGATGAGTAGTGCACTTGTTGGTAATTTCGCACATTTTGCAGTAAATATTTTGGTGCAGGAATCTTATTTTGCAGGTCATTTCTATCCGCATGCTTAAAACTCATCATATACCTGACGTTCTGTTGGAACAAGCGATATTTCCACGGCTATAAATTCTAATCGCACGATTTTCAACCGCGCATTTTCCGCATGTCCAAATTGGCATTATGTATAGTTATTTACCAAATTTTCCCCGCATCGCCTCAATCGTCGCAATAATATCGGTACTCCTAGGAACCTTTCTCGTTCCTACGGTGGACTCTCGAGCTAGGTTTTGAATTGGTCTGGTCTAGGCAATGCAAGTATGTGATCTAATTGTGGCATGCGGCTGACGTAACGGGTTGGAACGGTTGAGTGACTGCCCTATGGACCAATCGGAATCCCGGACGGACGAAATCGACGTACTGAGACGAAATTCCATTAGATTTCCTAATAGCGTACGTGACTGTTGTAAACATTTTTACTTTCGTATATTCGTAAGAAACAAGTTTCCCAAAAAGTGAAATATCTTTTTTGAAATTTATCAGTATTTAAAGCAGCGTCATTAACTCAGTATCATACTAATATTTAATGCTAATATTATAAATGCGAAAGCGTGTTTGTTTGTTGGTTTGTCCTTCAATCGCAACAGAGCAACGGATCGACGAGAGTTTTTGCATGGGCAAAAACTGCCTGGAGAGTGACATAGGTTTATTTTTATCCCGGATTATGAAGGAGTTCTCGTGGGAATTTAAAAACTTATTCCACGCGGACGAAGCCGCGGGCATCAGCTAGTATGTACATCATTGTGAATATACTATGGCTAATTACGTGTGGGGTTTTGTCGGCGTCTACCCGACATAAACCTATCTGTGATTACAAACTAACCGACTGATATTTTGAGCCGCTCTGGATGGGTCAACTCTGTAAACGCGCTGTGCCCCACTGGGGGGACATATCTATAGGTCATAAAAACACACATAGCCTGGTGGCAGACTTCGGCCATGGCTAGTTACCACTCTACCGGCATAGACGAGCCGCCAAGCGATTTAGCGTTCCGGTACGATGCCGTGTAGAAACTGAATAGGGGTATGGGTTTAATAAAACTGCCATGCCCCTCACAGGTTAGCCCGCTACCATCTCAGACTGCATCATCACTTACGATAAGGTGACATTGCCGTCAAGGACTTACTTGTAGTGGTGTAAAAAAAAACACTTGTAGTACAAAATCGTCGTAAAAACTACTCGTTTGAAAAGCTTGCATTCAGCTTTTTCCACAGGTGTGGTGTAAGCCTGATTAAATTTGCGACCTTGTCGCAGCCCAGCGTTTATCTTAATGAACTTATGGTTTGCACTTTGTTGAATCCGATTCCGGTCTCTGCGGATTTCAGTGTTCATTCTGTACATGAAAATGTGCGACATTAATTATTATGGTTTTCCTTCGATTTTAAGATAAAATGAATGAAATGTTTTGTTTCGCTGTGTAAGGACTGATAGAGTCCAGTTTGATACGGAGCCGGCAAAAAACTTAAGATCTACTCTTTATAATAATCAAAATGTTATAAAAACATATAACGTATTAAGTATGTTACATAAATTCTTACATTATCCGGGCTAAAAGTAGGTAGGTACTCTGTCTGAAATTTCAAACTAGGTACCAGACTCAGGTCTGGTGGTCAGAACAAACAGACAGAACGATCATTTGGATGGTGTATATTTTTTGTAAATATTTCAAATATTATTGGTAATTTAGTGGATCCTACTTATTGATATAATAATCAAGGCGAATGAGAAAATAAATTAATTAACAAAGTGAACCAGACAGAAAAACAGAGTTACTTTCGCATACATAGTACTAAGTGCGGAAAAAAATATTTACTACACTACGTAAAGCAGTTAAATAGAACTTAGGTAGATGCATTAGTATAGTGGACGTAACACACATGCATCCAAAGTGGCATTCCGTTCCAGCACCGTTAGATACGCGCGATAGTGGCGGGCTTCTTGGAAGTCCTGCCTCATTTACTTCGCCTTTCTTTTCACCTAGCCTAGCTATACCACTTGAAATTACTGTATGATTGTCGTTACTTTGCCAGAATTATTCCAGTTTTACCTACTTGGAAACTGTCGAACAGTATATCTAAGACAGTCTACATTATTTTAGTGTACCTAAACATTCTTTTAACAAGATATATACTGATTTTTCCCTACACGATCCTGAACGGATTCTTTATTTTCATATATACTTAATGAGTAAAAGCTATAAATACATAAGGTAAATTCACTCCGAGCAAGCACTTCGTACGGGGCGGCACGCGGTAATTTAGTTAAGTAACATGTTATTTTAACTAAATTACGGAAGTAGCCTAATGAATAATTAAATAGCTAAGAAAGCACCTGTTACACCTATCTTAATTCTAAGTAGAAGCAATTTCAATTTTCTGAAAATAATGTTTCAAACTATAACCTAAGTTGAGTTTAAGTTACGTTGTAATCTATAGTTATTCACTTGTAGTAATGAAACAGCCAGTAACCATGTTCCAACTTTACTTGTAACATTACAATCTTAGTCGGCACCAATCTGAGATTTTATCGATAGCGATAGTTCTGGTGTCGGAAACTATCCCTGGGGTAAATTGTTTTAAACGTGACGTCGTGAGACGTAGTAGCTTAGATTTCCAGATGATTATTCCTAAATGACGCTTAAGTTAACACGGATATATACGGAATATTTTAGTCCGCTTGCGTGTCATACTTAATAATTAATGACAGTAGCTTTGATACGATCTGAATAAACGGAGTTAAATTATCCAAAAGTATAACTTGGATAGACGGTTGATGAAAAGGTTTTTTACGCCACTTCAAGTTAGCCCTTGACTGCAATCAGCCTTATTAGGTATGTTAAGTGAGGATACAATCTAAGATGGTAGCGGGCTAAACTGTTGGGGGTATGGCAGTTATATTAAACCCCATGGGTTTCTACACGTCATCGTACCGGAACGCTAAATCGCTTGGCGTACATCTATGCTACGTCTTTGCGGCAGGGTGAATTATCACCCTGCCACGGCCGAGGACTCCCACCAGGAAAACAGGCAGGCAGTTTTAACTAACACTGCATATAAAGTTGGATCAAACAAAAATTATCTAAAAGATTATATTATCTAGAATACAATAGATTGTGGTACTTCCAGCATTGGTTGTTATCGGTGATATTATCGCTACATAATTCTGTTATTACACAATACTTAACAACTCTGTACACATCCAGAACTATCCTTTTCTGCAAATATAATGAAAGATCAGCAATAACTACCTGCACGTGAACCGTTAAATAACATGTGATAAAATCTATTATATAGGTATACTTGGATACTCATAAGTATCACCGAAATGTACCAACTTAGGTACAAAATTGCTGAGATCTTAATATTCAAATGAATATCTAGCTCGTTTAATCTATCCTAATTCCTAAGTTAGTATACTGTAGACTAAATTATTGTATACCGTATAAGGGCTTGAACAAGATTATCGCCTCTCGTACAGTCGATGTTGTTACAACTTACATTAATACCACTGAACAATCAAGATTAAAGCGCTATTATATACAGAGAAGTCGACGAACTGTCGATCGACGATAAAATGGAATCATAATTATCTCCTTTAATCATCTAAATTACAGCGATTATGAACGCTTCTTAGAAATAAAGGGTCAATAGTACCTACACTCTTCCGATTTTTTACGCCCACTCCTCGGTTTAATGAAAGATGATCAAATAACGAGGCGTCAGTGTCGGCGGATGATTGTTTTATAATATCACAAAAAAGTGGTGTTCCATTTCATCCATGACATTTTAATTCTAAAAATAAATTAACCGTAATTATTACCGGTGCCTTCTTATGAAGAGTATTTCGTATTGATAATGAATTATAATCATTAAGTTCTTTGATTTCTTGTAATTTACTTCTTTTATACTTACTTTCGGGAAAAATTAGGGTTACAACGTTTATGTAGAAAGTAAAATATTTTACAGGGAAAGAAGTGTTGAATTTATCGTTACAGGTAGGTTTCAGATTCAGATTCAGATTAATTTAATTGCATTTAACATGAACAATACAATAAGTATATGATGTAAAAGATGTTTTAATGTTAGTAACAAGCAACCAAACATCATTAAAACACCTAATCTGGCTAAAAAGTCTGTAGGAACCATGACACCTCCTGATTATTGTGCAAAATAATTGGGTATTGATAATACTTCACCTTACTTTGTTTCTTTTACGATCACTAACGATGTAACAAACATTTTGTACTAAAATCTTGTAAAAAAATAACATAATTACAGTGATACTTACAGACTAAATTACGCCTATTAAAGTTTACAGACAGACAGACAGACAACTTTTTCTTTGTTTAAACTCTATGTACATAATCTTCTTATAGAAATTTTTATTTCCACTAGTTTCCACTTATAGCGGTTGAGTTGCTAACTCTAACGACGTTGCTTCTACAAAAATGATCTCAAAATGTAAATTTTGACAGAATTTTTAAATATAATAGGTACTTACCAAAAGTCGTATTCATTTGTAATGCATTTGTACGCAGGAACACCGTAGATAATAATAATAATCACCGTGTTTCTCAGCGGCGTAGCAAAACACGACATCTGACAAATGGTTCAAATTTAGCGTAACGATTTCAATGATTCAAAACGTCATAGAACGGGTGGAAGCCCTTACGTTTTATAAAGATATACGAGGACTTAGATGAAGGTGATCCAGTATGGTGAGTCTACGTACGAGTAAGAGCGAAAGAGATGCAAGGGGCGCAAGAGCTGTAAGAGGCGCAAGCAACGAACTTTTAACACTAAAATCCATTTAACTTTCGGCCTTATCGAAAAATCTTCCTACCATTGCATCGGTCACCCTTTGCTCACATATTACAGTACACTTTATGCTGGTGAATTCGTTTGTATTTTAATTTAAGTACATATTATACACCGCGCGCCAGTTGAATGCAGAGTAAAT
The DNA here is from genome assembly GCA_964035005.1 of Erebia palarica. Taxonomy (NCBI): domain Eukaryota; kingdom Metazoa; phylum Arthropoda; class Insecta; order Lepidoptera; family Nymphalidae; genus Erebia; species Erebia palarica. The sequence continues at coordinate 30,850,168 of OZ035984.1, read as the reverse complement.
GTATGGTGACACATACATTTACTCTGCATTCAACACGCGAACTTTACATATATGTATATACCTAGTAGGTATAAAGCCCAGTTTATATTTATCACTCTCGAGCTAACCCCATACAAATGTAGTTTGATAGTTTATGTTAAAGAACCAAATTACGTTTATATGGAACTAGCTGACGCCCGCGACTTCGTCCGCGTGGATTAAGGTTTTCGGTTCCCGCGGGAACTCAATAATTTTCCGGGATAAAAAGCCTATGTGTTATTCCAGACTATAATCTACCTCTGTGCCATATTTCATCCAGATTCGTTCAGGTGTGATTGAATAACAAACATCCATCCATCCATCCATCCAAACTTTCGCATTTATAATATTAGTATAGATGCACTAAAAATAACCGTCTACTAAGAATTTACCTTTTGCGGCTCCCACATCTCCTGATGTGCGATCGCCTTTATGGAGATTTACGAGGGCTAAACTAAAGGTACGTTTTGAGCATATCACTCTGTACGATTGATATATTTGAATTCCGAGTTGGTAAATATTACTTTGACTTGACGTAGCAGAATACTACTTATTGTATAGATATATTCGTTGGTGGGCTGTAGGAAGTTGGGCCTACGACTAAAATTATGTAGGTACTAGCTAATGCCCGCTACTTCGTCTGCGTGGATCGAGGTTTTTTGTTCCCGCGGGAACTCCTTAATTTTCCGGCATAAAAAGTAGCCCATGTGCTATTCCAGACTATAATCTATCTCTGCCAAATTTCAGCCAGATCCGTTCAGCCGTTGGGGCGTGAAACAAACATCCAAACATCCATTCAAACTTTCGCAGTTTATAATAATATTAAGTAAGATATGACGGGTGATAAAACTTGAATTATATTTTTTGAAGTACTCCATAAGTCTAAATAGTGACACTAAGCTCTCTGTACCCTGCCAACGAGATTTTAATCACATCGCACGGCGGTGAGCGTATTCAAGCGTAGAAATACAGTCACGTAAAAGTAAGTTCTATTTTACTGCTATTTTATTTTAGAACTCAAATTAGTGTACCTCCACCACCACTACCAGAGTACTGTTTTAATCGATAATCGATTTTGTCGTTATAGGTTAGGATAGGTTGCACTCCGGATAAAAAGGCTTTTTTTTACCCTGGTAAATCAAAGTTTTCCCACGGAATTTTCCAAGAAAACTTAAATTTTAATCCTTCGGAAGTCGGGTAAATAAAAGAGAATAATATTTTTTATACGTGTAAATGAGGTATCGTTAGGATCCCTAGCTTATTTCGGGTGACATAGGATACTAAAATTTAAAAAAAAAAATTGTGGGGTGACATTAAAAACTAAAGTTGAAAAAAAAATTCGAAAATAAGATTAACTATATAATCATCTAGAAAATGATGAGTAGATTCCAAAAATATATAACACTACAGTTCAATATCCAGTGATTCACAAAAAAAATATAATTAATAAAAATGTGAATAAGATTTTAATTTAACTAGATTAATTTAGATTTTTAACTTTTTAGTTCGTTTTTTGG